>CM073467.1:19570000-20770000 GCA_037074535.1 Gleditsia sinensis
TGACTATGCCGTGGGAGCTGTACTTGGGCAACGGAGAGACAAAAAGCCCTATGTCATTTATTATGCTAGCAAGACATTAGACGAAGCTCAAGTCAACTACTCCACCACTGAGAAGGAACTCTTAGCAGTAGTGTTCGCAATTGATAAATTCAGACAATACCTGCTAGGATCAGAAGTCATAGTTTTCACAGATCATGCTGCCCTCAGATACTTATTATGTAAGAAGGATGCCAAACCAAGACTGATAAGATGGATCCTCTTACTTCAGGAGTTTGATCTTGTAATCAGAGACAAGAAAGGGACGAAGAATGTGGTTGCAGACCATCTTTCCAGACTTAGGCAAGATTTGATAAAAGATGATAAAGATAATTTGCCCATTGATGATTCCTTTCCAGATGAACAACTCCTAATGGTCACTAATGCTGATGCTCCTTGGTATGCGGACTTCGTGAATTTTCTTGCATGTAGAATACTCCCTGAGGGGTTGAGCTATCATCAGAAAAAGAAATTCTTCTCTAACGTAAAGGCATACCATTGGGATGATCCATGCTTATACAAGTGGTGTGCGGATGGCATATTCCGAAGGTGTATTCCGGAAGAAGAAGTTTATAGCATGATATACCAATGCCATAGTTCACCTTGTGGAGGCCATACCAGTGCCTCTAAGACTGCAGCTAAAGTTCTTCAAGCTGGTTTCTATTGGCCCACGCTCTTCAAAGATGTGCACACTTTTGTAAAGGCATGTGATCGGTGCCAAAGAGTTGGCAACATAACCCGAAGGAATGAAATGCCCCTAAACAGCATTTTAGAAGTTGAAATATTTGACGTTTGGGGCATTAACTTTATGGGTCCTTTTCCATCTTCATGTGGAAACAAATACATTCTAGTAGCTATGGACTACATTTCTAAATGGGTTGAAGCAGTAGCATCCCCCACCAATGATGCTAGAGTGGTTGTTAAACTCTTTAAGAAGATAATCTTCCCCAGATTTGGAGTACCCCGAGCTGTGATAAGCGATGGAGGTTCTCACTTCACTGAGCAAAAATTCCAAAACCTTTTGAAGAAATATGGAGTCACTCATAAAATGGCCCTAGCTTACCATCCCCAGACTAGTGGGCAAGTTGAGATATCAAATAGAGAGATCAAGGCCATATTGGAAAAGACCGTCTCGAAAACTAGAAAAGATTGGTCTCTCAAACTAGATGATGCATTATGGGCCTACAGGACTGCATATAAAACACCGATTGGAACCACACCCTTTCGGTTAATATATGGGAAACCCTGTCATTTGCCGGTGGAGCTTGAACATAAGGCATACTGGGCAGTCAAAACAATCAATTTTGACTTATCAGCTGCTGGAAAGAGGAGATGCCTACAACTAAATGAGCTAGATGAGCTAAGGCTTGATGCTTATGACAATGCCAAATTATACAAGGAAAGAACAAAAAGATGGCATGATAAGCACATCCTTAGGTGCCAATTTCAAGTGGGGAATTGGGTTTTGCTGTTTAATTCAAGGTTGAGACTCTTTCCAGGGAAACTTCGGTCTAGATGGTCTGGACCATTCCAAGTGACTAAAGTGTTCCCATATGGAGCAGTGGAGGTGTGGAGTGAGTCCACCGGATTTTTTAAGGTCAACGGGCAACGCCTCAAACATTTTGTGACGGGACATACAGTTGAAAAGGGATCCACCCAAGCTCTCTTAGAGCCTTCCTCGATCCATTAAGAAGCAAGGGAGTTGAGCTAATGACTTTAAACAAGTGCTTTGTGGGAGGCAACCCACATTTTTGAATTATTTAGAACTTTTCTTTTCCTTACTTTGAGTTTTAGTTTTCATTAGCTTTTTTTTAGGTTAAGTTTATTAACTATTTTCCTTTGATTTCTAGGTTCGTTTCGATGTTTCCAAACTAGATTGAAAGGGTTAGAAGCAAGGATCCTTAAAGAAGTTCTAAAGAAGAAGCTAAATGTGGAGAATTGAGGGATTTCAGTCAATCACTTGGGCTATACATGTTCCACAATGTATTTATGAAGAAAAACACAAGAAAATGGAGAAAAAATGGGCATTCCCGCAGGCAACACGGGCAGGCCGTGTTCCATGACACGGCCATGCCCGTGTGAAAAAAAAAGGGTTCCCATACTAAAACCCGCCAGGAACACGGGCGTGCCCGTGTGATTTAAAAAAAAAAGTGGGGGGCTGCAGCGAAACCCGCCCGAAGCACGGCTAGGCCGTGCTTCATGTAACATCCTTAATTTTGTTTCTTTTATTGATAAAGGTACATAAAAAATTTAATTAAGGAAATAAAATTTATTAGACAATATTTTAGATATCTAAGGAAATATAGTCCTTAGAAATTCTTCACCTTACATATATGCATAGAAAATGTTTCTAACATTAAGAGAACAAATAAAGAAGGAAAATCTAATAGGAAAGAAATTAGAAATAACATACTAAAGAGATGCAAAATTCTTGGATAAGGAAGATAAATTTTTAGAAACAAGTAAAGGTCTTAAAATTTTAAGAACATTGAATTAGGGTAATTTTTCCTAATTCAAGAACTATAGTTACTAAGTTTAAAATCTTTACCCATACATTGGGCTTTTACCTATGGACACTTTATATAGAGTTTTTCCACTTCACATAAGTTTCTAACAAGCCCATTGGATAACCTAAACAAGAAATAAAACATAGACTTGGACTAGGATATAGTAATTGCACCAATAGCCCAAAAATTATGAAAATGTGACCAAGCCCACCAAGAAAGGAAGAATTTTATCCAAAGCAAAGAAAATGGGTAGGACAAGCCCATAATGGGTAGGAATAAGCCCAAATCCAAGAGGAAAAATAAAATAAAATAAATTAGATGATGATATAATAATAAGAATAAAGATTAGGTTACATGGCATTAAGACAAAAATTTAGCAAGTGGTGTGATTCTACATTCATCATTTAGGCAAGTGGCATGATAATACAAGGCTTTAGGACAAAAACATCTATATCCTACACTCATAATTTTAGCAAGTGGTATGATAATACATGGTATTAGGACAAAACATTCATAGCCCACACAAATAATATCAACCAAATAATGGAGATTCAAGGGCTAGAAATTTGCCACCTAAAAAGGCAAACCTATCATATTTGTTTAAGACAAAAGAAAATGGAAATGAATCCCTAAATCAAAGGGACCTTGTCCCTTATCTTAAGAACATATCATCATAATTTTCAAAATACAAATCTCCTTTTCCTATGCATATCTTGACTAAGGAAGAGGAAGACAAGAACATAAGTTGTTTGTTTTCCAAAAATTCAACAAAGTGTATCTTAATTGTAATAAGGTAGACCCATGATCATGAAAGGCGAATTATTTGATGGTATATATAAGAAAACACACCCTTACAACATTAGAATTTTGTCCAAGTGAGGGAGAAGAAAAATAGAAGCAAGGTAGAGTGAGGAAAGGAGAGGAAGAAAGGAAAAAAGATGAAGGAGAAGTCTAGGGGTTTAAGTGCTCCAGGTAAGTTTAACAATATTTCTTTTTGAAGAAAACTTTTGAAACTTATAATATTTATATGAGATTTTGATCTTAGAACTTTTATGGTTGGTCATGATGTTGCTATATCATGTTACATATTGATCTTGCATGTGATGTATGTTTGAATACTTAGGTTGGTGTAGATAGTTCTACATGTTTATGGCTATGGGTGGCAGAATTTTAAGCTTCGGTATTTTAATTTCTGGGAACAATATATAAGGAATTAAAATAAATGGTTAACATAAGAATTAAATATATATGTGTCATGGATATTTAGGCACTGGAATCATTCAATTTGGAGTCCATATAAGGGAGATATAAGCTGATTAGTAGACAAAGGTCAGAAAATGGGTCATCAGGAAAAAATATGTTAGGATAGCTTCGGTATTTTAATTTCTGGGAACAATCTATAAGGAATTAAAATAAATGGATAACATAAGAATTAAAGAAATATGTGTCATGGATATTTAGGCACTGGAATCATTCAATTTGGAGTGAGATATGAGCCGATTAGTAGACAAAGGTCAGAAAATGGGTCATCAGGGACAAATATATTAGGATAGCTTCGGTATTTTAATTTCTGAGAAGTATCTGTAAGGAATTAAAATAGTGTGCCAATATAACAATTATAGATATATGGCTCATGGAATTTTACCAACTGGAATAACTCAATTTGGAGTTCATATGAGGTAGATATGATCCAATTAGTATGTAGAGGTCAGAAAATGTTTATTCAGGGAAGAGTATGTTATTAAAGCTTTAGTTTTTGAATTTTTGGGAATATTCTGTAGGGAATTAAAATAGCACGCCAACATAACAATTATAGATATATGGGTCATGGAATTTTACCAACTTTAATAACTCAATTTGGAGTTCAAATTTGAGAGATATTGGCTAATTATTCAGTAAAGGTCAGAACCTACACGAGAAGAAATAATGCTAAATTTAAAGGAGTAATAACACCACAATATCATATTATTTTGTTGATATGATTAACATAATAGTTTTATATAATTGTCTTAGGTTTTCATAGACACTAAGATCATCTTAATTGGAGTTAAAATGAGAGAGTTATGCTCTGATTTGTAAGCAAAGGCTGTGTTAAAAGTTAGTAAAATCTATTTTCAATATTTTTTTCTACACTAGATGAATTTTTAAGGTAATAGTAGAAATCAATTTGAGAAAAAATGCTCTATAAAATTTGTAAGAACATGTGTTGGAAATGATATAAGTAGAAATAAAATGACTAAATGCCTAGACATAAAGAAAATGAAAAGGTGAAAATAATATTCAAGAAAGAAGAGGAATTTTATAAATGAAAATAATAAATGCCTAGTGTATGCCCTAGCTATTGCCATTGCATGAACTTACTACCATTTTAAGTGTGTAATTTTTAACATAGAATTTACCCTAGTACTCATATAAATTTCCAAGAAGTTTTGAAAGTGCCGGTTTTATTTTAAAAAAATCTTAGTATGCTTCGTGGTTGCAGTATTTCCACATCAGAAAAGAATTATTCTAGTTACTGAAAAAAAAATTGTGATTTGTGAAAAGTGCATGTCTAAGGAAAGCTCTGGCAAGGAAAGACTTGGTACTTAAGCGTGTCCATTAGTGACCCACCTCTCTTTTCTGGGAACTTTCCTGGTGCGCTGTTTACATACTACAATTACTATCCAGTTATCGAGGTATTAGTGTGGAATTTTGACATGGAAATATTTTATAAAGTAAAAATTAGAAAATGATTATATTCATGGCATAATTTTAGTTTACCAATGAATTTTGAGAATGATTATGTTTTGATACATTATGGCATGAGAATATAATGAACATACTTGTTATTGGAATCATATTTTCGGCTATTAATATGAAAAGAAAAGAAAAGAGCACGGTCACATGGCAATCCGTGTAGTGCACCAGTAGGGGACACCCTACCAACGGTTATGATTATATTCATGAGAAAAGAAAGAGAAAGTGTGCCATGTCGGACGGAGCGAGATAAGCTCGTACCGAAAAGTAGAGAATACTCACCCTGACTGGGGTAGCTTGAAGTAAGAATAAGTTGATAGCCATCATATGGAATTCGAAAAAAATAGTTATTCATGCCATACATGTCATAACTGTATAATTTTCATGTGCATGATAAAGTGCATTCATGTGACCTAAAGATATTTTATGTAGTTTATACAGCTGAACATGACGTGATGAACTATATTGATAATGAATTATTGTTGAACATACTGGGATTTAATTCTCACTATATTTCCATATCATGTTCAGAAAATTAGCTATGCAGTTGTTTTCAATGAGACTTATTATTGCCGTACGTATGATCAAGGTACCCTATCTTGGGCAAATACCTATTATTGCGGATATATCAGTTGTTGAAGTGACTGAGATTCCGGCGGAGGTGCCACCACTCGAACCAGTGGCCCCGGAAATAGTCTATGTGGAAGATTAGGGCTTATATGTACATGTATGTCTTGTACAAATGTTTGTATTAATGATGTGAGTGTAAACTTAGTATTGTATAATTAAATAAATGTTATTGTGAGTTAAGTTGAGGTAATAACTTCATGATGTTAAATAAAAAAAAATTTGTTACATAAATGGAGCTGTTACACTTCACAGCACGGCCGTGCTTCGGGCATGCCCCCCCACTTAACCCAAATTTTTCCCCCTCCCCACCCGTGCCCTAGACCGTGTTCCCCCCCATTTCTCCCGTGCTCCCCCTCTCTTCTCCCTTCCTCTCCTTCGCCGATTACCAACCTCCAAACCTCCATCCATGTCCCTCTCTTCTTCATCCCCCTCTCCTTAATTGGCCACAATCCCTCTCCAACCTCCCCCCTCATCATTCCAACACCTCCATTCTTTCCACACCCACCCCTCTTCCCCCTTCACCTCTCCACACCCAAATTGCTATCTACCCCATTCTCCCACTCCCCACGAACACACCCACTCGGTTCTTATTAGCCCATTACCAGCAATTTTCAACGTGCAGCGCATCCATCCAGGTATTTCTCATCCTTACATTTGCTTCAATTCTCTGAATATGATTAATGCTGTTTGCTGGAGATATTTCTGCTCATGGTTTAGTTAGCACTCAAACAATTAATGAATGTTTCTCATGGTACATAATCTGTATTGGACTTTTACTTTCTAATGTGATAACTGCAAATTCCTGATTGTACTGGAGAGCCCTGTTTTGACTAAATTGAGCAGTGGATCACTTTTGAATTTTTATCTGGACTTCACCCTCTTGACTTGGACATCACATGCACTAGTACTGATACATTGGTGCCTTGAATAGCAATTACTTTTACCATCTTGACATTTTTGCTAAAAATTTGGATGCATGAGTCCTTGAAATAATCAATTCTGAATTGGGAAATACTTCACTGTAGGTAGCACATACCAGCTGGTAATACTGAAATTCTGCCAGAACATGTGTGATTGAACATTACTAGATCTAATTAGCATACTTGACATCAGCTGGTAATATAGTTCCCACTCCCCATTTACCATTTGTTTTGCACCACAAAATGGGTCCCAAAAAAGCCCGAACCGGCCCACCACCCGCCCACTCCCACCACACCCGTAGAGGACATCAACAACCACCTCCCCAAATTCCACATCAGATTAATGAGTATGGTATCCAGTTTGTTGACGATAATCAACGAGCACGATACGATACTCTTGTTAAACGGGGAATGCTGAGTACCCGGTATATAGATGAGGACTGTTTGGAGCGGCTGGGTCTTTTAATCGATGTCCAATACTTGATTGACAAGATTGGGTGGAACCAATTTATATCCCTACGATACCCCGCCTATCCTCGGCCCACCTTGGAGTTTTTCAGCTCCATTACCACGATCTTATATCGGGGCCCTCATGTCCATCAGGGCCAAGTAAAATTTAGACTTTTTGATCGTACTTTTAATCTCACATTGGCTAAATTCAATGCACTGTTTAGCCTACCTTCAGGAGGTACTAGACAAGTCCCCTCCAGCTTTCTCTCTAACCCATTTTGGACTTCCATTGCAATTGATGGGCAATACAGTGCATCGAGTTCAAAAGCCTCTTTCATTTGCAACCCCAATTTCAGATATTTACAAAGGCTTATGGCCCATACTATTTTTGGTAGGGCCGAAAGTGATGGGGTAGCCAGTCAAAGAGAGCTTTATTTTCTACATTCGATGATTAATGGTACAAAGGTGGATACTGGAGCCTTCATGGCTCATCAGATGACCAGGATAGGTGGGGCAATGACTGAGAAAATTGTCATGGGTGGTTTGGTTACTACTATTGCTAGAGGATTAGGATTTGAGGCTGATTTACAGGGTATGCCACCAGTACTTGGTAATACACGGATTGATATGGAAACCTGTTACCATATGAAATTGGTTGTTAAAAAAGATGACCAGTACTGGTTGTATCTCCGCGGTAATCCACTATTCCCTCTCCCCAATCCTACTAAAACTACAGTAACCAACAAAGAGAATTGGATCTATTCAACTGATAACGAGTTCCCCATGGAACCACTGCTAGCTCTTCCACCACCCCCCTCCCATTTTGCTGACACTGCAGGTCCATCTTCTGCTCCCTCAGAGCATATGAATTCCATCTCATCACGGCTTAGCCGCATTGAGGCTGAGCAACTGTCTCAGAGAGCTACCTTGCATGCCATGCAAGACTCCATTCAAAGCATGCAGGCATGGTACACCTGGCACCTAAGCCAGCACCCACCCCCACCACAGGACGACTAGTGCTTTGTAAGTACCCTCTTCCCTCTGCAACCTCTCTATCATACTTATGACACTGAGGCCACTGTCTGGTTTAAGCATGGGGGAGTGTACTTACGTATCTGTCATTGCTTGAGTTTATCTGCACCGGTCATTTTCTTTGTGTGTATATATTGTACATTCTACATCTCTTTTGTCCTGCTGCAATACCACATAGTTACTATTCCCAAGATAGACTAATGTAGTATATGTTGATTCTAGCTCATGAACATGTGATGCACAATAGGATATGAAATATGTAGCTATTATTTTAGTCTCTCTCTTCTAGCACTAAACCTTTAATTTTTTGAAAAGTATATCTCTATTGAGCCATGACTTGTATGTTATTTTTTATTTTTACACTATGAGAGTGTGAAGGTAGGGAGAGGTGAAAAATGAGGGTATGTGAAACCCAAAAAGTTTTCACTCTGAGTACCTCCTTCAAGGCACCAAAAAGGCCTTAGTATGAGTACCTAGATGCCTTTACCCTATTGAGATGGAGCATAAAATGCACTCATTGCATATTTCTAAAAAAAATGATGATGAATGGATGAAAAAGAAAAAGAAAATATATGATGAAAAGTAAAAGAGTTTGAGTTTAAATAGAAATAAGGGTAAGGCAACATAGGGAGATCTAAAGGATGAGGTGGCCTACTTGAGTGTTTGAAAATCGCTCTAAAGCATACAACCTCTGGTCACAATAGGAGAAGATATTTAGTAGAGGAAATTTTTGGTTTGGTTTTAGAAGAATAGAGACTATTTTGATTACTGTCTATTCATATATCTATTGTGTGCACTTGGATTGAGTGAAAAGTTATCTATGCTGCATTCATCTATCTTGTGGACTTTGATAGCATTTGTCCCCCTTCCTTCTGTTATGGCATGTCATTTGCTTGAGGAAAAGCAAAGGTTTAAGCATGGGGGAATTTGATAAAGGGGAATTTTGAGTGCTTATTGGTCATGTTTTGTCCCCTTATTCATAGTAACTTATGGATATTTTCATGCTTTTGGTTATACTTTGTTCTGGGTACTGTTGTGGTTCATTTTGTGATTACAGGAGAGCAAAAGAAGCCAAGAAGCAAGGAAAAACGGTCATGGAAAGACCCTAAAAGACTTGGATCATGTTGAGGAGGAAGCAAGGAGGTTGCAAACCAAATTTGATGAAGAAAGGAGCACCATAGCACCCAACATGGCCTGGCCGTGTTAAGGAGGCCTGCAACATGGCCTGGCCGTGTTGGTGGTATTTCCTGCAGCCTCTTCAGAATTCCAGCCCGAAGCACGGCCAGGCCGTGTTCCAGGGCACGGCCGTGCTTTAGGGCTCGTAAAGGACGTCGTTTTTAGGGTTTCTAAGGCCCAAATACATAGGAGGACGGAGGATTTCGGGATTGTGACAAGGAGAACTGAAGGGGAGACCAGAAAAACACATTTTGGCCTTAGGAAACACATCTACATTAGGTTTTTACATAATTCTTTGAAGGATTTTGATGTTCTAGGATTGAATTTATTGCTTTTCAAGTTGTAATTGATCTAAGTACTTCTACAAACAGGTTCTATCTTTCTACTTCTACTTTTACTTGTTCTTTTACTACTTCTACCTCTTCTCCTACTACTTAATTGTATTGAACTACTATGAATTATTCAATGAGTATGGTTTTAGTTCTTGATTTGATAATGTGTGAGTAGATTCCATCTAGGGTTACGGTAAACCCAATTGTGGTACAATGATACTATGCTTTTAAATTGAATTAAGAAACCCTAATTGTAATTGGGATTAGATTGAATTGGATTAACTATTGTATGCTTTAATTAGTTGATGGAATGCCTGATCACCAAGCTATCACGTATTAGGTATTTAATCGATGAACTGAAAGATGAAGATTAAAACCCGAATCCAATAGTTAATTAGGGTTATCTTAATCACGAAAGTAGTTTAAGATACCTTAGGCTTGAGTTAATTAGTGGGAACGAGAAAACCGACTAGTTGAACTCTATGGTTGGCATAAAACTTAATGAACCTAGGTTAAGCTAAGAACCACGAAAGTAGGTAATTTGATTAACCTAGGTACGACTAGTAATTCTTGAAAGAGATTGCTAGTTAATTAAGGCTAAACCATCCCCAACAATCTATACAATTGCAATTAGAGGTGAATATCAGTTGTTGAGTATCACAAGTGTGGTGAACCCTAACCCTAGGCCTAGTTTAATTGATTCTTTCAACTTGCTTAATTGCGATATTTGCCCATCAAATTTCATCGATTTAGATAGTACTTTTTGTAAGAATCTGGTAGTTGGCATTGTTTTCTGTGGACACGACCCATACTTGCCGGACTAGTTACAGCTACGCCGTGCACTTGCGGTAATTGGTAAAATATATAAACATCATCCTTCATGGGGTCTCAGTTGCTAGAGGCGTAAGCAACTACTCTCTTATCTTGCATCAACACACATCCTAGCCCTTTTCTTTGAAGCGTCACTATACACTTCAAAATGTCCTGTAGGGCCTGGAATAATTAAAACAGGAAGATTGGTCAATCTTGTCTTAAGCTCCTAGAAACTAGCTTCACATTGATTAGTCCATTTAAAAGGACTTCCCTTCCTGGTCAATTTAGTCAATGGCAAGGCTATACGAGAGAAGTTTTGTATAAACCTCCTGTAGTATCCTACCAAACCCAGGAAACTTTTGACTTTCGTAACCGTCTTTGGTCTCTCCCACTGAATCACTGCTTCCGTCTTGCTAGGATCTATGGCTACCCCTCTATTAGAGATGACATATCTGACAAACTTCACCTCTGATAGCCAAAATTCACACTTCTCCAATTTGGCATATAACATTTTCTCTTTCAGCACTTGTAGCACGATTCAGAGATGTTGTTCATGTTCTTTCTCACTCTTAGAATATATCAAGATGTCATCAATGAATACTACAACAAATTGATCTAGGTAGGGTCCAAAAATGCGATTCATGTAATCCATGAAAATTTTAGGTGCATTTGTTAACCCGAAGGGCATTACGAGAAACTCATAGTGCCCATACCTAATCCTGAAGGCAGTTTTTGGTACGTCCTCCTCTTTGATCCTAATCTGATTATATCCTGACCTCAAGTCAATTTTAGAAAAGATGGAGGCTCCCTTCAGTTGATCCAATAAGTCATCTATCTTAGGGAGAGGGTACTTGTTTTTGATAGTCACCTTATTTAGCTGTCTGTAATCTATGCATAGTCTCAAACTCCCATCTTTCTTCTTAACAAACAATACAGGAGCTCCCCAAGGTGATACACTCGGTCTAATGAATTGCTTGTCTAATAGTTCCTCTAACTGTTTCTTGAGTTCCTGTAGTTCCTTCGAAGACATTCTATATGGTGTAATAGAGATAGGCCCTATCCCAGGTAGGAGATCAATTGAGAACTCTATCTCTCTCTTGGGAGGTAAGCTTGGAATATCTGATGGAAATACTTCAAGAAACTCATTGGCTGTTGGGATTTCATCAAGCTTCGATTTGACTTCTAGGTTTGATAAATACAAGAGAATGTATCCAAGTACTCCATTCTTTAACTCCCTATTAACTTGATTGGCATTAAGCATCAATAACTGCACCTCCTCTTTCGGAGTAGGAGGTAGAAATTCAACGGTCTTGTTACAACAATTCAGCAAGACTCGATTTCTACACATCCAGTCTAACCCTAGAATGATCTCAATACCTCTTAAAGGTCAACAGACGAGGTCTACAGAAAAAGTTTTCTCTTGGATGGTGACTTGACAGTCCTTACATACAGAGGAAGTTAATACCCTTTCCCCTGTGGGGGTTACTATGGATAGCTCATAGGGAGTTTCAGAAATAGGAAACTGAAACTTCCTAATACATTCTTCCGATATAAATGAATGACTAGCACCAGAGTCAAATAACACCATAAGAGCAAATCCATAGATATAACATGTACCTTGAATTGTTTCAGAAGATTGAGCTACCTATTGGCCGCTCAGGGTGAAAACCCTTCCTTTCACCTGAGGCCTCTGTTCTGGCTGCTTTCCTACATTCTGTGGGCAGTTTCTCGCAAAATGTCCCTTGTGTCCGCAGTTGAAGTAGACATCTTGTCCCATGTAGCATGGCCGATTACCATGCATGCTTCCGCACTTAACACACTTGACTAGGGCGACGTCTTGTTGGAAAGGTCTGGGACCCGCAGTCAATGGCCTCTTACCAACTCCATATCCACTTCTTCTCACATTCTTGCTAGGGTTGGGAAAATTTTTCTTCCTTTTCCATAGGTTTCGCCTTTGCTTTTCGTCCTCCACTGCTTTTAAACTTTTCTCCAAGAGTCTGCATTTTTTGATTAAAGGCACAAACTCCCTAATCTCTATTGATACAATAGCATTCTTTATGTCCAGGTTCAGTCTCGCTTTGAACTTAACAGCCTTCCATGCTTCATCAGGGTTAAATCGCAGATAAGAGGAGAACTTAGACAATTCCTCGAACCTCGCGATGTATTGGTCTATAGTCATACTACCTTGCCTGAGTTGGAGAAATTCAATCTCTTTCTCCGCCCGCACAGTACTTGGAAAGTACTTTTCCAAAAAGGTGTCTTTGAACACCTGCCAAGTGATCTGCCTTCCCTGGTGAGCTAAAAGTTCTCTAGCTCCATGCCACCAGTATTCTGCTTCATCTTTTAGCATATATGTAGCGAAGATTACTTGCTGCTCCTCAGTACAACCCATCACTTCAAAGATTTTCTCTAACTCCCTTATCCATCTTTCAGCTACAATCAGGTCAAAGCCGCCTTGAAAACAAGGTGGCCTAGTCCTCAGGAACTTAGATATGCCGTTATCATTTCCAGCCATCCAATTGTTAACACCATTCATACCATTTGAGTTATTAGCATTCTGGAGGTATTGTAAAATTGGATTAGTGGTTATGGCTTAGTCTCGAATTGCCGTGGCCAGGTTGTGCAGGGTTTCCTCCGCATTATTTGCAAGATTCCTCCTTGGAAGTGCCATTTTCAATATTAATTTTATTTCTTTATTTTCTTGATGCAGTTTTCATCCTATCTAACCATCTCTTACAAATCAGAGCATAACTACCTCACTTTAACTCCGATTTAGGTGATCTTGATATCAATTTAAAGACAAAACAATTATCTAAAACTCTTATGTTGAACAGTTGAACGAAATATTAAGCAATCATGGTGATATTACTCCCTCAAAAAACATGTTATTTCTTCTCGGGTATGTTCCGACCTCTACCTACTAATATGTCCATATCTCCCTCACAGTAATTCCAAATTAAGTGATTCTAGTGGCTAAAACTCCGTGACACATATAGCTATAATTCTTATGTTAATCATTTATTTTAATTCCCTACATAATGTTCCCAAAAATTAAAACACAGAAGCTATCCTAACATATTCTTCCCTGATTAACCATTTTCTGACCATTGGTTACTAATAAGAACATATCTACTTCATATGGACTCCAAATTGAGTGATTTCAGTGGCTAAAAATCCATGACACATATAGCTATAATTCTTATGTTAACCATTTATTTTAATTCCCTACAGAATGTTCCCATAAATTAAAACACATAAGATATCCTAACATATTCTTCCCTGATTAACCATTTTCTGACCTTTGCTTACTAATCGGATCATATCTACCTCATATGAACTCCAAATTGAGTGATTACAGTGGGTAAAAATCCTTGAGCCATACATCTACATTTTTCATGTTAACCATTTGTTTTAATTCTTTACCAATTCTTCCCAGAAATTTTAAAACAAAAGCATAAAAGTTTGCCACCCATAGCCATACCTATGCAGAACTATCTACACCAACCTAAATATTCAAATATACATAATATGTAATATGATATAGCAACATACATGACCAATCATTAAAGTTCTAAGATCAAAATCTAATATAAATATTACAAGTTTCAAAAATTTTCTTCAAAAAGGAATGTTGTTAAACTTACAAAGAGCACTTAGTCCTCTAGACTTCTCCTTCCTCTTTCTTCCTTTCTTCCTCTCCTTTCCTCACTCTACCTTGCTTCTATTTTTCCTCTCACTCACTTGGACAAAAATTCTAATGTGGTAAGGATGGGTTTTTCTTAAATAGACCATCAAATAATTCACCTTTCTTGATCATGGGTCTACCTTATCACAATTAGGATACACTTGGTTGAATTTTTGGAAAACAAATAACTTATGTTCTTGTCTTCCTCTTCCTTAGTCAAGATATGCATAGAAAAAAGAGATTTGTATTTTGAAAATTATGATAATATGTTTCTAAGATAAGGGACAAGGTCCCTTTGATTAAAGGATTCATTTCCTTTTTCTTTTGTCTTAATCAAGTATGATAGGTTTTCCTTTTTAGGTAGCAAATTTCTAGCCCTTGAATGTCCATTATTTGGTTGAAATTATTTGTGTGGGATAGGAATGTTTTGTCCTGATGCCATGTATTATCATACCACTTGCTAAAATTATGAGTGTAGGATATAGATGTTTTGTCCTAAAGCCTTGTATTATCGTACCACTTGCTAAAATTATGAATGTAGGATATCATACCACTTGCTAAATTTTTGTCTTAATGCCATGTCACCTCTTCTTGGTTACACCATTATTTCATCACTTTACTTTTATTTTTATTTTTATTTTTCCTCTTTGGTTTGGGCTCATTCTTGCCCATTTTCTTTACTTTGGTTAAAATTCTACCTTTCATAATAGGCTTGGTCACATTTTCATGAATTTTGGGCTACCGTTCCAATTCCTATATCCTAGTCCAAGTTTACGTTTTATTTCTTCATTGGGCTATCCTATTGGCTTGCTAAAAATTCATGTGAAGTAGAAAAACTCTATATGAAGTGTCCATAAGTGAAGGCCCAATTTATGGGTGGAGATACTAAACTTAGTAACTTTTGCTCTTAAATTAAGAAAAATTACCCTAATCCAATCTTTTTGAAATTTTAAGACCTTTACTTACTTCACAAAAATTTATCTTCCTTGCCTAAGAATTTCACCTTTCTTTAGCATGCTTCTTTCTAATATTTCCTCTTAGGTTTTCTTTCTTTACCTATTCCATTATTATTAGAACATTTATATGCATACACGTAAGGTGGAGAATTTCTAAGGATTATATTTCCTTAGATATCTAAAAATTACCTAATAAATTTTATTTCCTTAATTAAATATTTATGTACCTTTATCAATAAAAGAAATGAAATTAGGGATGTTACTTTGAATACTCTTGTACTTTTATTAATACATGAAACAAAATTAGGGATGTTACAAGTAGGATGTACATTATGTATTGTAACCAGTGTATATTTTTGGAAGAATAATTCATAGTGTTTCAGTAGTATCTAGTGTTACTCTTGTATAACTCTAATACTGATGTAACCTCTTGTGGAGTGATTATATAAATATGTGGTATTTTATTCTTATGGCTTAGTAAGATTAAGGAAATTCTCTTGTAGTATAAACCAAGATAAAACTGAACGCATATATAAAAAAAAACCTGGCTCTTATAGAACCCTCTTGGGAAAGTAGCTGAAAATAAGAAAAATTCTATCCAAACACAAATGGAATGGCTTGTTTTGATGTCGAGAAGGTTTGAATTGATTGTTTGATTTGCTTATGTGAAACAATATGACGAATGGCTAATATAATATTGATAGTGGGTTAAGATGTGATCGAGATTGTTAACTTCAAGATAATGATTTGAGATAAAGTGAGTGTTTTGAAAATAGATTTAAATATCTTTTTGGATGGATGAGTTGGAATCTATATATATAAATGGATTTGGTAAGTTGTGGGTTGGATTGAATTTAAAAGCGGAGAATCTATGAAGATAGTATTTTCAATGATATATTTTATTGATATAAGGAATTCGAAGAGAGTTTAGTTTTCAATAATATTATGTACAAGCATTATGAGAAAGGAAGGTTTTCCCATGGAAATTTAAAATTTGAGGTATGCAAAATGGACAATTCATGTGAAGGGCTCTTTGATAGACATAAGTTTTTCATGATTGATTGTTAAGATATTGCATAAGCATGTTAAAGAATAAAGTCCTAATAGGTTGAATTTGTTTAAGTGTTTTGAAGTGCGATCTAACTGATACAGTATGAAGATGTCATCAATAGCAGAAAATGTTAGTAAAGGAGTTGCAAGTAGTGAGAAATCATGGAAGCATGTACCCAGTAATTTAATTTCACCTTTAGCAACCATAAGTTATTACAAAAAGGGTGCCAAGGATATTTGGCAATGGTGAGAGATGTTGATATAAAGTATACCAATGTAGATCAAGTTCTAGTAGTTAGGAAATTTCTTGATGTGTTTTCAAAAGAACTACCTAGAGTACCCCCAACTAGAAATTGATATGGATTTATTTCTTGGAATCCAACTAGTATCTATATCCCTATATAGAATGATATCGATTGAATTTAAAAAAAAAAAATTAGTTACAAGACTTGTTAGATAAGGGATTTAAATGCGCTAGTACTTTTATTTGGAGTGCTCCAGTTCTATCTGTGAAAAAGAAAGATGGATCACTATGACTATGCATAAATTATAGACAGTTGAATAAGGTGACAGTATAGAATCAATATCTATTACCTCGTATAGATGATCTGTTTGATCAGTTACAAGGTGCTCAATGTTTTTCAAAAATTGATTTGAGATATGAGTAACATTAATTGAGGATAAGAGAAGAAGATGTACGAAATGTTTCTTTTAGGACTATTATGGGCATTATGAGTCCTTGGTTATGTTATTTAGTTTGACAAATATCCTAGCTGCATTTATAGATTTAATGAATAGTAATTAGGTCATCCCTGGATCAACTTGTTATTATATTTATTGATAATATACTAGAATATTTCAAAAGTTCAGAGGATTATAAGCAACATTCAAAGATAGTTTTACCAACTCTAAAGGAGTATGGTAGGTAAAGATGGTATCCAAGTAGACTCTTTATCTCTCTTCTTTCCACATCTGCTAGAATCACCTCAATTGGAGTTCAAATGAGAAAGATATGCCCCAATTAGTGCCTGCAGGTTGAAAATCAATATTTTTCTATATTTTCTCTCTATTTCCTCTTCTTTTCTTCTTTATTATTCATAAAACATAAAACACAAAACTCAATTAAATCCTATTTCTTTCCTACTCAAATTAAATAAAAAGCAACTTAAAATATGCTAAAGACGTGCTTAGATGAGTGAAAAACTTAACAATAAATTGCCTCATAGTGAAAATTTTATGCTCTTAAAGAAGTTTCAGAAAATTTAATAATTATGTGCAATATTTAACTCAAATGCAATTCATGATTTATTTTCTAGAGGCTTGAGTGTGTATGTGTGTCTTTGAGCTATTCAACCATCTTTCACCCAAATGAGTTTATATATCTCAAGAAAATGTGTATGGACCTCTTTTTAGGATTTCCATATGCTTATTTTTCATGCTACTCTCTACTAATGTAGGCTAAAACTATTTTTTAGGATCAAAAGGACTTTAATCAGCTTGTAATAGGGTTAGGTTATAGGGTGAAACAGAAGATATAAATTTAGGCTTGATCACCCAAAGCCACATGATTAATTATACTTCTCTTGAGCATTCTCAAGTTTATGGAATTTTCCCCCCACACTTATTCCTTCACTTTACTGAATTCATCTTCATCTTTTTTATTTTTTTATTGTTTTTATTTTTTTTTACCCTAAAGAAAAAGTAAAACTATGAAAAAGAAGAATAAGAAGAAGAATTGTTGTTGGGTTGCCTCCCAACCAGCACCTTTGTTTAATTTAACATCCCTAATTTCGTTTCATTTATTAATAAAGGTACATAAAATGTAACATCCATAATTTCATTTCTTTTATTAATAAAAATACATAAATATTTAATTAAGGAAATAAAATTTATTAGACAATTTTTAGATATTTAAGAAATATAATCCTTAGATATTTTTCACTTTATGTGTATGCATAGAAAATGTTTCTAACATTAAGAGAATAGGTAAAGAGAGAAAACCTAATAGGAAAAATTAGAAATAACATACTAAATAGAGGCGAAATTCTTAGGTAAGGAAGATAAATTTTTGTGAAGTAAGTAAAGGTCTTAAAATTTCAATAACATTAGATTAGGGTAATTTTTTCTAATTCAAGAGCTAGAGTTACTAAGTTTAACATCTCCACCCATAAATTGGGCTTTCACCTATGGACATTTCATATAGAGTTTTTCCAATTCACAGGAATTTCTAGCAAGCCAATATGATAGCCCAAGAAAGAAATAAAGCATAGAATTGGACTAGGATATAGAAGTTGGACCAATAGCCCAAAAATCATGAGAATATGAACAAGCCTTTCATGAAAGGTAGAATTTCAACCTAAGCAAAGGAAATGGGTAAGAATGAACTCAAATCCAAGAAGGAAAAAAATAAGAATCATGTGAAAAAATAGTAGTGTAATAATAATCAAGATTATGTCATATGGCATTAAGACAAAACATCTATATCCTACATTCATAATTTCAACAAGTGGGTAATTGTAACATCCCGTAATTTTTTAGACATTTTCCTTAGAAATTCTTCACCTTACATATATGCATAGAAATGTTCTAATATTAATGGAATAGGTAAAGAAAGAAAACCTAAGAGGAAATATTAGAAATAAACATGTTAAAGAAAGGTGAAATTCTTAGGTAAAGAAAGATAAATTTTTGTGAAGTAAGTAAAGGTCTTAAAATTTCAAGAAGATCGGATTAGGGTAATTTTTTCTTAATTTAAGAGCAAAAGTTACTAAGTTTAGTATCTCCACCCGTAATTGGGCTTTAACCTATAGACACTTCATATAGAGTTTTTCTACTTCACATGAATTTTTAGCAAGCCAATAGGATAGCCCAAAGAAGAAATAAAACATAGACTTGGACTAGGATATAGAAATTGGACAGGTAGCCCAAAAATCATGAAAATGTGACCAAGCCCATTATGAAAGGTAGAATTTTAACCAAAGTAAGGAAAATGGGCAAGAATGAGCCCAAACCCAAGAGGAAAAATAAAAATAAAAATAAAATAAAAGTGATGAAATATTGGTGTAATCAAGATTAAGTGACATGGCATTAAGACAAAAATTTAGCAAGTGGTGTGATTCTACATTCATCATTTTGGCAAGTGGAATAATAATACAAGGCTTTAGGACAAAAACATCTATATCCTACATTCATAACTTTAACAAGTGGGTAATAATACATAGCATTATGACAAAACATCATTATCCTACACAAATAATTTTAGTTAAGTAAGGAAAATTCAAGGGCTAGAAATTTGCCACTTAAAAAGGCAAATTTATCATACTTGATTAAGACAAAAGAAAAAGGAAATGAATCCCTAAATCAAAGGGATCTTGCCCCATATCTTAAGAACATATCATCATAATTTTCAAAATACAAATCTCCTTTTTCTATGCATATCTTGACTAAGGAAGAGGAAGACAAGAACATAAGTTGTTTGTTTTCCAAAAATTCAACAAAGTGTATCCTAATTGTGATAAGGTAGAGCCATGATCATGAAAGGTGAATTATTTGGTGGTCTATATAAGAAAACCCACCCTTACAACATTAGAATTTTGTCCAAGTGAGGGAGAGCAAAAATAGAAGCAAGGTAGTGTGAGGAAAGGAGAGGAAGAAAGGAAGAAAGAGGAAGGAGAAGTCTAGTGGACTAAGTGCTCCAGGTAAGTTTAACAATATTTCTTTTTGAAGAAAACCTTTGAAACTCATAATATTTATATGAGATTTTGATCTTAGAACTTTGATGATTGGTCATGGATGTTGCTATATCATGTTACATATTGATCTTGCATGTGATGTATGTTTGAATACTTAGGTTGGTGTAGATAGTTCTGCATGGGTATGGCTATGGTTGACAGAATTTTAAGCTTCGGTATTTTAATTTCTGGGAACAATCTATAAGGAATTAAAATAAATGGTTAACATAAGAATTAAAGATATATGTGTCACGGATTTTTACCCACTGGAATCATTCCATTTGGAGTCCATATGAGGTAGCTATGGTCTGATTAGTAGTCAAAGGTCAGAAAATGAATCATCAGGGAAGAATATGTTAGGATAGCTTCGGTAATTTAATTTCTGGGAATTATTGGTAGGGAATTAAAATAAATGGTTAACATAATAATTAAATATATGTGTGTCATGGATTTTTAGCCACTGGAATCATTCAATTTGGAGTCCAAATGAGGTAAATATGGTCCGATTAGTAAGCCAAGGTCAGAAAATGGTTCATCAGGGAAGATTATGTTAGGACAGCTGTTGTATTTTAATTTCTGGGAATTATTTGTATGGAATTAAAATAAATGGTTAACGTGAAAGTTATATATCTTTGTCTCATGGAAATATACCCACTGGATTTATACAATTTGGAGTTCATATGAGGTAGATATGATCCGATTAGTAAGCAGAGGTCAGAAAATGTTTATTCAGGGAAGAGTATGTTATTAATGCTTTAGTTTTTGAATTTATGGGAATCCTATGTAGGGAATTAAAATAGCGCGCCAACATAACAATTATAGATATATGGCTCATGGATTTTTACCAACTGGAATAACTCAATTTGGAGTTCCAATTTGGGAGATATGGTCTAATTAGTCAGTAAAGGTCAGAACCTATCCGAGAGGAACTATCCTGTACTTTGAGGGAGTAATATCACCTTTGTTTCTTAATTGTTGGCTACAATGTTCAACATAATAGTTTTAGATAATTGTTTTATCTTTAAATGGACATCAAGATCACCTACATCAGAGTTAAATTGAGGGAGTTATGCTCTGATTAGTAAGAGAAGGTTAGATAGGATGAAAACCTGCATCAAGAAAAATAAAGGAATAAAATTAGTATTTAAAAAAGATGAATCTTAATAAATGACTAGTATAGCCATAGCCATTGCCATTGTATGAACTTCTTACCATCTTAAGTGTGAAATTTTGACATGGACATATTTTATAAAGTGATATTTGAAATGGTTATGTTCATGGCATGATTACCAATGATTTATGGTAATAGTTATATTTTGATGAACATACTTGTTATTGAAAGCATATTTTTGGCTAACATTGTGAAAAGAAAAGAAATGAGCATGGTCACATGGCAATCCGTGTGGTGCACCAGTAGAGGACGCCCTACCAACGGTTATGATCATGATAATGAGAAAAGAAAGAGAAAGTGGGCCATGTCGGACGGAGCGAGAAAAGCCCGTACCGGAGAGTAGAGGATATTCACCCTGACTGGGGTAGCTTGAAATGAGAATAAGTTGATGGCCATCATATGATATTTTGAAAATAGTTAATCCTGTCATACATATCATTACAGTATGATTCTTATGTGCATAGATATAATGCATTCATGTGACCAAAGATATTTTCTGTAGTTTATACAACTGAACATGACGTGATGAGTTTTACTAATGATAGTTTATTGTTGAACTTACTGGGATTTAATTCTCACTATATTTCCATATCATGTTCAGAAAATTATTTATGCAGCTTTTGTTTCTAAGGCTCTGGCTTTTAGTGCAAATTGGATCGAGTTACTTTATGTTGGGCAGATTTCAGAATCAAATAAGATGTTTGTGGTCGAGTTAGCTCAGATCCCAGTGAAGGTGCAACCACCCGCACCTGTATCTCCGGAATTGGTCAACCAAAATAAACAAGATGTAAATATCTATGTGTTTGATATGTTATATGTCTGTTTTGATTAATGACATGTATGTGAACTCAATATTGTAAAATAATAAAGGAAAAAAAAAGGTTGTTACATAATTGGTATCAGAGCAGGTCGATCCTAGATGGCCAGTGGGTGGATGGTTATCTGAATCGATCTTATAGTGTCTTGAGTATGTTGTGGTTGCGCTGTGTAGGGGATCAATGACTCATATAGGTAAGAAATTACTAGTGTTTCTTATCTATATGCCAAGGTGGTGTTATGACTACTGTTAAATATATTTTTTTGAAACTAACTATTGGGCTTGATCACCTCAGTAGCAGCATAAATTTATTTTTTCCCACAGTAGGAAATGGCACCACCAAGGCGGAATCCGGCAAACAATGCGGTGGAAATCTTACACAACCTTGCCACAACAATTCGAGAATTTGGTATTGATTTACTCCTTAGAACCCAACTAGTATATATATCCCAATATTAATATCAACTAAATTTAAAAAGAAAATTAGTTACAAGACTTGTTAGACAAGGGATTTAAATGCCCTAGTACTATTATTTGGAGTGCTCTAGTTCTATCTGTGAAAAAGAAAGATGGATCAGTATAACTATGCATAGATTATAGACAGTTGAATAAGGTGACAATGTAGAATAGAACCCATTAGCTCGTATAGATTACCTGTTTAACCAGTTATAAGGTGTTCAATATTTTTCCACAAATAGATTTGGGATATGAGTAACATTAATTAGGGATAAGAGAAGAGGATGTAGGACTTATTATGGGCATTATGAGTTCTTGGTGATGCATTTAAATTGACAAATCTTTAGCTACATTCATAGATTTAATGAATAGTAATTAGGTCATCCCTGGAACAATTTGTTATTATATATATGGATGATATACTAGAATATTTGAAAAGTTCAAAGGATCATAAGCAACATTCAAAGATAGTTTTACCAACTCTAAAGGAGTATGGTTGGTAAATATTGGTAAATATGGTATACAAGTAGAGTCTAAGAAAGTAAAAGTAGTACAATAATAGCTACGTTTTACTACATTTAAAGATGAAGATCCAAATCCAATTTACGCTTCCTACGGTTATCTGCTGTCCATTCTATTAGAGTAATAGTTAGATTAGGTACATGAACATAGGCTTGTAAAGCATCAATCAACTCCTCAGCATTTGAAGCTGAGATGAGAATTTGTCATGCTGAGTGTGAGATAAACCTCTGTTCCACAGCTTGATATAGAAAAGATAACAAACCATCAAAGAAGTGATTAACATTTAACAAACCTATCGGTTTGTGATGCATATTTAGTTGTGCCCAAGAGACTATTTGAAAAATCTCCTCTAAAGTACCAAAACCACCTGGTAAGGCAATGAAGGCGTCAGCATTGCTCATCATTCTAGCCATGCGTTCATGCATGGAAACTACCCTATATTCTTCTCCAATTGTTTTCCCTATGTTGCTGGATGTAGCTAGAGCTGTAGGAATAATACCTAGAACTTGGCATCCCCTTGCATGTGCAGCTGTAGCCACACACCCCATTAACCCACAGTTACCTCCACCATACACTAAATGAATTTTTCTCCTAGCCAGCACCATACCCAGATTTTGTGCTGCTTTAACATACTCCTCATCTTTTCCAGGATGGAACCACAAAAGACACAGATATTTCGAAACTGACAGAATGCGGTTCCCTCCATAATTTCTATCACCTTAACTTTGAGAATAGACAAAGATACTAATGTAAGTATTTATAGAACTCAGAGAAGGGCATATTTATAATAGCTATGCAAATAGGCCGGGTATTATTAGAACAACTATGTGAGTGATTGGTGGATATCAGCTAAATTAAAGGTAAATCAAAAAAAATCAAAAATGATGGCAAGCATGTATATGTACAGTAGTATGACTGTGACCCATATTAAGCATATAAAGAGTATAAGATAAGATATCACCAGAAATCTGTCTTTGTCTTGTTGTATTTGATGAAGCATTGATGTTTTGATTCTTGTAGAAAAGTTGTAGGTGATAGCCGTTATTAAAAAAAAATGCAATCAAATGATTTATTTTGTATTCTCAATGTTTTTGCCAGTCGACTATCAGTATTATTAAGTCGACTAGCTATTTTGAGAAATTTTAATTTGGACTGGTTTTTTTTTTACAGTTGATTGATTACATCTATTTTGAAGCAATCAACTGCATCCTACCAGTTAACTACATATTCTTTGATTTTCACAGACTTTTATAAGCTCAGAAATGTTTCTTTTCCATGTGATATCTTTCCACCGAATACCAATAGATTTAAAGTAGATTCTGACACATATATTCAAAATTTGTGGCCACCGATTTTTGCTGAAATCATAGATAGATTTTGTTTACAGATTTTCAAGAATTACGGCCACCGATTTTAATATTTTTCAATGCTTTGTCAAAATTTTTGACTTTCGCTTTTGGCACCATTCTCTATTATGCTTTTCGTCTGTTTCACTCATTAACGGTTAGCATTAAATGCAAGGTTATTTTCCCTCATTGCAATGAAAGATAATTTCTTTTCTTTGAAACTCAGTTATTATGGTGTCTAAGTTGTTAGTAGGTTAAAGTAATGAAGAGTTTGAAAAGAATGGACGGATGATGGTCTTATGGTGTTTTGACGAATGTAATCAAGAGAATTAGTGGTGTTGAAGTTCTCGAGGAATAAAATATAGGAAGTAGGATTTAAGTTAGTCTTTGAACTCTTAATTTGGAAATATAGAGAATATTCTGAGAACCATGTCCGAAAATAATGTAGGTTATCAAGATATTTGTGTTAAAGGATTATATCATGCTAAATTGAGTCTAGTATCTAGGATGTGAATTATGTTAAAATTGAGAATTCATGTATGAGTAATTGTTAGGAAAAAAAAACACAAATCTTCTTGAAATGATTGGGTGAATTAAATGGGATTGGCATAAGCTAGAATGAGGTGCTTTTGGATATGATAGAAGAAATAATTGAAATTTTTGACAATGAGTTTAATGGTGTTAATAAGCTTGTATAGAATTACTGTGATGAGGTAAGTTGGAATTATTAGACATGTGTCAATGGTACATAAACGTTATTAAAGGTTTGAAGGATTTATTGCTACGTATGTTTAACATATTGATTAAAGGATTTGAGGATAAAAATAGATGATAGATTAAGATGATGATATTCAGGGGATGATGTTGATATATGAAAAAAAAATTGACTTTATAGAAGTTTGGAATAAGAAAAGATAATTACACAATATGAAGGTGTATATGTTCCTTTATATGTGTGTTTTCTAATATCGACCCATAGATATATCCATGCGGGCTAGAGGATATCAATTGAAGAACTTATGAGTGAAAGAAATCCTTATGATTAAGTTATATGGCAAAATCACTCAAGTGAATAGACATATTAAAAAGTAAAGATGTCATACAGAAAAGATATCTCTAATTATTTAGGTAATAAGCTTGGTAACTCTGAATAATGCCTTAATTTCATTCCCTACATGTGGTAGGATGGATTGAAATTTGGGGACCGAATTTCTTAAGGGGGGAAGAATGTAACATCCCGTAATTTTTTAGACATTTTCCTTAGAAATTCTTCACCTTACATATAGGCATAGAAATGTTCTAATATTAATGGAATAGGTAAAGAAAGAAAACCTAAGAGGAAATATTAGAAATAAACATGTTAAAGAAAGGTGAAATTCTTAGGTAAAGAAAGATAAATTTTTGTGAAGTAAGTAAAGGTCTTAAAATTTCAAGAAGATCGGATTAGGGTAATTTTTTCTTAATTTAAGAGCAAAAGTTACTAAGTTTAGTATCTCCACTCGTAATTGGGCTTTAACCTATAGACACTTCATATAGAGTTTTTCTACTTCACATGAATTTTTAGCAAGCCAATAGGATAGCCCAAGGAAGAAATAAAACATAGACTTGGACTAGGATATAGAAATTGGAACGGTAGCCCAAAAATCATGAAAATGTGACCAAGCCCATTATGAAAGGTAGAATTTTAACCAAAGTAAGGAAAATGGGCAAGAATGAGCCCAAACCCAAGAGAAAAAATAAAAATAAAAATAAAATTAAAGTGATGAAATATTGGTGTAATCAAGATTAAGTGACATGGCATTAAGACAAAAATTTAGCAAGTGGTGTGATTCTACATTCATCATTTTGGCAAGTGGCATAATAATACAAGGCTTTAGGACAAAAACATCTATATCCTACATTCATAACTTTAACAAGTGGGTAATAATACATAGCATTATGACAAAACATCATTATCCTACACAAATAATTTTAGTTAAGTAAGGAAAATTCAAGGGCTAGAAATTTGCCTCTTAAAAAGGCAAATCTATCATACTTGATTAAGAAAAAAGAAAAAGGAAATGAATCCCTAAATCAAAGGGATCTTGCCCCATATCTTAAGAACATATCATCATAATTTTCAAAATACAAATCTCCTTTTTCTATGCATATCTTGACTAAGGAAGAGGAAGACAAGAACATAAGTTGTTTGTTTTCCAAAAATTCAACAAAGTGTATCCTAATTGTGATAAGGTAGACCCATGATCATGAAAGGTGAATTATTTGGTGGTCTATATAAGAAAACCCACCCTTACAACATTAGAATTTTGTCCAAGTGAGGGAGAGCAAAAATAGAAGCAAGGTAGTGTGAGGAAAGGAGAGGAAGAAAGGAAGAAAGAGGAAGGAGAAGTCTAGGGGACTAAGTGCTCCAGGTAAGTTTAACAATATTTCTTTTTGAAGAAAACCTTTGAAACTCATACTATTTATATGAGATTTTGATCTTAGAACTTTGATGATTGGTCATGGATGTTGCTATATCATGTTACATATTGATCTTGCATGTGATGTATGTTTGAATACTTAGGTTGGTGTAGATAGTTCTGCATGGGTATGGCTATGGTTGACAGAATTTTAAGCTTCGGTATTTTAATTTCTGGGAACAATCTATAAGGAATTAAAATAAATGGTTAACATAAGAATTAAAGATATGTGTCACGGATTTTTACCCACTGGAATCATTCCATTTGGAGTCCATATGAGGTAGCTATGGTCTGATTAGTAGTCAAAGGTCAGAAAATGAATCATCAGGGAAGAATATGTTAAGATAGCTTCGGTAATTTAATTTATGGGAATTATTGGTAGGGAATTAAAATAAATGGTTAGCATAAGAATTAAAGATATGTGTGTCATGGATTTTTAGCCACTGGAATCATTCAATGTGGAGTCCACATGTGGTAGATATGTTCCGATTAGTAAGCCAAGGTCAGAAAATGGTTCATCAGGGAAGATTATGTTAGGACAGCTGTTGTATTTTAATTTCTAGGAATTATCTGTATGGAATTAAAATAAATGGTTAACATGAAAGTTATATATCTTTGTCTCATGGAAATATACCCACTGGAGTTATACAATTTGGAGTTCATATGAGGTAGATATGATTCGATTAGTAAGCAGAGGTCAGAAAATGTTTATTCAGGGAAGAGTATGTTATTAATGCTTTAGTTTTTGAATTTCTGGGAATCTTATGTAGGGAATTAAAATAGCGCGCCAACATAACAATTATAGATATATGGCTCATGGATTTTTACCAACTGGAATAACTCAATTTGGAGTTCCAATTTGGGAGATATGGTATAATTAGTCAGTAAAGGTCAGAACCTATATCATGTTACATATTAATGCTTTAGTTTAATTCTCACTATATTTCCATATCATGTTCAGAAAATTATTTATGCAGCTTTTGTTTCTAAGGCTCTGGCTTTTAGTGCACATTGGATCGAGTTACTTTATGTTGGGCAAATTTCAGAATCAAATAAGATGTTTGTGGTCGAGTTGGCTCAGATCCCGGTGAAGGTGCAACCATCCGCACCTGTATCTCCGGAATTGGTCAACCAAAATAAACAAGATGTAAATATCTATGTGTTTGATATGTTATATGTCTGTTTTGATTAATGACATGTATGTGAACTCAATATTGTAAAATAATAAAGGAAAAAAAAGGTTGTTACAGTAATAATACGTAGCATTATGACAAAACCTTATTATCCTACATAAATAATTTTAGCCAAGCAAGGGAGACTCAAGGGCTGAAAATTTGCCACCCAAAAAGGCAATCTTATCATACTTAAGTGAGATAAAAGAAAAAAGAAATAAATCCCTAAATCAAAGGGACCTTGTCCCTTGTCTTAAGAACATTTTATCATGATTTTCAAAATACAAATCTCCTTTTGCTATGCATATCTTGACTAATAGAGAGTAAGACAAGAACATGAGTTGTCTTTCCAAAAAAAAATAACCAAGTGTATCCTAATTGTGATAAAGTAGACCTATGATCATGAAAGGTGAACCACTTGATAGTTTATTTAAGAAAAACTCACCCTTATAACATTATAATTTTGTCCAAGTGAGGGAGAGGGAAAATATAAGAAAGGTAGAGTAAGGAAAGGAGAGAAAGAGAGAAGAAGAAAGGAAGGAAGAAGAAGGAGAAGTCTAGAGAACTAAGTACTCAAGGTAAGTTAGTTTAATCTCCACTTGAATTCATCTTTTCTCTTCATCATTGGGATTCAAAAACTCACCCTCCTTCTCGTATTTAAGCTGCTAGAAAAGCTAAGGGAAGGAAGGAATCTTGCTACTTCCTTCAAGAGACAACAAGAAAAAGAATTCACTAAGTGAGCTAGGGATATCTTTAGGTAGGTTTAACAATATTTTTTTTAGAAAAGCTTTGAAATTAGAAACATTTATATTTTGATCCTAGAACTTTGATGAAATTTACTATATTTGTTACTTGGATGATTGGCCATGGATGTTGCTATATCATGTTACATGTTGATCTTGCATGTGATGTATGTTTGAATATTTAAGTTGGTGTGGAAAGTTCTACATAGGTATGGCTATGGGTGGCAAAATTTAAAGATTTTTATGCTGCTATTTTGTATATTTAAATGTGGTAAAAAATTGATAGAATATGATTAGATGTAAATAAGGAAGAAAATGGAAGAGGACATAATAAAATAATGAACTAAAACCTTAGAAAATGTTTGGATAGGAAATTGGATTTCAGAGTAACTAGGAAAGCTTTTGTTTTTCAAATTTTAGAAAGAATCAGTTGGAATTAAAAGAAATGGTTAACATGAAAAATATAGATACATGTCTCACGAAATTTTATCCACTGGAATCACTCAATTTGGAGTCCATATGAGGTAGATATGATCAGATTAGTAAGCAGTAGTCAAAAAATGGTTAACCAGGGAAGAATCTGTTATGAAAGCTTCTGTGTTTGAATTTCTTGGAAGATTCTCTAGAGAATTAAAATAACTGCTTAACATAAAAAATATAGATATATGTCTTACGGAAACTTATCCACTAAAATCACTCAATTTGGAGTTCATATAAGCGAGATATGTTCAGAACCTACCCGAGAAGAAATAACGTTTAATTTGAGGGAGTAATATCACCAAGATTCCTTAAGAGTTCACTAAAATATTCAACATAATAGTTTTAGAGAATTGTTTTATCTTTAAATGGACATCAAGGTCACCTAATTTGGAGTTAAAATGAGGGAGTTATGATCTGATTCGTGAGAGAAGGTCAGGTAGGACGAAAACCTGCATCAAGGAATAACACAACATAGAGTATGGTCGTGTTCCAAGGCACAACCAAGCCATGTTTGGTGTTGAAAAGGGCATTTTGAAGTCTAAAGCATGGTTTTTTTATAGGAAATGGTCAAACCATGTTATAGGATACATTTAAGTTGTGTTGGAAGCTGGTAAAACTTATTTTCAACATTTTTCTACCCTAAATGAACCTCATTAAGTATACGATAATAATAGAAACCAAATTGAAGAAGAATGCCATATTAAATTTGTGAGAACATGTGTTGCAAATGATATAAGTAAGAGGAAAGTGATTAGAGGCCAAGCATAAAGAAAATGAAGAGATAAAAATAATATTTAAAAAAAAAGAATAGTATAAATGAAAATAATAAAAGACTAGTGTATGCCATAACCATTGCTATTGCATGAACTCTTTACCATCTTAAGTGTGTAACTTTGACATGAAAATATTTTATAAAGTGATATTTGAAACGCTTATTTTCATGTCATGATTACTAATGAATTTTGGAAATGATTATATTTTGATGAAAAATTATGGCATGTGAGTATAATGAACATACTTGTTATTAAAATCATATTTTTGGCTATTAATGTGAAAAGAAAAGAAATGAGCACGGTCACATAGTGGTCCATGTGGTGCACCAGTAGAGGATGCCTTACCAATAGCTATAGTTATGTTAACGAGAGAGAAAGAGAAAGTGTGCCATGTCGAACGGAGCGAGAAAAGCCTATACCAGATAGTTGAAAGTACTCATCCTGATCGGGGTAGTTTGATATGAACATAAGTTGATACGCATCATATGATATTTTGAAAATAGTTATTCATGCCATACATGTTATAACTATACAATTCTCATCTGCATGGATAAAGTGCATTCATGGTACCTAAAGATATTTGCTGTAGTTTATACAGATGAACATGATATGATGAGCTATATTGATGATAATTAGGATTTATTGTTGAACCTACTGGGATTTAATTCTCACTATATTTCCATATCATGTTTAGAAAACTAAGTTATGCATATATTCACTATGACCTGCTTTTAGCGTACATTGGGTTGAGTTGGCTAAGATCCCGTTGAAGGTGCAACCACCCATACCTGTATCTCTGGAACTAGTCAATATAGATGAATAAAATGTAGACTTATATGTGTTTAATTTGTGTACAGATGTTTTGATTAATAATGTGTATGTGAACCTAGAATTGTGTAAGTGTTAATGGTATTTCATAAACCTTAATTATGTTTGGTTAATTTACTTGAATGTTATTATGAATTAAATAGTTAAAAGTAAAGAGGTAATGACTTCATGAAATTTTAGAAATATATATATATGTACATATATGTATATATATGTACATATATATACATACATCTATATGTACATATATATATATGTATATATATGTACATATATATATACATATAGATGTATGTACATATATGTACATATATGTACATATATGTACATATATGTACATATATGTACATATATGTACATATATATGTATGTATATATATATATAATGGAGTTGTTATATTTAACGTCGTTGGCTCGACATAAACTCAAAAAATTAAGGAGGGTCTTCAAGAGTTGTCCATTGTGGTTCCTCTTGTTGAAATCCTTCATAATATGGTTTTAGCCTATGCCCGTTGACTTTGAAGCTATTCTGATTATCCATGCTTTTTATTTCCACTGTACCATGAGAAAAAATATCAGTAATAATAAATGGTCCCTCCCATCTAGAATGAAACTTACCTGGGAACAATTTGAGCCTGGAATTATAAAGGAGGATTTTCTGTCCTTTAGTGAACTCCTTGTGTGAGATCATACGATCATGTAGGAGTTTAGTTTTTTCCTTATAGATGTTTGCGTTTTCATAGGCCTCATTTATGATTTCCTCTAATTCCTGAAGCTATAATTTTCTGTATTCTCTACTTTCTTCTAGATTCATGTTAAATTTCTTTATAGCCCAAAATGCTTTATGTTCACATTCAACTGGAAGATGACAAGTTTTTCCAAATACTAACCTGTATGGAGACATACCAATTGGGGTCTTATAAGCTGTTCTCTATGCCCAAAGAACATCATCTAATTTAAGACTCCAATCCCTGCGGTTAGGATTTATTGTCTTACTAATGATTTTTTTTTTATTTCTCTGTTGGATACCTCAGCTTGCCCATTGGTCTGGGGGTGGTATGCAGTTGACAATTTATGAGTGACATTATATTTCTTTAATAGGGCTTCAATAGTCCTATTGCAAAAATGTGTTCCCCTATCATTTATCAAAGCTCTCGGAATCCCAAATCTTGAAAAATATGGGATTTAATGAAATCTACAACCACTTTAGAATCTTCAGTCCTAGTGGGTTTATCTTCCACCCACTTTAAGACATAATCCACAGCTAGCAAAATATAATTATATTCAGACGATAAAGGAAAAGGAGATCAATTCCCCAAACATAAAAAATTTCGCAAAATAATACTAGTGTTTGAGGCATCTCATTTTTTCTGGATATGTTACCTTTTTTTTGACAGTTAGTACATGACTTACAAAAACAATATGCATCTTTGAATAGAGTAGGCTAGTAAAAATCATAGTCCAATACTCTCTTGCTGTCCTTTTTGCCCCAAAGTGTCCTCCACATGCATAAGAGTGGCAGAAGGTTAGAATTGATAAAACTTCAGAGTCAGGAATACACCTTCTTATAATTTGGTCTGAGCATTACTTCTATAGGTAGGGATCATCCCATATGTAATATTTGGCATCACTCTTGATCCTGTTTCTGGCTGCCCTGGTTAGAAGAGGAGGTAATTGATTAGTAGCCAAATAATTTACAATATTTGCATACCATGGCATATGAACTGAAATTGAAAATAAATTTCATCTGGGAATGATTCTTCAATTTTTAGTTTCTCCTCCACATGTGTTAAGCGGCTTAGGTGATCTGCTACATTATTTTCAAACCCTTTCTTGTCTTTGATTTCTAAATCAAATTCTATAAGCAGTAACACCCATATGATTATCTTGGGTTTAGCCTCCTTTTTCATCACAAAGTATCTCAAAGCTGCATGATCAGTAAAAAAAATAATTTTAGTGCATATTAAATATGATCTGAATTTTTCTAATGCAAAGACTACAACTAAGAGCTCTTTTTCAGTGGTGATATAATTTTTCTAGGCATCATTCAATATTTTGGAGGCATAATATATCATATAGGATGCATTTCCAACTCTTTGCCCAAGTACTGCTCCAACTGCATGATCACTAGCATCACACATAATTTCAAAAGGGAGGATCCAGTCTGGTGCTTGGATGATTGGAGTTGAAATCAAAGATTCTTTTAATTTGTCAAAAGCTTCCCTGCATTCTTTATCAAATTCAAAAGAAACATCTTTTTTAAGCAATTTACACATGGGTGTTGCTTCTTGGAAAAGTTTTTTATGAATCTTCTATAGAAACCTGCATGTCCAAGAAAAGAATGAACTTTTTGCACATAAGTAGGGTAAAGCAGAGTCTATATAATATCAATTTTTGCTTTGTCTACCTCTACTCCCCTTTTGGAGACAACATGGCCTAACTCTATACCTTGTTTAACCATAAAATGACATTTTTCAGAATTTAAAACAAAGTTAGTTTCTTGACATCTTTTCAAAATTAATGAAAGGTTATGCAAACAATCATCGAATGAATCCCCATAAATTGAAAAATTATCCATAAATACTTTAATAAATTTTTCAAGGTAATATGAGAATATACGAACCATACACCTTTGAAAAGTGGCAGGGGCATTACAAAGCCCAAACGGCATGCATCTATATGCGAATGTCCCAAATGGACAAGTGAAGGTTGTCTTTTCCTAGTCTTTAGGAGCAATTACAATTTGAAAATAACCTGAATAACTATCAAGAAAACAATAGTAAGGTTTACCAGATAACCTTTCCAGCATTTGATCAATAAAAGGTAAGGGAAAATGGTCCTTTCGGGTTACAGAATTTAATTTTCTATAATCTATACAAACCCTCCACCAATTTTGAATCCGAGTGGGTACCAATTCCTCCTTTTGATTTTTTATCACAGTTATTCCTGTTTTCTTAGGAACCACTTGCACTGGGCTCACCCATTGATTGTCTGAAATAAGGCATATTACTCTAACCTCCAACAGTTTAAGAATTTCCTTCTTTACTATATCCATCATAGGTGGATTTAGCCTTCTTTGGGGCTGCCTAGATGATTTAGCTCCTTTCTCCATTAATATTTGGTGCATACATGTGAAAGAGCTTATCCCCTTAAGATTAGCTATGGTCCATCCTATTGCAGCTTTTTGTTCTTTAAGAACTTTGATTAGTTTCTCCTCTTGATCAGCTTCAAGCTTGTTGGAGATAATAACAGGAAGTGTTTCTCCTTCTCCCAAGAATACATATTTTAGGTGATCAGGGAATGGCTTCAGTTCAGGAGTAGGAGCCTGCACAAAAAAAGGTAAAAGAGTAGTATCAGAAATTAGTAATTCTATATAAGAAACATTACCTGTTGGTGGTCCTTCTGAAAAACTATTTAGTGCAGCCAGTTTCTTTTTTGTTTCTTCATCCAATTTTATCTCACCATCATCTTTTTCTATGGGTTTGCTCACAATCACTTCCAATTTATCCTTTCCATTTAATTTAAAAACATCATGTGCTAAGGAATCAAATATATCTATAAAATAAATAGGAGTATCATCACCTGGGTGTTTTATGGCTTCATACATATTAAATTTTGTTACTTCACGATCAAATTCCATAGTGAGTGTTCCATTGTGAACATCTATCCTGGTTTTTGAGGTTTTAAAAAATGGTCTCTCTAATAATATTGAGGAGGTAAAATCCTTGTTTTCCATGTCAAGTACATAAAAGTTTGTAGGAAAAACCAAATCATCTACCTGTACCAAGACCTCCTCAAATACTCCCTTAGGATATGCAGTGAACCTATCTGCTAATTGAATTACCACATTAATAGAGTTCAATGGTCCTAATTTCAAGGAAGTATATATAGAATATGACATAACATTTATGGGGGCTCCTAAATCCAACATAGCTTTTTCAACACAAGTATCTCCAATTTTCCATTGAATAGTAAACATACCTAGATTCTTGCATTTAGTGGAGAGTTTTGTTTGTATCATGGCATATACATTCTGACTCATTTGAACCTTTTCAAACCCCTTCAATTTTTTCTTTCTCTTTTGAGTACATAGTTCTTTCAAGAACTTTGCATATCTTGGAACCTACTTAATAGCATCTAGAAGGGGAATATTAACTTCACATTTTCTGAAGGTTTCATATAAATCAGAATTTTTCCCATGCAACCTGTTTTCTTTAAGAGCTTTTGGAAAAGGAGGAACTACTTTATAATTTACATTGGATGGAGACTTACCTGTAGGTGCTTTATTCTCCTTAATTGATGTTTCATGTTCCTTAGAAGAAGAGGGTGCTGGTGGATTTTCAATTTCCATACCATTCCTTAAAACAATTGCACTAGCATTTTCTCTAGGATTTACCATAATTTGAGATGGTAGCTTACCTGAATTTTCAGCATCCAATCAATTCACTGTGGTTGCTAATTGCCCTACTTGAGTTATCAGGTTCTAAATGCTAGCTCTTGTCTCTTGCTAAAATTGATGAGAATTATGTATAAGAGTTTTCACAATCTCTTCCAATGGATTATATACCTGGTGATCCTGGGATGCATTCTGTCTAGGATAATAGGCCTGTTGATTTTGCTACAAGAAAGGTAGATAACCTCCGATTAGGATATAGTAATTGGACCAATAGCCCATTGGATAACCTAAGCAAGAAATAAAACATAGACTTGGACTAGGATATAGTAATTGGACCAATAGCCCAAAAATTATGAAAATGTGACCAAGCCCTCCAAGAAAGGTAGATAACCTCCGATTAGTAAGGAAAGGTTAGAATGTAGAGAATTAAAATAAATGGTTCACGTAAGAATTAAATATATGTGTGTCATGGATGTTTAGCCACTGGAATCATTCAATTTGGAGTCCATATGAGGTAGATATGGTCTGATTAGTAGTCAAAGGTCAGAAAATGGTTCATCAGGGAAGAATATGTTAGGATAGCTTCTGTGTTTTAATTTCTCAGAATTATCTATAGGGAATTAAAATAAAAGGTTAACTTAAGAATTAAATATATATGTGTCACAGATGTTTAGCCACTGGAATCATTCAATTTGGAGTCCATATCAGGTAGATATGGTCCGATTAGTAGTCAAAGGTCAGAAAATGGTTCATCAGGGAAGAATATGTTAGGATAGCTTCTGTGTTTTAATTTCACGAAATTATCTGTAGGGAATTAAAATAAATGGTTAACATAAACATTAAATATATATGTGTCACAGATGTTTAGCCACTGGAATCATTCAATTTGGAGTCCATATGAGGTAGATATGGTCCGATTAGTAGTCAAAGGTCAGAAAATGGTTCATCAGGGAAGAATATGTTAGGATAGCTTCTATATTTTAATTTTTGGAAATTATCTGTATGGAATTAAAATAAATCGTTAACATAAGAATTATAGCTATGTGTGTCACGGATTTTTAGCCACTGGAATCATTCAATTTAGAGTCCATATGAGGAAGATATGAGTTAATTAGTTGTCAAAGGTCAGAAAATGGTTCATCAGGGAAGAATATGTTAGGATAGCTTCTGTATTTTAATTTCTGAGAATTATCTGTATGGAATTAAAATAAATAATTAACATAAGAATTATAGCTCTGTGTGTGATGGATTTTTACCCACTAGAACTATTCAATTTGGAGTCCATAGGAGGAAGATATGAGCTAATTAGTAGTCAAAGGTCAGAAAATGGTTCATCAGGGAAGAATATGTTAGGATAGCTTCTGTGTTTTAATTTCTCAGAATTATCTATAGGGAATTAAAATAAAAGGTTAACTTAAGAATTAAATATATATGTGTCACAGATATTTAGCCACTGTAATCATTCAATTTGGAGTCCATATGAGGTAGATATGGTCCGATTAGTAGTCAAAGGTCAGAAAATGGTTCATCAGGGAAGAATATGTTAGGATAGCTTCTGTGTTTTAATTTCACGAAATTATCTGTAGGGAATTAAAATAAAAGATTAACATGAACATTAAATATGTATGTGTCACAGATGTTTAGCCACTAGAATCATTCAATTGGGAGTCCATATGAGGTAGATATGGTCCGATTAGTAGTCAAAGGTCAGAAAATGGTTCATCAGGGAAGAATATGTTAGGATAGCTTCTGTATTTTAATTTCTGAGAATTATCTGTATGGAATTAAAATAAATAGTTAACATAAGAATTATAGCTATGTGTGTGATGGATGTTTTCCCACTGGAACCATTCAATTTGGAGTCCATAGGAGGAAGATATGAGCTAATTAGTAGTCAAAGGTCAGAAAATGGTTCATCAGGGAAGAATATGTTAGGATAGCTTCTGTGTTTTAATTTCTCAGAATTATCTATAGGGAATTAAAATAAAAGGTTAACTTAAGAATTAAATATATATGTGTCACAGATGTTTAGCCACTGTAATCATTCAATTTGGAGTCCATATGAGGTAGATATGGTCCGATTAGTAGTCAAAGGTCAGAAAATGGTTCATCAGGGAAGAATATGTTAGGATAGCTTCTGTGTTTTAATTTCACGAAATTATCTGTAGGGAATTAAAATAAAAGATTAACATGAACATTAAATATGTATGTGTCACAGATGTTTAGCCACTAGAATCATTCAATTGGGAGTCCATATGAGGTAGATATGGTCCGATTAGTAGTCAAAGGTCAGAAAATGGTTCATCAGGGAAGAATATGTTAGGATAGCTTCTGTATTTTAATTTCTGAGAATTATCTGTATGGAATTAAAATAAATAGTTAACATAAGAATTATCGCTATGTGTGTGATGGATGTTTTCCCACTGGAACCATTCAATTTGGAGTCCATAGGAGGAAGATATGAGCTAATTAGTAGTCAAAGGTCAGAAAATGGTTCATCAGGGAAGAATATGTTAGGATAGCTTCTGTATTTTAATTTCTGGGAATTATCTGTATGGACTTAAAATAAATGGTTAACATAATAATTATATATATGTGTCACAAATTTTTAGCCACTAGAATCACTCAAGTTGGAGTCCATATGAGGTAGATTTGGTCCGATTAGTAGGTAGAGGTCAGAACCTATTAGAGAAGAAATAACCTGTACATTTAGGGAGTAATATCACCTTGATTTCTTAATATTTCACTACATTGTTCAACATAATAGTTTTAGATAATTGTTTTAGCTTGAAATTGACACCAAGATCACCTGCATCGGAGTTCAATTGAGGGATTTATGCTCTGATTAGTAAGAGAAGGTTAGATATGATGAAAACGTGGATCAAGAAAATAAAGAAATAAAATGAATATTTTAAAAAAGAAGACGAATCTTATAAATGACTAGTATATGCCATAGCCATTGCCATTGTATGAACTTCTTACCATCTTAAGTGTAAAATTCTGACATGGAAATATTTTATAAAGTGATATTTGAAATGGTTATGTTCATGGCATGATTACTAATGATTTTTGGTAATAGTTATATTTTGATGAACATACTTGTTATTGAAAACATATTTTTGGCTATCATTGTGAAAAGAAAAGAAATGAGCACGGTCACATGGCAATCCGTGTGGTGCACTAGTAGGGGACGCCCTACCAACGGTTATGATTATGATTTTGAGAAAAGAAAGAGAAAGTGTGTCACGTCGGACGGAGCGAGAAAAGCCCGTACCGGAGAGTAGAGGATACTCACCCTGACCGAGGTAGCTTGAAATGAGAATAAGTTGATGGCCATCATATGATATTCTAAAAATAGTTAATCATGTCATACATATCATTACTGTATGATTCTTATGTGCATAGATATAATGCATTAATGTGACCAATGATATTTTATGTAGTTTATGCAGCTGAACATGACGTGATGAGCTATATTGATGATGATTTATTGTTGAACTTACTGGGATTTAATTATCACTTTATTTCCATATCATGTTCAGAAAATTAGTTATGCAGATTTTTCTATAGCTCTGGCTTTTAGTGCATGTTGGATCGAGTACTTTATGTTGGGCAGATCCCAGAAGCAAATAAATTGTTTGTGGTCGAGTTGGTTTAGATCCCGGTGAAGGTGAAACCACCCGCACCTGTATCTCTGAAATTGGTCAACCAGAATAAATAAGATGTAGATTTTTATGTGTTTGATATGTTGTACGTATATTTTGATTAATGACATGTATGTGAACTCTGTATTGTATAAATTAAATAAATGGTATATTGAGTTAAGTTGTAATGAGGTAATAACTTCATGGTATTTTAAAAAAAAATTGATACTTAAATGGAGTTGTTACAGGTTTGGCCGGAGATGGTGAGTGTAGGAGAAGTGGTGAAACACAGCTAGGGCAAGGGGGGTGCACGGGTGAAAAGAGAGGGGGATTTGGGTTTAAAAACCAGCCCGTGCTTCGGCGGGTTGGCTGCAGTGGTTTTTTTTTTCTTTTTTTTGGGGCATGGACACGGCCAGCCTGTGCTCCTTGCGGGTATGCACCAATCTTCACCTTCTGGCTTGTGCTTTCAGCATGGCTATGTTGGGGAACATGGGTAGCCCGTGTTACTGGCTGGAATCCCTCAATTCTTCACATTTAACTTCTTCTTTTGACTCTTTTTAAGGACCTTTGCTTCTAACCCTTTTAAACCACTTTGGAAACATCGTAATGGACCTAGAAATCAAAGGGAAATATTCAATAAACTCAACCTAAGAAATTAGTTAATTAAATATGAAAATTAAAACTCAAAGCAAGAATTCAAACAAAAGAAAACTCTAAAAGTCAAAATGTGGGTTTCCTCCCACTAAGCGCTTGTTTAAAGTCATTAGCTCGACTCCTTTGCTCCTCATTGGATTGAGGGGGGCTCTAAGAGAGCTTGGGTGGCTTCCTTTTCAACTGGTTTTCCCGTCACAAAATGCTTGAGACGTTGCCCGTTGACCTTGAAAGATCCAGTGGATTCACTCCACACCTCCACTGCTCCATAAGGAAAGACTCGAGTCACTTGGAATGGACCGAACCATCTAGAACGAAGCTTCCTGGGAAAGAGTCTCAGCCTTGAGTTGAATAGCAAGATCCAATCTCCTACTTGAAATTGGCGTCTAAGGATGTGCTTATCATGCCATCTTTTTGTTATTTCCTTGTATAACTTGGCATTGTCATAAGCATCAAGCCTTAGCTCATCTAGCTCATTTAGTTGTAGGCATCTCCTCTTTCCAGCAGCTGACAGGTCAAAATTGATTGTTTTGACCACCCAATATGCCTTATGCTCAAGCTCTACCGGCAAATGACAAGGTTTCCCATATATTAACCGAAAGGGTGTGGTCCCTATCGGTGTTTTATAGGCAGTCTTTTAGGCCCATAATGCATCATCGAGTTTGAGAGACCAATCCTTTCTGGCCTTCGAGACGGTCTTCTCCAATATTGCCTTGATCTCCCTATTTGATATTTCTACTTGCCCACTAGTCTGAGGATGGTAGGCTAGAGCCATTTTATGGGTGACTCCATATTTCTTCAAAAGGTTTTGGAATTGTTGCTCAGTGAAGTGAGAACCTCCATCACTTATCACGACTCGGGGCACTCCAAACCTTGGGAAAATTACCCTCGTAAAGAGCTTGGCAACCACTCTACCATCATTGGTAGGGGATGCTACTGCTTCAACCCACTTAGAAACGTAGTCCACAGCCACTAGAATGTACTTGTTCCCACATGAAGAAGGAAAAGGACCCATAAAGTCAATGCCCCAAACGTCGAATACCTCAACTTCTAAAATGTTGTTCATGGGCATCTCATTCCTTCTGGATATGTTGCCAACTCTTTAGCACCAGTCACATACCTTTACAAAAGTGTGCACATCTTTGAAAAGCGTGGGCCAATAGAAACCAGCTTGAAGAATTTTAGCTGAAGTCTTTGAGATGCTGGTATGGCCTCCACAAGGTGAACTATGGCAATGGTATATAACACTGTAAACTTCTTCCTCAGGAATACACCTTTGGAATATGCCATCTGCACACCACTTGTATAAGCATGGATCATCCCAATAGTAGGACTTAATGTCAGAGAAGAATTTCTTTCTCTGATGATAGCTCAATCCCTTAGAGAGTATTCTGCATGCAAGAAAATTCACGAAGTCTACATACCAAGGAGCATTAGCATAAGTGACCATTAGGAGTTGGTCATCGGGAAAGGAATCATCAATAGGAAAATCATCTTTGTCATCTCTCATTAGATCTTGCCTAAGTCTTGAAAGGTGGTCTGCAACCACATTCTCTGTCTCTTTCTTATCTCTGATTACAAGATCAAACTCCTGTAGTAAGAGGATCCATCTAATCAGCCTCGGTTTGGCATCCTTCTTACTTAACAGGTACTTGATGGTAGCATGATCTGTGAACACTATGACTTCTGATCCCAGCAGATATTGTCTGAATTTATCAATTGCGAACACTACTGCCAAGAGCTCATTTTCAGTGGTAGAGTAGTTGACTTGAGCTTCATTTAGTGTCTTACTAGCATAGTAGATGACATAGGGCTTTTTGTCTCTCCTTTGCCCAAGTACAGCTCCCACGGCATAGTTACTTGCATCACACATTATTTCGAAGGGAAGGCTCCAATCAGGAGGTTGGATGATGGGTGCAGATATAAGCGCCTCCTTCAACCTACAAAAAGAACGCAAGCAATCATTATCAAATACAAATGGGACATCTTTAACAAGTAAATTAGTTAAGGGTTTAGAAATTTTTGAGAAGTCTTGGATGAATCTTCTGTAGAAGCCCGCATGCCCAAGAAAACTTCTCACTTCCTTAACATTTGATGGTGGTGGCATAGTCTGAATTGCCTCTATCTTTGCCTTATCCACCTCTATCCCCCTTTCAGACACCAAGTGTCCCAGAACTATTCCTTCTCTCACCATAAAGTGGCATTTCTCCCAATTCAAGACCAGATTGACTTCCTCACATCTCTTAAGTACCTGTGTCAAATTTTTCAAACAGTCATCAAATGAGGTACCATAGACTGAAAAGTCATCCACAAACACTTCCATTATTTCCTCTATAAAATCAGAGAAAATAGCCATCATACATCTCTAGAAAGTGGCTGGTGCGTTACATAATCCGAATGGCATCCTTCTATATACAAAGGTGCCATAGGGACATGTGAACGTAGTCTTCTCTTAGTCTTCTGGATGGATAGGGATCTGAAAGAATCCTGAGTATCCATCAAGATAACAGAAGTGCGAATGTTTAGCCAACCTTTCCAATAACTGATCAATAAAAGGCAAAGGGAAGTGATCCTTACGGGTGGCCTTATTTAATTTTCTATAGTCAATACACATGCACCAACCCGTAACAAATCTAGTAGGGATTAATTCATCATTATCATTTCTAACAACAGTCATACCTCCCTTTTTAGGAACCAGATGGACAGGACTTACCCATTCACTATTCGAGATAGGATAGATAATACCTGCATCAAGCAATTTGAGTACCTCCTTCTTGACTACCTCTTTCATGTTGGGATTGAGTCTCCTCTGATGTTCCCTGGAAGGTTTATGATCATTATCAACAATTATACGATGCATACAAACAGATGGACTAATCCCTTTTATATCATCTATACTATACCCAATCACCTTCTTAAATTTTCTGAGTACATCAAGCAACTTACTAGTTTCCTCAGTATTCATATCAGCATTCACTATAACTGGATATAAAGAGTTAGGGTCCATAAATTCATACCTGAGAGTAGAGGGAAGAGGTTTTAATTCTACCTTAGGTGTTTTGCCTTCCTCTAAATCAGCTAATTTGTGGTTGTGGTCTTGTTCCAGCTTTTCAATTTTCACTTCTAAGGTGAGCTTAGGACTCTCATCAAGCAATCTAGTGTAGGCATCAGCTTATACCTGTTCAGCACAAGAAACAGAACTATCCAAAAGGCAAAGCTCAAGTGGATCAGTAGGGCACAAACTCATTGCATTATCAACAATATTTTGTTCAATTATATCAACCATGCAACAAGTATCACCTAAGGATGGACATTTCATAGCATCATTAAGATTAAATTTAATCTTTTCATCCCCTACATTCAAGGAAAGCTTTCCATCTTTAACATTAATAATGGCACCTACAATGGCTAGGAAAGGCCTTCCCAGAATGATGGGGATTTGGCTATCTTCCTCCATCTCTAATACCACAAAGTCAATAGGTATGAAAAACTTATCTACCTTTAGAGGCACATCCTCTAATATACCTACTGGGTGAGTAACGGATCAGTCCGCTAACTGTAGAGAAATAGTGGTAGGCTTTAGATCTCCCATCTGGAGCTTCTTACAAATGGATAGTGGCATAAGGCTTACGCTTGCTCCTAGATCACATAAGGCTTTAGTGATCTGCACATCTCCAATGGAACAAGGTATTGAGAAGCTCCCAGGATCCTTGAGTTTAGGAGGCAATTTGTTCTGAATCAGGGCACTGCACTCTTCAGTCAATGCCACAGTGGCATATTCCTCAATCTTCCTCTTATTAGAGAGGATTTCCTTCAGAAATTTGGCATATGAAGGCATTTGAGATACAGCTTCCAAGAATGGAATGTTGATGTGCAACTTTTTCAGCACATCCAAAAACTTTCCATACTGTTTCTCTAACTTAGCCTTGGCTAGTCTCTGAGGGAAGGGAACTGGTGGCTTATATGGTTCTGGAGCCATATAATCAGGCCCATTTATTTCCTTCCTTCCATTAACTGGCTCTTCTTCTTCATTCATTGGCTCAGGCACATCCCTTTTCTCAACTTCTTTTTCATCCTCCTTTTCCACTGGATCACCCAATTGTTTACCACTTCTTAAAGTGATAGCTTTACAGTGTTCTCTAGGGTTGTCAAGTTGACCAGGGAACTTACCAATATTTCTGGTTGAAGAGCTCACTTGCTGCGCTATCTGGGTCTCTAGCATCTTATTATGGGTAGCAAGTGAATTCAATTTAGAAGCCAGGTCTTTAATTGCTTCATTCATACTGTGATTCTGAGCTCTAAACTCCTTATTCTGCTTGCTCTGTGTGGAGATGAAATTATCCATTAGAGCTTCCAGATTCGATTTTTGTTGAGGAGGATTGTATGGCCTTGGATTCTGGAAGCCTGGAGGTTGTCTGAAATTATTCTGGGGCTGCTGACCAACATTCAGCTTATAAGACAAGTTAGGGTGGTTTCTCCAGCTAGGATTGTAAGTATTGCTGTACGGGTTGCTCCTCTGATTGTTCACAAAATTGACCTGCTCACAATCCTGAATTGTAGAACTCCCAAGCTAACACTCATTGGCTGCATGCCCTACACCTCCACAAATCTCACAAGATGTAGAAGAAGAAGGTGATCACACAGCATTGATGCTCAGTTTATCCAGTTTCTGAAATAAAGCATTAACCTTAGAAGTTAGATGATTAAAAGCATCTACTTCATACATACCTGCCGGCTTTCTGGTCTGCCTCTCACTAGACCATGAATAGTGGTTCTGAGCCATGTCTTCAATCAACTCATAGGCTTCATCAACCATTTTATTCATTAGGGCTCCTCCAGCTGCAGCATCCACAGACATCTAGGTGCTGTAAATTAGTCCATTGTAAAATGTATGGACTATTAACCATTTTCCCAGCCATGATGTGGGCATACCCTAAGGAGCTCCTTGAATCTTTCTCAGGCTTCATATAAGGATTCTCCATCTTTCTGAGCAAATGTAGTAATCTGGTTCCTTAGATGAGCCGTCTTACTCGGAGGGAAGTACTTGGCTAGGAAAGCTTGAGAAAGCTACTGCCAAGTGGTAATAGACCCCGATGGGAGAGAGTGCAACCATGCACGTGCTTTATCCCTTAATAAGAAAGGGAACAACCTTAACCTGATTACATATGATGAGACATCATTCAGCTTCAGGGTGTCACAGTACTCTAAGAATACAGAGAGATAGAGGTTAGGATCTTCAGTAAGCGACCCTCCAAACTGGTTCTGCTGAACCATCTGCAAGAGAGATGGCTTCAGCTCAAAGTTATTTTCTTCTACCACTGGCCTAACTATGCTGGGGTTCAGGCCATGTGTGTCTGGGGCAGTGAAGTCCTTCAGTGACATGTTATCTCTTTCCCCCAATGTAGCTACTAAATTCTCTTCATGCTGTCTTCTTCTTCACCTTCGCAGAGTGCGTTCAATTTCAGGGTCAAATTCAGCAATGCTATCACGCGTCTTCGCATAAAAGAGAAACGCACCTATGAAGGAAGAAAAGAAGAAAAATCAGCAAAAGAAAATTGTGCAAAAAAAAATTAAAAAGAAAAATAAACAGAAATTGATATAGTCTAGCTATTTTGTAAAATATCTAATATTGGCTTTGTTCCCCGGCAACGGCGCCAAAAACTTGTTAGGTGAATTTCTCTAAATACCGCAAGTGCACGGCGTAGCTGTAGCTAGTCCGGCAAGTACGGGTCGTATCCCACAGAGAACAATGCCAATTACTAGAATCTTACAAAAAGTGTTATCTAAATCGATATAATTTGATGGGCAAATATCGTAGTTAAACAAGTCGAAGTAACCAATTAAGCTAAGCCTAGGGCTAGGGTTCACCACGCTTGTGATACTCAACAACTGTTATTTACCCCTAATTGCAATTGTCTAGATTATTGGGGATGATTTAGCCTAAATTAATTAGCAATCTCTTTCAAGCATTACCAATTGTACCTAGGTTAATCAAATTACCTACTTTCATGGTTCTTAGCTCAACCTAGGTCTATTAAGCTTTATGCCAACCATAGAATGCAACTAATCGGTTTTCTCGTTCCCATTAATTGATTCAAGCCTAAGATATCTTAAACTACTTTCGTGATTAAGACAACCCTAATTAACTATTGGATTCTGGTTTTCATCTTCACCTTTCAGTTCATCGATTAAATACCTAATACGTGATAGATTGGTGATCAGGCATTCTATCAACTAATTCAAGCATACAATAGTCAATCCAAATCAATCTAGTCCCAATTACAATTAGGGTTCCATAATTCAAATCATAGGCATAGTATCATTGTATCACAATTGGGTTTACCGAAACCCAAGATAGAATCTACTCACACATAATAAAAACGAGAATCAAATTCGCATTCATTAAGTAATTCATAGTAGTTCAATACAAATCAAAAGTAAGAAGAAGTAGAAGTAGAAGTAAAGAGATAGAAGTAGAAGTAGAAAGATAGAACCTGATGTGTAGATGAATGTAGCTAAATTACAACTTCAAAGTAGTAAAATCTACTCTAGAACATCAATTCTCTCTAAGAACTATGTAAAAACTTAATCTAAATATGTTTCTTAAGGCTAAAAAGTGTTTCTCTCGTGTCTTTTTCGGTTCCCCCCTTTTAGCTGCGCATCCCCAAGCCTCCCTCTCAGTTTGGGTTGCCAAAACCCTAAAAAAGATAGAGTGTACGGACCCCGAAGCACGGTCGTGTCTTGGGACACGGCCTGGCCGTACTTCGGGCTGGAAAAAGGGGAAGTGCTGCATCATCTACACAGAACACGGCCTGGCCATGTTGCAAGCCACCAAGTACGGCCAGGCCGTGCTGCATGTTGTGGTGTTTCTTTCTCCATGATTTTTGTCGTGCAGCCTCCTTGCCTCCTCCTCAGCATATCCCAGGTCTTTTAGGGTCTTTCCATGACTGCTTTTCCTTGCTTCTTGGCTTCTTTTGCTCTCCTGTAATCACAAAATGAACCACAGCAGTACCTAGAACAAAGTATAGCGAAAAGCACATAAATATCCACAAATTACTATCAATAAGGGGACAAAATATGACCAATAAGCACTCAAAATTCCCCTTTATCAACTGGATGTCTAGAAATTGAGTCTTGCTGAATTGTTGTAACAAGACCGTTGAATTTCTACCTCCTACTCCGAAAGAGGAGGTCCAGTTATTGATGCTAAATGCCAATCAAGTTAATAGGGAGTTGAAGAATGGAGTACTTGAATACATTCTCTTGTATTTATCAAACCTAGAAGTCGAATCGAAGCTTGATGAAATCCCAATAGCCAACGAGTTTCCTAAAGTATTTCCATTAGATATTCCAGGCTTACCTCCCAAGAGAGAGATAGAGTTCTCTATTGATCTCCTACCTGGGACAGGGCCTATCTTTATTGCACCATATCGAATGGCCTCAAAGGAACTACAGGAACTCAAGAAGTAGTTGGAGGAACTATTAGACAAGCAATTCATTAGACCGAGTGTATTACCTTGGGGAGCTCCTGTATTGTTTGTTAAGAAGAAAGACGGGAGATTGAGACTATGCATAGATTACAGACAGCTGAATAAGGTGACTATCAAAAACAAGTACCCTCTCCCTAGGATAGATGACTTATTAGATCAATTGAAGGGAGCCTCCTTCTTTTCTAAAATTGACTTAAGGTCAGGATATCATCAGATTAGGATCAAGGAGGAGGACGTACCAAAAACTGCCTTCAGGACTAGGTATGGGCACTATGAGTTTCTCGTAATGCCCTTTGGGTTGACGAATACACCTGCAATTTTCATGGATTACATGAATCTCATTTTTTGACCCTACCTAGATCAATTTGTTGTAGTGTTCATTGATGACATCTTAATATATTCTAAGAGTGAGAAAGAACATGAACAACATCTCTGAATCGTGCTGCAATTGCTGAAAGAGAAAAATTTATATGCCAAATTGGAGAAGTGTGAATTTTGGCTGTTAGAGGTGAAGTTTATCGGACATGTCATCTCTAATAGAGGGGTAGCCATAGATCCTAGCAAGACAGAAGCAGTGATTCAGTGGGAGAGACCAAAGACGATTACGGAAGTCAAAAGTTTCCTGGGTTTGGCAAGATACTACAGAAGGTTTATGCAAAACTTCTCTCGTATAGCCTTGCCATTAACTAAATTGACCAAGAAGGGAAGTCCTTTCAAATGGACTAATCAATGTGAAGCTAGTTTCCAGGAGCTGAAGACAAGACTGACCATTCCTCCTGTTTTAATTATTCCAGACCCCACAGGACATTTTAAAGTGTATAGTCACGCTTCAAAGAAAGGGCTAGGATGTGTGCTGATGCAAGATAAGAGAGTAGTTGCTTACGCCTCTAGGCAACTGAGACCCCACGAATGAAACTATCCAACCCATGATCTTGAATTAGCGGCAGTGGTGTTTGCCTTAAAGATTTGGTGACACTATTTGTACGGGGCAGCCTTTGAAGTATATTGTGATCATAAGAGTCTTAAATACCTCTTCGATCAGAAGGAGTTAAATATGAGGCAATGAAGATGGGTAGAATTCCTCAATGACTACAAGTTTGAGATAAAGTATCATCCCGAAAAGGTGAATGTTGTAGCAGATGCCTTGAGTCGAAAATCTCTGCACATGGGTCAGATGATGGTGTATGAGATGCAGATGCTAGAGGAGTTTCGAAATTTGAAGCTAGCACTACTCTTACTCCAAAGAATCTAGTCATTAATGGTTTAAGTATAGGGTGTGAACTTAGAGCCTAGATCAAAGAGGCTCAAGCTCACGACCAATACTTACTGGATCATAAAGACCAAGGTAATTTTTTTTGTCATGGAAGATGGAGTAATCATATATCAGGGAAGGATTTGTGTCCCTCAAGAAGAGAGTTGAGGACTAAGATCCTGCAGGAAGCGCATCAGAGTAAATACACAGTCCATCCTGAATGCACTAAAATGTACCAGAATTTAAAAAGGATGTATTGGTGGCCAGGGATGAAAAAGGACATTGTCGAGTTTGTGGCGAAATGTCTCATTTGTCAAAAGGTGAAGGTGAAGCATCAAAAGTCAGCGGGATTTCTACAACCTCTTGAGATCCCTAAATGGAAATGGGACAGTATCTCAATGGACTTTTTTGTGGGATTACTTAAGACTTCAGTGGGACATGACTCTATCTGGGTAATAATTGACAAATTAACCAAATCTGCTCACTTTTTGCCCATAAAAATTAACTATTCACTAGATAAATGAGCCCAATTATACGTCCAGGAAATAGTTAGACTGCATGGAATTCCCTTAAATATCGTTTCTAATAGAGATCCAAGGTTCACATTGAGGTTTTGGAAGGCGTTGCAGGAAGCTTTTGGTACTCAGTTGCGGTTTAGTACTGCCTCCCATCCTCAGACTGATGGGCAGACAGAACGAACCATTCAAACCCTAGAAGATATGTTGAGGGCCTGTGTGATAGAGCAAGGTAAAGGATGGGATAAGTACCTACCTTTAGTAGAGTTTGTTATAATAATAGTTATCACTCCAGTATTAAGATGGCCCCCTATGAAGCTTTATACGGTAGAAACTGCCGATCTCCACTATGTTGGTTCGAAGTAGGAGAAAAGAACTTGTTGGGTCCTGATCTAATTCAACAAACCACTGAACAAATCAGGATGATACGAAACAAAATACTTATAGCTCAAATTCGGCAAAAGAGTTACTAAGATAAGAGACATAAACCTCTAGAGTTTGAGGAAGGAGACCATGTATTTCTGAAACTTTCCCCGACAACTGGAGTTGGTAGGTCTCTCAAAACAAGAAATCTAAGTTCGCGATTTTTGGGACCCTACCAAATTCTGAAGAAAGTAGGAACATCATCATATCAAGTTGCTCTCCCACCTAATTTATCCAACTTGCATAATGTTTTCCACGTATCACAACTGCGGAAGTATCTACCAGATTCATCACATGTAATACAGGATGAACCAATCTAAATAAAGGAGAACATGACATACCAACTAGTACCTGCATCCATATTGGACACTAACGTGAAGCAACTGAGAAATAAAACCATTCCCATTGTTAAGGTGTTCTGGGAAGGTTTGACTCCGGAAAAAGCAATTTGGGAGCTGGAAGAAGTCATGAGGAAGAAATATCCGCAATTGTTCTTATTAGGTAATTTCTGAAATTTTGAGGACAAAATTTCTTTTAAGGGGAGAGAAATGTAACATCCCTAATTTTGTTTCTTTTATTGATAAAAGTACATAAATATTTAATAAAGGAAATAAAATTTATTAGACAATATTTTAGATATCTAAGGAAATATAATCCTTAGAAATTCTTCACCTTATGTATATGCATAGAAAATGTTTCTAACATTAAGAGAACAAATAAAGAGGGAAAACCTAATAGGAAAAAAAATTAGAAATAACATACTAAAGAGATGCAAAATTCTTGGATAAGGAAGGTAAATTTTTAGAAACAAGTAAAGGTCTTAAAATTTCAAGAACATTGGATTAGGGTAATTTTTTCTAATTCAAGAACTAGAGTTACTAAGTTTAAAATCTTTACCCATACATTGAGCTTTTACCTATGGACACTTTATATAGAGTTTTTCCACTTCACATAAGTTTCTAGTAAGCCCATTTGATAACCTAAGCAAGAAATAAAACATAGACTTGGACTAGGATATAGTAATTGGACCAATAGCCCAAAAATTATGAAAATGTGACCAAGCCCTCCAAGAAAAGTAGAATTTTATCCAAAGCAAAGAAAATAGGTAGGAATAAGCCCATAATGGGTAGGAATAAACGCATAATGGGTAGGAATAAGCCCAAATCCAAGAGGAAAAATAAAATAAAATAAATTAGGTGATGATATAATAATGTAATAATAATAAAGATTAGGTTACATGGCATTAAGACAAAAATTTAGCAAGTGGTGTGATTCTACATTCATAATTTTGGCAAGTGGCATGATAATACAAGGCTTTAGGACAAAAACATCTATATCCTACACTCATAATTTTAACAAGTGGTATGATAATACATGGCATTAGGACAAAACATTCCTATCCCACACAAATAATATCAACCAAATAATGGAGATTCAAGGGCTAGAAATTTGCCACCTAAAAAGGAAAACCTATCATACTTGTTTAAGACAAAAGAAAATGGAAATGAATCCCTAAATCAAAGGGATCTTGACCCTTATCTTAAGAAAATATCATCATAATTTTCAAAATACAAATCTCCTTTTCCTATGCATATCTTGACTAAGGAAGAGGAAGACAAGAACATAAGTTGTTTGTTTTCCAAAAATTCAACAAAGTGTATCCTAATTGTGATAAAGTAGACCCATGATCATGAAAGGTGTATTATTTGGTGGTCTATTTAAGCAAAACCCACCCCTACAACATTTTAATTTTTTCCAAGTGAGGAAGAGAGAGAAATAGAAGCAAGGTAGAGTGAGGAAAGGAGAGAAAGAGAGGAGAAGAAAGAAGGAAGAAGAAGGAGAAGTTTAGAAGGCTAAGTACTCAAGATAAGTTACCTTAATCTCTACTTGAATCCATTTTTCTTCTTCATCCTTGAGGTTCAAAAATTCACCCTCCTTCTCTTACCTAGGCTGCTAGGAAATCTAAGAGATGGGAGGAATCTTGCTACTTCTTTCAGGAGGAAACAAGAAAACCAATTCACTAAGTAAGCTAGGGAGATTCTTAGGAAAGTTTAACAATATTTCTTTTTGAAGAAAACTTTTGAAACTTATAATATTTATATGAGATTTAGATCTTAGAACTTTGATGATTGGTCATGGATGTTGCTATATCATGTTACATATTGATCTTCCATGTGATGTATGTTTGAATACTTAGACTGGTATAGAAAGTTCTACATAGGTATGGCTATGGGTGGCAAAATTTTTAGCTTCTGTGTTTTAATTTCTGGGAATTATCTGTAGGGAGTTAAAATAAATGGTTAACAAATAAATTATAGATATATGTGTCACAGATTTTTAGCCACTGGAATCATTCAATTTAGAGTTCATATAAGGTAGATATGTTCTGATTAGTAAACAAAGGTCAGAAAATGGTTAATCAGGGAAGAATATGTTAGGATAGCTTTGGTGTTTTAATTTCTGGAAAAATTATATAAGGAATTAAAATAAATGGTTAACATATGAATTATATATTTATGTGTCACGGATGTTTAGCCACTATAGTCAGATTAGTAAGTAAAGGTTAGAACCTACCCGAGAAGAAATAATATTGAATTTAAGGGAGTAATAAAACCAAGATTTATTACTATTTGGCTGATATCATTGACATAATAGTTTTAGATAATTGTCTTAGCTTTCCATAGACACTAAAATCACCTTAATCGAAGTTAAAATGAGGGAGTTATGCTCTGATTAGTGAGCAAAGGTCACAGAACACGGCTAGGGTGCTTCAAGCACGGGTTAGCTGTGTTCGAGGCTGTTTTTGAGTACATTTGAAGTATTTTTAAAGCATGGATGTGTCCTGGAACATGGTCAGACCGTGTTGGAAGCTGGTGAAGCCCATTTTCAACATTTTTCTACCCTAGATGAACCTTTTTAACTATAGGGTAATAGTAGAAATCAAATTGAAGAAAAATGCTCTATAAATTTGTAAGAACATGTGTTAGAAATAATATAAATAAGAAGAAATTGACTAAAGGCCAAGCATAAGGAAAAGATGAAATTAATATTTAAAAAAGAAGACGAATCTTATAAATAAAAATAATAAATGACTAGTATATGCCATAGCCATTGCCATTGTATGAACTTCTTACCATCTTAAGTGGAAAATTCTAACATGGAAATATTTTATAAAGTGATATTTGAAATGGTTATGTTCATGGCATGATTACCAATGATTTATGGTAATAGTTATATTTTGATGAACATACTTGTTATTGAAAGCATATTTTTGGCTATCATTGTGAAAAGAAAAGAAATGAGCACGGTCACTGGTGCGCACTATCGCAGGCACGCCCAAATTAAAACCTTACCTCAACACTAACCTGTAGTAGTGGGAGTAAGGGTCGATCCCACAGAGACTGGAATTACCTTATGTGATTCAGAAAGGGGGGATTGAGAGTCGCAATTAAAATAAAATAAACAATAATGAAAATAAATAAGCGAAAGTGATTAATAATAAAGACGTTGGTTTCGGTCGATATTCACCATCAAGGGATTGCATTGATCATTGACAAAATTATCAATCTTAAACCAAATATCTATCATTGGGATTCTATCCCAGTTCCTCCTTAAGCCTAGTAAATTAATGACAATCGCACTAATTATACTCTAATTAACGAGCAATCCTTTAGCACATCGGTAAAGCATAACTTATTAACCGCATGAAGAACAAGAGAAACTAATAGAGCTAAACGAATACAAGCACATCGGTTATATTCAATTTAGTTGATATTCATCATAGGGTTAACAATTTATCATCCAAAATCCTTAATCCTATTTGCTTCACGAATCAAGTAATAAAAGCTTTGTTCAAAACCTAATTCAGCAGCTACACATACAATATACTAGTAGGCCTCCTAGCAATCACATGCATATTATTAAGAAAATAAGAACAGATGAATAAACAATACCCGGTTAAGATTGAATGCAATGAAATCAAATCCGTATCTCACAATGACATCAAATCCCTTGAGGTTTCAATCTCCCTCAACCAACTAAAGAAAATTAGCCGCGCAGGGCCATAGAAAACTAAACAAGAAGTAAAGAAAAGAGTTCAGAACTTGAATGAATTCTTTGCTGAATGAATAGATACCTTCTCTGCTTACTTTCCTTCCTTTTTATCGATTCAACCCTCCTAGTCGAAGTAGGAAAGTTTTTAGGTCAAATCTCCATCAATTGGGCTTCAAATCAGGCGAAAAAACCCTAAAATCGCGACTTCCGGAGCGGCAGCGCCGCGGCGCATAAGTTCAGCATCGCGGCACTGCGAAACTTCATCCACGGGGTGCCGCGGCGCACCCATGCAGCGCCGCGGCGCTCGTGGTTCTGGGGCAAGGGCGCTGCGGCGCCAATAACCAGCGCCGCGGCTCTACGAGACATCCATGATGGGCCACCGCGGCACTGTATTGTGAGCGCTGCGGCGCCTAGAAAACGCCGGATTTTGCCAAAGTGCCAAACATGAAAGTTGTAGCTCTATGTTTCTTCTTTCCATAGCCGCTGGAATGAGCTCAATCGGAGCTCAAATGAGTGAGATATGCTTCCATTAGTGACGAAAGGTCAGAAATCAGCATTTTTCATGATTTTCTTCTATTTTTCTCTTCTTTTCTTCTTTATTATTCCTAAAAACATAAAACACACAATTTAATTAAAACCTATCTATTTATCATTTAAATAAAATAAAAAGAAACATAAAATATGCTAAATACATGCTTAATTTAAAGCATGTCCAATACCCCCACACTTGCTCTTTTGCTTGTCCTCAAGCAAATTAAACCATGTGAACAATATTCAATAAATAAGGTAAGTGAAAGTCTTACCAATATATTGCCTCATAGTGAAAATTGAATGCTCTTAAAGAAATTTCAGAAAATTTAATGACTATGTGCAATATTCAATTTAAATGCAATTCAGAATTCATTTTTCTAGAGCCCTGAGTGTGTGTGTGTTTTGAGCAGTTCAATCATCTTTCATTCAAATGAGTTTATATATCTCAAGAAATCAAGTATGGATCTCCTCGTAGGATTTCCATAAGCTTATTTTTCCTGCTGCTCTCCACTAATGTAGGTCAAAACTACTTTTAGGATCAAAAGGACTTTATTTAGCTTGTAATGTGGCCAAGGTGAAGGGTGGGACAAAGGATATCAATGTAGGATCAGTCACCCAGCACCAAATGATTAAAATTGATCTCTTGAGCTCTTTGCTTTCCTCCAATAATTTTGGGAAGATTTTCTCCCCATACTACTTTTCCTGCTTCAATCCATCATTGTCCTCTTTTTCTTTCACCCACAACATTTGTTCTTATATATATATATAATTTTTTTCTTTTTCTTTTTCTTTTGAAAATTTCTTTTCTTTTCCTTGCTCCACCCTTCCACCCTTTTTGTAAATAAAGCAATACAATACAAATATTCATCAAAATAATCATGGAGTGAGTGAATAGGGTAAAGAAAAAAAATAAGGATATACAAACTTTGGCTTATGGCTCAGTTATGGTTTTCAGAAGGAAAAGTTCATTAAGCTCAAAATAAAGGAACTAGTGTTATTTTATTACTTAGGTTAGGCTTGAAAGGCTCAATCTATCAAATAATGCCTAAATCATCTCCTAATTAATAGTATCAACCTAGGATTTCGCCTCAAGCATCATTCAAATAAGTTCTAGAATCCTTTCTGAGATCATAAAAAATTTCTTTAAGTTGTATAAACTTTCTTTAAATAAAAGATAAATTAAATACTCAAAGTTGTTGTGCGAAATAGATTCAGGATTCTAGAAAATGGATAATAAATTGCAAAAAAAAAAATTAAAATTACACATAATTATGATTTTCCTACGTTTCTTAGGAGCTATTAGCAATTTAAACATTTATATCATTGGCTATTGGTTTCACTAACACAAACCCATAAATTGAAATTTTGTTCACATGCTCACCTCATGACAGGAATAAAAGTGCACACATAATAGAATTATAGTAATGCATCAAAGTAGAAAAGTGCACAAGTGTATGAGTTATTATACAGTCATCCAGCTGAATCATAAAGTGACCCCCCCACACTTAAAAACATACATTGTCCCCAATGTAAGAATATCAAAGAAAAAACACAATAGAGACAAGTAATAAAATAAGGAGGGGTCCAGGGAAACTTCCCTGATCAAGTGTCACCATTCATCGCATCATGCTCGGTGTTAGGCCGAAAGGGTGGTTCAGGAGGCGCCGGGAATGCAATTGGAAGGTTCAGGGCATGGGCTAGCTGACTGAAGCAGGCATGATTATGTTGTGTAATAGAGTGCTGGTAGAGGGCCAGATCGTGCAGTTGGTGGCTCAGATACTCTGTGCGCTGCCATAAATCTTCAATGGTATGCTGGGATACTGGTGGAGCTGAACTGCTGCCTGGTCCCTCTTGACTTGACTCACATTGAAGCTGGGCATGAGTCGTGCTAACACAAAATAATACCATGCTTTAGCCAACTTATTCATATCAGCCCTAGCAAAGTACAACGGTTGGCCATGGCTATCCAATTTCCAGGAGGCCCCTCTATGGCAAAGAGTGCCTATGACGTCTTCAAAGTCAATAAATGATTGAAGAAGAGCAGTATATTCATCATCCTCAATGTCAGGCAGGGAATAGAATTCATTGATGGCATGCGGAGAAAATGGTACCCTCTTGCCTCGAACCCGTGCATGATGATGTTCATGAACTGTAGCATTGGAATAGAACTCCTGGACCACGGGGATAACTCCTGGCTCTGGGTTCCTGCAGAAAATCTCCCAGTGCCTATAGAGGATATTGTCTCTGAGAGGTAGCCCTTCGGTGATCAGAAATCCACGTTCTGGAACAATAGGTTTATGTACCACCACTTTGATGTGGTGTTGATAAACCGGTTCAGTCACAAATGCCACAGTGTCGAATGCTGGAGGGTCCTCAGCTCTGTTCTTCCTCTTTGAAATACTCAATTTAGAAGTTTTTGGAGCCATTAGTTGAAAAAATTCACTAGGGCCTTTTACCGAACACCTTGTGGGCGCTTGTAAAATTTGGAAGAATGAGTGGTGAATTTTCAACTAGATCTCCCAAACTCAGGACAAACCAGTAGCAATCAAGTATAAGGATCAATTGCAGCCAGAAAGAGGAAGAGAACTGTACCCAAATTGCCTTGAATGGTGGCTGGGAATTGCAAGCTCAAGAATACCTTAGAACCCTAGAAAAGTGTCTTTGAATTCGACTCAATTGCTGATATGAGGTGTATAATCCTGCAAAAGTAGATGAAAAATCAAGTTATGCAAGCAATATAATCGAATGGGAGGTGAGTATGGGTGATTGGAGGCAAGAAAAGGGATTTAGGGGTGAGAGAGAGCAAAAACCGCGGGTAGGAGAAGAGGTTCTCGCGAACCTCTTATTGAGAGCGCTGCGGCGCTATCTTCAGGCGCCGCGGCGCTGACCCAATCTGGGTAGGGGCGCCGCGGCGCTGTTCTTGAGCACCGCGGCGCTCGCCCAGCCTGGGCGATGGGCGCCGCGGTACTCTTGTGAAGCGCCGCGGCGCTTGTGTGCGTCCACAGCTTTTTTTTTTTTTAAACAAAATTAAAATTATGAAAAAGAAAAATAAGAAGAAGAAGAATAGATGTTGGGTTGCCTCCCAACCAGCGCCTTTGTTTTACGTCGTTGGCTCGACTCAGCTCCCTATCTTTGTTCATGGAGGCTCTTTGAGGTTCACTTTAAATTTCTAGGACTGATTCAATCTTTGAAATTCAACTGCATAACCAAAAGGCACATCAGTAATAACAAGTGGACCTAACCAAGGGAGCGATTTCTTACCTTTAAAGGGTTCAACCCCTTTCATTTCTAGAACTTGATGCAATTTTATAGTCGGGTCTATTCCTTTAAGGTTTGCAATTGTTCTTATAATGGCATTTCTTTTTTCTTGAAAAATATGCATCAATTCCTCTTCTTTTTTAACACCTAAACTTTTTGCAACTATAATAGGTGATGCATCTCCTATTTCCAAGTATTTCAGGTGATTAGGCAGAGATGACAAAATTGATCCACGGTCCTGCAAAACAGATGGTGCAAGAATGGTATCAAAATTTGATAATTCCATATAAGAAATCTTACCCTTTGGTGGCTCTTTTGAAGAATCATTGAGTGCAGCCAGTTTCTCCTTTGTTTTTTCATCTAAATTTGTCTCACCATCATCTTCTTTTATGGATTTGCTCACAATTACTTCTAATTTGTCTTTTCCATCTAATTCAAATATGTCATGTGCCAAAGAATCAAAGACATCAATAGAGTAAACAGGGGTATCATCACCTGGGTATTTCATGGCTTCATACATATTAAATTTAATTACTTCACCATCAAATTCCATAGTGAGTGTGCCATTGTGAACATCTATCCTTGTTTTAGAGGTTTTTAAAAATGGTCTCCCTAACAATATTGGAGATGTAAAATCCCCATTTTCCATGTCAAGAACATAAAAATCTGCAGGGAAAACCAAATCATCTACCTGTACCAAGACATCCTCAATTACTCCCTTAGGGTATGCATTGGACCTGTCAGCTAACTGAATTACCACATTAGTAGAGTTCAATGGTCCTAATTTCAAGGAAGTATATATAGAATATGGCATGACATTTATGGAAGCTCCCAAATCTAACATGGCTTTTTCAACATGAGTATCCCCAATTTTACAAGGAATAGTAAACATACCTGGATCCTTGCATTTAGTGGGGAGTTTAGTTTGAATCATAGCTGAAACATTCTGACTCATTTGAACCTTCTCACATCCCTTCAATTTTTGCTTTCTTTTCTGGGTACATAGTTCTTTCAAAAACTTTGCATATCTTGGTACCTGTTTAATAGCATCTAAAAGGGGAATATTAATTTCACACTTTCTGAAGGTTTCATATAATTCAGAAGTTTTTTCATGCAACCTGTCTTCTTTAAGAGCTTCTAGAAAAGGAGGCACAACTTCATAATTTAAATTAGAAGGAGACTTACCTGTAGGTGCTTCATTCTCCTTAATTGATTTTTTAGTTTTCTTAGGAGAAGAGGGTGCTGGTGGGCTTTCAATCTCCTTACCATTCCTTAACACAATTGCACTAGCATTCTCTCTAGGATTCACCACAGTTTGTGAAGGTAACTTACCTGAGTTTTGAGCATCCAGTCGACTCACTGTGGTTGCTAACTGACCCATTTGAGTTGTTAGGTTCTGAATGCTAGCTCTTGTCTCTTGCTGAAATTGATGAGAGCTATGCACAAGAGTCTTCACAATATCTTCCAATGGATTACTTACCTGATGCTCCTGGGATGCATTTTGTTTAGGATAATAGGCCTGTTGGTTTTGTTGAAAATTCTGTCCTGCAGGCCTATTTTGTGCATTCCCATATCTGAAATTTGGATGATCCTTCCATCCAGGATTGTATGTATTAGCATATGGATCATACCTCTTTGATTGGTCAGGAAAACCTCCTACAGCATTAGCTTGTTCTGTGGCTTCCTCTTGAAGTGTAGGGCACGTATCAGTAGGGTGCCCTGTTGCTGAACATATCCCACAGACTTTAACTTATTGGAGTGTACCTGTAGCCATTTGGCGCACAAGAGAAGTAAGTTCAGATATTTGATTCTGAAGAGAAGTTGTACTTACCTCATGGGCATGTCTAACAGGAGGATCATGCCTAACGCCAAATTGTTGTGAATTGGCAGCCATATTTGATATGAGAATTCTGGCTGCCTCAGGAGTTTTATCTACTAGTGCTCCTCCACTAGCTGCATCTATCATGCTCCTGTCTCCCTGCAGAAGGCCTTCATAGAAATATTGGATTAGTAGCTGCTCACTAATCTGATGATGTGGGCAGCTTGCACAAAGTTTCTTAAACCTCTCCCAATATTCATAAAGGGTTTCACCATGCAATTGCCTAATGCCGCATATTTCTTTCCTAATAGTGGCGGCTCTAGATGCAGGAAAATAACGTTCTAAAAATATTCTTTTCATCTCATTCCAAGTAGTAATAGTACCAGAGGGTAAATAATACAACCAATCCTTGGCTGAATCTTTTAAAGAAAAAGGAAAAGCCCTGAGTTTAATTTGTTCCTCAGTTACTCCAGGGGGCTTCATACTGGTACAAACCACATGGAACTCCTTTAGATGTTTATGCGGGTCCTCACCTGCAAGACCATGAAAACTAGGTAAGAGATGAATTAATCCAGATTTTAATTCAAAATTCACATTATCATCAAGATTAGGGAAAGTAATGCATAAGGGTTGTTGATGCAAATCTGGAGCTGCAACCTCCTTCAAAGTGGGGTGTCTGGCCATGATCACTTCCTCCTTATCCTGATCAACGTCTTCTTGAATTCCTCTTCTGTGCCTGTATACAGATTTTCCAATATCTTGATTGAACAGTAAATCTTGACAATTAGCAGAACGAGTCACAGGCATAAATAAAAAAAAAATCACAAAAGTAATGACGCAGTCCCCGGCAACGGCGCCAAAATTTGGTGCGCACTGTCGCAGGCACGCCCAAATTAAAACCTTACCTCAACACTAACCTGTAGTAGTGGGAGTAAGGGTCGATCCCACAGAGACTGGAATTACCTTATGTGATTCAGAAAGGGGGGATTGAGAGTCGCAATTAAAATAAAATAAACAATAATGAAAATAAATAAGCGAAAGTGATTAATAATAAAGACGTTGGTTTCGGTCGATATTCACCATCAAGGGATTGCATTGATCATTGACAAAATTATCAATCTTAAACCAAATATCTATCATTGGGATTCTATCCCAGTTCCTCCTTAAGCCTAGTAAATTAATGACAATCGCACTAATTATACTCTAATTAACGAGCAATCCTTTAGCACATCGGTAAAGCATAACTTATTAACCGCATGAAGAACAAGAGAAACTAATAGAGCTAAACGAATACAAGCACATCGGTTATATTCAATTTAGTTGATATTCATCATAGGGTTAACAATTTATCATCCAAAATCCTTAATCCTATTTGCTTCACGAATCAAGTAATAAAAGCTTTGTTCAAAACCTAATTCAGCAGCTACACATACAATATACTAGTAGGCCTCCTAGCAATCACATGCATATTATTAAGAAAATAAGAACAGATGAATAAACAATACCCGGTTAAGATTGAATGCAATGAAATCAAATCCGTATCTCACAATGACATCAAATCCCTTGAGGTTTCAATCTCCCTCAACCAACTAAAGAAAATTAGCCGCGCAGGGCCATAGAAAACTAAACAAGAAGTAAAGAAAAGAGTTCAGAACTTGAATGAATTCTTTGCTGAATGAATAGATACCTTCTCTGCTTACTTTCCTTCCTTTTTATCGATTCAACCCTCCTAGTCGAAGTAGGAAAGTTTTTAGGTCAAATCTCCATCAATTGGGCTTCAAATCAGGCGAAAAAACCCTAAAATCGCGACTTCCGGAGCGGCGGCGCCGCGGCGCTGCGAAACTTCATCCACGGGGTGCCGCGGCGCACCCATGCAGCACCGCGGCGCTCGTGGTTCTGGGGCAAGGGCGCCGCGGCGCTGCGAAACTTCATCCACGGGGTGCCGCGGTGCACCCATGCAGCACCGCGGCGCTCGTGGTTCTGGGGCAAGGGCGCCGCGGCGCCAATAACCAGCGCCACGGCTCTACGAGACATCCATGACAGGCCACCGCGGCGCTGTATTGTGAGCGCTGCGGCACCTAGAAAACGCCGGATTTTGCTAAAGTGCCAAACACGAAAGTTGTAGCTCTATGTTGCTTCTTTCCATAGCCGCTGGAATCAGCTCAATCGGAGCTCAAATGAGTGAGATATGCTTCCATTAGTGACGAAAGGTCAGAAATCAGCATTTTTCATGATTTTCTTCTATTTTTCTCTTCTTTTCTTCTTTATTATTCCTAAAAACATAAAACACACAATTTAATTAAAACCTATCTATTTATCATTTAAATAAAATAAAAAGAAACATAAAATATGCTAAATACATGCTTAATTTAAAGCATGTCAGTCACATGGCAATTCGTGTGGTGCACCAGTAGGGGACGCCCTACCAACGGTTATGATCATGTTAATGAGAAAAGAAAGAGAAAGTGGGCCATGTCGGACAGAGCGAGAAAAGCCCGTATCGAAGAGTAGAAAATACTCACCCTGACCGGGGTAGCTTGATATGAGAATAAATTGATAGTCATCATATGATATTCTGAAAATAGTTAATCATGTCATACATATCATTACTGTATGATTCTTATGTGCATAGATATAATACATTCATGTGATCAAAGATATTTTCTGTAGTTTATATAGCAGAACATGACATGATGAACTATATTAATGGTAAATTATGATTTATTGTTGAACCTACTGGGATTTAATTCTCACTATATTTTCATATCATGTTCAGAAAAATAATTATGCAGATTTTCTCTATGACACTTATTATTTCCGTATGTTGGATCGAGGTGCCCTACCTTGGGCAACTACCAGTTATATCAGATGTATCTGTCGTAGATGTGACTGAGATTCCGGTGGAGGTGCCACCCGCACCAGTGTCCCCGGAAGTAGTGGACATAGATGATTAGAGCTAATATGTATCTTTGTATAAATGTTTGTAAAATAATGGTGTGTATGGAAACTCAGTATTGTATCACTGTTAATAACAATTATGCTTGGTTAAAGTAATTATATTTACAAGTTAAGTGGTTAGAATTAAAGTAGTAATAACTTCATGGAATTTTACAAGTATAAAAAAAATTGTTATATTTACATAAATAGAGTTGTTACAAAATTAATTTTCAGACACTCAAGTAGGCCACCTCATCCTTTAGATCTCCCTAGGTTGCCTTATCCTTATTTCTATTTTTACTTTTTTTTTCTCATTCATACTCTTTTATTTCTCACTTTCTTTTTTCTTTCTTTTCTCCTTTTCATTAATTCATTTTTTTATAGAAATATGCAGTGAGTGCATTTTATGCTCCATCTCACTAGGGTGAAGGCATCTAGGTACTCATACTAAGAAATTTTTAGTACCTTGAAGGGGTACTCAGAATGAAAACTTTTTGAGTTTTATATTCCTTTATTTTTCACCTCTCCCTTCCTTCACACTCTCATAAAGTTAAAATCAGAAAGGACATATAGTTTACAGCATAATAGGAGAGATATTTTTCAAAAAATTAAAGGTTTAATACTAAAAGAGAGAGACTAAAATGATAACTACATATTTCATATTCTATTATGCATCACTTGTTCATAAGCTAAAATTAACCTACATTACATCAATCTATCTCTAGAACAACAAATTATATGATTTTGCAATGAAACAAGAGATATTCAGCCAATAATAACTAAAAATTCAATAAGTGAAAACCACAAGCCTAAAAGTCTACTCCCCCATACTTAAACTTGACATTGTCCTCAATGTCAGTAATAATGAAAGTACAGGCAAAGGGAGAAGTAACTTACTTGCTTACTGGTCTTTTGGAGGCGGTGGAGGTGCAATTAAGTTCAAAAGGGGAGTGGGATAAGCAGGATCAAAATCCAATTATCACACTAATGCAGCCAGATAAGTATGCTATTTAATTACCAAATCTAAACTTAGGATGTCAATGTGAAAGAAATTAGAGGATAGATCAATTGCCAATTTCAAATCCAAAATAATGCAAGCTAGTAGAATTCTATCAGATATTCAATATGTTCTAAACAATGCTCTTGTGCAATTGGAATCAAATCAAAACAATATGGTTAAACCAGAAATCAATTCAAATCAAGTTTCTCATGTAGTGCAAAGCTAGGCAAAACAATCCAATCAAGCAGATGTTAAAGTCCAGGTAAATTGTAGTGTTGCAATATTTCAACTAATGATTTACCAGCAGCAAATTATAGCAAGCACCTAACTTTAAGCAACATAATTTAGTATCTATGCATCCAAAAACTAGGCTAATTAAGCCGTTAGTGCAGAACATATATTCCTAAATGAAAGTATTCAACTAAATTAAGAGCAGAGAATTGATGGCAGGCAATTTAGTGTAACTGGGAAGTTGAGAATCAAAGCAATATGGAGTAATGCAATTTCAGAAAAGTTTTGCACTCAAATATTCCCAATGTTGTCTTTGTTTTCTAGAAAGTACCAAGGTAATTCATTGAATCATAGATTGAGCAAACAACATTAACCAGTAGCACAATTTTTTTTACCAAAACAATTATCTAGTGAATACTTGACAATTGCTAGTGCAAAGCAGAGAAGTTTAGGATTCAAACCATGTAAGAGTAAAACACTAAACTTTAGTTAAATCAGGCAATGCAAAAATAAAAAATTTAAGCACACATGCATCCCAAATTTTTTAGCAAATGCTTAGAAAGATTAGTGCCACATGAAAGAGAAGCAAAGACTAGCAAATTCCAATTTAAGAACAACTAGAAAATTCAATAATTATGCAATTCAAAGTCTGCAAAAATTCTCAAAACTAGTCCAACCAACCTAATGCAAATTATCCAATCTAGCAAGTCCAACAATTCCAACAAGCAGGGAATTCCAATCTAGATAATAAACCACAAGTTTAGAGCTTAGATTTACCTGGATGGAAGCACGATGGAGATGCAGCAACGAGTAACCAGCATCAGTAATGCAGCATGAACAGGGAGCAAATGAATAATGGTGTGGGGGCTGGATCATGAGAATTTGGTTTAGGGGGAAGTTACAGAGAGGTATGGGGAAATGGTAGGCTGGGAGAGGGAGCTAGGTGAAGGAGAGTGGGCACGGGTGTGTGTGTGTGAGGTTTGATGGGTGAATGGGTTAAACACGATGAGGGGAAATGAGGGGGTGTGGAGGGGGAGCTAGGTCGAGGAGATGTAAGGGATTGCCCTCGAGATGCAAAGAGAATACGCTGGGAGATCGAGTAGGGAGACCGAGAGGAATGGTAAGTGGGCATGGGCACAGGGGAAATAGGCTAAGAGGGGAACTGGTTGATTTCTCTAGTTATGGCTCGGGTTGGGGTAGAGGTTGGAAGGAAGAAGGATTAGGGCTCAGGTTGAGTATAGAGATAGAAGAGGAGCACGAGAATGGGTTGAAATTGCAGAGAATTTGGTAGAGAAATTACAGGGAAGAAGGTTGGGAAGGCACAGGAGAAGGCACAAGGATGAAGGAATGAACATAAGCTGAGAAAAGGGGGAGAAAATCAGAAGAAAAACTGACATGGGCCCGAAGCATGGCCGTGCTTCGGGCTGGACCTTGAAAAATTGCTAGAGAGTGGCCCGTATTGGATGGCATGGGGTGGAAGTGCTTGCCATAACCTAAAGCACGGCCGTGGTAGGAGACAAAGCTTGGCTGTGCTTCACGCTGGAATCTCAAAAATTTTGGATTTTAACCATGTTGAGCAATACGGGCAAGGTGTGCTGGCTCTGGACGTGGGGCACAGCCATGTCAGGTGACATGGCTTGCCCGTGCTTGGCGTTGGAAGGGCCAAAATTACCAAAATTTGGCTCGTGCTTAAAGCACGAGCATGGTGCATGACATGGGCTACCCATGTTTGGTGTTGGACTCTAGTTTTCTTCGAAGAATGTAACATCCCATAATTTTTATTTTTAAATAATAATGTTTTGTTATAAACAAATATATTTTTATTTGTTTAAAAATGATTATGTTTTACTAAAAGGAAGTATATTTTTAATTGAAATGATTTATGTTTTGGTTAAAACAATTATATTGGCCTCTAATAAATTTTTATTGTATTTTTAGAAATATTCTTTCTTTTAATATGAATAAAGATATGTATTTCGAGATTTATTTTATTGCGATTTTTATCAAGAAAAATCATGATTTAAGAGTTTAACTAAAGGTTTATGAGAATGTAAATTTTTAGAAATTTTTGGGATATTTTAGGATGAAAAACGGAATTTATATGAATTTATATAAAGAAAATCTTATTATTTAATTATTAAATAATAATAATAATAATTAAATATAATAAAAATAAAAATAAAGGGGAAGGGGAGGCAATAGACGCAGGAGACGGAGGAAATGATTCGATTTCGGAGAAATTTTAAAATCGGATGAATAGTAAGTGAATAGTGAGTAAATAGTAACCTTCAACTCTTTCTCTAGATTTGGAGTGCATGTTGGCTTCCAATCTCAAAACTGAAGGTGTTATTGGATTCAGGACGATGAATACTACGGTTTTGACCGATCAGTTTTTCAAATCAGCTGTTGAATCGCCATAGATCTGAAGTAGAAAATCTCGGTAAAAGGTTTGAAAAATCTTACTTAGAGACCTCCAATTGAAATTTTGACACCATAGATGGATTCAGAAGCTAGATAAACCTTAGGATAGGTATATTTTTGGCCATCTAACAGCATTTTTGTTCGTCGTGAATAGTGTTTTTCGGCGGGTGAATAGTATTTTCCGGTGGTGAATAGTGCCCAAGCTCCCGGAGTCATTTTCTAAGTCCTTGAACCCTCTGGACACGTTTTTGAGGTCTAATTGGTCAAATTCAGCTTGGAAAAGTACACTTTAGGGCTGTCTAATTTGGAACCCTTACCAGGTGAGTAGATACTTCTTTCTATGACTTGCCTCATGCTCTTCTTGAATTATAAATTTATTATTGTTTCTGATTATAAATTATTTACTATTATAAGTTTATGAAATTTGTTCAAATATCTGTTATACTTACGAACTGGCACATAGTTCAAGAAGAGTATGGTTTTAAAAATGGATTTGGAACTAAATGAATATGTGGTTTTAAATGTGTTTATCATTATTTGATAAAGTTGATATTATGTGCACGATGCATTGATTTGTAAAGCTATATACTTGTGAAAATAATGCATGTCATATTATAAATGAGATTGAATGGCAAGCGTAAAGCTCATGGCGAGTTGCTTGATAATTTTACTTTCTATTTGATGAATATGCATTAATATATATGTATTTATATGTATGGATGGAAATCGACGGGTTGTATGGCTTGTGATGGTACCAAATAGGGGACGCCCTATTAGCTTGAGTGAGCCAGGGGAGGGCCGCTCCAATCGGGTGAAAGTGGTAATGTGGGGAGGCAGGAGGGTGATGTACTCACATTCCCTGTTTACTTATTGTGACTATAGTCGAGGTCACTATGCATATAGCAAATGAGTTATGTTTTCATGGCATTAACCAGATTGCTGAGTGTGGCAGGTACATTAAAAGTGATGATTTTATCTCCAAATATTAATATTTTACTATAGATTATACAGTTGGGCATAACAATATTTATTTAATAATCATACCGTGCAGCATATAGTTTTGGATATCTGAATATCCTTTGATTTGAGAATATTTGAAATACGGGTCCCATATGAATGTACTTCTGAACTGTATTTTCTATGTGACACATTTTAAAATATAAGTACATCTATATGTTGACCTAAGAGATCATAGGAGGAATTATTTGCTCACTGAGTTGTCAAACTCACTACACGATATTTCCACATTTTTCAGATAAGAATATCAGAGTCTGATTTGGCAGATATGTGATATATTCTCTGGGTGAGTCTACGTTGCTTCCAAGACTCACGGTCTTTGAATTATACTGTATTTGTATTCTAGAGTGCTCTAAACGCTACAGGCAGGATCCCTGTTTCTGCTGTACTCTGATGTTTATAGACTTGGTTTGTCTATTGTGTATACATGAGAGATCCTATATGTATTTGTTCCCATGATAAAGAATTGAATTATGTATATTTATGGAAAATGAAAAAAAAATGTTTATTTTACGTAACGTAAATTAGGGGCGTTACAATTTTCATCCTTTAATTCAACCTTGGGCATATGGGAATGGACCTAAAAATCATATGGAAACACTCATAAACTCATAACCTAAGAAATTAAATAAATTAAAGATAAAAAAACTAAAAGCAATGAAACTAAACAAAAAGAAACTCAAAAATTAAAATGTTGGTTGCCTCCCACAAAACGCTTGTTTAAAGTCATTAACTCAACTCCTTTTCATGCTTTCCACTCAAGGAGGCTTGAAGAGAGTTTGAATAACTCTCTTTGCTATCCATTGCCTCTTAGTATGGTGCTTGAGGCTTTGCCCAATAGCCTTCAAAGATATTTTTGACTCATTCTTTTCCTCTTTAGCTCCATTGAGGTTGAGACGAGGTGGCTTAGGTTATACTTTTGGAGCTTGGATTGCCTCCTCAACAGCCTGCTTTTCTTTTCCCTGTTTATCATAAATAAAAGAACTTTCCACAGAGCATAACTCAAGTGGGTTAGAAGGAGGAAAATTCATGATATATTTATCCATAATTGGTTTAGGTAAACCAATCATACAACAAGATTCATTTAGAGAAGGAGGGTTCTTAGTATCATTCAAATTAAATTCTACTTTTTCATCCCCTACATTCAAAGAAAGCTTACCATCTTTTGCATTGATGTTTGCACCAGTTGTGGCTAGGAAAGGCCTTCCAAGAATGATGGAGATTTTGTCATCTTCCTCCATCTCTAAAATAACAAAATCAACCGATATGAAAAATTTACCTACCTTTAGAGGAACATCTTTTAATATATCTACCATATGCTTAATGGATCGGTCAACCAAATGAAGAGAAAAAGTGGTAGGCTAAGTCATCCATTTGAAGCTTCTTGCAAATCAAAAGAGGCATGAGTCTAACACTTGCTCCAAGATCACATAGGGCTTTATCAATTTTCATATCACCAATAAAGCAAGGAATTGAGAAGCTTCCGGGATCCTTAAGATTTTGTGGCAGCTTATTTTGGATTAATGCACTTGATCCCTCTGTTAAAGCCACAACAGCATCCTCTTCAATTTTCCTCTTGTTTGAAAGGATTTCCTTCAGAAATTTTGCATAGGAAGGCATTTGGGAGATGGCTTCTAGGAATGGAATGTTAATGTTCAACTTCTTCAAAATATCTAGAAACTTTCCAAATTGCTTCTCTAACTTAGCTTTAACCAATCTTTGAGGAAAAGGGATTGGTAGCTTGTAAGGTGTAAGAGACACATATTTGGGCTCTTCTTCCTTCTTTTCCTCTTCTTTTGGTTCCTCTTCTCTTCTCTTTTCAAATGCAGCCTGAGGTTCATCTTCTTTTATCTCTCCTCTTCTCTTTGATTCAGCCAATTATTTACCGTTTCTCAAGGTAATGGCATTATAGTGCTCCCTAGGGTTCTTGATTTGGCCTGGAAGTCTGCCAAAGTTCCTATTAGATAGGCTCGCTTACTATGCAATCTGAGTTTCCAGCATCTTATTATGTGTATCAAACGAGTCAACCTTAGAGGCTAAGTATTTTATAGCCTCATTCATTGAGTGGTTATGGGCTCTGAATTCATCATTCTTGTTATTTTATCATATACAAAGAGAAATTTTTTTTTTGTAGTTTATTCAGCTAGACATAACACTATGTTTTTCTTATTTACTGTATGATGCTTTTAATGTTAAACCTATTAGGAACCTCCGTTCTCATTATTGTAGGTGTTTTGTTCAGATAAGAGCAAACAATACGCTAGCTGCTTTGGTGCATTTGATCATGGAAGATCTAGTGGATGGCAATGCCTTGTACAGATCCCGATGCCAGCACCACCTCCTCCACCCTTTACACCCAGGGGAGATGTGCGGTATATGGTTTATTGTTAAGTTGATGTAGTTATGTGTCTTAGTGTCGTTGATGTATAAATATTGATATCTGATGTAGTTCGAATACTATGATAATGGAATATTAGCTGCTTATATAAATGTGTATGGTTTGCTGCTTGGAATCTATTATCGGTCGCTATATATATATAAAAAAAATCGATCGTTTCATGATAGCCAGGGGAGGGTAGTAGGATAATGTTATGTATATACATAGTTTTGTGATGTAAATGGGCTAACTCTATTATTTTGATGTAACCCCACGGTACTCCGCGTTTTGTGATGTATGCTCAATACCTCAGGTTACATATGTATGTATGTATGCTGCTAAACTCTGATGGATGTAACTTTTGTATGTATGTAAATACAAGATGCGTAACTTATAATATAATATTGGTATATATATATATACATATATATATATATACATATGTATATGTATAGATATGTATATATATGTATACATATGTATACATATGTATAGATATGTATATGTATACATATGTATACATATGTATATGTATACATATATAGATATATATATACATATATATACATATACATATGTATACATATATATATATATCTATATATATATATGTATATATATATATATATATGTATATATATAGATATATATGTATATATATGTATACATATGTATATATATATGTATACATATATATATAATATATATACATATATATATACATATGTATACATATATATACATATATACATATATATATGTATATATATACATATATATATGTATATATACATATATACATATATATATATATATATATATATATATATATACATATATATATGTATATATATATATATATAAACCAGGCATTACAATAGCTCCTTACCTCCTCGCTACCAGTATTCAACTTCATCCTTTAGCATATACGTAGCAAACATAACCTTCTGCTCTTTAGTACAACCCAACACTTCAAATATCTTCTCCAACTCCCTTATCCAACTTTCAGCTATAGTTAGGTCATAGTTGCCTTGAAAGGAAGGTGGTCTAGTGTAACGACTCCATATTTTTTTAGAGTAAATACACAATTTAGTTCCTGAATTTACCAGATTATTATACTTTAATCCCTGAACTTAAGTCATTGCATAGTTTAGTTCTCGAATTTACCAATCGTTAGACAATTTAGTCATTTCGTTATCCCAACACTAATTACTTGCAAACGTGACCCACGTTAAATGCCAACTAATCATACCACATCAACTCTAACTCAGCTTAAAAAAAGAGTAAATACACAATTTAGTCCCTGAGTTTATTAGGTCCTTACAATTTAGTTTTTTAATTTACTATGTCTCTACAATTTAGTCCCTAAACTTAAGTCTGAGGGCTAATTAATAAATATCAATCAAAAATATTTCAACATTAAAATACATAAATTAAAGTGAAAATTATAAAAACTAGCATAAAATTGAACAAGAAGGGATTGAGAACGTTGAAATCATGACCTCTTCTTATATCAAAAAATGTGTAAAGTGTCAAGCTAACTATCTATGGTTGTTAATATCATATATTTTAGAAGAAATTTCTTATTTTTAGTCATCAAAATCTTATTAGAATAATTTCATAGTAAGGGGGTCTTTCACGATGTTTTCAGTTAACGACAAAAAATATCATTTTTCTAATGAGATGGGGGAAAATAGAGTGAAAAACAAAACATTTTGAAGTTATTTTTTAACTAAATCAGCATTAATGTAATGAGTTACATTACAAGCAGTTAGTATGAAAATAATAGAAGGTTTAAATTGCTTGTCCCTTGGTAAATTTTGGGATTGAATAGTATAATGACTTAAATTAAGGACTAAATTGTAGGAACCTAATGAATTCAGGGACGAAATTGTATATGTACTCTTTTTTTAAGTTGAATCAGCACTAATGTGGAATGATTAGTTGAAATTTAACGTGCCATGTAAGCACTTAATGGGCTACGTTAGCAAGCAGTTAGTGTAAGGATAACAAAAGGACTAAATTATAAATTCGGGGACTAAACTGTGTAATGACTTAAATTCAGGGTCTAAAGTATAATGACCTAATAAATTCAAGGATTAAATTGTGTATTTACTCTCTTTTTTATGAAGTCATCGCCTTTCTTACTTCTAACCTCTTAACTCATAATGCTGACTCAGATTAGGAAAGCATGATTAAGATTAAGGAGTATAGTCTACCATTAATATTAATGCTATTGTAAGTTCATATACATATTCCACAGTATCCCAGTGTTACCTAAAGCATACCAAAAGCAAGAGAACAACCAAACACTATGCCAAAAGAATATAGTTATTGTTGTCTATTTATCTAATAAATGTAAGGGCACAGCATATCTGTAGCTAGTCCAACGAGTGCAAGTCATATCCCAGAAAGACAAATGATTAATTACTAGTATTTTATGAAGTAAACTATCTAAATCAGTATAATTCAATAGGAGAAAAGTCATGATTAATTAAAGTAGATACTTAATTATATAAAGCCTAGGTTTAGGGTTTACTGCACTTGTGTTATTCAACCATTAAGATATACCTCTAATAGCAATTATCTGAGTAATCGGGGATGGTATAGCTTTGATTTATTAATAACCTTTTTCAAGCGTTAATAAATATGCCTAGGTTAATCTAATTACCTACTTTTGTGGTTCTTAGTTTAACTTAAGCCCATTAATTTTTGTGCTAACCAAATGATTTAATTCCTAAGAGGTCTCGTACCTACTAATTGATTCAATTCCTTAAGGGTTTTAATATACTTTCATGATTAGAACATCCCTAATTAACTATCAAGATCTAACATTAACCTTCACCTTTCAATCTATCAGTTAATAACCTAAGACGTGATAAACATTGGCCAAACTTTCATCAACACATATACATGCATAATAGGTAATTGCATAAGTGAATTTCAAATAATCATAATTAGGGTTTCAACAATTCAATTCAATTCAGTATCATTATACCATAAGTGGCTTTACCAAAGCCCTAAATTAAAGTCTACTTACATATAATGGAAATAGAAATCATAATCAAATTTAATTGCATTAAATAAACCATCATCAAATACAAGTTATGTAAAAAAGAAAGAGAAGTAGAGATAGAAAGATGAAACCCGATAGAGATGTAATCCAATGAAATACAATCTTCAAATCTATGTAAAATCTAGTCTATATCATAAAAGAAACTCTAAATCTACTCTAAAACATAACCCTAGAGTGTTTCCTAAGTCTAGAATGCATCTAGCTGTCCTGAATATTGAGTTCCCACTTATTTATACTCCTTAGTTACTCAAAACCCTTAAAAATCACGTGTTGTACAGACACAAAGCACGACCATGTCCTAGGACACGGCTTGGCCATGTTTCAGGATAGATTCTAGAAAGCTACACCTTCTCTTGTATATAACATAATCTGGCTATACTCTAGGTGTCCCAAACACGACCTGGCCGTGTTAGAGGCTACCAGTGTCTATTTTTGCCCAATCGAAGCCTATTTCTTCTATGTTTCTTCATTGTCTTTCTTAATCCAAAAGGCCCTTCAAATGTGCTTTCTCCGTTTATTCTTGGTCTTTTTCCTCACCTGCAAACAAAAAGTACAAGCAAGCAATATCCAGAGCAACCGAAATAAAACCAAATGGAAATAAGCAAATAAGCACAAGGTAGTTAAGAATTAAGGGATAAAATATAGCTATTAAACACACAATTTTCCCTTTTATCAATAGTTAGGATTCAAGTGAGGTTAGTCAAAATCACCCGTACAAAAGTTAAACATATACATATCTATGCCCTACTCATCCACATCAACCACTTTTAGGGACACTAGTGCGGATGGCGGCAACTCTACCAAGATTTTAGTCACATAAATAACAGACACATAATTTAATATCGGAATTTGCCCTAAATAGGGCAACTCAATCTAACGTACACTAAAAACAAAGGTCATAGAGAAGATATGCATAATTGTTTATCATAACATAACAAAAAATATAGTAGAAATTATATCCTAGTATGTTCAACAATAAATCATAATCATCTATCAATATTTAATCATCATGTTATGTTTAGCTGTATAAGTTACTACAAAATTATTAGGCCACATGAATGTCGTGTATCTATGTACACAAAAATCATTTAGCAATGACATGTATGGCATGAATAATTATTTTCAAAATATTATAGGCATGAATATCTATTCAATATTTCAAGGGCAAGATCAACTATTAAAAGTCATGGCATGCCAAAATCATAGTTTTTTCATATGATGGCTATTAACTATTCTCATAATATCTCTTCTTTCTTAGTCAAGTTGATAATGATTTTCTCACTCTATTCCCTTCTAAACGTACTTTTCTCACTTTGTTCAAACATGACACAAAATCTTTGTATCTCATCATAGTCATGAATAGGGCATCCCCTATTTACTAGACCATACATGAATTTCCATGTGATTGTTCTCTTCTCTTTTTCTTTTCACATTAATAGCCAAAGTATAATGCCGAATCACAAAATATGGCCAATATTCCCACATGCCATAAATTGCACTTCCAAAAGATAATCATTTCAAATATCATTTTATAAAATATATCCACATCTTAGGATGGTAAATAATTCATGCAATTGTAATGGTTAGGAAATAAATTAGGATTTTCCCAAATGTCATTTATTTGACTTATAGAGATTCTTCTTCTTTCTTAATATTATTTTATTTCTTTACTTTCTTTTATTTTTAGCCTCTAGCCCATTTTCTCCAAAAAAAAAATCCTACTTAAATTATTCTTCAACATGTGCCCTTAAATTCTTATTACTAAAATTTCTTTTGAAACCTTTTAAATAAAATCTTATTTATGGCTTTATATACTTCTTATCCATTAATTCTTCAGAGCTTTGGTACTCCTTTTCATTAGAAATTTCCATCCATTTAAGTGGAAATGCCTAAAAGCATTCTGCATTTCTACGCCTATACCTTTTCTATTGTTTAGGACCTATATTTCTTATTTGGACTCCACTTTAGTTGATTCTAGTTCCTATGGAAAAATAAGATAGAAACCTACAAATATTATGTTAAGAATTTTGGCAAACACCTAAGAAATCGGGATGTTATTAAGCCCTTAATTTCATTGATATTTCAGCTCAAGTAGATTTTGTTCTTTACTTACTAATCGGGTCGTAACTCCCTTATATGGACTTCAAATTGAGTGATTCTAGTGGTCAAAAATATGTAATACATATATCTACATTTTTCATTTTAACCATTTCTTTTAGCTCTTATAAATTGTTCCCAGAAATTTGAGGAACAGAAAGCTTCTTTCTATTGTCCTAGGTTTCAGCCTTTTAATTCATTAATTTCCTCTTGTGTCATTAAATTTCTCCTTAGCTAAGTATTAATTTTCTGTTTATTCCCAACATCTTTTATTACTTATAGTCGTATATTATGGCATATTTAATCTTCCCTAAACCAAAATTAACCAAACTTTCCAGCAAGTATGTATAAGTTCATAAACTAGAATTCTACTATAGCAATTCCCTAAAGTTCTAGTTTCCATCTTTTGTTAAGCTTTCTTGCATTCTTTTTCTTTTTCAATATCGCCAAACCTAAGGTTGTTTACTTCAACATTTTAGTTGTATTCCTTACACTTTATTATTCCATCATCCATTTTTCTCTTAAAAATTAGGATCAATCAGGCAGCATTACGAATGCTTTCCAACCAACATTTCCCATAGTCTTCTTCTAGAGTTTTAAGGCCATACTCATTTTATCACCCCTAGCCTTCTTCCATCACTTTTACCACATTCAAATACACATAAAATTAGAAGTACAATAGCCTATAATTTTGCCACCCATAGCCAAGACCATGCCGAAAATTCCATACCAACGTAAGCAATCACACAACATCATCATATGCAAGATCTACATGTAGCAAGATATAGAAACATCCACAGCCAACATCAAGAGTAGACAAATTATTACAAGTCTCATCAAAGTCCTAGGATCAAAGTCCCATATAAATTTTACAAAAATTTCAAAGTTCTTTCAGAAAGAAATATTGTTAAACCTACCTACAAATCTCCCTACGCTTACTTAGTTAGTTCCCCCTTCTTGTTTCCCCCTTGAAGGATGGCGAGATTCTCCCCCTCCCTTTGCTTTTCCAGCATTGTGAATAAGAAGAAAAGGCTAAGTTCTAAACCTTAGAGACAAAGAGAAAGAAAAAATTTTAGTGGTGATCATGCTAACTTACCTTGAGCACTTAGTTTCCCTTCACTTTCTTATATCCTTTCTTCCTTTCCTCTCCTCTCTTTCTCTCTTGTGTTTCTGCCTCCATTATGCCCTCACTTGGCTAAAATGCTCCTCAATGGAGTGGACAAGTGTTTTATCATTTTTAGGGTTAAGCTTTTCCCAAGCATGACATCATTTTCTTTTCTTATGGGGCACCCTTTTAGTACATCATCATAACATGCATTAATGGTTGCTTGTAGGATGTTTTAATTAAGGTTTCTTTTCCTCCTTGCTCCATAAAAAATGCATACCCAGAATGAGGATAGTTTGCTTAAAATTTTATGATTTAATTGGCTTAAGACAAATGGCTAACTTCCCTTAATTCATGGTGTAACACCTATGGATTTTCTTCTTTTTTCATGAAATAAAATTTTGGGAAGGATCAAAATGAATTATTCTATTGGTCTTTATATACATTTTTATAAGAGATGTAAGAAAGAATTCTCATTTTTGGAGAAAATTCCTAAAGGGAAAAATGGTAATTTGTCACCTTTTAGGGCTGGACATAGGCAGCAAGAAGTGGAATGAAGACATATGGGAAGTGTGATTCAAAAGTCCCTTGGCATTTGTCTCAAGAGAAGATTAATCCATTTTTCCAATTCACTCAAGCCAAACATGGCCTTTTTCAAGGAGATAGTCACACATTAATGAAGTGGCAAACTTTTAATAGTTAGGGAAAAAATAGCAATGGTTAGGGGGAAGAAGCTTCTTAGAAAAGCTTTTTTTTCAAATATTTTCTCTTGACTTTGGGAAAGGAAGTTGGAACTTTCACAAGAAGGGAGAAGGAGTCCACAGTGCATCAAGAGGAGAGGAAAGGGAAGGAGAAGAAAGAGATAAGAGAGAGAAAGTGCAAGAAAGGGGAACACAAGGTAAGCTTTGGAATTTTTGGCCTCTCTACTCTTGTTTTTGCTTTTAATGGAGCTCCACGGAGTTATTCTAATGGTAAAAATCTACAAAAAATTTGGTTGGAAGGAGGAAGAAGACAAAAGATAAAGAAAAGGGAAAAATCAAAGGGTTGGTAGAAAGCAAGTTTGACATTTAACCTGTAAGAGCCATCTATTTTTTTGTTCCCTTGGATTCTATATATAAAATATACCATAATTAAGCTTTCAATCATATGTAAGTGAAACATCACATATTTCATTATCATTACTTCAAAAGAGGTTACATATATGTTTAGTGGTTATACATGAGTAATATTGGATACTACTTATGGCATCAAAACAAATAAGTACATGGGTTACTCACTCAAAAGGGTACACTGAGTTACACACTACATAAGTTACATTTAGCTACTCCTAATCTTAACCCAATGGTACATAGAGTGGAGGAGGGGCTGGTATTGGTGCTGAAATTTCCATTACATTCGCTACCAATATATCTTTCAGGATGGTGAATTGACCTAAGAAGGGTATCTCCATCACCTGGATCTACAAGACTAGGCTCAAGAGAAATGTCGGCATCTTAGTTTCTTTTATCTGAACACATCAAAAATTAATGAGAATAAAATCCCAATAGGTTTAACATTAATGTATCATATAATAAGTAAAAACATGGTGATATGTTTAGCTGAATAAACTACAAACAAATTATTCTTTAATGAAAAGGCATAATAATAACATATAGTATGAATAATTATATTATGCATAAGTCATTAATAACACATTTACAGTATATTTAACGTCATGCATAATAACTGAATATTCATCATCTGTCTATGTTTCGATAACAGGGTAGTATTAGCCATTCACCCTTCTGCTACCCATATACCACTATTACCTAGTCAGAGTGGACATACTCCTTTTTGGCTCACTCAAGGTTAATAGGGTGTCCCCTATTCAGTACCGTCTTAGCCATATGACCCCGTTAGGTCACCTTACCACCACAAGGTGTCGTATGTCGCTAGGTCACCTTACTACTATAAGAGTCATCCCATAGATTTTGTCACAATCCGTTTCATCAACATATCAAGTATGTATCTCATTAACATCTCGAGCATGCATATCATCAACGTTTCAATTATGCATCTCATCAATATATTAAGCACACAACTCATCAAGACATTCCCATTACTAGTATCATGCTGACCATCTTTATCTCATTGGAAATTTTACATCAATTCTATATCTCACTACATCATTCAACAACTATGTATTAATACACAATGCATAATCTAGTTTCACATGGTAGAGGATGATGAAACCAACACTACAATGCATCAATTTGAAGGAATTCATCTTTATTTTGGTACCTCTCATTATCATCTATCTGTTAGGGTTCATTTAGTGCCATTTAGAACTAAAACAGGGCAAAATCATCTCCAAGCACCACCTAGCTGTGTCCTAGCTACACATAATTTCCCACTCGCACACAGCACTACTAAGCCATGTCCTACAACATGGTCTTGTTAGAGCTCCCACAATGCACATCTTATGTAACATCCCATATTTTAATAAATGGAAAATAATTCTCAATGGTGAAAGGAAGGAAAGAGAATGAAATGGAACATTAAAGAAATCTTTGAAATTATAAAATGGTTATAAGGAAAAAAGAAAAACTAGAAGGGGAGAAAGTGTAATATTATAATTCTTTAGGATTATAACCAAACATCAAGAAGTGAGCTAAAGATATGTTTTGGGCGTGACTCCAAAAACCCATTGGAATCTTCCTAAAAGAGGAATTACAACATTTAGAGAATTTAAGGAAGCCAAACAAGGCCTTGGTCAAGGATCTAGTCACATTGTAATGGAGTGGCAATCTTGTAATAGTTAAGCTTTTGGGGTGCATTAGTTAAGGAAGGGATGGCTTGTTGGAGAAGCTTGGATTAAAATAAGCTTTTCCATTGACTTGGAGAGGAAGTCAATCAAGGGGGAAATATCAAGGGAGAAGGAGAGGCAGCGGCCAAGGGAGAAGAGAAAAAGAGAGAGACTGAGAGAAGAAGAGGAAGGAAAATAAGAGAGAGAGATAGGAGAGAGAAATGCAGCAAGATGAAGATCTAAGGCGAGTTTTGCATGTCCAAGCTCAAATCCATTCTTCTCTTCACCTTGGATACTTCAAGAGCTGATTTCCTATGGTGAAAGTGTGGGATTTTGTAGGGAAAGGAAGATAGAGAAGTGATAAAAAAAAAATCTAATAAGGGTTTGAGAATAGAAAGGATCTCTAGTTTTTGGTAAGTTTAACATTAATTTTTCCATGGAATTTCATGTATTTTGAATGATCTAATATTGTTTCAAATATCCTATTTTGATGATGCACGATACATATTTATGCTTAGCCATGAAGAGTGAGACTTTGGATGCATAGATCATATATGTGTTTGTTGAAATTTTCTTCAAAAGGGTGAAAATTGATGCTTTGAATGGCTGGTCCTAGGGTTTATGAATTATGTCAAATTTGGAAATATGTTCAACACATAAGTTGTAGCCCTATTTCTTATATTTCTAATGCCTCTTGAATCAACTTACTCGAATTTGAAATGAAAGAGATATACCCTAATGAGTGAAAAGAGGTCAAATCTAACGCACAGAGTCACGACGCTATTTTCAAACACATTTTTCACCTATTTTTTGTTTCTAATTTGTTAAAGTGGTAAACATAAAAGTTGTAGATAATTGTCTTATCTTTCCAAAGACAACAAAATCACCTCAATCAGAGTTTAATTGATTGGGTTATAACCTAAAAAGTGATGAAAGGTTAGGCTAGTCGCGAGTCTATAACGCGAAACACAGCCGTGTTTTGAGGTATGGCCAGGCCATGTTTCAAGCTATTTTGTGATTTTACAGCACAGTTTGCACAACTTCAACCATGGTCGTGCTTTATTACATGGTCAGGCCATGCTTGAGGCTGAAATTGCTCTGGTTTTCTTTTTGAAGGCTCTAAATGAACTCCAATGAATGAATGATGATAAGGGGAACCAAAATACAAATAAATACCTTTTTAATGATACATTGTAGTATGAATTACATCATTTTATTATGAGAAATTAAATCACATATTGCATATTGATGAGATGTATGTTTAATGTATGGATAAAAATACATATTAATAAGACCTATGCAAGTGAATTTGTTATGTATTAATGAGACATATGTAAGTGAATTGTATAGGAGATATATGTATGATGCATTGTAGTGTTAATTCCATTCTTTTATTATGAGATATATGTAATTGAATTGCATATGAGATATATGTGCAATGTATGGATGAAATGCATGTTGATTTGATGTCTATGCTAGTATATCAATGCATGAGGATTAGAAAATATGATGTATGCCTTGTTACATTATGGTAAGTATATTAATACTTATTTTTTAAATGATGTGGTGATGATATTATGCATGATATTAGTGATGTACTTGGTCAATGCATAATCCTATTGTGATAGTCATGGTGATTAAATAATATGATGTGTACATTATTATATGACGATAGAGGGGTTATTACATAATGATTATATGAAGAGACGAAGTTCATTGTGAATGGCAAGTATGATAACAAAGGTGAGTTGTTTGATGTATACATGGTTATATCATGTTAATGTATATGGTTGAACTCGTGGCTATAGAAAATTAGTCACTGTTTGTTAAACTCGTGGCTACAAATAATTAGTCACTGAGTGTTGAGATGTGGCTATAGATGATAAGTCACTAGTTATGGAACTTGTAGTCGCAGACGATCAATCACCATACATAAAAGCACTATAAAGATATATATATATATATATATATATATATATATATATATATATATATATATATATATATATATATATATATATATATATATACAAGCATAATATTTAACCTGATTATTATACATGCCTAATATTGATGCATAACCTGTCTATCGAATATGAAAGCATGCTATACATTCTTGTTATTTTATCATATACAAAGAGAAAAGATTTTCTGTAGTTTATACAGCTGAATAGGACATTGTGATTATCTTATTTACTATATAGTGCTTTAATGTTAAACCTATTGAGAACTTCCATTCTCACTATTGTTGGTGTTATGTTCAGATAAGAGCAAATGGTAACATCCCTAATTTCGTTTATTTTATTAATAAAGGTACATAAATATTTAAGTAAGAAAATAAAATTTACTAGACAATTTTTAGATATCTAAGGAAATATAAGCCTTAGAAATTCTTCACCTTATATGTATGCATAGAAAATATTTCTAACATCAAGAGAATAAGTGAAGAGAGAAAACCTAATAGAAAAAAATTAGAAATAACATACTAAAGAGAGGCAAAATTCTTGAGTAAGGAAGATAAATTTTTGGGAAGTAAGTAAAGGTCTTAAAATTTCAAGAAGATTGGATTAGGATACTTTTTCTTAATTCAAGAGTTAGAGTTCTTAAGTTTAACATCTCCACCCATACATTAGGCTTTCACCAATGGACACTTCATATAGATTTTTTTCTACTTCACATGAGTTTTTAGCAAGCCCATTGGATAACCCAAGCAAGAGATAAAACATAAACTTGGATTAGGATATAGAAGTTGGACCGATAGCCAAAAAATATGAAAATGTGACCAAGCCCTCCATGAAAGGTAGAATTATAGCCAAAGCAAAGGAAATGGGTAAGAATGAGCCCAAATCTAAGAGGGAAAAATAAGAACCATGTGAGGAAATAGTATTGTAATAATAATCAAGAATAGGTCACATGGAATTAGGACAAAACATCTATATCCTACATTCATAATTTCAACAAGTAGGTAATAATACATGGCATTATGACAAAACATCCTTATCCTACACAAATAATTTCTGCTAAGCAAGGGATACTCAAGGGCTGAAAATTTGCCACTTAGAAAGGAAAACCTTTCATACTTGAGTGAGAAAAAAAAGGAAATGAATCCCTAAATCAAAGGGACCTTGTCCCTTATCTTAAGAACATTTTATCATGATTTTCAAAATATAAATCTCCTTTTGCTATGCATATCTTGACTAAGGAAAAGGAAGACAAGAACATGAGTTTTCTTTCCCTAAAAAACAATCAAGTGCATCCTAATTGTGATAAGGTAGACCTATGATTATGAGAAGTGAACCACTTGATAGTTTATTTAAGCAAAACCCAGCCTTATAACATTATAATTTTGTTCAAGTGAGGGAGAGGAAAAATAGAAGCAAAGTAGAGTGAGGAAAGGAGACAAAGAGAGGAAAAGAGAGGAAGGAAGAAGAAGGAGAAGTCTAGAAAACTAAGTACTCAAGGTAAGTTAGCTTAATCTCCACTTGAATCCATCTTTTCTCTTCATCCTTAGGGTTCAAAACTCACCTTCCCTCTCTTATTTAAGCTACTGGAAAAGTTAAGGGAATGGAGTAATCTTGCTACTTCCTTCAAGAGAAAACAAGAAAAAGAATTCACTAAGTGAGGTAGGGAGATCTTTAGGTAGGTTTAACAATATCTCTTTTTGAAGAAAAGCTTTGAAATTTGTAACATTTATATGGGATTTTGATCTTAGAACTTTGATGAAATTTACCATATTTGCTACTTTGATGATTGGCCATGGATGTTGCTATATCATGTTACATATTGATCTTGCATATGATGGATGTTTTAAATACTTTGGTTGGTATAGAAAGTTCTACATAGATATGGCTATGGGTGGCAAAAATTGAGAGATTTTATACTACTGTTAAGTATATTTGAATATGGTAAAAATGGATGGAAGATGGTTAGGTTGGTAAATTAAGTATGGCCTTAAACACTTAGGGGAAGACCATGAGAAATTTCTGTTGAGAAACACCCTTAGTGATGCATAATTTGATTATGTTTTTCTTTTGAAGTGGATGATGGAATATGTTAAATTAAGTAAGAAATATAATTAAATGTTGAGATGAGTAATTCTATGGTTAGGTGGAAATTTGGAAGAAAAATGGAATATGAATTAATAAAAGGATGAACTAGAACTATAGGAAAGGCTGAGCTAAGAAAATTGAATTTCAGAATAACTAGGGAAGCTTCTGTTTTTGAAATTCTACGAAGAATAGGTTAAGAATTAAAAGAAATGGTTAACATGAAAAATATAGATATATGTCTTACAGATTTTTAACCACTAGAATCGAAGATATAGTCTGATTAGTGAGCAATGGTCAGAAAATTGTTAACTAGGAAAAAATCTGTTAGATAGGCTTCTGTGTTTGAATTTTTGAAAAAAATCTATAAGAAACTAAAATAAATAGTTAACATGAATATATATATATATATATATATATATATATGTCTCAAGAATATTTAGCTACTGGAATCATTCAATTCGGAATTCATATTAGGTAAATATGGTCATATTAGTAAGCAGTAGTCAAAAACTAGCTAAAGAATATGTTAAGTAAGCTTCTATTTTTGAATTTTTAGGAAACATCTGTAGGGAATTAAAGGAAATTGTTAACATCATAAATATAAATATATGTCTCATGGATCCATAGGCTACAAAATCACTTAATTTAGAGTCCATATGAGGGAGATATGGCTGAGAGGTCAGAATCAATCTAGAATCCAAAGTGGTAAATGTAAGCATTTTTGTTTTCAATTTTTTGGGAATAATTAGTAAGGAATCTAAAGAAATGATAAACATGACAATTGTAGATAAGTATATTAGATTTTTATAGGATGTAGAATCACCTCAACTAGAGTTTGTATGAGGGAGATATGGTTGAATAAGTAAGGAAAGGTCACAGAACACTGCCAGGCCGTATTCTGGGTTGCTTCAGCAAGGGTAGGCCATGTTCAGGGCTATTTTTGAGTATGTTTGAAGTATTTTTCAAGTATGGTCATGTCTTAGAACAGGGTCAGGCCGTGTTAGGAGTTAGTAAAACTTATTTTTAACATTTTTCTACCCTAAATGAACCTCTTTAACTATAGGGTAATAATAGAAACTAAATTGGAAAAAAATGCCCTATAAAATTTGTAAGAACATGTGTTAGAAATGATTTAAGTAGGAGGAAAGTAACTAAAGGCCAAGCATAAATAAAATTAAAAGATGAAAATAATATTTAAAAAGAAGAATCTTATAAATGAAGATAATAAATAACTAGTGTATGCCCTAGCCATTGCTATTGCATGAACTCTTTTCTATCTTAAGTGTGTATTTCTGACATAGAAATATTTTATAAAGTGATATTCAAAAATGGTCATGATCATGACATGATTGCATTTTACCAATGATTTTTGGTAGTGATTATGCTTTGATGATAAATTATAGCATGTGAGTATAATGAACATGTTTGTTATTGAAATCATATTTTTGGTTATTAACGTGAAAAGAAAATAGATGAGCACGGTCACTTGGCGGTCCATATGGTGCACCAGTAGGGACGCCCTACTCACGACTATGATTATATTAATGAGAAAAGATAGAGAAAGTGTACCATGTCGAACGGAGCGAGAAAAGCCCGTACCGGAGAGTAGAAAGTAGTTACCCTAACTGTGGTAGCTTGATATGAAAATAAGTTGACAGTCATTATATGATATTCTAAAAATTATTATTTATACCATACATGTCATTACTGTACGATTTTCATATGCATAGATAAAGTGTATTCATGTGACCAAAGTTATTTGCTATAGCATATACAGATAAACAAAACATGATGAGCTATATTGATGATAATTATGATTTATTGTTAAACCTACTAGGATTTAATTCTAACTATATTTCCATATCATGTTCAGAAGACTAAATATGTAGATATTCTCGATGACTGGCTTTTAGTGTACGTTGGGTTGAGTTGGCTAAAATCTCGGTGAAAGTGCGACCACCCGCACCCGTATCCCCGGAATTGGTCAATATAGATGGATAAAATGTAAACATATTTGTGTTTGATTTTTGTACGGATGTTTTTAATTAATGATTTGTATGTGAACCCAAAATTGTATCAATGTTAATGGTATACCATAAACCTTAATTATGCTTGGTTAATTTAATTTAATGTTATTATGAGTTAAATAGTTAGAAGTAAAGAGGTAATGACTTCATGAAATTTTAAAAATATATATATGTATATATGTAAAAAAAATGGAGTTGTTACACAAATGATATGCTAGTTGGTTCCATGCACTTGATCATGGACATCCAGTGGACGACGATGCCTTGTACAGATCTTGATGCTAGCACCACCTCCTCCACCCTTTACACCTAGGGGAGATGTGTGGTATAGGGTTCAATGTTAAGTTGATGTAGTTATGTAACTCAATGTCGCTTATGTATAAATATTAATCTCTGATGTTGTTTTGGATATAATGGTGATTGAATATTAGCTGCTTATATAAATGTGTATGGTTTACTGCTTTCAATGTGTTATCGATCGCTATATATATATATATATATATATATAAAATCGGTCGTTACATCTTAGCCATGTTTTGTGTTATGGACAATTTGGTGTTACCAGTGCCGAGCACAGCCTGGCTGTGCTCGATGCACGCCTTACTTTCTCTTTGTTTTCTCATTTTCATACAATTCCACAAACACCACAAGAACCACCCTCAAATATATGCACAATTACTCAGGTATTTAATTAGATAAAAACACACACTAAAGAAATTATTTAGCTTCAAAACCCTACTAAAATATTTTTCTAAGTCTAATCCTTTACATTTAACCCTAAAATGATGTGAACTGTGCAACGGTGAGGGTGATTATCGAGTGACTATCGGCAAAGTCCCACATCTACTAGAATACCACTAGGTGGTAGGGTTTATAAGACCCTAGGCACCCTCACTCCAATATCCTAGCTTTTAGAAATGATTACTCCCTAAGTCATTTCCCTCATATCATTTGGTATCAGAGCCTTAGTTCATTTGGTCGGTGTGGGTTAGCTAGATCGCCGATTGAGGCAAGTCATAAAAAAAAGCCAGATAGCCGACTGAGGCAGGTTGTAAAAAAATTGTGAAAGAAATTACGCTGTGGGGTAGCTTGGTGTAGGCTATACACGTTGCATAAGGATGTGCAAACCAAAAAGAGTGGGCAAATGATATGAACTGTGCAATGGTGAGGGTGATTATCGAATTACTATCGACAAAGTCTTTCTTTGCCGTGAGCTCTCTCTCCCTTGACTATGTTGGTTGACTTCCTCTCCAAGTCAAAGGGAAAAGATTATTTTAATTTAAGCTTCTAAAAGGTTGCTCCTCTTAACTTAAGCCCACTCTTTCTCTAAGTATTACCCTTTTTCCATTCTATTAAAGTAGAACCAAGTCATTGGTTAAGGACTTGTTTGGTTAAGTGAAATTTAACCAAGTGTTTAATCTTGTCTTGAGGAATATGCCAAAGAGCTTTTGTATCACACCTTCCATGGTTCCTCATTCCAACTCTTGCTGCCCAGTCCCAGCCCTAAAAGTGAAGAAATTACTATTTCTCCCTCTAAAAATGAGAATTATCTTCTTTATTACTTATAATTATACTTATAAAGGTGATCCATTTAATTCCTTTTGACCCTTCCTAACACATTATTTCACAAAAAGAGATAGAAATTCTAGGGTGTTACAATTCTCCCCCTTAAAAGAAATTTTGTCCTCAAAATTTAGAATTTACCTGTCTTCAAAGAGCTGTGGATAAGAATGTCTCATATCCTCCTCCCTTTCCCATGTAGCTTCTTCCTCAGTTAAACCTTTCCAAATTACTTTTATCAACAGAACAACTTTACTCCGTAGTTGTTTTACGCCTCTGTCCAAAATTGTAATTAGCTCTGATTGGTAAGTTAGGTTCTCCTTTATTGTTACTGCTTCTTCGTGAATCACATGCGACGAGTCTGGCAAATACTTGCGAAATTGGGAGACATGAAACACATCATGCAGATTCAATAATTTTGGGGGTTGAGATATCTTATATGCCGATGGCCCAACTTTCTTGAGTATTTGATATGGACCTATATAACATAGGCCTAGTTTCTTAACTTTCATGGCTCGACCAATTCTCATAGTAGGAGAAAGTCTCAAAAACACAGGCTCTCCTTCTTGAAATTGCAACGGCTTCCTCCTTTGGGTAGCTCGCATCTTCTCTTGAATCATTTGTATATCTTTTATAGTATGCTATACTAGATTAGGACCTAGCAATTTCCTATCTCCCACTTCATACCAACACAAAGGTGACTTGCATCTCCTACCATACAAAGCTTCGTATGGTGCCATCCCAATGCTCAAATGATAACTTTTATTATATATAAATTCTGCGAGAGGTAAATATTTATCCTATTCATTTCCTTATTCTAGAGTACATGCCCGCAATATATCTTCTAGAGTTTGTATAGTCTGTTTAGTTTTACCTTCTGTTTATGGATGATATGCAATGCTAAAATGCAATTTGGTGTCGAAAGCTTCATGTAAAGTTTTGCAAAACATGGATTGAATCTAGGATCCCAGTTTGAAATAATGTTGCTTGGGATCCCATGCAGTTGAACAATCTCCTTTACTTACAATTGTGCCAGCCTATCTAGTGAGTAATTGATTCTTACGAGTAAGAAGTGTGCATATTTTTTTCAATCTATCCAATATTAACCATATCGCATTATGGCCTGCCTGTATCCTTGACAATCTAGCAATGAAATCCATGGCAATTCTATCCCATTTTCATTCAGGGATTTCCAAAGGTTGTAACATTCTAGAGGGTCTTTGATGCTCGATCTTGACTTTTTGACAAGTCAAACACTTTGTAACATACTCAGCTATATTCTTCTTTATTCTTGGTAACCAATAGGATCTCTTCAAGTCCTGATACATTTTAGTATCTCTTGGATGGATAGTATAGTGGCTTTGATGACCTTCTTCCAAAATCTTTGACCTTATACCTTCTTTTTGCGGCACACAAATTCTTCCCCTATATAGGATGATTCCCTCTTTTGACTCTGTAAAGTTGGGTGAGTTGTTTCGGTTCTGTAGAAACAAATCTTACGATTATGCTTCCTTAATATGTGCCTTCATATCACATTCCACCTATAACTTGCAAATAAGTAAACTCTTAGGATTAGTCATAACCGATAACCTTAAATTTCTAAACTCTTCGATCAACCTTATCTCCTTTACTAGCATGTAACTTAGGTGCAAGGATTTCTGACTTAACGCATCTGCTATTGCAATGGCTTTTCTCAGGTGGTACTTTAGTTCAAACATGTAGTCATTGATGAATTCTATCATCCTTCTCTAGCTTATATTCTATTATTTCTTATCAAAAAGATATTTTAGACTCTTATGATAACTGTATACTTCAAATACTACACAATATAAATGATGCCACTAAATTTTCAAGGCAAAAACTATTGTAGCTAACTCTAGGTTATGAGTTGGATAATTTTCTTCATGTAGTCTTAATTGCTTAGATGTGTAGGCAACCACTCTGCCTTTTGCATCAAAACACATTCGGGTCCCTTCATAGAAGCATCTATATACACTTCAAAACGTCTCGAAGGGTCTAACATAGTTAGAACTAGGGGTATAGTGAGCCGAGTCTTAAGCTCCTAGAAATTATTCTCATATTCTGGAGTCCATTTGACCGAATTCCCTTTCCAGGTTAATCTGGTCAAAGGTAAAGCTATCTGCAAAAATCCCTATATAAATCTCCTATAGTATCCAGTCAGGCCTAAAAAGGTTCAAATTTTGATTACTGTCTTTGGCCTTTGCCACTTAAGAACTTCTTATGTTATACTTGGATATACCGACATCATCTTTTGATATAACATGACCTAAGAATCTTACTTCTTGCATTCAAAACTCACATTTCTCCAATTTAGCAAAGAATTTCTTCTCCTTCAAAGTTTGAAGTACTATTCAAAGATGTTGTTCGTGCTCTCCTACATCCTTTGAGTATATTAGGATGTTATCTATGAAAACCACTACAAATTGATTCAAGTAGGGTCAAAAGATACGATTCATATAGTCCATAAAAATTGCAAGCAACATGCTACAAATTAAGCATGTCTTTAGCATGTTTTAAGTTACTTTTTATTTGAATTAAGTAGAAAATAAATAGGAATTAATTGAGTTTTTTATTTTATGTTTTAGGACAAATAAAGAGGAAAAGAAGAGGAAAATAGAGAGAGAAAAATGGAAAATTACTGATTTTAGACCCTTTGTCACTAATTAAGGTATATTTCTCTCATTTAAACTCCGATTAAGGTGATTCCAGTGGCTATAGAAAGAAAAGACATAAAGGTACCACTTTTGTGTTCAAAACTTGTGCAAATTCTGGAAGTTTTAGGGTAGCATGGTGCTCATAAAAGAGTGTCGTGGCACTGTGTCATCACAATTTTGGAGTGACGTGGCGCTCCCAAGCGTACCACAACGTGGCATTACAAGGATCTAAAGCAACGTGGCGCCAGAGAACTAAAGGATCGAGTATCGTGGCACTCGAGTATCACACTGCGGCTCTTGCCATCACACCAAAATGCTGAAATCAAGATTTTTAGGTTCTTTTAGCTTCAATTAAAGTCCGATGAGCTGAGTTTTGACTTAGAAATAGTTGTACTTCAATAAATAGAAGTCAATCTATAAAAAGGGGAAGAAAGCAAGCAATAAAGGGAATCAAGCTCTTAATTACCTTTTTCTTCTTCTTCTCTAGGTTTTCTTATGGCCCTACATAGCTAGTTACTTTTAGTTGGTAGAGGAAGATTAAAAGCTCAAGGAATCTTCATGCATTGTGAGATTTAGATTTGATATTATTAGTTCAATCTTAATTGAGTATTAATTATTCATCTACTCTTATCTTTTCAATGATTATTCATATGATTGCTAGAAAGGCCAATTAATATATTATCTATCGTAATCTACTACTGAATTATGTTTTGAACAAAGTTTTCATTACTGTGATTCATGAGGTAAATAGGCTTAAGGATTTTGGATTATAAATCATTAAACCTATAGTGAATAATTAACTAAATTATATATAGCCGATGTGTCTATATTTGTTTAGCCCTATCAATTTCCCTAGTTCTTCATGCCGTTAATAAGTTATGCTTTACCGATGTGCTAAAGGATTTCTTGTTAATTAGGGTTTAATTAAGGCGATTGTCACCAATTACTAGAATTAAGGAGGAACAGAGTTAGAAGCCCAATTATAGATATTTAAATTAAGATTGATTATGTTGTCAATGATCAATGCAATTCTTCGACGGTAGATATCAACCGAAACCAACGCCTTTATTATTAATTACTCTCTTAAATACTTTCATTCTTATTTACTTTGTTTTATTTGCAATTATAAATCCCCCCTTTCTTATTCACAAAAGGTAATTCTAGTTTTTGTGGGATCGAACCTAACTCTTGTAAGATCCAGTTTATTATTTTTTTATTTTTTATTTTACATTTTGCATGTTAAATATGCCATATGTATAAACACAAAATATGTGTGCATATATATATATATATGTGTGTGTGTGTGTGTGTGTGTATATGTATATATATATATATATATATTACAAAACTCACATATGTATTAATTATGCAATATAACATTTCAGTACACAAATAAAAGTCCATATATAGCACTTCACCCTTGAAACACAAAGGGTGAAGAGGTGGTACTGACATCGAGATCTCCATCAGTAACGTCATTTCCTGTTACATCTCATTTCTTTTTATCTGAATATAACACCACAATAATAGTGAGAACAAAGATTCCCAGTAGACTTAACATGAATAAAATATAATAAGAAAAACATGAGTTATGTTCAACTATATAAATTACAAAAAAATATCAAGATTTTGAGATAAAATCATAACTTTTTTTGATGCATAATTAACATACTATTATTATAGCAACTTCGTAAGATCCGATTTACTTTAATTTTTTTTCACATTACACATGTTAAATACGCCATATGTATAAACACAATATATATCTATATATACACATATTTATTACAAACCTCATACATGTTATAATTATACAATACAATATTTCAAAACACAATACATATGTATACATATATATTACAAACCTCACACATGTTATATTTATACAATACAATATTTTAGTACATAAATAAGAGTCTCTATACAGTACTTCACCCTTGAAATACAAAGGGTGAGGAGGTGGTGCTGACATCCAGATCTCCATCGGTAACGTCATTCCCTGTTGCATCTCATTTCTTTTTATCTGAACATAACATCACAATAATAATAAGAACAAAGGTTCCCAGTAGATTTAACATAAATAAAATATAATGGAAAAAATAGGAGTTATGTTCAGCTGTATAAGCTACAAAAAATATTAAGATTTGAAAATAAAAGCATCACTTCAGTTGATGCATAATTAACATACTATATATACACTGAAAATTCACTCTTTTTTTTAAATACTCAGCCATATCACAGTTCTCAATTCACTCATTTGCTATACGCATAGTAACCGATCAATTACATTCACAATAAGTGATCAGGGAATGTGAGTTCATCACCCATATGCCTCCTCACATTACCACTGTAACCCGGTTGGAGTGGCCCTCCCCTTGCCTCACTAAGGCTAATAAGGCATCCCCTACCCGGTACCGTCTCAAGCCATATAACCCATCGATATTCATCTATACATATAAACGTATATATATATATATATAAATGCATATTCATCAAATGAAATGTATAATTATCAATCAACTTGCCATGAGCTTTATGCTTATCATTCAATCACATTCATAATATGACATGCATCATTTTAAAAGTTTTTTTCTTGGATATATGTTTCTTAAAAATCTTTCAACAAAAAAAACTATTTTAAGGTATAAAACAGTGAAAAATATGATAATCCAACACCCAACACAGCTTGGCCATGTTCCAAGATATGGCCATGCTTGAAAAATACTTCAAATATGCTAAAAATATCCCCAAACACGGCCTACATGTGCTGAAGCAACCCAGAACACGGTCTAGCCGTGTTCTGTGACCTTTTCTCACTTATTTAACCATATCTCCCTCATACAAACTCCAATTGAGGTGATTTTAAAGGATATAAAACGTTAAGACAATTATCTACAACTTTTATGTTTATCATTTCTTCTAATTCCTTACGAATTATCCTAGATTGTAGACTGATTATGACCTTTGCTCATTAATCAGCCATGTCTCCTTCATATGAACTCCAAATTAAGTGATTTCAGATTCTGTAAGACATATATCTAGAATTCATATGTTGACCATATCTTTAAAATCCTTGCCAAATTTTACCAGAATCCCAAAAACAAAAACTTCCCAAATTACTCTGAAATTCAGCTTATATCTTTAAAATCCTTGCCAAATTTTACCAGAATCCCAAAAACAAAAACTTCCCAAATTACTCTGAAATTCAGCTTAGTCTAACTTTTCCTTTGTTTTTCTTTTATGTAATCCCATGTAACCATATGTATGTCCAAACAACCAAAACAAAATTCCATATAAATATATAGACCACATGTTATCCAAAATCATATCTAAACACATCTAAAAGTATATATATAATTTTATACCAAATTCATGAATAGCTGTTAAGCCTACTTTAAACAAATCCTTAAACTTATGTGCTTGATTCCCACCACACAAAAAGCCTACATCTATACCATGAATTAGGATAATCCTTAAGAAAAGATGATGAAATTAGAGGGATAACCAAAAAACTTACCTTGATTTTCCTTTCCTCTTCCTTCTCCTTCTTCTTCCTCTTTCTCTTCTTCTTCTTCCTCTTTCTTTTCCTCCCCTTTCTTTTCTTCATCTTTCTTTTCTTTCTCTTTCTTGCCGACACTTCCTCTCCTTCATAATTATCAAGATTTCTTCTTACCTACCTCCTCATATTTACAACTTTTCCATCCTCCATTATTTACAAAAATGTCATCCTAGAGTATTTACAAAACTGTCATCCTAGAGTATTTACAAAACTACCATCTCAAAAAATTTACATAAATGCCATCTCAAGGAATTTACAATAATTCCATTTCAATGAAATTACATAAATACCATTTTAGGCATCCTAAGATCTTGTTTAACATTATTAAAATTGTAAAATAATTTAATCCTCCTTTCAGATCCAAAACGCTTTCTCCTCGCTGGAGAAAATTTTATTTAGTAACATAAGAAAAAATCAGGGATGTTACAACTCCCATTACTACAGGTTAGTTGAGAGGTAATGTATTAATTTGGGTGTACCATGTAACATCCCTAAAAAATTAATAATTCTCATTTATATATGGATTAATAAAAGAAATAAATGAGTAAGGATGTAATTGAATGTTTTAAGGATGAAAATGAAAATTTATAAATATTTTTTAGGTCAAAATGTAATTTCTTAAAATTTTAGGGGTCAAAGTGTAAATAATGAAATTTGCAAGGACTTGCTCCAACAATTAACAAATTGCTATTTGGTCCCTCCATCATTTTTTAAAAATCTTCCGTAGGTTTATTGGGAGATTACAATTCACTCCTCCCCTCCATTTTTCTCTCTCTAGATCTGGAGTACTTTTGAGCATCGATCTCAAAACTAAGGGTACCACGGGATTTAGAAAGAAGAGTACTACAATATTGGGCAAAAAATTTTCTAAATCGGCCAAAGAATCGTTGCAGATTGAAAGTAAAAAATCTTAGAAAAAGAGAAAGTTTGAAACTCCTATTTAGAGACTTTAAATTACAAATCTGACACCGTAGATGGATTTAGGAGATAGATAAACTATATGATATAAAATTTTTCAACCATCTGACAACTTTTTGTGCGTTATGAACAGTAATTTCAGCCGGCATAAAATACTGCTTCCGGCGGTGAATAGTAATCCCGACTATGAATAGTACCCCATCAGTTGACCAAACTCTTTTAGGCTAAATTTTGCATTTATGAAGTCATTTTCTAGGTTTTTGGACCCTCTAAACTCATTTTTGTGGTCTATTTGATCAAATTTAAATTGAAATATTGTATTTTAGGGCTGTCTAACCTATAACCTTACCCTGTGAGTAGATAATTCTTTCTATGACTTACCCCATGCACTTTTTGAACTTAAAATGTATAATTGGTTCTGTTTACAAATTATTTATCCTATCATAAAGTTCTTAAATATTTGTGTTAAAATATTTGTTTTACTTACGAACTGGCACATAGTTCAAGAAGAGTATGGTTTGTAAATAGATTTTAAAACTCATTTAATATGTGGGTCTAAATGTATTTATCATTATTTAGTAAAGTGAATATTATGTACACGAAGTATTGATCTGTAAAGCTATAAAATTACTAATTATGATTGAATGACAAGCCTAAAGCTTATGGAGAGTTGCTTAATTATACATTGCATTTGATGAATATGCATTTATATGTATATGTATGGATGGATATCGACAGGTTGTATGGCTTGAGCCAGTACCGAGTAAGGGACGCCCTATTAGCTTGAATGAGCCAAGGGAGGGCCGCTCCAACTAGGTGACAGTGGTAATGTGGGGAGGCAGATGGGTGATGAACTCACATTCCTTGATAACTTATTGTGATTGTAATCGATCGATCACTATGCATATAGCAAATGAGTGAATTGAGTGTATTGAGAGCTGTAACATGCTTGAGCATTATGTAAAAAGAGTGGATTTTCAGTGCATATATAGTATGTTAATTATGCATAAACAAAAGTTATTACTTTATATCAAAAGGTTAATATTTTACTATAGTTTATACAGCTGAACATAACATCATCCCTTGCTGTGTGCTTAGGAATATTTGATGGTTCTGATATGGGATCCTCCTAATGTTTTCATATGATATATTTTAATGCATAACAATAGGATCTCTAAATATCCTTTGATTTGAGAATATTTGAATATCCTTTAATTTGAGAATATTTGAAATACGAGTTCTATATGAATGTACTTCTAAACTATATTTTCTATGTGACAAATTTTAAAATATGAGTACAACCATATGCTGACCTAAGAGGTCATAGGAGGTATTATCTGCTCACTGAGTTGTCAAACTCACTACACGATATTTCTACATTTTTCATATAAAAATGTAGAGTCTGATCCTATAGATAGATGATCAGTTAGGTGACATATTCTGTGGGTGAGTCTACATTGCTTCCAAGGCTCACAGTTTTTAAATTATACTATGTTTGTATTCTAGAGTGTGCTCTGAATGCCACAGGTAAGATCCGAGCTTCTGTTGATACTTTGATATTTATAACTTGGTATGTATAATGTGCATACATGAGAGAACCTATATGTATCTATTTCCATGACAAAGAATAGTGCTATGCGTGTTATGGTAAATATCTGATTGCGAAAAAAGATGTTTGTTTCATGTGCCTGTAAATTGGGGCCTTTACAAGTTGGTATCAGAGAAATAAGGTTTCCTGTGGCTATCGGAGCAAAGGATTCTTTAGTATAACCTTTAGTAAGGATATGAGCTAGATATATTTATACTTCAAGTGATATTGAGGGATTCTTAGGGTTTCAATTTCCTTTCTATTCTAAGTTTGCTAAATTTTCTAGTATAAGATTGATCGAATATTGTGGCATTTTAAAAAGTATCTATGGGTCAATTTATGTCTGAAAGTGAAAGAGATAAGCGTGCCAGAGAATTTAAAGAATTGAAACATATGTGTACTATGACCGTTTCTAAATGTGATATCCATTGTATTCGGTTACCTAGATAGGGTAGACTTTGATGTGATACTGAGAATGGATTGGTTGGCATCATGTCATGCCATTTTGGAATGTCATCTTAAGGTGATTAAATTCAATATTCCTAGAGAATCTTCTTTCTTGATACAAGGAGACCGTAGTGAGGTACCTAAGAATCAAATCTCTACTTTAGTAACTCATAAGTTATTACAAAAAGGTGCTAATGATATTTAGCATTGGTGAGAGATGTTGATATAAAGTACACTAGTGTTGATTAAGTTTCAGTGGTTAGGAAATTTCCTGATGTGTTTTCTGAAGAATTGCTAGGATTAACCACGAAACATAAAATAGAATTTAGTATTAATTTACTTCCTAGAACTCAACTAGTATCTATATCCCTATATAGAATGATATCGAATAAACTTAAGGAATTGAAAAGAATTAGTTACAAGACTTGTCAAATAAGGGATTTATACGACCTAGTACTCTCCTTGAGGTGCTCTAGTCTTATTTGTGAAAAAGAAAGATGGATCGCTACAATTGCGCATAGATTATAAATAATTGAATAAAGTGACAGCGAGTAATAAATACCCATTATCTCATATAGATTACTTGTTTGACCAACTATAGTGTGCTCAATATTTAAAAAAAAATTGATTTAGATATAAGAATAATCAATTAAGCATAAGGGAAGAGGATATTCTGAAAACCGCTTTTAAGACTCGGTATGAGTACTATGAGTTCTTAGTGATGTCATTTAGTTTGACAAATGCCCCAGCTACATTTATGGAATTTATGAATAGAGTACTTAAGCTATTCTGGGATCAACTTGTTATTGTATTTATTGATGATATACTAGTATATTCCAAGTTTAAAGGATCATAAGCAACATTTGCGGATAATTTTACAAACTCTAAAGGAGTATTAACTATATGCTAAGTTTTCAAAATACGAATTCCGTAACATCCCTAATTTCGTTTCTTTTATTAATAAAGGTACATAAATATTTAATTAAGGAAATAAAATTTATTAGACAATTAAAGAGAGAAAACATAATAGGAAAAATTAGAAATAACATACTAAAGAGAGGAAAAATTCTTTGGTAAGGAAGATAAATTTTTTTGTGAAGTAAGTAAAGGTCTTAAAATTTTAAGAAGATTGGATTAGGGTAATTTTTCGGAATTTAAGAGTTAGAAATTTTTAAGTTTAACATCTACACCCATAAATTGGGCTTTCACCTATGGACACTTCATATAGAGTTTTCCAACTTCACATATATTTCTAGCAAGCCCATTGGATAGCCCAAGTAAGAAATAAAACATAAAATTGGACTAAGCTATAGAAGTTGGACCGATAGCTCAAAAATTATAAAAATATGACCAAGCCTTGCATAAAAGGTAGAATTTTAGCCAAAGCAATGGAAATAGGTAAAAATGAGCCTAAATCCAAGAGGAAAAAAAAATAAGAATCCTGTGAGGAAATAGTGGTGCAATAATAATCAAGATTACGTCACATGGCATTAAGACAAAACATCAATATTCTACATTCATAATTTCAACAAGTAGGTAATAATACATGGCATTAGGAAAAAATATCTATATCCTATATTCATAATTTCAACAAGTAGATAATAATACATAGCATTATGACAAAACATCCTTATCCTACACAAATAATTTCAGCCAAGCAAGGGAGATCCAATGGCTAAAAATTTGCCGCTTAGAAAGGCAAACCTATCATACTTGATTAAGACAAAAGAAAAAGGAAATGAATCCCTAAATCAAAGGGACCTTGTGTAATGCTCCCAATTTATGTTACGTAAAATAAACATTTTTTTTCGCAATAAGATAATCTCCATAAATATGCACAATTCAATTCTTTGTCATTTCTCTCATGTATACATAATATACAGACCAAGTCTATAAACATCAAAGTACAGCAGAAATAGGGATCCTACCTGTAGCATTCAGACCACTCTAGCATACAAACACAGTATAATTCAAAAACCGTGAGTCGTGGAAGCAACGTAGACTCACCTAGAGAATATATCACCTATCTACTGAATCAGACTTTGATATTCTTATCTGAAAAATGTGAAAATATGGCGTAGTGAGTTTGACAACTCAGTGAGCAAATAATTCCTCCTATGACCTCTTAGGTCAGCATATGGATGTACTTATGTTTTAAAATATGTCACATAGAAAATACAGTTTAGAAGTACATTCATATGAGACCCGTATTTCAAATATTCTCAAATCAAAGGATATTCAGATATCCAAAACCATATGCAGCACGGTATGATCATTAAACAAATGTAATGCTCAGCTATATAAGCTATAGTAAAATTTAAGATTTGAAGATAAAATCATCAATTTTAAAATGACCTGCCTCACTCAGCGATCTGGTCCACTTAATTTTGAAAATGACCTGCCTCACTCGGCGATCTAGTCAATGCAATTTGATTTGAAAATGACATGCCTCACTCGGTGATCTGGTCAATGCAATGAAAATATAATTCATTTGCTATACACATAGTGACCTCGACCCTAGTCACAATAAGTGATCAGGGAATGTGAGTACATCACCCTCCTGCCTCCTCACATTACCACTGTCACCCAGTTGGAGCAGCCCTCCCCCCGCTCACTTAGGCTAATAGGGCGTCCCCTATTCGGTACCGTCACAAGCCATACAACCAGCAGATATTCATCAATACATATATATACATGTAAAATTATCAAGCAACTCGCCATGAGCTTTACGCTTGCCATTCAATCTCATTTATAATATGATATGCATCATTTTCACAAGTATATAATTTTACAAATCAATGCATCGTGCACATAATATTCACTTTATCAAATAATGATAAATACATTTAGAACCACATATTCAATGAGTTCCAAAATCTATTTCTAAAACCATACTCTTCTTGAACTATGTGCCAGTTCGTAAGTATAACAGATATTTTAACACATTTCAGAAACTTATAATAGTATAAATAATTTATAAACAAAAACAATAATACATTTATAATTCAAGAAGAGCATGAGGCAAGTCATAGAAAGAAGTATCTACTCACAGGTAAGGGCTCCAGATTGGACAGCTCTAAAATGTACTTTTCCAATCTCTATTTGATCAAATTGACCTCAAAAACGTATTCGGAAGGTCCAAACAATTAAGATAGCAACTTCGGGAACTGGTCACTATTCACCGTCGAAAAACACTATTCACCCGCGCGGAAAACACTGTTCACAACGAACAAAAAGGCTGTTAGATGGCCGAAAATTTACCTATCCTAAGGTTTATCTAGCTCCTGAATCTATCTACGGTGTCAGAATTTCAATTAGAGGTCTCTAAGTAAAAGTTTTAGGATTTACCTTTTTCTGAGATTTTCTACTTTAGATCTACGGCGATTCAACGGTTGATTTGAGAAATTGATCGGTCAAAACTGTAGTATTCTTCGTCCTGAATCCAATAACACCTTTTGTTTTGAGATCGGAAGCCAATAGGCACTCCAAATCGAGAGAAAAAGTTAAAGGTTACTATTCACTCATTATTCATTTCTCGATTTTTTTTCCTCGTTTTGTAGAATAGTTTGACCGTCTCCCTTACGTTACCGATTCCTCTTTCTCTTCTTAATGTTTTTTTAAATAATAGTAATAATAATTTAATAATAAATAATATGATTTTATTTTATATAAATTCATATAAATTCCATTTTTCATCCTAAAATATTTCAAATTTTTTTAAAAATTTACATTCTCATAAACCTTTAGTTGAACCCTTAAATCATAATTTTTATTGATAAAAATCACAATAAAAAAAATCTCAAAATAAATGTCTTTATTCATATTAAAAGAACAAATATTTCTAAAAATACAATAAAAATTCATTCGAGGCCAGTATAATTATTTTAAGCAACCCAATAATTATTTTACTTAAAAGTCTAATTACTTTAAGCAAGACATAATCATTTTTAAACAAATAAAAATATATTTGTTTATAGTAAAATACTATCATTTAAAAATAAAAAGTACGCGCCAAAACGTAAATTCTCATATTTCTTTTGTAATTCTTTAATCCATGTGATAAATAAAATTATTTCCACTGGTTCTTATCTCCATTTCCAAAATTCTCTCTATTATTCAAAATTTTCTTTACTTTAGACTTTATTAAATTTACTATAATTGATCCATCTTTCTTTTTCACATGGATTAAAGAATTACAAAAGATATATGAGAATTTACGTTTTGGCGCGTACTTTTTATTTTTAAATGATAGTATTTTGCTAGAAGCAAATATATTTTTATTTGTTTAAAAATGATTATTTCTTGCTAAAAGTAATTATACTTTTAAGTAAAATAATTATTGTGTTGCTTAAAATAATTTAAAAGAACGAATATTTCTAAAAATACAACAAAAATTCATTTGAGGCCGGTATAATTATTTTAAGCAACACAATAATTATTTTACTTAAAAGTCTAATTAATTATAGTAAGACAAAATCATTTTTAAACAAATAAAAATATATTTGCTTATAGCAAAATACTATCATTTAAAAATAAAAAGTACGCGCCAAAACGTAAATTCTCATTTTTCTTTTGTAATTCTTTAATCCATGTGATAAACAAAAATTATTTCCACCGGTTCTTATCTCGATTTCCAAAATTCTATCTATTATTCAAAATTTTCTTTACTTTAGACTTTATTAAATTTACGGCTATTACATTCTTCCCCCCTTAAAGAAATTCGGTCCCCGAATTTCATCACCGTAATGGAAGATAAATCATAACCTCATTGTTTAAATAAATGCGGATATCTGGCGCGTATATCCTCCTCTCTTTTTCAAGTAACTTTCTCAGAAGAGTGATTTTTTCATATCACCTTCACTGTAGGTATTTCTTTTGATCGTAATTTCTTTACTTGTCTGTCTACTATTGCTACTAGTTGTTCCTCATAGGTTAAATCTTCCTGTAACTGAATCGGTAGACATTGTATAACATGTGTTGGATCTAGTAAATATTTTCGTAGCATAGACACATGAAAAACTGGATGAACATTACCCAATGCAGGTAGTAAAACCAAACGATAAACCACTGAACCGATCCTATTAAGAATTTCAAATGATTCTATATACCGAGGGTGTAACTTCCCTTTCTTTTTAAATCTCATTACCTCTTTCATTGGCGAATCCTTCAAGAATATACGGTCACCAACTAATAATTTCTAGTGCTCAACATTCATGGTCCTTATAGACTTTTGACCGGTATTGAGTTACTTGTATTTATTTTCTAATCAATTTTACTTTATACAAAGTACTCAAATCTTTCTTATGCTTCCAATATAGCAACATAAAATTCTAACCTCTTCAATTCCACTTTACCAATCCTAGTACCTTAACGGGTTTCATAACAAATGTACACACATAAAATTTCTAATCTTGAACTATCCCAAATTTTACATAAAGAACTTCATCTTAGTATGTCTTAATCCATTAGTACATATACCTAGATCACTTATGCTCTGTTGGGACATTATTTGAAAATGTTCTCCACACACCCACTTTGGTAGGCCTAACTACTTCACTTAAACTCTACTTTCCACATTCCATCATCAAAGAGTTCTAGCACCATTGATTCTTCTAGTACATTTTTAAACTATCATAAAAGTTTCTCAATTGATTCTTTTCAAATAAACCTTTCGATATACTTTCGGTAGCTAAAACCACTAATTACATTGTAAGAAATTTACTGTTTAAGTACCACCAAATTTTTTTTTTACTATCAACACTTCCAAATAAAAATTATGATCACTAATTCCCTTGTCTCACTTTGCCTATGCTCACATAAATCCCACATATCTCAAATCCTCTCTTTAAAACATTTTCTTAATGCTTCCTATTTCCAAACAATTTACCCTATAATCACATACATTTAGTTTCACCCACATAAATTCATACACCATTCAATTCACCAATTTCTAACGAAAAGAATTGACCAATAACTTAAATTACATAACTTCAACACATAGCATAAAATTTAAATACAAAATTTTATTCAACCTCATATTATAAGTTTTGCTATTTACTTACATTATTTTCGGACATGATTCTCAGAATATTCTCCATATTTCCACATTAAGAGTTCAAAGATTAATTTAAATCCTACTTCTCATATTTTCTTCCTCAAGATCTTCAACACTACTAATTCTTTTGATTACATTCGTCAAAACACCATAAGGCCATCATCCGTCCATTCCTTACAAACTTTTTATTTCTTTAACTTACTAACCTCTTGGACACCAAGATAACTGAGTTTTAGAGAAAATAAATTAACTTTTCTTGTAATGAGGGAAAAGAACTTTGCATTTAATGCCAAACATTAATGTAGGACAATGTAGCAGAAAATGTGGAATTTATAATAGAGCATGGTGCCAAAATAGGAAGTCAAAAATTTGGACGAAGTATTAAAAATAAAATTAAAATCGGTGGCTGTAATTCTTGAAAATCTGTAAACAAAATCTAGCTGCTATTTCAGCAAAAATCAATGGCCGCAAATTTTGAATATATGTGTAAAAATCTACTTTTAATCTGTTGGTATTCGGTGGAAAGATAGCACATGAAAAAAGAAATATTTCTGAGCTTATAAAAGTTTGTGAAAATCAAAGAATACGTAGTTAACTGGTAGGATACAGTTGATTGCTTCTAAATAGATGTCATCAATCAACTGTAAAATAACCAGTCCAAATTAAAATTTCTCAGACTAGCTAGTCGATTTAATAATACCGATAGTCTGCTGGCAAGAACAATGAGAAAATAAGAAAAATGTCCCTCTTCACTAATTATTTGGTTTGCATTTTTATTTTCATTTTTCATTTTTTTTACAATGACGCCTATCATCTACAACTTTCCTACATGACTCAAGACATCAATCCTTCATCAAGGACAACAAGAAAAGAAAATTTCCTGGTGATATCTTAACCTTATTCTCTTTATATGCCTAATATGAGTGACTATCACAACTACTGTACATATACATACTTGCCGTCATTTTTGAAAATTTCATCTTCAATTTACCTGATATCCATCAATCACTCACATAGTTATTCTAATTATGCCTGGCATATTCACATAGCTAAAATATGTATGTCTTTCTCCAAATTCTATAAATACACACACGTTAGTATCTTTACTTTCATACTTAAAATTAAAGTGTGTACAGCTATGGAGGGAATCACATTCCTTCAGTTTCAAAATATTTGTGTCTTTTGTGGTTCTAGTCCTGGGAAAGATGGAGAATATGTGAAAGCAGCACAAAACCTGGGTATGGTGCTGGCCAGGAGAAAAATTCATTTAGTCTATGGTGGAGGTAACCGTGGGTTAATGAGGTGTGTGTCTATAGCTGTACATGTAGGAGGATGTCAAGTTCTAGGTATTATTCCTACAACTCTAGCTGCATTCATCATCATAGGAAAGACAATTGGGGAAGAATTTATGGTAGCTTCCATGCATGAGCGCATGGCTAGAATGATGAGCAATGCTGATGCCTTCATTGCCTTACCAGGTGGTTTTGGTACTTTAGAAGAGATTTTCCAAATAGTCTCTTGGGCACAATTGAATATGCATCATAAACCGATAGGTTTGTTAAATGTTAACCATTTCTTTGATGGTCTGTTGTCTTTTCTTGATCATGCTGTAGAACAAAGGTTCATCCCACACTCAGCACGACGAATTCTCATTTCGGCTTCAAATGCTGAGGAGTTGATCGATGCTTTACAAGCATATGTTCATGTACCTGATCCAAATATGGCTCGAATAGAATGGACAACAGATAACCGTAGAAAGCGCAAATTGGACTTAGATCTCCATCTGTAACTAGTAGTACATGGCTATTGTTTTACCGCTTTTACTTTCTTAGGATCTACTTGGATACCATCCTTGTCAAACATACTCCCTTAAAGTTTGTGAAACTATCTTTAAATGTTGCTTATGATCCTCTGTACTCTTAGAATATTCTAATATATTATCAATAATTATAATAACAAATTGCTCCAAGGATGGCTTCAATACTTTTTTTATCAAGTCCATGAATGCAACTGGGCATTTTTCAGACCAAATGACGTCACTAAAACTCATAGTGTCCATGCTGAATCCTGAAAGATTTTCGAAATATCTTCTTACCTTATCCTCCATTAATGATACTCATATCTCAATCAATTTTTTTTAAATGTTGAGCACCCTATAGCTGGTCAAACATATCATCTATATGAGGTAATGAGTATTTATTCCACATTATCACCTTATTCAATTGTCTATACTCTATGCATAGTCATAGTGATCCATCGTTCTTGTTCACAAATAAAGCTGGAGCATTCCAAGTAAAATTACTAGGGTATATAAATCCCTAGTCCAACAAGTGTTACAACTGATCCTTCAATTCTTTAAGTTCAGTAGGTGCCATTCTATATAGAGGTATAGACACTGGTTGGGTTCCAGGAAGTAAATCAATACCAAATTATATTTTACGTTTCGAGGTAATCATGGCAATTCTTCAAGAATTACATCAGAAATTTCTTTAACCATTGGAACTTGATTTACACTGATATACTTTATATCAACATCTCTCATCATTGTAAAATATTCTTGACACTTTTTTATAATCACTTATGGGATGTTAAAGCAGAAATTAGATCATTGGGTATCTCATTACGATCTCCTTGTATCAAGAAAGAAAATTCCCCAAGAATATTGAATTTAATCACTTTAAAGTGACATTTCATAATGACATAACATAATGCCAATTAATCCATTCTCAATGTCACATCAAAGTCTACCATATCTAGACAACCGGGTACATCGGATGTCACATTCAAGAACCACCATATTTGGTATTTGTATCAATTCTTTAAATTCTCTGGGATGTGTATCCCTTTCCACTTCTAGGTAGAAATTAACCCATAGATACTTCTAAAGATGCCACGATATTCAACCAATCTTATACTATGAAATTTAACAATTTGGAATAGAAAGAAAATTGAAACCCTATAAAATTCCTTAGCGGCACCTGAAGTATAAATATGTCTGGCTCATATCGATACTAAAGGTTCTACTAAAGAATTCTTTGCTCTGATAGCCATAGGGAAACCTAATGCTCTGATACCAACTTGTCACGCCCCCAATTTACGTTACGTAAAATAAACTTTTTTTTTTCGCAATAAGATAATCTCCATAAATATGCACAATTGAATTCTTTGTCATTTCTCTCATGTATACGTAATATACAGACCAAGTCTATAAACATCAAAGTACAGCAGAAATGGGGATCCTACTTGTAGCATTCAGACCACTCTAGAATACAAACACAGTATAATTCAAAAACCGTGAGTCATGGAAGCAACGTAGACTCACCTAGAGAATATATCACCTATCTGCTGAATCAGACTTTGATATTCTTATGTGAAAAATGTAGAAATATCATGTAGTAAGTTTGACAACTCAGTGAGCAAATAATTCCTCCTATGACCTCTTAGGTTAGCATATGGATGTACTTATGTTTTAAAATATGTCACATAGAAAATACAGTTCAGAAGTACATTCATATGAGACCCGTATTTCAAATATTCTCAAATCAAAGGATATTCAAATATCCAAAACCATATGCTGCACGGTATGATCATTAAACAAATGTTATGCTCAGCTGTATAAGCTATAATAAAATATTAAGATTTGAAGATAAAATCATCACTTTTAAAATGACCTGCCTCACCCGGCGATTTGGTCCACTTAATTTTGAAAATGACCTACTCACTCGGCGATCTGGTCAATGCAATTTGATTTGAAAATGACCTGCCTCACTTGGCGATCTGGTCAATGCAATGAAAATATAATTCATTTGCTAGACACATAGTGACCTCGACCCTAGTCACAATAAGTGATCAAGGAATGTGAGTACATCACCCTCCTGCCTCTTCACATTACCATTGTCACCCGGTTGGAGCGGCCCTCCCCTGACTCACTCAGGCTAATAGGGCGTCCCCTATTCGGTACCGTCACAAGCCATACAACCAGCCGATATTCATCAATACATATATATACATGTAAAATTATCAAGCAACTCACCATGAGCTTTACGCTTGCCATTCAATCTCATTTATAATATGATATGCATCATTTTCATAAGTATATAACTTTACAAATCAATGCATCGTGCACATAATATTCACTTTATCAAATAATGATAAATACATTTAGAACTACATATTCAATGAATTCCAAAATCCATTTCTAAAACTATACTCTTTTTGAACTATGTGCTAGTTCGTAAGTATAACAGATATTTTAACACATTTCAGAAACTTATAATAGTATAAATAATTTATAAACAGAAACAATAATACATTTATAATTTAAGAAGAGCATGAGGCAAGTCATAGAAAGAAGTATCTACTCACACGTAAGGGCTCCATATTGGACAGCCCTAAAATATACTTTTCCAATCTCTATTTGATCAAATTGACCTCAAAAACGTATCCGGAGGGTCCAAACAATCAAGATAGCAACTTCGGGAACTGGTCACTATTCACCGCCGAAAAACACTATTCACCCGCGTGGAAAACACTATTCACAATGAACAAAAAGGCTGTTAGATGGCCGAAAATATACTTATCCTAAGGTTTATCTAACTCCTGAATCTATCTACGGCGTTAGAATTTCAATTGGAGGTCTGTAAGTAAAAGTTTTAGGATTTACCTTTTTCTGAGGTTTTCTACTTCAGATTTACGGCGATTCAACGGCTGATTTGAAAAATTGATTGGTCAAAACTGTAGTATTCTTCGTCCTGAATCCAATAACACCTTCAGTTTTGAGATCGGAAGCCAATAGGCACTCCAAATTGAGAGAAAAAGTTGAAAGTTACTATTCACTCATTATTCATTTCTCGATTTTTTTTCCTCGATTTGCAGAATAGTTCGACCATCTCCCTTACGTTCCCGATTCATTTTTCCCTTCTTCATGTTTTTTTTAAATAATAAATAATAGGATTTTCTTTTATATAAATTCATATAAATTCTATTTTTCATCCTAAAATATTCCAAATTTTTTTAAAAATTTACATTCTCATAAACCTTTAGTTGAACCCTTAAATCATAATTTTTATTGATAAAAATCGCAATAAAAAAATCTCAAAATAAATGTCTTTATTCATATTAAAAGAACGAATATTTCTAAAAATATAACAAAAATTCATTCGAGGCCGGTATAATTATTTTAAGCAACACAATAATTATTTTACTTAAAAGTCTAATTACTTTTAGCAAGACATAATCATTTTTAAACAAATAAAAATATATTTGCTTATAGCAAAATACTATCATTTAAAAATAAAAAGTATGCGCCAATACATAAATTCTCATATTTCTTTTGTAATTCTTTAATCCATGTGATAAATAAAATTATTTCCACTGGTTCTTATCTCCATTTCCAAAATTCTCTCTATTATTCAAAATTTTCTTTACTTTGGACTTTATTAAATTTACGGCTATTACACCTTGTCCCTTGTCTTAAGAACATATTATCATAATTTTCAAAATACAAATCTCCTTTTGCTATGCATATCTTGACTAAGGAAGAGGAAGACAAGAACATGAGTTGTTTTTCCCCAAAAAGCAACAAAGTGCATCCTAATTGTGATAAGGTAGACCCATGATCATGAAAGGTGAACCATTTGATAGTTTATTTATGCAAAACCCACCCCTATAACATTATAATTTCAACCAAGTGAGGGAGAGAAAAAAATAGAAGTAAGGTAGAGTGAGGAAAGGAGAGAAAGAAAGGAAAAGAAAGGAAGGAAAAAGAAGGAGAAGTCTAGAGGACTAAGTACTCAAGACAAGTTAGCTTAATCTCCACTTGAATGCATCTTTCTTCTTCATCCTTGGGGTTCAAAAAACTCACCTTCCTTCTCTTATTTAAGCTACTAGAAAAGCTAAGGGAATGGAGGAATCTTGCTACTTCCTTCAAGAGGAAACAAGAAAAAGAATTCACTAGGTGATCTAGGGAGATCTTTAGGTAGGTTTAACAATATCTCTTTTTGAAGAAAAGCTTTGAAATTTGTAACATTTATGTGGGATTTTGATCTTTAACTTTGATAAAATTTACAATATTTTCTACTTTGATGATTGGTCGTGAATGTTGCTACATCATATTACATGTTATTTTTCATATGATGGATATTTTGGACATTACGGTTGGTGTGGAAAGTTCTGCATAGGTATGGCTATAGGTGGTAAAAAATTTATGATTTTTATGCTACTATTTTGTATATTTGAATGTGGAGAAAAATTGATGGTCAGATTAGTAAGAAAAGGTCAGAAACTATCTAACCAGGGAAGAATCTATTAAGTATGCTTCTGTGTTTGAATTTTTGGGAGAAATATGTAGGGAATTGAAGGAAATTGTTAACATAATATATATATATATATATATATATATATATATATATATATATATATGTATGTATGTAGGTATGTATGTATATATATATATATGTATGTATGTATCACGAATTTATAGGCTTTAAAATCACTTAATTTGGAGTCCATATAAGAGCGATAAGGCTGATTAATGAGTAAATGTTAGAATCAATCTAGAATCTAGGGTGGTAAATGTAAGTGTTTTGGTTTTCGATTTTCTAGGAATAATTAGTAAGGAATCTAAAGAAATGACAAACATGAAAGTTGTATATAAATGTCTTATCGTTTTATAGGCTTTGGAATCACCTTAATTGGAGTTTGTATGAGGGAGATATGTTCTAATTAGCAAGTAGAGGTCTGAACCTACTTGAGAAAAAATAACGTTGAATTTAAGAGAGTAGTAACACCACGATTACTTAAGATTTCACTAAATTGATCAACATAAGGGTTTTAGAGGATTGTATTATCTTTCTATTAACATTAAGAGCACCTCAATCGGATTTAAAATAAGGGTGTTATGCTTTGTTTAGTGAAGAGAGGATAATAATATTTTAAAAAAAGATGAATCTTATAAATGAAAATAATAAATAACTAGTGTATACCATAGCCATTCCCATTGCATGAACTCCTTACCATCTTAAGTGCGTAATTTTGACATAAAGATATTTGATAAAGTGATATTTGAAACAATTATGTTTATGGCATGATTACCAATGATTTTTGGTAATTATTATATTTTGATGAAAAATTATGGCATGTGAATATAATGAACATACTTGTTATTGAAATCATATTTATGGCTATTAATGTGAAAATAAAAGAAAAGAAATGAGCACAGTCACATGGTGGTCCGTGTGGTGCACCAGTAGGGGACGCCCTACCAACGGTTTTGATTATGTTAATGAGAAAAGAAAGAGAAAGTGTTCCATGTCGAACGGAGCGAGAAAAGCCCATTCTGGAGAGTAGAAAGTACTCACCCTGACTAGGGTAGCTTGATATGAAAATAAGTTGATAGTAATCATATGATATTTTGAAAATAGTTATTCATGTCATACATGTCATAACTGTACGATTTTCATGTGCATAGATAAAGTGCATTCATGTGACTTAAAGATAATTGTTGTAGCTTATACAGATGAACATGATGTGACAAGCATTATTGATAATGATTTATTATTGAACCTACTGGGATTTATTTCTCACTATATCTCCATATCATGTTCAGAAAACTAAGTTATGCAGATATTCTCTATGATCGGCTTTTAGTGTACGTTGGATCGAGTTGGCTAAGATCCTGGTAAAGGTGCAACCATCCGCACCCGTATCTCCAGAACTAGTCATTTTGGATGAATAAAATGTAGACTTATATGTGTTTGATTTTTGTACATATGTTTTGATTAATAATGTGTACGTGATCTCAGAATTGTATAAGTGTTAATGATATTTCTTAAACCATATTTATGTTTGGTTAATTTAATTGAATGTTATTATGAGTTAAATAGTTAGAAGTAAGAAGGTAATGACTTTATGGAATTTTCGGAATATACATATAAGTATTTATGTAAAAAAAATGGAGTTGTTACAAATTTTGACTTAGTAATGTTACTTTCTTAAGGCATGGGGTTAGTAAGGATGGTATTCAAGTAGACCCTAAGAAAGTAGAAGCAGTAGAGCAATGTCCACGTCTTACTACAGCTATAGATGAAGATCCAAGTCCAACTTGTGCTTTCCGCAGTTGTCTGTCTTTTAATCTTTTTGTGCCATAGTTGGATCAGGTTCATGAACGAATGCTTATAAAGCATCAATAAACTTCTCAGCATTTGAAGCTAAGATAAGAATTCTTCGTGCTAAGTGTGAGATAAACCTTTGTTCCAAAACTTATTCAAGAAAAGATAACAAACCATCAAAAAAGTGGTTAACATTTAACAAACCTATCGGTTTATGATGGATATTCAGTTATGCCCAGAAGACTACTTGAAAAATCTATTCTAAAGTACCAAAATCCCCTGGTAAGGCAATGAAGGCATCAACATTACTCATCATTCTAGCCATGCGCTCATGCATAGAAGCTACTCTAAATTATTCCTCAATTGTCTTCCCTATGATGTTTGATGCAGCTAGAGCTGTAGGAATAATACCAGTAACCTGACATCCTCCTAAATGTGCAGTTGTAGCCACACATCCTATTAACCCACGGTTACCTCTACTATAGACTAAATGAATTTTTCTCCTTGCTAGCACCATACCTAGATTTTGTGCTGCTTTCACATACTCTCCATCTTTTCCAGGACTAAAATCACATAACCCTCCATAACTGCACTCACCCTAATTTTGAGTATGAAGGTAAATATACTAATGCATGTATTTATAAAACTCAAAGAAGAAGATACTTATAATAGCTATGTGAATAGGCTGGCAGCATAATTAGAAAAGCTATGTGAAAGGTCAGTGGATAAAAGCTAAATTAAAGGTGAATTTCAAAATTGACGGCATGCATGCATATGTACAGTAGTTGTGATTGTGACTCATATTAAGCATATAAAGAGAATAAAGTTAAGATATTACCATAAATTTCCTTTCCTTGTTGTCCTTGTTAAAGCATTGATTTCTTGATTTATGTAGGGAAGTTGTAAGTGATAGGCGTCATTGTAAAAAAAATAGTGAAAATATAAATCAGTTAGTTGTTGAAGAGGGACAATCAAATGATTTATCTTATTTTTTCCAATGTTCTTACCAATCAACTATTGATATTATTAAGTTGACTAGTTATTTTGGAAATTTTTAATTTGGACTAGTTTATTTTACATTTGATTGATTACATCTGTTTTGAACCAACCAATTGTATGCATCCAGTTAACTAAGTGCTCTTTGTTTTTCACAAACTTTTATAAGCTAAAAAATATTTCTTTTCCATGTGATATTCTTCCACCAAATAACAGTAGATTTGAATTAAATTTTGACAAATATATTCAAAACTTGCGGTAACCGATTCTTGCCGAATATAGCAGCTAGATTTTATTTATAACTTTTCAAGAAGTATGGTCACCAATTTTAATTTTCTTTTAATGCTTTGTCCAAACTTCTAACTTTCTATTTTGGCACCATACATTATTATGTATTTCTCTTTTTCAACTGCGTCATCCTTTATTAATGTTTGGCATTAAATGTAAGCTTCTTTTTCTTTATTACAAGGAAGGTTAATTTCTTTTCTTTGAGGCTCAATTATTATGGTGCCCAAGTTGTTAGTAGGTTAAAGTAATGGAGATTTTGAAAGGATTTATCTATCAAAGAGCATACTTAAAAAATCTTTATATCAAGTATGTATAATTGTGTAAGTTGGTAAACCATGTGCAAATTAGAAAGAATAATGAGTTTACAGTATATACTGATTGAGTACTAAGGTATGAAGAACACCCAAGTTTACCTAATATAGTTGAGTAGGGAAAGGAGAATATTTTGATAACCATATTTGAAAATAATGTAAAGCGATCAAGGTACTTGTGTTAAGAGTTTATACCATGTTAGGTTGAGTCTAGTATCTAGGATGTGAATTATGTTGAGATTGAAAATTCACGTGTGAATAATTGTTGCGAAAGGAGATTTTGGAAGAAGCCATAGATTGTGAATATGAATAATCCCAAGACAATAAGTATATACTAAGATATGAAAGAATTGTACTAGTATAATGGTAAAAGAAGATACAAATAATATTTTTCGTTGTTTGGTGTGTCAACAAGTAAAAATTGAATATATTGTTTTAGGAGAGTTATTCAGGAAGCCTAAGGATCTTTGTTAGATTATAATATAGCTGATAGTAAATCTAAATTATATGTTTACGTATTAGAAATTATGCTTCAGGTATCTTTATATAATTTTGGTGAAAGTTGGGAGAAATTATTTATCTTTAGTTGAACTTACCCATATTAGTAGTTATCAGGCCAATATACAACTAGCACCATTTGAGGTTTTACATGAAACATCGTAGGTCTCCTAATAGGTAGATGAGTTGAGTAAAGTTAAGCTTTTGGAATCTAATTTGGAATAACATACAATAGATAGAATGTAACTAACCTAAATTGATGATACTAGTTTAGAGAGCATGCTTCAAGCATATGTCTTCGAGTTTGGTGGGAGATTCCTTAGCAAAATTCATCTATAATAAAGTGATATTGGATGACTTAAAGCCTTATGTAAGAGATGTTACTAACTTTCTGTTAAATGATTCAGTGGGGTCAGACTTATTGTAAGATGTTGTTGATAAAGTGAAATGGATTAGGAAAAGAATACAAGCAACTCAATACAAGCCAAAATGTTTATAAGGACTAAGAATGTTGAGCATTAGAAATTATTAGTTGGTGACCAAATATTCTTGAAGGACTTACCCATAAAAAAGGTAATGAGGTTTCGAAAGAAGGAAAATGTTAAGCTCTAGTATATAGACTCTTTTGGAATCTTGAACAAAATGGACATAGTAGTATATCGCCTAGCCTTGCCATCAGGATTAAGTGATGTTGATACAGTCTTTCTTGTATCAATACTAAGGAAGTACCTATCAGATTCTTCTCATGATATCTAATTTAAAAAATTCAATTGGACAAAAATTTGGCTTAATTATGAGGAAAAACCAATGTCTATTGTTGATCGACCAGTGAAAAAATTTTGGTTGAAAGAAATCCCTATGGTTAAGGTTATATGGAAAAATCACTCAAGTGAAGAGACTTCTTAAGAAGTAAAGATGATATACAAAAAAGATATCCCCAGTAGCTTGAGTAGTAGTGAGGATAATAACTGTAATTTATGCCTTGATTTTATTTTCAGTTTGTGATAGGATGGTTTGAAATTCGGTGACTGAATTTCCCAAGGGGGGAAGAATGTAACATCCCTAAAAAATTAGTAATTCTCATTTATATAAGGATTAATAAAAGAAATAAAGGAGTAAGGATGTAATTGAAATGTTTTAAGGATGAAAATGAAAACTTATTTATTTATGGGGTCAAAATGTAATTTCCTAACATTTTAGGGGTCAAAGTATAAATGATGAAATTTGCAAGGACTTTCTCCAACAATTAACAAATTGCTATTTGGTCCCTCCATCATTTTTTAAAAATCTTCCGTAGGTTTATCGGGAGATTACTATTCACTATTCTCCCCTATTTTTCTCTCTCTAGATCTGGAGTACTTTTAAGCATTGATCTCAAATCTAAGAGTACCATTGGATTCAGGATGAAGAGTACTACAATATTGGCCAAAAAAAAATTTCAAATTGACCGAAAATTGTCGCAAATCGAAAATAAAAAATCTTAGAAAAAAGTAAACTCTGAAACTCCTATTTAAAGACTTTAAATTGCAAATTTGACACCGTAGATGGATTCAAGAGATAGATAAACTATTGGATATGAAATTTTTCAGCCATCTGACAACTTTTTGTGCATCTTGAACAATAAATTAGACCGGCATAAAAAGTGATTCCAGCGGTGAATAGTAATTCCAACATGAATAGTACCCTATCAGTTGATTAGTGTTGACCAAGCTCTTCGATGCCAAATTTCGCAATTCTGGAGTCATTTTTTAAGTTTTTAGACCCTACAGACTCATTTTTGAGGTCTAATTGATCAAATTTGAATTGGAAAAGTGTATTTTAGGGCTGTCCAACTTGGAGACTTTCCTTATAAGTAGATAATTTTTTCTATGACTTACCCCATGCTCTTCTTGAACTTAAAATGTATAATTAGTTCTGTTTACAAATTATTTATGCTATCATATATTTCTAAAATATTTGTGTTAAAATATTTGTTTTGCTTACAAACTAGCACATAGTTCAAGAAGAGTATGGTTTGGCAAATAGATTTTGAAACTCATTGAATATGTGGTTTGTTTGTTCTCAAGCAAAATAATCCCTAAAGACAAAAAACAACAATCAATAATGTAGTGAGTGTTAGGCTTACCAAACATTTGCCTCATAACATAAAAATATACTCTAGAAAAATTTTGGAAGGTTATAATCATGCACAAGATTAACACAAATGCAATCTATTATCTTATTCTTTTGAATCCCTAGTGAGTGTGTGTTCTTGGGTCAATGAATTTCTTTTTACTCGGATGAGTTTATATATCCCAAAATTTTGGTTGTAGATCTTTAATTAGTTTAGGATTTCCATATACTTATTCTTCATGCCACTCTCCACTATTGTAGGCCAAAACTACCTCTAGGATCAATAGGACTTTATTTAGCTTGTATTGTGGCCAGGGTATAAGGTAAGATAAAGAATACAAATTTAGACTCAATCACCTAGCACCACATGATTAAATCTAATCTCTTGAACTTTTCTAAACTTGGGGTGATTTCTCCCCTCACAGTCATTTTCTTATTTCAATTGAATTTAATCCATCCTTTTTCCTCAATTCTCTATTTTTTTTTCATAGCATTTGGATTTTTCTTCTATTTCCTTTGCATAATTCTCTTCTTCTTCTTTGCATAATTCTTTACTTTTCCTTGCTCCATCCTTCCACCCCTTTTTTTAAATAAAGCTCTACAAAACAAGTATTCAAAGAAATAATCATGGAGTGAGTGAATAGGATCAAAAATAAAGATATTCATACAAAATTTGGCTTTTAGCTCATTTGTGATTTTTAGAAGGAAAAGTTCATTAAGCTCAAAATAGAGGAACTAAAGATATTTCATTGTTTAGGTTAGGCTTGAAAGGCTCAATCTATCAAATAATGCCTAAATCATCTCCTAAATAATAGTATTAGCCTAAGATTTCACCTTAAGTAACATTCGAATAAGTTCTAGAATCCTGTGGAGATCGTGAAATATATTTGAATTATATAAACCTTCTCTAAGTAAAAGATAAATTCAATGTCCAAAGTTATTGTACAAAAATATTTCAGGATTCTAAAGTCAAAAGTAATAAATTGCAAAAGGGATAAAATTGCACACAACCATGAATTTTCTATATGTTTAAAGAGCTAAAAAAATTTTGGATAGTCATATAATTGGCTGTTGGTTGTGCCTAACATCCCAAAACATAAATTAAAACATTCACACAATCACTTAACTTGCTAAACACAATAAAAATGCATTAATAGTGAAAATCAAAAAATTGATGCTCAAAATAAGGTCCTAATTATTCAGACAAATATACTTCCACCCCCATACTCAAACTTTACATTGTCCTCAATGTAAAAGAAAAATAAGAGTAGGAAAGGATATATGAAAACATATGAGTTAAGTGGACTTCCCTGAATTTGTTTGGGGTGGAATGAGCATATTGCATTATTGGACCTTGAATTTTTTTATATCCACCTTTTCTTTTTATGTTGGGTTGTCTCCCAATAAGCGCCTTTGTTTAATGTCGTTGGCTCGACTCAAAGTTTCACATGTCATTCAAGGAGGATCCTTGATGTCAACTTTGAATTGGCTTGCCTTTGAATGTGCAGAATTTTGAGGTTCAGCTGCATTATGAAGAGGGAAGTCAGCATTAGTCAAAGGTTTAATTAAATGAGAACTCAACTTACCTGAAAACAATTGATGTCTTGAGTAGCTTTTGGCATCTAATTTAATTTCATCCTTTTGAGATTTTGCCAAAGCATGGGGTAACTTTCCTCTGTCTTTGAGTAGGGCATATTTATTTGAGGTTATAACTGAGGATGGTTCTCCACTGTATATGCCCTTTAAATGGCTAGGGAGGCTCTTTAAGCCTAGGTCAAAATACTACAAAATTAAAGGTACAAGCATCTTATTAGAAATTGGTAACAACATAGAAAGTTCCTTACCTGTTTGCTGCACTTTTGGTGCTTCCTCTCCTGCTGTAATTTTCTTTTGGAATTTGGCATTCAGGGTAGATTCCATAGCCTCTTTCTTAGTAGGCTTACTAGTGTCAACTTCCAAGTCATCTTTTTCATTCAGTGCAGAATTTTCCTCTTTTTGCCCTAATGATGTTGGGGCTAGACTTTCAATTTCTAAATTTTGAGCCTCTAGCCAACTGACTGTTGTTGCTAGTTGGCCTATTTGATTTGTTAAGTTTTGAATGCTGGCCCTTAGCTCTTGTTGAAATTGATGAGTATTATGTGCAAGAGATTTAACAATTTCATCTAAAGAACTACTTACATAGGAATCCCGATATGCAGGTTGCTAGCATAATAAACCTATTGGTTATGCTAAAAATTTGTAACATCTTGTTCTCTAGGCCAATTTTGTGTATTCTCATACCTAAAGTTGGGATCATCCTTCCTTCCAAGATTATACATGTCCGAATAAGAAATGTAACAACTCCATTTATGTAAATGTAACGATTTTTTTTTAAAAAAATTCCATGAAGTTATTATTACTTTAATTCTAACCACTTAACTCGTAATAATAATCACTTTAACTAAGCATAATTGTTATTAACAGTGATATAATACTGAGTTTACATACACACTATTATTTTACTAACTACACACCATTATTTTACAAACATTTGTAAAAAGATACATATTAGCTCTAATCATCTATGTCGACTACTTCCGAGGACACTGGTGCGGGTGGCATGTCCACCGGAATCTCAGTCACATCTACGACAGATACATCTGAAATAACTAGAAGTTGCCCAAGGTAGGGCACCTCGATCCAACGTACAGAAATAATAAGTGTCATAGAGAAAATCTGCATATTTATTCTTCTGAACATGATATGGAAATATAGTGAGAATTAAATCCCAGTAAGTTCAACAATAAATCATAATTTACCATAAATATAGTTCATCATGTCATGTTCAGCTGTATAAACTACAGAAAATATCTTTGGTCACATGAATGCATTATATCTATGCACACAAGAATCATACAATAATGATATATATGACAGGATTAATTATTTTCAGAATATCATATGATATCCATAAACTTATTCTCATTTCAAGCTACCCCGGTCAGGGTGAGTATCCTCTACTCTCCGGTACGGGCTTTTCTCGCTCCATCCGACATGGCCCACTTTCTCTTTTTTTCTCATTAACATGATCATAACCGTTGGTAGGGTGTCCCCTACTGGTGCACCACACGGATTGCCATGTGACCGTGCTCTTTTCTTTTCTTTTCACAATGATAGCCAAGAATATGCTTTCAATAACAAGTATGTTCATCAAAATATAACTATTACCATAAATCATTGGTAATCATGCCATGAACATAACCAGTTCGAATATCACTTTATAAAATATTTCCATTTCATAATTGTACACTTAAGATGGTAAGAAGTTCATACAATGGCAATGGCTATGGCATATACTAGTCATTTATAAGATTTGTCTTCTTTTTTAAATATTAATTTTATTTCTTTATTTTCTTGATGTAGGTTTTCATCATATCTAACCTTCTCTTACTAATCAGATCATAACTCCCTCATTTGAACTCCAATGTAGGTGATCATGGTGTCAATTTCAAGATAAAACAATTATCTAAAACTATTATGTTGAACATTGTAGCCAAATAGTAAGAAATCAAGGTGATATTACTCCCTAAATGTACATGTTATTTCTTCTCAGATAGGTTCTGACCTCTACCTACTAATCGGACCATATCTACCTCATATGGACTCCCACTTGAGTGATTCCAGTGGCTAAAAATCTGCTACACACATATCTATAATTCTTATGTTAACCATTTATTTTAAGTCCATATAGATAATTCTCAGAAATTAAAATACAGAAGCTATCCTAACATATTCTTCCCTGATGAACCATTTTCTGACCTTTGACTACTAATTAACTCATATCTTGCTCATATGGACTCCAAATGGAATGATTCCAGTGGCTAAAATTCCATGACACACATAGCTATAATTATTATGTTAACCATTTATTTTAATTCCATACAAGTAATTCCCAGAAATTAAAGTACAAAAGCTATCCTAACATATTCTTCCCTGATGAACCATTTTCTGAGCTTTGACTACTAATCGGACCATATCTACCTCATATGGACTCCAAATTGAATGATTCCAGTGGCTTCAAAACCGTGACACACATAGCTATAATTATTATGTTACCCATTTATTTTAATTCAATACAGATAATTCTCAGATATTAAAATATAGAAGCTATCCTAACATATTCTTCCCTGATGAACCAATTTCTGACCTTTGACTACTAATCGGACCATATCTACCTCATATGGACTCCAAATTGAATAATTCCAGTGGATAAAAATCCGTGACACATATATCTTTAATTCTTATGTTAACCATTTATTTTAATTCCCTACAGATAATTAACAGAAATTAAAACACAGAAGCCAAAATTTTTGCCACCCATAGCCATACCTATGCAGAACTTTCTATACCAGTCTAAGTATTCAAACATACATCACATGCAAGATCAATATGTAACATGATATAGCAACATCATGACCAATTATCAAAGTTCTAAGATCAAAATCTCATATAAATATTATAAGTTTCAAAAGTTTTCTTCAAAAAGAAATATTGTTAAACTTACCTGGAGCACTTAGTCCCCTAAACTTCTCCTTCATCTTTCTTCCTCTCTTTTGCTCACTCTACCTTGCTTCTATTTTTCCTCTCCCTCACTTGGACGAAATTATAATGTTGTAAGGGTGGGTTTTCTTATATAGACCACCAAATAATTCACCTTTCTTGATCATGGGTCTACCTTATCACAATTAGATTACACTTGGTTGAATTTTTTGGAAAACAAACAACTTATGTTCTTGTCTTCCTCTTCCTTAGTCAAGATATGCATAGGAAAAGGAGATTTGTATTTTGAAAATTATGATGATATGTTCTTAAGATAAGGGACAAGGTCCCTTTGATTTAGGGATTCATTTCCATTTTCTTTTGTCTTAAACAAGTATGATAGGTTTGCCTTTTTAGGTGGCAAATTTCTAGCCCTTGAATCTCCATTATTTGGTTGATATTATTTGTGTGGGATATGAATCTTTTGTCCTAATGCCATGTATTATCATACCACTTGCTAGAATTAAGAGTGTAGGATATAGATGTTTTTGTCCTAAAGCCTTGTATTATCATGCCACTTGCCAAAATTATGAATGTAGAATCACACCACTTGCTAAATTTTTGTCTTAATGCCATGTAACCTAATCTCTATTATTATTACATTATTATATCATCACCTAATTTATTTTATTTTTTTTCCTCTTGGATTTGGGCTTATTCCTACCCATTATGGGCTTATTCCTACCCATTTTCTTTGCTTTGGATAAAATTCTACCTTTCTTGGAGAGCTTGGTCACATTTTCATAATTTTTGGGCTATCAGTCCAATTACTATATCCTAGTCCAAGTGTATGTTTTATTTCTTGCTTAGGTTATCCAATGGGCTTGTTAGAAACTTATGTGAAGTGGAAAAACTCTATATGAAGTGTCCATAGGTAAAAGCCCAATGTATGGGTAAAGATTTTAAACTTAGTAACTCTAGTTCTTGAATTAGGAAAAATTACCCTAATCCAATGTTCTTGAAATTTTATGACATTTACTTGTTTCTAAAAATTTATCTTCCTTATCCAAGAATTTTGCATCTCTTTAGTATGTTATTTCTAATTATTTTTCCTATTAGGTTTTCCCTCTTTATTTGTTCTCTTAATGTTAGAAACATTTTCTATGCATATACATAAGGTGAAGAATTTCTAAGGATTATATTTCCTTAGATATCTAAAATATTTTCTAATAAATTTTATTTCCTTAATTAAATATTTATGTACTTTTATCAATAAAAGAAACGAAATTAGGGATGTTACATTTCTCTCCCTCTAAAATAAATTTTTTCCTCAAAATTTCAGAAATTACCTAATAAGAACAATTGCGGATATTTCTTTTTCATGACTTCTTCCAGCTCCCAAGTTGCTTCTTCCGGAGTCAAACCTTCCCATAACACCTTAACAAGGGGAATGGTTTTATTTCTCAGTTGCTTCACGTCAGTGTCCAATATGGATGCAGGTACTAGCTGGTATGTCATGTTCTCATTTATTTGGATTGGTTCATCTTGTATTATATGTGACGAATCTGGAAGATACTTCCGCAGTTGTGATACATGGAAAACATAATGCAGGTTGGACAAATTAGGTGGGAGAACAACTTGATATACTGATGTCCCTACTTTCTTCAGAATTTGGTAGGGTCCTAAAAATCGCGAATTTAGCTTTTTGGTCTTGAGAGACCTACCAACTCCGGTGGTCGGAGAAAATTTTAGAAATACGTGGTCTCCTTCCTCAAACTCCAGAGGTCTATGTCTCTTATCATAGTAACTCTTTTGCCGACTTTAAGCTGTGAGTATTTTATCTCGTATCATCCTGATTTGTTCAGTGGTTTGTTGAACTAGATCAGGACCCAGCAAGTTCTTTTCTCCTACCTTAAACCAACATAGTGGAGATCGGCACTTCCTACCGTATAAAGCTTTGTAGGGGGCCATCTTAATACTGGAGTGATAACTATTATTATAAGCAAACTCTACTAAAGGTAGGTACTTATCCCATCCTTTACCTTGCTCTATCACACAGGCTCTCAACATATCTTTTAAGGTTTGAATGGTGCATTCTGTCTGCCCATCAGTCTGAGGATGGTAGGCAGTACTGAACCGCAATTGAGTACCAAAAGCTTCCTACAACGCCTTCCAAAACCTCGATGTGATCCTCGGATCTCTATTAGAAACGATATTTAAGGGAATTCCATGCAGTCTAACTATTTCCTGGACGTACAATTGAGCTAATTTATCCAGTGAATAGTTAATTTTTATGGGCAAAAAGTGAGCAAATTTGGTTAATCTGTCAATTATTACCCAGATAAAGTCATGTCCCACTGAAGTCTTAGGTAATCCCACAACAAAGTCCATTGAGATACTATCCCATTTTCATTTAGGGATCTCAAGAGGTTGTAGAAATCTCGCTGGCTTTTGATGCTCCACCTTCACCTTTTGACAAATTAGACATTTTGCCACGAACTCCGCAATATCCTTTTTCATCCCTAGCCACCAATACATCCTTTTTAAATCCTGGTACATTTTAGTGCATCCAGGATAGACTGTGTATTTACTCTGATGCGCTTCCTGTAGGATCTTAGTCCTCAACTCTCGTTCTTGAGGGACACAAATCCTTCCATGATACATGATTGCTCCATCTTCCATGACAAAAAATTTACCTTGGTCTTTATGATCCTGTAAGTATTGGTCGTGAGCTTAAGCCTCTTTGATCTGGGCTCTAAGGTCACACCCTATACTTAAACCATTAATGGTTAGCTTCTTTGAGGAAAAAGTAGTGTCCAGCTTCAAATTTCAAAACTCCTCTAGCATTTGCATCTCATACACCATCATCTGACCCATGAGCAGAGATTTTCGACTCAAGGCATCTGCTACAACATTCGCCTTTCCGGGATGATACTTTATCTCCAACTTGTAGTTATTGAAGAATTCTACCCATCTTCGTTGCCTCATATTTAACTCCTTCTTATCAAAGAGGTATTTCAGACTCTTATGATCACAATATCGCCAAATCTTTAAGGCAAACACTACTGCCGCTAATTCAAGATCATGGGTTGGATAATTTCCTTTGTGGGGTCTCAGTTGCCTAGAGGCGTAAGCAACTACTCTCTTATCTTGCATAAGTACACATCCTAGCCCTTTCTTTGAAGCGTCACTATACACTTCAAAATATCCTGTGGGGTCTGGAATAATTAAAATAGGAGGAGTGGTCAGTCTTGTCTTCAGTTCTTGAAAATTAGCTTCACATTGATCAGTCCATTTGAAAGGACTTCCTTTCCTGGTCAATTTAGTCAATGGCAAGGCTATACGAGAGAAGTTTTGTATAAATCTCCTGTAGTATCCTGCCAAACCCTGGAAACTTCTGATTTATGTAACCGTCTTTGGTCTCTCCTTTCCTCTCTCTACCTTTCTTCTATTTCTCTCTCTTCCTCACTTGGACGAAATTAAAATGTTATAGGGGGTGGGTTTTGCTTAAATAGACCATCAAATAATTCATCTTTCATGATCATGGGTCTACCTTATCACAATTAGGATACACTTGGTTGAATTTTTGGAAACCAAACAACTTATGTTCTTGTCTTCCTCGTCCTTAGTCAAGATATTGATAAAGGGGAATTTTGAGTGTTTATTATTCATATTTTATCCCCTAATTCATAGTAACTTGTGATTATTTCTATGCTTTTGGTTATACTTTGTTTTAGGTACTGTTGTGGTTTGTTTTATGGTTGCAGGAGAACAAAGGAGGAAGCAAGGAGGCTACACATCAAAAATCATGGAGAAAGCACTTCGGAAGCATGCAGTATGGCCAGGCCGTGCTTGGTGGCCTGCAACACGGCCAGGCTGTGCTCTGAGCAAGAAAAGCAGGATTTCCCCAGATTCCAGCCCGAAGCACAGCCAGGCCATGTCTTGGGACACGGCTGTGCTTCAGGGTCCGTACAGAACGTTAAAATTAGGGTTTTTGGCCACAAAACAAATAAAGAGGAATGGGGATGCATAGCTGAGCAAGGCAGACCATAGGAAACATTGGAGAATCACCTTTTAGGCTTAGGAAACACATTTAGACTAGGTTTTTACATAGATTATTGTGGATTTTGGAGGCTCTAGAGTAGAATTTACGGTATTCTAGGTTGTAATCCATCAGAATTTTTTGCAGACCAGGTTTTATCTTTCTATTTCAATTTTCTTCTTCTACTTCTACTCATTCTCTTTGAATTGTACTGAACTATCATGATTTATTCAATGAAGATGAATTTGATTCCTGTTTTGATTATGTGTGAGTAAATTTAATCTAGGGTTTCAGTAAACCCAATTGTGATACAATGATATTGTGCTTATGACTTGAATTATGAAACCCTATTTGTGATTGGTTCTAGATTGATTTGGATTGACTGTTATATGCATGAATGAGTTGACAGAATGCCTGATCACCAGTCTATCACGTCTTAGGTATTTAATCAATGAACTGAAAGGTAAAGATTAAAACTGGAACCTAATAATTAATTAGGGATATCTTAACCACGAAAGTAGCTTAAGATTCTCTAGGATTGAATTGATTAATGGGCACGAGAAAACTGATTAATTGCATTCCATGGTTAGCATAAAGCTTAATGGACCTAGGTTAAGCTAAGAACCACGAAAGTAGGTAATTTGATTATCCTAGGTACGATTGGTAATGCTTGAAAGATATTGCTAATTAATTGAGGCTAAAGCATCCCCAATAATCTAGATAATTGCAATTAGAGGTAAATATCAGGTTTTGAGTATCACGAGTGTGGTGAATCCTAACCCTAGGCTGCTAAATTGATTATTTTTATCTATTTATTTGCGATAATTTTCCTTCGAATTGTATCGATTTAGATAGCACCTTTTTGTGAAATTTTGGTAATTGGCATTGTTCTCTGTGGGATACGACTCGTACTTGCCGGACTAGCTACAGCTACGCCGTGCACTTGCGGTATTTGGTAAAACATACACAACAAGTTTTTGGCGCCATTGCCAGGGAACAAAGCCAATATTAGATATTTTACGAAATAGCTAAACTAAATCATTTTCTTTTTATTTTTCTGCATAATTTTCATTTGCTGATTTTTGCTTCTTTTCTTCCTTTATAGGTGTGTTTCTCTTTTATGCGAAGAGAACGTGAGATTGTTGCTGAATTTGACCCAAAAATTGAACGCACACTTTGAAGGATAAGAAGAAGACAACAGCAAGAGAATTCTATAGCTACTATAGGGGAAAGAGATAACCGATCTCTGAAGGATTGCCCCAGACACTCCTGGCCTGAATCCCAGCATAGTTAGGCCAGTTGTTGAAGCTAACAATTTCGAGTTGAAGCCATCTCTCTTGCAGATGGTTCAACAGAATCAGTTTGGAGGGTCGCCTACTGAAGACCCTAATCTCCATCTTTTAGTGTTTTTGGAGTACTGTGACACCTTGAAGTTGAATCGGGTCTCCTTAGATGCTATCAAGTTGAGATTGTTCCCTTTCTCTTTGAGGGACAAGGCCCATGCATGGTTGCACTCTCTTCCATCAGGGTCTATTACCACTTGGCAACAGCTTTCTGAAGCTTTCCTGGCCAAGTACTTCCCACCGAGAAAGACGGCCCACCTGAGGAATCAGATCACTATGGGCTGGAGAAGTGGCTGATAGTCCATACATTCTACAATGGACTGATTTACAGCACCCATATGTTTGTGGATGCTGCAGCTAGAGGAGCACTTATGAACAAGACAATTGATTAGGCTTATGAATTGATTGAAGACATGGCTCAGAACCACTATTCTTGGTCTAGTGAGAGGCAGCCCAGAAAACCAGCAGGTATGTATGAAGTAGATGCATTCAATCATCTAACTTCTAAAGTTGATGCTTTATTTCAGAAGTTGGATAAGCTAAGCATCAATGTTGTTGGTTCTCCTTCTTCATCTTCATCTTGTGAGATTTGTGAAGGTGTTGGTCATGCGGCCAACGAGTGTCAACTTGGAAGTTCTACAGTTCAGGATTGTGAGCAGGTTCATTTTGTGAACAATCAAAGAAATAGTCCATACAGTAATACTTACAATCCAGGTTGGAGAAATCACCCGAACCTTTCTTATAAGCCAAATGTTGGTCAGCAGCCTCAGAATAACTTCAGGCAACCTCCAGGCTTTCAGAATCCAAGGCCATTCAATCCTCCTCCTCCTCAACCAAAATTGAATTTGGAGGCTCTAATGGAGAATTTCATCTCCACACAGAGTAGGCAAAATGAAGAATTTAGAGCCCAAAATCATTCTATGAATGAAGCAATTAAGGACTTGGCTTCTAAAGTTGACTCACTTGCTACGCATAACAAGATGCTGGAGACTCAAATAGCACAGCAAGCGAGCTCTTCAACCAGAAATTTTGGTAAGTTCCCTGGTCAGCTTGAGAATCCTAGAGAACACTGTAAAGCTATCACTTTGAGAAGTAGTAAGCAATTGGGTGAACTAGAGAAAAAGGAGGATGATAAAGAAGATGAGAAGAGGGATGTGCCTGAGCTAGTAAATGAAGAAAAAGAGCAAGTTAGTGGAAGGAAGGAAGAAAAAGAGCCTAATTATATGGCTCTTGAACCATACAAGCCACCAGTTCCTTTCCCTCAAAGACTAGCTAAGGCCAAGTTAGAAAAGCAGTACGGAAAATTTCTGGATATGCTGAAAAAGCTGCACATCAATATTCCATTCTTGGAAGCTGTCTCTCAGATGCCTTCATATGTAAAATTTCTGAAGGAAATCCTCTCGAATAAGAGGAAGATTGAGGAGTATGCCACTGTGGCATTGACTAAAGAATGCAGTGCTTTGATCCAAAATAAACTGCCTCCTAAACTCAAGGATCCTGGAAGCGTCTCTATACCTTGTTCTATAGGAGATGTGAAAATCACTAAAGCTTTATGCGATCTCGGAGCAAGTGTAAGTCTTATGCCATTGTTCATATGCAAGAAGCTCCAGATGGGAGATTTAAAGCCTACCACTATTTCTCTCCAGTTAGCGGACCGATCCGTCACTCACCCGGTAGGTATATTAGAGGATGTTCCTCTAAAGGTAGGCAAGTTTTTCATGCCCATTGATTTTGTTGTATTAAAGATGGAGGAAGATAGCCAAATCCCCATCAATCTGGGAAGGCCTTTCCTAGCCACTGCAGGTGCTATTATAAACGTTAAAGATGGAAAGCTTTCCTTGAATGTAGGGGATGAAAAGATTGAGTTTAATCTTAATGATGCAATGAAATATCCATCCTTAGGTGATACTTGTTGCATGGTTGATGTAATTGAACAAAATATTGTTGATAGTGCAATGAGTTTATGCCCTACTGATCCACTTGAACTTTGCCTTGTGGATAGTTCTATTTCTTGTGCTGAACAGGTAGAAGCTGATGCATATAATAGATTGCTTGATGAGTGTCCCATGCTCACCTCAGAAGTGAAATCTGAAAAGATGGAGCTGGACCATAATAAAAAATCAACTAATATTGAGGAAAGCAAAGTACCTATGGTAGAACTCAAACTTCTTCCCTCAAATCTAAGGTATGAATTTCTAGATCCTAACTCTTCATATCCAGTCATAGTGAATGCTGATCTAAATGCCAAAGAAACTGGTAAGTTGCTTGATATACTTAGAAAATTTAAGAAAGTGATTGGATATAGTATTGATGATATAAAAGGGATTAGTCCATCTATTTGTATGCATTGTATTATAGTTGACAATGATCATAAACCTTCCAGGGAACACCAGAGGAGACTCAACCCAAACATGAAAGAGGTAGTCAAGAAAGGAAGTACTTAAATTGCTTGATGCAGGTATTATCTATCCTATCTCAGATAATGAATGGGTAAGCCCAGTCCATGTGGTTCCTAAAAAGGGAGGTATGACTGTTGTTAAAAATGATAATGATAAATTGATCCCTACTAGAGCTATTACGGGATGGCGTATGTGTATTGATTATAGAAAATTGAATAAGGCCACCCGTAAGGATCACTTCCCTTTGCCTTTTATTGATCAATTGTTGGAAAGATTGGCTAAACATTCACACTTCTGTTATCTGGATGGATACTCAGGATTCTTTCAGATTCCTATCCATCCAGACGACCAAGAAAAGACCACGTTCAGATGTCCCTATGGCACCTTTGCATATAAAAGGATGCCATTCAGATTGTGTAACGCACCAGCCACTTTCCAAAGATGTATGATGGCTATTTTCTCTGACTTTATTGAGGAAATAATGAAAATATTTATGGATGACTTTTCTGTCTATGGTACCTCATTTGATGATTGTTTGAATAATTTAACATAGGTACTTAAGAGATGTGAGGAAGTCAACCTCGTACTAAACTGGGAAAAATGCCATTTTATGGTAAGGGAAGGAATAGTTCTTGGACACTTGGTGTCTGAAAGGAGAATAGAGGTGGATAAAGCGAAGATAGAAGCAATTCAGACAATGCCACCACTATCAAACGTTAAGGAAGTGAGTAGTTTTCTTGGGCATGCAGGCTTCTACAGAAGATTCATCCAAGATTTCTCTAAAATCTCTAAACCCTTAACTAATTTACTCATTAAAGATGTCCCATTCTTATTTGATAATGACTGCTTGCGTGCTTTTTGTAGGTTGAAGGAGGCACTGATATATACATCGATCATCCAACCTTCTTATTGGGCAAAGGACTATTCTGTGGGAGCTGTGCTTGGGCAAAGGAGGGATAAAAAGCTTTATGTCATCTACTATGCTAGTAAGACCCTGGATAAAGCACAAGTCAACTACTCCACCACTGAAAATGAGCTCTTGGCAGTAGTGTTTGTGATTGACAAATTCCGACAATATTTGCTAGGATTCGAAGTCATAGTGTTCACGGATCATGCTACCATCAGGTACTTGCTAAGTAAGAAGGATGCCAAGCCAAGACTGATTAGATGGATCCTCTTACTACAAGAGTTTGACCTTGTGATCCGGGATAAGAAAGGAACAGAGAATGTGGTTGCAGACCACCTTTCAAGACTTAGGTAAGATCTAATGAGAGATGACAAAGATGAATTGCCTATAGATGATTCCTTTCCCGATGACCAACTCCTGATGGTTACTTATGCTGATGGTCCTTGGTATGCAGACTTCGTGAACTATCTAGCATGCAGAATACTACCTGAGGGGTTGAGCTACCATCAGAGAAAGAAATTTTTCTCTGATATTAAGTCTTATTATTGGGATGATCCATGCTTATACAAATGGTGTACAGATGGCATCTTTCGAAGGTGTATTCCGGAGGAAGAGGTTTATAGCGTTAGATTCCATTGCCATAGTTCACCTTATGGAGGCCATACCAACATTTCTAAGACTGCAGCTAAAATTCTCCAAGCTGGTTTTTATTGGCCTACACTTTTCAAAGATGTGCACACTTTTGTAAAAGCATGTGACCGATGTCAAAGAATTGGCAACATATCCAGAAGGAATGAGATGCCCCTGAACAGTATTTTAGAAGTAGAAATATTTGACGTTTGGGGCATTGACTTTATGGGTCCCTTTCCATCTTCATGTGGGAACAAGTACATTCTAGTGGCTATGGACTATGTGTCTAAGTGGGTAGAAGCAGTGGCATCCACCACCAATGATGCTAGAGTGGTTACTAAGCTCTTCAAGAGGGTAATTTTCCCAAGATTTGGAGTTCCCCGAGCTGTGATGTATATAGTTATATATGCATGTTAAGGAGACTTTTGCTGTATGAAATGTTGTAGCAAAGATATGATGGTTTGTAAGATAAAATAAAGGTGGATCAATTAAATGCAGCTATAACTAGGATGAGGGGTACTAGGGTGTAAAGAAAATGGAATAGGGAGGTCTAGGGTTGCTCAGGGTTGCCATGAACTATTGCACTCATATTTGCTCCAGGAATTGCTACAGCAATTGTCCTAGGTGCCCAGTTCAGTCTTGAATGGAGTCTTCCTAGATTTCCATTCCTTGCAATTCTGAGGTTTAGACCTGCATTCCTGCAGTAGTCTTCACCCCTGAGTTGTGCATGAAGCTCCACTGTTGGGGAGATGGGGGACCATATATTCCTATATTGGCTGTCCCTATCTATTCAACTATTTTTCCAGCCTCCATCCCCCTCCCGGGTGAATATTGGCCTCAGTCTACCTCCACTAACTTATATTATCAGAGGAGTTTAAAATATAAACACAGTTGAATGTAAAAACAGTGCTGCAGCGAAATGTGTTATACTAAAAGTGTGCTCAAGTTCATTACAACCCTTGTGCAACCCTAGTCGGAAACTAGCCAAGCCTCATGGTTACACTGGTTATAAACATCCTAGAATCACTGGTATACATCTCAAGTGATAAAAGAAAATACAAGTGCAGTCTTTGATAATGACAGAAGAAAAAGGAAAACACAACAGCAAATCAATGGAATTCCGGGATCACAGACTATCCCGTGCTCTCTTGCACCTCAGCAGTGTGTCGCTGTTCTCCCCTTTACACCCCGACTCTCGTGTCAATTTTCATCTCCCTCTCTGTCTCTCTTTATGGTTCAGGCTTGTGGTCCCAGTCAGCTACCTGGCTTTTGCTGACATTCCCCCTGCTCTGCAGTCAGCGTCCTTGTGTCAGCTTTTTCCCTCCACTTTCAGTAGTGGAAGCCTTTCTGCATCAGCCCAACCAGCAGTTTTCAATGTCAGTTGGTTGCTACTTTCTCCTGCTAGGTAGGTGTTGCGCCTGCTGCGCAGCTCTGCTCCTCTGCTACCTGCGCCATAGCAGCATAATCAGTTTCACATGTAAGACAAGAAGGGGCAGCTCACTCAATATCACTTGTGTTGCTGCCATAATTGCCACAAATGTTTACAAAATTGCTGCAGCAAATGAGATAGGTTATATTATATCCAAGGGAGTCATTCCATTTAATTAAGTCCAGGAATAAGAGTGCTTAATGTACCAAAACAGTGCAGTAAACATACTCTGAAAGCTCATAAAAACTGCAGTAAGTTACAGTTATCCAATCCCCCCAAACTTAAAGGATTGCTTGTCCCCAAGCAATTTGTTCTGTTCACCACACCTTTCTTTTCAATTAATTTTAGATCTTTTCTCTCCTGCCTAATTCCATATATTCCTACTGATAGCTCTCAACTCTCAGGATTGTTCCCTATAAGAAACACCACAAGCCTTCTTCCCAATCTCAACCAAAACCCTACTTAAAGTTGTGTGTGTGTGATATGGACAGTTTCCCCAAGAGTCTCTTGGGTCAATATCAGCCAGAGTTCCTAAGATTTTTATGCTAATATATCAAGCTTCCTTTCTTAGGATGAGTTGGCATATTTCAACATAGGCATAGTCAGGGCAACTTATATAGGGGGTAGTTACGGACTTCCATTCTTTCTTTCTCTCTCTCTCTCTTTTTGTAAAAACAAATATTGATTAGCCGAGGTCATTAGTGCCTTTTGACGCGAATGCCAACATGTGTTGATGAGGACACCCAGTTACTCAGCCTTATCACCCTTTAATAGCATCCCACTCATACTCTATGTCCCTGTTTTACGCAAAGGCACACATGGGGCTCATGCATACCCCTGGTTACTAAGGAACTACAGAGGCATTGGAGTGTCCACATTTCTCTCTTTATTTTCTACTTTCCTCCCCAAACTTAAGCCTTTCTCACAAATAACTTATGCCTCTTTCCTAATTTCACAGAAGACTCTCAATATTGGCGCTAAAAGTTTTAAGTCCAATTTTTGAAATTACCAATTTTCTCTTCCAAAAACTGCCCATCTTCTGTGCTCATTAGAAGAAGGTTTTGTGTGTGATTGGGCAAGGGTGTAGGTCTCCTATTCTAGTTTTGTGCAATTTCCAACCCTCCTTATAGAGTATCCCAAAACTATAGCAGGATAAGGCTTATCTCCCTGTGTTTCTCTCTTCTACTTTTTTTGTTTTTTTGTTTTTTTCTTCTTTAACATACATATATAACTCTATACATCAAAACAAGTAAGTACTAATGTAGACTCATCCAACATAGGCAGGCAGAAACATAAGTAAACAGCAGCATGGATAAATAGCAACATAGATAAGCAAAACACAAATAAACAAGTCCATGCTTCAACAAACTCTACGGCAATAACTAAGGCAACAATAAGCCACAGAAATGCCACAACAAACATTATATGACACCCCCCAAACTTAAGGATGAGCAGTGTCCTCACTACTGATGAAATGGCCAAAAATACAAAAGACACCAAAAAACAAAAGTAGAGGCAAAGGAATTTCAAATGCAATAGAGAAGGAGTAAGAGATAAGGGAACTTCCTGGGGATGCTAGCAGGGATGCTGCAGCACCCTAGGGGCATTGACCCCCAGAAGACCTTGAAGAGCTTTTGAGCCCACTTCTGCGCTGTGTTGATTGTTGTGGGGCCTTCCTTTTGTGTATCGTTGCTGCCCGTTTTGCAATGAGCTCATCATCATCAGAGGACTCAGCTCTCACTGGTGTCTATTGGGGTTCTGGGTGGGATTCCTTGCTAGAGGAGGATCCTTCAGAATCCTTGTATTGTTCTGTCTACGGCTCGGGTGCTGGGCTTGACTCCTCAAAGGTGGTATAGAGCAAGTCAGTGGGAAACTTCGGAAATGGGAAAAATTGTTTATAGTTCTGTTCGAGGGTGGTATGAAGGGCAAAATCCCTTTTCTACTCATAACGCCAAAACGTTTGCTGATGTTGTAAAAGCACAGCTTGCTGCCTTAAAATGGTAGCTTGTTGATGGAGGATGAACTGCAAGGTCTTGTTAGTTGGCTGGGGGACAGAGGAAGAAGTAGAGGGTCCGACAGTATGTGGAGGATCTCGGGAAGCAGCTGGTGGGTGTGGGGCAGCTTTTTCTTGAACAATCCATGCAATGGTGATGGCGGTGATGGGGCTAGTGTCCTTCAATAGTTCTTCATCAATGGAGACTGGAACTCCACGATTCTTGCATAGAGTAGTGATGAAGGAAGGGAAAAGTAAGCTTCCCTTTTTTCGGTTGGCGCATACTTCAATTTGGCCACTGATGATTCGGCCAACATTGAGTGGTCTGCCGGATATGAGTGCGTCAACCATGGCTACTCTGTCACGGCTCACTGTCTGCCCATGGGTGGAAGGTAGCAAGCGAGTCTTGAGGAAGTGGTACCATACCTTCACTGCAGGTACCAAAGAGACCCGATTGATGGTGGTGGAGCCTTGTGAGGATTTGTCCCAAGTGGTGCTTGGAAGGCACACCTGGGTGAGCATTGCGTTCCAGTCCTAGTCCTGTAGACCCTGTAGATAGTCCTCGTACTGGTCTTCCTCGTTTGGCAGATTGTACGCCTTGTTTATGGAGGCTTGGTCAAACCGAACCCTAGTCTCCTGGACTGTCACCCACTTCTCATTGTCTGGTGAGAAGTTTGCATAAAATTCCCGAACCAAAGGGATAAGAGTAGTTTGCGGGTGACTGGCAAAATTTTCCCATCCCCTCTGTTTAACCACAGTGCCAACGTACATTGGCAGTCCTAAATCCTCCGTGGCCGTGAAAGTGAAACCCTTCTCTGCGCAGAAATTTCGTAGCAGGATCTCCTCATCGTGTCTCTGTTTGCTCTCCTCGGAGGTGAACTTCTTCACCTTGCTCGCCTTCCGGGCTACCCTCTTGATTCTCGGCATGGTTGGTTACGAGGGTTTTGGAAGTGGTGGTCTCTGGTACGAAGGAGGTGAGGGAGCTGTAGGGGTTTTGGGAATTCGGGTGAGGTACTCGAGGGTGAAGGGGGTGGGGGAGTTACAGAGGTTTAATAAGGGTGGAAGACGTGTTTTCGTGACTTATAGGCTTCTGCCTTTTTTCAGCCCCCATTTTGCTTCTGACAACAATTTTTGAAAATATTTTTTTTTTGTAAGAAGCATAGCAGAGGGGAACCCCTTGATTTAGGGCTGACTGCGTTTGCTACAGTAACGTTGCAGCAAAAACTGGCTTGCCTAGGATTTTACTGTAGCAGAGGTGGCTTGTTCTTAATCCTGCTATAGCAAAGTAGATATTATCTTTCATATAGTTTTACTGCAGCAAAACAAAAACTGGTTCTGCAAACTTCTATGCTTCCCATCTTGCGTAACAAACACAAATGCTATTGGATTCATGATTTAAACTATCTAAAACTGTCAAATTAATCAACAACAAATTTAAACATGGGTTGCCTCCCATGAGCGCTTGTTTTAGAGTCAACAGCCTGACTTTCTCCTTGCTCATTCCTCTTGCAGATGGGTTGAGGTGTGCTTTCTGTCCACATCACCTCCCAGATAGTGCTTGACCCTTTGTCCATTAACCCTGAATGTCCTTCCTTCCTTTTCTTCTTCCAATTCTACAGTTCTGAAAGGGAAAACCTTGCTAATGCGAAAAGGACCAGACCAACGAGATTTTAATTTTCCAGGAAATAAAGTCAGCCTGGAATTATACAGCAGCACTTTCTGTCCTACTTTGAAGTTCCTTGGTTGTATCTTCTTGTCATGCCATTGCTTTGCTTTCTCCTTATATAGTTTGGAATTCTCATAAGCCTGCCCTCAGAATTCATCCAGCTCATTTAATTGCAGCATCCTTTTCTCACCAGCAGCTTCCAGATTCAGGTTTAAATTCTTCATTGCCCAATATGCTCGATGCTCTAGCTCTACTGGCAGATGAAAAGCCTTCCCAAACACCAACTTGTATGGTGACATGCCCAGTGGTGACTTATAAGCCGTTCTATAGGCCCATAGTGCATCATCCAACCTTATGGACCAATCCTTCCTCGTGGGGCCTACTATTTTTTCCAGAATTCTCTTGATCTCTCTGTTGGAGACTTCAGCCTGTCCACTCGTGTATGGGTGATAGGGTGTTCCCACCTTGTGCCTTACTCCGTATTTAGTTAGGAATGCTTTGAACTGCCTATTGCAAATATGGGTCCTTCCATTGCTGATGATGGCTCTGGGGGTTCCAAACCTTGTAAAGATGTTTCTCTTCAGAAATCTGGTCACCACTTTGGCTTCATTAGTCTTAGATGCACTGGCTTCCACCCATTTTGAAACATAGTCGACGGCTACTAAGATGTATTGGTTGCCGAAACTCGAGGCAAATGGTCCCATGAAATCTATTCCTCATACATCAAATAATTCCACCTCTAGGATGTTATTCAGTGGCATTTCATGTCTGCGAGATATATTCCTTGTCCTCTGGCATCGGTCACATTGCATCACGAAGGAATGGGTGTCCTTGAATAGAGAAGGCCAGTAGAACCCGGCCTGTAGAACCTTATTTGTAGTTTTTACTCCTCCGAAGCGGCCTCCATAAGGGGAAGCATGGCATTGCTGTAGAATTTGCTCCACCTCTTCTCTGGGGATGCATCTTCTTATCAACTAATCAGTGCATTGTTTGAACAGATATGGTTCATCCCAGTAATATGAGTTCACTTCATGTAGAAATTTCTTCTTCTGCTGAAGTGTCAAGTCTGGTGGGAGCAGTCCACTCACCAGGTAATTTACATAATCAGCATACCATGGCACACCATGTTGGGACAGTAAGTAGAGTTGTTCATTTGGGAACCTCTCGTTAATTTCATTTTCTCCTGAGCTGTCCCCTTCCAGTCTGGAGAGATGGTCTGCCACTTGATTTTTAGTTCCTTTTCTATCCCTGATCTCTAGGTCAAATTCCTGAAGCAAAAGAACCCACCGAATGAGCCTGGCTTAGAATCCTTTTTCCTAACCAAGTGTTTAATGGCAGAATGGTCTGTGTGCATTATCACTTTTACTCCTACCAGATATGCTCTGAATTTTTCGAAGGCGAACACTACTGCAAGAAATTCCTTCTCTGTCACTGTGTAGTTCAGTTGGGGCCCCTGCAATGTTTTACTGGCATAATATATAGAGTGAAAAAGGTTGTTCCTACGCTGTCCGAGAACAGCTCCCAATGCTGCTTCGCTAGCATCACACATTAGCTCGAATGGAGAGGTCCAGTCTGGTGCCACTATAACTGGGGTTGTACTCAATTTCTTCTTGAGGTCACAAAATGCTGTCATACAACCTTCATCAAAACAGAAAGTTATGTCCTTCTTGAGCAAACTGCATAAAGGTTTGGCAACCTTAGAGAAATCTTTGATGAACCTCCTATAAAATCCTGCATGACCCAGGAAGCTTCGGATGCCTTTGACAGAGGTGGGCGGAGGCAGTTTCTCAATGATTTCCACCTTGGCCTTATCAACTTCAAGTCCTTCTTGAGAAACTTTATGCCCCAGCACAATTCCCTCTTTTACCATAAATTGGCACTTCTCCCAGTTCAGCACCAAGTTTGTTTCTTCACACTATTGTAAGACTTTAGCAAGGTTTTCCAAACATAGGTCAAAGGAATTCCCGAAGACTGAGAAGTCATCCATGAAAATTTCCACAAATTGCTCAGCCATCTCTATAAAAATTACCAGCATGCATCGCTGAAATGTTGCTGGAGCATTGCAGAGTTCAAATGGCATTCTTCGAAATGCAAAGGTACTATAAGGACAGGTGAAGGTGGTCTTATGCTAATCTTCCGATGCTATAGCAATCTGGTTGTACCCTGAATAGCCATCCAGGAAATAATAATATTCCCTTCCTGCAAGTCTATCTAACATTTGATCAATGAATGGCAAGGGAAAGTGATCTTTCCTGGTGCTTTTGTTTAACTTCCTGTAATCCATACAAATCCTCTAGCCAGTCACCACCTTGGTGGGGATGAGCTCATTATTTTCGTTTTCCAACACAGTCATGCCCCCTTTTTTAGGAACACATTGGACTGGACTCACCTAAGAGCTATCTGATATGGGGTAAATGATTCCAGCATCTAGCCATTTGATGATCTCCTTCTTTATCACCTCCTTCATTATTGGGTTGAGCCTCCGTTGGGGTTCTATGGACCATGTTTCATTACTCTCTAAAAGGATCTTGTGCATGCAAAATGAAGGGCTTATTCCTTTTATATCAGCTAGTGTGCAACCAATAGCCCTCCTGAATTTCTTCAGTGTCAAGACCAAATTCTCCTCTTGTTCTCCTGTCAAAAGTGTTGAGATAACCACAGGAAGAGTGGTTGTTTCTCTTAAATACACATACTTGAGGTGTGCTGGCAACAGCTTCAGTTCCAAGACTGGTGGGTCTTCCACTGATGTCCTTAGTGGCCTTGATTCTGGTGGGGTCACATATAATGGCTCCTGCTTCCTAATGCCATGTCTGACATTAATCCAGGCCCATTCTTTCTCGTTCTCCTCTTCTGAATTTGAGTCTTCTATCTATGCTACTGATGATGGGTCCTTACAGCATTCTCTTAACTACTCTGATGCTAATGTGTCTATCACAGACACAACTACACACTCGTCTTCTTCACTAGGAAACCTCATGGTTTAGAGTACATTGAATGTAACCTGCTCATCCTGGACTCTTATGGTTAATTCCCCTTTCTGGACATCAATTAATGTCCGGCCAGTTGCTAGGAAGGGTCTGCCCAGAATAATTGGTACCTCTGCATCAGCTTTATAGTCCAGTATTATGAAGTCTACTGGGAAGATGAACTTGTCCACCTTAACCAGGACATCCTCTATTTTTCCCTCTGGATAGGCAATGGATCTGTCTGCCAATTGCAGTGTGACTGTGGTAGGCCTTGCTTCTCCAATTCCTAGCTTTTTAAAGATGGCCATTGGCATGACGTTGATGCTTGCTCCCAAGTCGCAAAGTGCCTTGCCAAAATATTGGTTCCTGATGGAACAAGGTATGGTGAAACTGCCTGGATCCTTAAGTTTGGGTGGCAGCTTATTCTACAGCACAGCACTGCATTCCCTTGTGAGAGCAACTATCTCAAATTCGCCAAATCTTCGCTTCTTGGTCAGAATGTCCTTCATGAACTTTACATAGTTAGGCATCTGCTCTAGTGCTTCCACCGTAGGAATGTTAACGTGCAGCTGTTTCAGGACATCTAGGAATCTTCTAAACTGCTGGTCATTCTGCTTTTTCTGGAATCTCTGAGGGAAAGGGGGAGGTAGCTTGGTTTGCTGCATGCCTTGCTGTGGCAAAGTTCCCGAATTTTGCTGTGGCATAGCTGCAACATTTTCTTCAGTGATGGTTGCTTCCTCGCTTACCTCCTCCTCTTGCTTTTGCTTATATTTCTTTTTCTCCGGGGGTACAGTGAAGTCTTTCTGGTCCTGTTCTTTTGCCTTTGGTGGCTCCACCATCTTTCCACTTCTCAGAGCTATAGCCTTGTAGTGCTCTTTCCCTTCTCTCTTAGGGACTTCAGTATTGCTTGGAAGTGTCCCTGGAGTTCTGCTTTTTAGTTCATTGGCAAGCTATCCCACTTGAGTTTCCAGATTCCGTAATTAGGCTGCTTGACTCTAGATTATAGCATCATTCCTTGCCATGTATTCCTTCATCAGGGATTCCAGTGAAGTGGTGGTTTCGTGAGGCTGCTGTCTATGCTGATGGAAGCCAGGGGGAGCCTGTGGTCTTTGTGGAACAGAGTTGCTCCCTTGTCCCACACCATAGTTGCTTCAAGAAAAATTGGGGTGTTGCCTCCATCCTGGGTTATATGTGTTGGAGTAGGGGTTGTTATTGCGATTCATGTTTCCCACGTAGCACACTGATTCTGGGTTCGAGGGACAAGTTTCAAATAAATGTGGTCCATTGCACAATACACAAGATGGTCCAGTTTCCTAGACTGCATTGGTTGTTTGAGGGCGGCTCGGTTGCTGATTTTTCAAGACATTAACCAGCGAGGCTAGCTGGGCTGTGAAAGAGGTAACTTCACTCACTTCATGCATGCCTGCCATTTTTTTGCTCGTGGAAACTCTGTCCATATGCCACTGATAATTGTTACTAGCCATTCTTTCGAGCAACTCATATGCCTCATTATACGTTTTAGACAAAACTGCCCCGTTAGCTACTACATCCACTATAGTGCGGGTTTGAGCATTAAGGCCATTGTAAAAGGTTTCCATCTAAATGCAGTAAGGGATTCCATGATGAGGGCATCTCCGTAATAGCTCTTTATACCTCTCCCAGGTCTCATACAATGATTCGCCCTCCAACTGCTGGAAAGAGGTGATGTCATTTCTTAATCTGGCATTTTTGGTGGGCGGGAAATATTTCAGTAGAAACTTCTCAGCCAAATTGCTCTAGTTAGCAATAAAGTTTGGTGGCAGAGAGTTCAGCCACGCTCTTGCTCGATCTCTTAATGAGTAAGGGAACAGCTTTAGCCTGAGCACTTCTTCTGTTACCCCATTCATTTTGAAAGCATCCGTGACTTCCATGAATACTCTTAAGTGAAGATGAGGGTCCTCTGTAAGCATTCCACTTAACTGGCCTGCAGTCTGCAGCATCTGGAACATTACTGGCTTGAGCTCAAAGTGTAGAGCCTCGATCTCTGGTCTCACAATACTTAGGTTCAACCCTTTCAAGTTTGGTTGAACATAAGCATTTAAGACCCTATCATTATCGTCCATGTTTTCTGCACCATTCTGATTAGCCATTCCTGCCTGCTGCTGAGGTCCTAACTGTCCTCTTTTTCTTCTCAAAAGCGTTCTTTCTATCTTTGGATCTAGAGGTAGAAGTTCTCTGTCAGCTTGGCTCATGCACTGCGTTACCTGTTCAACAAAATGCCAGAGCGAATGATAGATATAACTAAAAACACATCACACAGTCAAGTATCTAAGAACAATTTTTAAGTTGACACTCCCCGGCAACGGCGCCAAAAACTTGTTGGTTATCATGCAAAGATGAATACAGTGTCCGAACGCAAGTGCACGAGTTGTGACCAAGTAATAAAGTGATGAGTGAGTATCGTCCCACGAGAAGTGAACTAAAACTGTTAAGGAGACTTTTGCTGTATGAAATGCTGTAGCAAAGATAGGATGGTTTGTAAGATAAAATAAAGGTGGATCAATTAAATGCAGCTATAACTAGGATGAGGGGTACTAGGGTGTAAAGAAAATGGAATAGGGAGGTCTAGGGTTGCTCAGGGTTGCCATGAACTATTGCACTCATATTTGCTCCAAGAATTGCTATAGCAATTGTCCTAGGTGCCCAGTTCAGTCTTGAATGGAGTCTTCCTAGACTTCTATTCCTTGCAATTCTAATGTTCAGACCTGCATTCCTGCAGCAGTCTTCACCCCTGAGTTGTGCATGAAGCTCCACTGCTGGGGAGATGGGGGACCATATATTCCTATATTGGCTGTCCCTATCTATTCAACTATTTTTCCAGCCTCCATCCCCTTCCCGGGTGAATATTGGCCTCAGTCTACCTCCACTAACTTCTGTTATCAGAGGAGTTTAAAATATAAACACAGTTGAATGTAAAAACAGTGCTGCAACGAAATGTGTTATACTAAAAGTATGCTCAAGTTCATTACAACCCTTGTGCAACCCTAGCCGGAAACTAGCCAAGCCTCATGGTTACACTGGTTACAAACATCCTAGAATCACTGGTATACATCTCAAGTGATAAAAAAAATACAAGTGCAGTCTTTGATAATGACAGAAGAAAAAGGAAAACACAACAGTAAATCAATTGAATTCCGGGATCATAAACTATCCCGTGCTCTCATGCTCCTCAGCAGTGTGTCGCTGTTCTCCCCTTTACACCCCCACTTTTGTGTCACTTTTCATCTCCCCTTCTGTCTCTCTTTATGGTTCAGCCTTGTTGTCCCAGTCAGCTACCTGGCTTTTGCTGACATTCCCCCTGCTCTGTAGTCAGCGTCCTTGTGTCAGCTTTTTCCCTCCACTTTCAGTAGTGGATGCCTTTCTGCATCAGCCCAACCAGCAGCTTGCAATGTCAGTTGGTTGTTGATTTCTCCTGCTAGGTAGGTGCTGTGCCTGTTGCGCAGCTCTGCTCCTCTGCTACATGCGCCATAGCAGCAGAATCAGTTTCACATGTAAGACAAGAAGGGGCAGCTCACTCAATATCACTTGCATTGCTGTCATAATTGCCACAAATGTTTACGAAATTGCTGCACCAAATGAGATAGGTGATATTATATTATATCCAAGGGAGTCATTCCATTTAATTAAGTTCAAGAATAAGAGTGCTCAATGTACCAAAATAGTGCAGTAAACATACTCCAAAAGCTCATAAAAACTGCAGTTAGTTGCAGTTATCAAGTAACTCATAAAATGGCTCTAGCCTACCATCCTCAAACAAGTGGACAAGTGGAAGTATCAAATAGGGAGATCAAAACATTATTGGAGAAGACCGTTTCAAAGGTAAGAAAAGATTGGTCTCTCAAGCTAGATGATGCATTATGGGCTTACAGGACTACATATAAAACACCGATAGGGACCACACCTTTTCGGTTGATATATGGGAAACCCTGTCACTTGCCGGTAGAGCTTGAACATAAGGTGTATTGGGCAGTCAAAACAATTAACTTTGACCTATCAGCTGCTAGAAAGAGGAGATGCCTACAATTGAATGAGTTAGATGAGCTGAGGCTTGATGCTTATGACAATGCCAAGTTATATAAAAAAAAAGAACAAAAAGATGGCATGATAAGAACATCCTTAGGCGCCAATTTCAAGTAGGAGATTAGGTCTTGCTATTTAATTCAAGGCTGAGACTCTTTCCCGGGAAGCTCTGTTCTCATTGGTCCAGTCCATTCCAAGTAATTCAAGTTTTTCCATATGGAGCAGTGGAGGTATGGAGTAAATCTACCGAATCCTTCAAGGTCAATGGGCAATGCATTAAGCACTTCGTGATAGGATAACCGGTTGAAAAGAGAGCCACCCAAGCTCTCTTATAGTCCCCCTAAATCCATTAAGAAGCAAGGGAGTCGAGCTAATGACTTTAAATAAGCGCTTTGTGGGAGGCAACCCACATTTTGATTTCTAAAGTTCCCTTTTGTTTGATTTCTAGCTTTAAGTGTTGGTTTTCGTTTTTAATTTAGCTAATTTCTTAGGTTGAAGTTTATTGAGTGTTTTGCTTTGATTATCAGGTCCATTCCCATGTTTCCAAGGCAGTATAAAAGGGTTAGAAGCAAAGGAGCTTAAAGAGAGTCAAAAGCTGAGGTAAAATTTGAAGATTTAAAGAATTCCAGCCAGCAACACGAGCTGCCCGTGTCCCCCTCCACGGCCATGCTGCAGGCATGGGCCAAAATGAGAAAAGTGTGTAAACCTGCCAGGAACACGGTCGTGCCCCAAGCAGGTAAAAAAAAGGGTGCACCAACCCGCAAGAAGCACGGGCACCCCGTGTCCCCAACCACGGGCGTGCCCAGGGCTCCCTAAAAAAATGGGGGTGTTGCAACATCCAGCCCAAAGAACGGGCTGGCCGTGCTTCGGGCATGGTCCTCCCCCCATTTAACTCAATTTTTTCCCTCATTTTCACCCGTGCCCTAGCCCGTGTTTTGCTGCCTTCTCCCGTGCTTCCTCTTCTCTTCTCCCTTCATCTCCTTGGCTGAAACCCACCACCAATCCTCTGTAACCCACACCTTCAACCTTAATTTACCTTCTTCCTCTCCCTTTTTCCTTCCCCATACGTGCCCTAACCTTCTCTACTTCCCCCATTCTCCCTTCTTTGCATACACCCGTGCCCATACCAGCAATCCCCCTTCCCCATTGATGTCCACTACCAATCCACCTTTCCTATTTGTTTTTCCCCTATACCCATCCCCATTGTTACGTTTTTTTTTCTCCCCATATCCATAGTTGTGTTCTTGCCCTCCCACAGCAGTACTGGACTCAGTTTTTTCCTTGTTGCATTCTTGCCTTCAAGTATTGCACGTTTGAATCAGGTAATTTACTATCTTTAAATTTGTTTTAATTTTCTGGATAAATAAAATCCTAATTACTTTAGACTGGTTTCTAGCTCTGATTAGGAATGCTTCTAGTTTACTTGATTGCTGTTAGCACTTGTTTATACCTCTGATTAATAATGTTTCTGGTTTACTGCTTGCAATTTGGTCTGGTTTCTGGCTCTAAAATAGAACGCCTTTACCTTTGATGCATGCTCTAAACTTCTTCACTGAATTCTTGGTTAATGTTATGAACTTGCTCATGCACTGATTTGGCCTAGTTATTTGCATTGAACTTTATGCCTTGTTCTGTTCTGTTCTGCTCTGATTTGGCCTAATTTAGAAATCTTGGTTTTGCCATGCTATGCTCTGAACTTTATTGAGCTTGTTAACTGAATTGTTTTGTTCTGCTATATATCTTTTGAGCTGTCCATTACTCTAATTTCCCTAAAACTGCTGGCCTCGATTGCTCTGATGCATTAGACTTGCTGGTTGGTTTAACTACATTATAATCTCTATTTATCTGCTTTATGCTGTCATGACAATGATATCTTTGATTCAGTTTGCCCTTTTCTGTGTACTACTTGTGATGCTCTGAATTTCTCAGTTGTCTCTGCATAATTCTATAATTGCCTCCATTGATTTAGACAACATTTGACTATTACATTGACTAAAATTTGCACTTTTGGCTTTGAAATCCCCTGTTTTATGTTTCTTGCCACATTTGCCCACTTTGAAGTGCACTTGGTACCCTCTGTTTTTCATTGCAATTTTTATAAATGGGTCCTAAAAGAGCCCGATCAGGGCAACCATCCACCCAATCCCATCAAACATGTAGAGGATGAAATCAACAACCGCCACAACTTCATCATCAGATTAATGAGTATGGTATTATGTTCGTTGACAATAGTCAACCGACAGGATACGATACTCTGGTTAGACGGGGAATGCTGAGTACTCGGTATATGGATGAGGATTGTTTGGATAGGCTTGGGTTTTTAAATGACGTCCAATACTTGATTGATCGGATTGGGTGGAACACATTCATCTCACTGCGGTACCCAGCCTATCCCAGACCTACCTTGAAGTTTTTCAACTCTATCAATATAGTCTTGTTTCGAGGCCCCAACATCAGTCAGGGCCACGTGAACTTCAGACTATTTAACCGTACCTTCAATCTAACCCTAGCTGAATTTAATGCACTATTTAGCCTACCTCCAGGAGGTACTAGATCAGTACCCTCTAGTTTTCTTGCTCACATTTTTTAGAACTCAATTGCCATTGAGGGGCAATACAGTGCATCAAGTTCAAAAGCCTCTTTCATCTGCAACCCTACTTTCAGATATTTACAGCGACTTATGGGCCATACTATTTTTGGTAGAGCTGAGAGTGATGGGGTTGCAAATCAGAGAGAGCTTTATTTTCTACTTGCTATGGTACACGATACAAAGGTGGATACAGGAGCCTTTATGGCTCATCAGATGGCTAGGGTAGGTGGTGCGATGAATAGGAGTATAGTCATGGGAGGCTTGGTCACTGCTATTGCTAGAGGGTTAGGGTTTGAGGCTCAGTTACAGGGGATGCAACCAGTCATAGGCAGTAACAGGATTGATTTGGAATCCTGTTTGAACATGAAACTTGTTAAGAAAAATGCCAAATTCTGGTTGTATCTCCGCAGACACACAATTTTCCGCCTCCCCAATCCTACTAGGACTGCAGTGACCAATCGGGAGGGAGTTGAGATTCCTCCAGAGGAGGAAGATTTCCCCATTGAGCCACTTATGGCTTTTCCACCCCCACCCCACTCCCATTTACTGATCATGCAGGTCCATCATCTCCTCCCTCAAAGGCTCTGAACTCCATCTCTTCCAGGCTCAGCCGCATTAAGGCTGAGAAACTTTAACAGAGAGCAACCCTGCATGCCATGCAAGCATCCATCCATAGCATGCAGGGTATGATGCAGACCTGGTATACCTAGCACCTGGGACAACACCCTCCTCCACCACCACCAGATGACTAGTGTGTACGTAAGTTCTCTCCTCCCTGTTGCCTAGATTTTCTGATATTTATGACATTGAGGACACTGTCTGATTTAAGCATGGGGAGTGTACTTTTGTAGCTGATTTTTAGTGCCTGAGTTTATGATCTGCACTGGCCATGTTTATTTGTTGATTTAGCTTCTCTTTGCATGTATATATTGTACATATTGCATTCCTTTTGTCTTGCTACTTCATCACATAGTTGCTAATTCCAAGATAGACTGGTGTAGTATAGGCTGATTTTAGCTCAAGAACATGTGATGCACAATAGGATATGAAATAGGTAGTTATTATTTTAGTCTCTCTCTTCTAGCATTAAACCTCTAATTTTTTGAAAAATATCTCTCTATTGTGCTGTAAATTGTATGCTTAGGCTGATTTTCACACTATGAGAGTGTGAAGGTAGGGAGAGTTGAAAAATGAGGGTATGTGAAACCTAAAAAGTTTTTACTCTGAGTACCTCCTTCAAGGCACCAAAAAGGCCTTAGTATGAGTACCTAGATGCTTTTACCCTAGTGAGATGGAGCCTAAAATGCACTCACAGCATATTTCTATAAAAAAAAAGAGAAAAAAGAGAAAAGAGAAGAAGAAAAGAGAAGATGAGAAATAAAAGAAATGGGTTAAGAAGAATAGAAATAAGGGTAAGGCAACATAGGGAGATCTAAAGGATGAGGTGGCCTACTTGAGTGTTTGAAAATCGGTCTGATGCATACAACCAATAGTAACAATAGAAACATATATATAATAGAAAATTTTCTGGTTTGGTCTTAGAAGGATAGAGACTATTTGATAACTGTCTATTCATATATCTATTGTGTACACACTGACTGAGTAAAAAGTTACCTATATTTCATTTTTCTATCTTATGGAATTTTGATTGCATCTTTCCCCCTTCCTTCTGATATGACATGCTATTTGCTTGAGGACAAGCAAAAGTTTAAGCATGGGGGAGTTGATAAAGGGGAATTTTGAGTGTTTATTGGCCGTATTTTATCCCCTAATTCATAGTAACTTGTGATAATTTCTATGCTTTTGGTTATACTTTGTTCTCGGTCTTGTTGTGGTTTGTTTTATGTTTGCAAGAGAGCAAAAGAATCCAAGAAGCAAGAAAATATACCATTATGGAAAGAACCAAAAGGACCTGGTATATGCTATGGAGGAAGCAAGGAGGCTACACATCAAAAATCATGGAGAAAGCACTTCGGCAGCATGCAGCACGGGCAAGCCGTGCTCTGAGCAAGAGATGCAGGATTTCCCCAAATTCTAGCTCGAGGCACGGCCAGGCTGTGTCTTGGGACACAGCTGTGCTTCGGGGTCTGTACAGAACGTTAAAATTAGGGTTTTTGGCTGCAAAACAGATAGAGAGGCATGGGGATGCGCAGTTGAGCAATGGGGACCGTAGGAAACACTGGAGAATCACCTTTTAGGCTTAGGAAACACATTTAGACTAGGTTTTTACATAGATTATTGTGGATTTTGGAGGCTCTAGAGTAGAATTTATGGTATTTAAGGTTGTAATCCATCAAAATTTTCTGCTAACCAGATTTTATCTTTCTATTTCAGTTTTCTTCTTCTACTTCTACTCATTCTCTTTCAATTCTACTGAACTATTATGATTTATTCAATGAAGATGAATTTCATTCCTGTTTTGATGATGTGTGAATAAATATAATCTAGGGTTTCGGTAAACCCAATTATGATACAATGATACTGTGCTTATGAGTTGAATTATGAAACCCTAATTGTGATTGGTTCTAGATTGATTTACATTGACTATTATATGCATGAATGAGTTGACAGAATGCCTGATCACCAGTCTATCACGTCTTAAGTATTTAATCGATGAACTGAAAAGTGAAGATTAAAACTGGAACCTAATAGTTAATTAGGGATATCTTAATCACGAAAGTAGTTTAAGATTCTCTAGGATTGAATCGATTAATGGGCACGAGAAAACTGATTAATTGCATTCCATGGTTGGCATAAAGCTTAATAGGCCTAGGTTAAAATTGTCTATCACGTCTTTGTATGAATTACAACCCAACAAGTTTTTGGCGCCGTTGTCGGGGAGTGTCAACTTAAAATTGTTTTTAGATACTCAACTGTGTGAAGTCTTGTTTTGTTGTATATCTTTTTACTCTGGTGTCTTGTTGAGCAGGTAACACAGTGCATGAGCAGGGCTGACAGAGAACTTCTGCCCCTTGATCCAGAGATAGAAAGAACACTTTTGAGAAGAAGAAGAGGATAGTTAATACACCAGTAGCAGGCAGAGATAGCTAATCAGAATGGAGCAGACAACATGGAAGATAGAGATAGGGTCTTAAATGCTTATGTTCAACCAAACCTGAATGGGTTGAACCTGAGTATTGTGAGACCAGAGATCGAGGCTCTACATTTTGACCTTAAACCAGTAATGTTCCAGATGCTGCAAACTGCAGGGCAATTCAGTGGAATGCCGACAGAGGACCCTCACCTTCACTTAAGAGTGTTCATGGAAGTCACGGATGCTTTCAAAATGAATGGGGTAATAGAAGAAGTGCTCAGGCTGAAGCTGTTCCCTTATTCATTAAGAGACCGAGCAAGAGCATGGTTGAACTTTCTGCCACTTGACTCTATCGCTAACTGGAGTGATTTGGCAGAAAAATTTCTACTGAAATACTTCCCGCCCACTAAGAATGCCAGATTGAGAAATGACATCACCTCTTTCCAGCAATTAGAAGGTGAATCTTTGTATGAGACCTGGGAGAGGTATAAAGAGCTATTACGGAGATGCCCCCACCATGGAATTCCTTACTGCATTCAGATGGAGATCTTTTACAATGGCCTCAATGCCCAAACCCGTACCATAGTGGATGCAGCAACTAATGGGGCACTCTTGTCCAAGACATATAATGAAGCACATGAGCTGCTTGAAAGGATGGCCAGTAAAAACTATCAATGGCCAATGGACAGAGTTTCAACTGGAAAGAAAGCAGCAGGCATGCACGAAGTGAGTGAAATGACTTCTCTCACAGCCCAGCTAGCTTCACTAGTTAACGTCTTGAAGAGCCAGCAAATTGCCCGCCCTCAAGTAGCCAATGTAGTCCAGGAAACTGGACCATCTTGTGTACTATGCAATGGACCTCATCAATTTGAAGCTTGTCCCTCAAACCCAGAATTAGTGTGTTTCGTGGGTAATATGAATTGCAATAACAATCCCTACTCCAACACATATAACCCAGGATGGAGGCAACACCCCAATTTCTCCTGGAGTAACTATGGTACAGGACTAGGGAGCAACTCTACCCCGCAAAGACCACAGGGTCCACCAGGCTTCTAGCAGCAAAGACAATAGCCTTAGGAAGCCCCACTTCACTGGAATCCCTACTGAAGGAATATATGGCAAGGAATGATGCTATAATCCAGAGTCAATCAGCCTCATTGCGGAATCTGGAAACTCAAGTGGGGCAGCTTGCCAATGAACTAAAAAGCAGACCCCCAGGGACACTTCCTAGTAATACTGAAGTCCCTAGGAGAGAAGGGAAAGAGCACTGCAAGGCTATAGCCCTGAGGAGTGGGAAGATGGTGGAAGCACCAAAAGCAAGAGGGTAAGACCAGACAGACTCCACTGTACCTCTGGAGAAGAAAAAAGACAAAAAGAAGCAAAAGGAGGAGGTAAGCGAGGAAGCAACCACCTCCGGAGGAAATGCTGTCGCTATGCCATAGCAGAATTCGGCAACTTTTCCACAGTAAGGCATGCAGCAAGCTAAGTTACCTCCCCCCTTCCCTCAGAGATTTCAGAAGTAGCAGAATGACCAGCAATTTATAAGGTTCCTAGATGTCCTAAAATAGCTACACATCAACATTCCTCTGGTGGAAGCACTGGAGCAGATGCTGAATTATGTGAAATTCATGAAGGACATCCTAACCAAGAAGAGGAGATTTGGTGAGTTTGAGACTGTTGCTCTCACAAGAGAATGTAGTGCTATGCTACAAAATATGTTGCCAACCAAACTTAAAGATCCAAGCAGTTTCACCATACCTTGTTCAATCGGGAACCAATATTTTGGCAAGGCACTTTGCGACTTTGGGAGCAAGCATCAACCTCATGCCAATGGCCATCTTTAAAAAGCTAGGAATTGGAGAAGCAAGGCCTACCACAGTCACACTGCAATTGGCAGACAGATCCATTGCCCATCTAGAGGGAAAAATAGAGGATGTCTTGGTTAAGGTGGATAAGTTCATCTTCCCAGTAGACTTTATAATTCTGGACTATAAAGCTGATGCAGAGGTACCAATTATACTGGGCAGACCATTCCTAGGAACTGGCCAGACACTAATTGATATTCAGAAAGGTGAATTAACCATGAGAGTCCAGGATTATCAGGTTACATTCAATATGCTCCAGACCATGAAGTTTGCCAGTGCAGAAGAGGAATGTGCAGTGGTCTCTATGATAGACACATTAGCATCAGAACAATTGGTAAAATGCTGCAAGGAGCCACCACCACCAGCATGGACAGACCACTCAGATTTTGAAGGAGAAGATGAGAAGGAATGGGCATGTATTGATGTCAGGCAAGGCTTTAGGAAGCAGGAGCCAATAAAGGAGCCATTATATGTGACCCCACCAGATTCAAGGCTGCTGAAAGCATCCGTGGAGGAGCCACCGGTCTTGGAGATGAAGCCTCTGCCAGCACACCTTAAGTATGCTTATTTAGGAGAAATAACCACTCTTCCTATGGTTATCTCAACACTTTTGACAGAGGAACAAGAGGAGAAATTGGTCCTGACACTGAAGAAATTCAGAAGGGCCATTAGCTGGACACTTACTGACATTAAGGGGATCAGCCCTCATTTTGCATGCATAAGATCCTCTTGGAAAGCAATGAAAAAGGGTCTATAAAACCCCAGCGAAGGCTCAACCCAATAATGAAGGAGGTGGTTAAAAAGGAAATTATCAAGTGGCTAGATGCTGGAATTATCTACCCAATATCAGATAGTTCTTGGGTGAGTCCAGTCCAGTGTGTCCCTAAGAAAGGGGGTATGACTGTGGTGGAAACCGATAGCAATGAGCTCATCCCCACCAAGGTTGTGACCGGTTGGAGGATTTGCATGGACTATAGGAAGCTGAACAAGAGCACTAGGAAGGACCAATTCCCTCTGACATTCATTAATCAAATGTTAGATAGACTTGCTGGAAGGGAATACTATTGTTTCTTGGATGGGTACTCAGGGTACAACCAGATTGCTATAGCACCAAAAGATCAGCATAAGACCACATTCACATGTCCTTATGGTACCTTTTCATTTCGAAGGATGCCATTTGGGTTGTGCAATGCTCCAGCAACATTCCAGCGATGCATGATGGCAATATTCATAGAAATGGCTGAGCAGTTTGTGGAAATCTTCATGGATGATTTCTCAGTCTTTGGGGACTCCTTTGACCTATGCTTGGGAAACCTTGCTAAAGTCTTGCAAAGGTGTGAGGAAACAAACTTCATGCTGAACTGGGAGAAGTGTCAGTTTATGGTAAAAGAGGGGATTGTGCTGGGGCATAAGGTTTCTCAGAGAGGACTTGAGGTTGACAAGGCCAAAGTGGAAATCATTGAGAAACTGCCTCCTCCCACCTCGGTCAAGGCCATTCAAAGCTTCCTAGGACATGCAGGATTTTATAGGAGGTTCATTAGGGACTTCTCTAAAATTGCCAAACCTCTATGTAGTTTGTTAGAGAAGGACATAATTTTCTGTTTTTAAGAAAGTTGCATAACAGCATTCTGCGATCTCAAACAGAAATTAAGTACAGCCCCAGTTATTGTGGCACCAGATTGGACTTCTCCATTTGAGCTGATGTGTGATGCTAGTGAGACAGCATTGGGGGCTATCCTCGGGCAGTGCAGAAACAAGTTGTTTCATTCTATTTACTATGCTAGCAAAATGCTGCAAGGTGCCTGGCCAAACTACACTGTGACAGAGAAGGAATTGCTTGCAGTAGTGTTTGCCTTTGAGAAATTCAGAGCATATCTGGTAGGAGCAAAGGTGATAGTGCACACAGACCACTCTATTATCAAACACTTGGTTAGGAAAAAGGATTCCAAGCCCAGGCTCAATCGGTGGGTGCTTTTGCTTCAAGAATTTGATCTAGAGATCAGAGACAGGAAAGGAACTGAAAATCAAGTGGCAGACCATCTCTCCAGATTGGAAGGACACAGCTCTAGGTCAGAGGAAATCAATGAAAGATTTCCAGACGAGCAACTCTATCTCCTGTCTCAAGATGATGTGCCATGGTATGCTGATTATGTAAATGACCTTGTGAGTGGAATCCTCCCACCAGACCAGACGTGGCAGCAGAAAAAAAAATTTCTGCATGAGGTAAACTCATACTACTGGGATGAACCATACCTTTACAAGCAATGTGATAATCAGATGATTAGGAGATGCATACCCAGCGAAGATATGAAGCAAATCTTGCAGCGATGCCATGCTTCCCCTTATGGAGGTCATTTTGGAGGAGTTAGAACTGCAAACAAGGTGCTACAGGCAGGGTTCTATTAGCCCTCTTTATTCAAGGACTCCCACTCCTATGCAAGGCAATGTGACCGGTGTCAGAGGGCAGGGAATATATCTCGCAGACATGAAATGCCACTGAACAACATCTTAGAGGTGGAATTATTTGATATCTGGGGAATAGATTTCATGGGACCATTTCCCTCAAGTTTCGGCAATCAATACATCCTTGTAGCTGTAGACTATGTCTCAAAGTGGGTGGAAGCCAGTGCATCCCAGACTAATGAAGCCAGAGTCGTGACCAGATTTCTGAAGAGAAACATCTTTACAAGGTTTGGAACCCCCAAAGCCATCATCAGCGATAAAGGGACCCATTTCTACAATCGGCAGTTCAAGGCACTACTTGCCAAATATGAGGTAAGACACAAGGTGGCAACCCCTTATCACCCACAAACGAGTGGACAGGCTGAAGTCTCCAACAGAGAGATCAAGAGAATCTTGGGAAAAATAGTAGGCCCCACGAGGAAGGATTGGTCCTCAAGGTTGGATTATGCACTTTGGGCATATAGAACAGCCTATAAGACACCCTTGGGCATGTCACCATACAGATTGGTATTCGGGAAGGCTTGTCATCTACTAGTAGAGTTGGAACATCGAGCATATTGGGCAGTGAAGAAGCTAAACTTGAACCTGGAAGTTGCGGGTGAGAAGAGGATGCTGCAGCTAAATGAGCTGGATGAATTTCGTGGTCAGGCCTATGAGAATGCCAAACTATACAAGGAGAAAGCAAAACAATGGAATGACAAGAAGATACAACCCAGGAACTTCAAAGTGGGACAGAGAGTGCTACTATACAACTCCAGGCTGACCTTGTTTCCTAGGAAGTTAAAATCACGTTGGTCTGGTCCTTTCCGCATAAGCAAGGTCTTCCCCCTTTGGGATAATTGAATTGGAAGAAGAAAATGAGGGGAGGACATTCAGGGTTAATGGACAAAGGGTCAAGCACTATCTAGGAGGTGATGTGGATAGACAGCACACCTCCATTCAGCTGCAAGAGGAATGAACAGGAAGGAAGTCAGGCTGAAGACTATAAAACAAGCGCTTATGGGAGGCAACCCATGTTTAAATCTGTTGTTGGTAAAGTTAGCAGTTTTTAGATTATTTGATCTGCAAATTTAATGACATTTTTGTTTGCTACACAGGTAGGGAAACATAGTAGGCTGCAGGAAGGTTCTCACTTTGCTACAGCAAAAATTGGGTGAGGTACGCTTGGCTCTACTGTAGTAAGATTTTTGGGCAAGCCACCTCTGCTGCAGCAAAAGCATAAGCAAGGCAGTATTGCTGCAATAGTTGCTGCAGCAATTACGTTCAGTCCTAGGTGAAGGAGTTTCCCAACCATAAAAAAATTTTTTTTTAAAGTAGGCGGGAAAACTAGCAGAAGGCCATAAGACACCCACGGTCTTTAACCTCTGCAACTTCCAACCCACTTCACCCTCGAGTTAAGACACCCACGTTTTTCACCTCTACAACTCCCCTTCCCACTTCACCTCTCCCGAGTTCTCAAAGCCTTACAACCTCCTCACCTCCTTCGTTCCGGAAACCCCTACCTCCAAACCCTCGAACCAATCATGCCCAGAATCAAGACGGTGGCCAGAAAAGCAAGCAAGGTGAAGAAATTCACCTCTGAGGAAAACCGGCAGAAGCACGATGAAGAGATCGTACCCCTAAACTTCTGTGCTGAGAAAGGGTTCACCTTCACCTCCTCTGGAGATTTGGGGATGCCAATGTACGTTGGCACAGTAGTCAAGCAGAGGGGTTGGGAAAATTTCGCAAGCCACCCGCAAACGGCCCACATTCCTCTGGTTCGGGAATTCTATGCGAACTTCTCACCAGAAACTGACAAGTGGGTGACAGTTCGGGAGACAAATGTGTGTTTTGACCAAGCTTCAATCAACAAGACCTACAATTTACCAGACTAAGAGGACAAGTATGAGGACTATCTACATGGTTTGCGGGACGAAGACTGGGATGCAATGCTCACCCGGGTGTGCCTTTCCTGGCACCACCTGGGATAAATCTCCTTAGGGCTCCACCACTATCAATCGGATCTCCCTGGTGCCAGCAGCGAAAGTCTGGTATCATTTTCTCAAGACCCGTCTGCTACCTTCCACCCATGGGCAGATGGTGAGCCGAGACAGAGTAGTAATGGTGGACGCACTCATACTCGGCAGACCACTCAACGTTGGCCGCATCATCAATGGCCAAATCTAAGCATGCGCTAACCGAAAAAAGGGAAGCCTACTTTTTCCCTCCCTCATCACCATACTGTGCAAGAATCGTGGAGTACCAATCTTCATTGATGAAGAAGTCTTGAGGGACACCAACCCCATTACTACTACCACCATTGCTCGGATTGTCCTGGAGAAAGCAGCCCCACACCTACCAGCTGCCTCTTGAGACCCTCCACAAGCTGCTGGACCATTTGCTTCTTCCTCTGCCACTCAGCCAGCTGACAAGACGCTTCAGCATATTCTACAGCAACAAGCTACAATCCTCAGACAGCAAGCACAGCTGCTGCAGCATCAGCAGACCTTTTGGCGTTATGAACAGAAGAGGGACTTCGCCTTCCACACCACCTTGGAACAGAACTTTAAGCAATTCTTCCCATTCTTAGAGTTTCCAACTGACTTGCTCCATACCACTTTCGAGGAGTCAGCCCTAGCACCTGAACCACAGATAGAGCAGCACAAGGATTCTGAAGGATCCTCCTCCAGCAAGGAGCCCCATCCGGAACCTCACCAGACACCAGAGGGAACTGAGTCCTCTGATGACAATGAGCCCATTGCAAAACGAGCAGCAATGATGCGCAAAAGAAAGGCCCTAGAGCAATCAACACAGCGAAGGAGTGGGCTTAGAAGTTCATCAAGGTCTTCTGGGGGTCAATGCCCCTAGGGTGCTACAGCATACCTGCTAGCACCCTCAAGAAGTTCCCTCAACTCTTCTTCCTTCTCTGCTGTATTTGGAATTCCTTTGTTTTTGCTTCTATTTTTAAGTGTCTTTTGTTTATGGCCATTGCATCAGCAGTGAGGACACTGCTCAATTTAAGTTTGGGGGGGTGTGATAATGTGATATAATGTCTACTGGGAATAATATAATGTTGCTGTGGCACTTTTTGTGTTTTGTTCATTGCTGTGGTATCTGCTGAAGCATTGATTTATGCTATAGTATTTGCTGGAGCAAATGTTAGGTTAGACTTGTTTATTTGTGTTCTGTTTGTCTGAATGCTGATATTTGTGTTCTTGCCTGACTGAATTAGATGAAACTGCAGTGTTACTGGTTGCTACCTGTAGAAATTATCTTAAATGTGTATTTCCATTCACACAAAAAAAGTCTGCATTTTGCATAGCCTGCTGAAAGATCTGGGATACTCCATGAGGAGGATTGGGTAGTTCGCTAGAAACCAAAATAGGAGACCTACAACCTCACCCAATCACACAGAACCCTCTTCTAATGAGCACAGGATCATGGGCAGTTTGCCAAAGAAAAATTTGGTGATCTTTTAGAAATTGGACCTAAGTCTTAGAGCTAGTATTGAGAGCTCTCTGTAGAATTATAAAAGAGGCAGACGCATAGGGTCAAAAAGGCTTAAGTTTGGGGGGGGAAGTAGGAAATAAAGAGAGAAATATGGACACTCCAATGCTTTGTAGTTCCTTAGTAACCAGGGGTATGCATGAGCCCCATGTGTGCCTTTGTGTAAAACAGGGACATAGAGTGGACACTCCAATGCTCTGTAGTTCCTTAGTAACCAGGGGTATGCATGAGCCCCATGTGTGCCTTTGTGTAAAATAGGGATATAGAGTATGAGTGGGAAGCGGTTTAAGGGTGATAAGGCTGAGTAACTGGGTGCCTGCATTGAACATGTTGGCATTCGCGTTAAAAGGCTGTAATGACCTATGCTAGAATAAGATCTATGCCAGAAAAAATAAACAATAAATAAAGAAAATCAGTGAGCTACTACTCCCCCCACATTTGCTGCCCTGTCTGCACCTATGATGAATGCCAGCTTAACCTAGGAAGCTCGATATACTAGCATGAAAGTCTTAGGAACTCTGGCTGTTTTTGACCCAAGTAGCTCTTATGGAAACTGTCCATGTCACACATACAACTTCAAAGAAGGCTTTTGCTGTGATTGGGAGAAAGGTTTGTGGTATCCTTTATATAGAAGAAATCCTAAGAGTTGAGAGCCATCAGCAGAACTATGGATTCATGCATGAGAAAAGTTGGAATTTCTGGGTGGTAGGAATGTAGTAAACAGAGTAGGTTGCTTGGGGACAAGCAATCCTTTAAGTTTGGGGGGATTTGATAACTGCTTTTCATTATAGTTTCTATGTGTTGTCCGTGTATGTTTACTGAATTTTTCTGGTGTTTTAAGCACTCTTACCCCCAGATTTAATTAAATGGAATGACTCTTCTAGATATAACATTAGCTACCTCATTGCTACAGCATTCCAGTAAGCATATGTGGCAACAATAGCAGAACCCCGGGTGATAGTGGGTGAGCTGCTCCCTCTTTCCTGCAATACACTGATTCTATTTGATATGGTGCAGGTGGCAGAGCTGCGTGGCAGGAGCATCCACCATTGAGCAGGGGATAGCAGCAGGGACACTGCAGGCTGCTGGTATAGAACAGCCTCCACTACTGAAAGTGGAGAGGAAAAAGACGCACAACAAGGGCGCCGATTGCAGAGCAGAAGGAATGCCAGCAACCCAGGGCACTTTACTGGGACCACACGGGCTACCTATAAAAGGCCATAAAGCAGCTATTGCAGAGAGCCCGAGAGGGACGAGAGAAAGTAGGGGAGAATTTGGAGGAGGAAACACCATAGTCGAGGATGTGTTGACACCGGGAGGTGCAGCATTAAGGGAGTAGTTTTGCAGTTCCAGAAGGGGATTGTCCCCTGTTGTTATATTACTGTTTTATCAAAAAGAAAGAACTGCACTTTGTAATTTTATTTAAATCACTTAGGATGCATACTAGCATTTTTGGGATTTTTGTACCCAATATACCCATGAGGCTTGGCTAGTTTCCAGCTAGGGTTGCACAAGGGTTGTAATGGACTAAAGCACATTTTTATTATCAATACATTTCACTGCAGTTTTGCTTATCATTCAATTGTGTTTCCTGTTAGTTTTTCTTTCCTTAATAACGGAAGTTTGGAGGAAGAAAACCAAGGCCAACATTCAACTGGAAGGGTAATGGAGGCTGGGAAAAGGATTGAATGCATGGGGGTTAGCTCATGTAGGGATATACGGGCACCCCATTAGACCAATAATGGAGCTTCATGCCCAATTTGGAGGTGAGGACTGATGAAGGAATGCATGTCTGAACCTCAGAATTGCAAGGAATGGAAGCCTATGAAGACTCCATTCAGGACTGAGGTTGGCACTTAGAACAATTGCTGCAGCAAGCCTAGAGTAAACATGAGTGTTGTAGTCCATGGTAACCCTGAGCAACCCTAGATCTCCCAATATAGTTTCCTCTTTACTTCTTATTACTCCTTATTTTAATTATAGTTATAGTCAGTCAATCTACTTTTATATCAATCGTGTGAACCATCTTAACTTTGCTACAGCATTCATACAGCAAAAATCTCTATAACAGTTTTAGCTCACTCCTCGTGGGACAATACTCACTCATCACTTTGTTACTTAGTCACGACACGTGCACTTGCGTTCTGACATTGTATTCATCTTTGTATGAATTACAACCCAACAAACATACACAACAAATTTTTGGCGCCGTTGCCGGGGAGCAAAGCCAATATTAGATATTTTACGAAATAGCTAGACTAAATCATTTTCTTTTTATTTTGTCTGCATAATTTTCATTTGCTGATTTTTGCTTCTTTTCTCCATTTATAGGTATGTTTCTCTTTTATTCGAAGAGAACGTGAGATTGTTGCTGAATTTGACCCGAAAATTGAACGCACACTTTGAAGGATAAGAAGAAGATAGCAGCAAGAGAATTCTGTAGCTACTATGGGGGAAAGAGATAACCGATCTCTGAAGGACTGCCCCGGACACTCGTGGCCTGAATCCCAGCATAGTCAGGCCAGTTGTTGAAGCTAACAATTTCGAGCTAAAGCCATCTCTCTTGCAGATGGTTTAGCAGAATTAGTTTGGAGGGTCGCCTACTAAAGACCCTAATCTCCATCTTTTAGTGTTTTTGGAGTACTCTGACACCTTGAAGTTGAATGGGATCTCCTTAGATGCTATCAGGTTGAGATTGTTCCCTTTCCTTTTGAGGGACAAGGCCCGTGCAAGGTTGCACTCTCTTCCATTAGGGTCCATTACCACTTGACAACAGCTTTCTCAAGCTTTCCTGGCTAAGTACTTCCCACTGAGCAAGACGGCCCACCTGAGGAATCAGATCACTACTTTTGCTCAAAAGGATGAGGAATCGTTATATGAGGCTTGGGAGAGATTCAAATAGCTCCTTAGGATATGCCCACACTATGCGCTGGAGAAGTGGCTGATAGTACATACATTCTACAATGGACTAATTTACAGCACCCGTATGTCTGTGGATGCTGCAGCTGGAGGAGCACTTATGAACAAGACAGTTGATAAGGCTTATGAATTGATTGAAGACATTGCTCAGAACCACTATTCTTGGTCTAGTGAGAGGCAGCCTAGAAAAATAGCAGGTATGTATGAAGTAGATGCATTCAATCATCTAACTTCTAAAGTTGATGCTTTATTTCAGAAGTTGGATAAGCTAAGCATCAATGCTATTGGTTCTCCTTCTTCATCTTCATCTTGTGAGATTTGTGGAGGTGTTGGTCATGCAGCCAACGAGTGTCAGCTTGGAAGTTCTACAGTTCAGGATTGTGAGCAGGTTTATTTTGTGAACAATCAAAGAAATAGTCTATACAGTAATACTTACAATCCAGGTTGGAGAAATCACCCGAACCTTTCTTATAAGCCAAATGTTGGTCAGCAGCCTCAGAATAACTTCAGGCAACCTCCAGGCTTTCAGAATCCAAGGCCATTCAATCCTCCTCCTCCTCAACCAAAATTGAATTTGGAGGCTCTAATGGAGAATTTCATCTCCACACAGAGTCATCAAAATGAAGAATTTAGAGCCCAAAATAATTCTATGAATGAAGCAATTACGGACTTGGCTTCTAAAGTTAACTCACTTGCTACGCATAACAAGATGCTGGATACTCAAATAGCACAACAAGCAAGCTCTTCAACCAAAAATTTTGGTAAGTTCCCTGGTCAGCCTGAGAATCCTAGAGAACACTGTAAAGCTATCACTTTGAGAAGTGGTAAGCAATTGGGTGAACTAGAGAAAAAGGAGGATGATAAAGAAGATGAGAAGAGGGATGTGCCTGAGCTAGTAAATGAAGAAAAAGAGCAAGTTAGTGGAAGAAAGGAAGAAAAAGAGCCTAATTATGTCGCTCCTGAACCATACAAGCCACCAGTTCCTTTCCCTCAGAGACTAGCTAAGGCCAAGTTAGAAAAGCAGTATGAAAAATTTCTGGATATGCTGAAAAAGCTGCACATCAATATTCCATTCTTGGAAGTTGCCTCTCAGATGCCTTCATATGCAAAATTTCTGAAGGAAATCCTCTCAAATAAGAGGAAGATTGAGGAGTATGCCATTATGGCATTGACTGAAGAATGCAGTGCTTTGATCCAAAACAAACTGCCTCCCAAACTTAAGGACCCTGGAAGTTTCTCTATACCTTGTTCTATAGGAGATGTGCAAATCACTAAAGCTTTATGCGATCTCGGAGCAAGTGTAAGTCTTATGCCATTGTCCATATGCAAGAAGCTCCAGATGGGAGATTTAAAGCCTACCACTATTTCTCTCCAGTTAGCGGACCGATCCGTCACTCACCCGGTAGGTATATTAGAGGATGTTCCTCTAAAGGTAGGCAAGTTTTTCATACCCATTGATTTTGTTGTATTAGAGATGGAGGAAGATAGCCAAATCTCCATCATTCTGGGAAGGCCTTTCCTAGCCACTGCAGGTGCTATTATAAATGTTAAAGATGGAAACCTTTCCTTGAATGTAGGGGATGAAAAGATTGAGTTTAATCTTAATGATGCAATGAAATATCCATCCTTAGGTGATACTTGTTGGATGGTTGATGTAATTGAACAAAATATTGTTGATAGTGCAATGAGTTTATGCCCTACTGATCCACTTGAACTTTGCCTTGTGGATAGTTCTATTTCTTGTGCTGAACAAGTAGAATTTGATGCATATACTAGATTGCTTGATGAGTGTCCCATGCTCACCTCATAAGTGAAATCTGAAAAGCTGGAGCTGGACCATAATAAAAAATCAGCTAATATTAAGGAAAGCAAAGTACCTAAGGTAGAACTCAAACCTCTTCCCTCAAATCTAAGGTATGAATTTATAAACCCTAACTCTTCATATCCAGTCATAGTGAATGCTGATCTGAATGCCGAAGAAACTGGTAAGTTGCTTGATATACTTAGAAAATTTAAGAAAGTGATTGGATATAGTATTAATGATATAAAAGGGATTAGTCCATCTGTTTGTATGCATCGTATTATAGTTGACAATGATCATAAACCTTCCAGGGAACATGATGCGTATTTTCGCAAGTGTACGAATCGTTCAAGTAATAAAGTGTACAAAAGTACGGATATCGAACCCACAAGGAATGGCGTTACTAAGTACCGAAATTGACTAATCCTAATTTTTTCTGAAAACCAAATTGTTGAAATTGTTTAAGAGGCAAATTAACTTACAAATAAATGCAAAGAACACAATTGAATGTTGTTCACAAATGATTAAAAACACTAAGGCATTTGATTTCGCTGAATCAATTCAATCCGATTTCAAGTCATGTTATATGAGAATCAAAGCTAAAAGTGATGGTTGAAATACCCAAACTTATCTAATACTCTATCTCGAGGTATATTAGAATTACTTATCTATGATAATCAACTATATTTCTATGAAGATTTAATCACAAACAAGCACATTATAATCTATGGAATTTCCAGAATAACCACATACATCATGCATTAGTTCTCACACTCGGATTCAACATATGGTATTTATCACAAGAAGCATTCATTACACATCTCCTCTCGGTCTCAATATAATGCAACAAATCATCTAAATCTTGGCCAGAAATTTAGAAGCATTAAGCATGGAAATAAATACTCAACTTGAAAACAATGAACTCATATAACCATAACCAAAGAAATCAGAGTTTCTTGATTCAACTACATCATAGCCTTAGCAAAAATGAATTAGTTCATAATGGAAATAAGAACAACTGATATCTCAACTAAATACATCAATACAAATTCGGAATAAACTGCAGAAAAAGCAAGTTAAGGAGAACAGATGAAGAACTCTTAGAGATGAACACTTGGCAGCAACAATGGTGATGATCCTTCAAGATTCTCCAAGCTTTCTCTCCAAAATGGCTTCCTCTCCTCCAAAAATGCCTCTTCTCTGTCTATTTTGCCGTCCCCTCTTTCTGTACCTTATGATATTTATAGATCTAGGGTTTTGGGGCAATTTTGGAACAAAATGACATAAAAACACGTTTTTCGGATGAAACTCGCTGGTGGCGAACTAATTCTTGCCGCGGCGAGCTTTCTGGACAAAAAAAGAAATGGAAGCTCTGCAGTTCTCGCCGGCGGCGAGATACATTTGGTCGGCGGCACAGAATTTTTGCCGGCGGCCAGATTTAAATCTGGAAAAATCGTGCTCTCGGGAAAAATGCTGCAGCATTCTCGCTGCGACGAGAATTCCAAACCTTGAAACTTGATTTTCTTGATTTTCACTCAATCTCGGTCATTAGAATTTGTCCCAAACTTCTCCAAAATTATGATTTTACTTGAAATTGTACTTTAAACACGAAATACCCATGAAATGACATTTGTGGATTAAATAATCAAATAAACACAATTTTCACACAAATATCAATATTTAAATTACAACAAAAATGCAATAATTTGACTCTTATCAGAACACCAGAGGAGACTCAACCCAAACATGAAAGAGGTAGTCAAGAAGGAAGTACTTAAATTGCTTGATGCAGGTATTATCTATCCTATCTCAAATAGTGAATGGGTAAGTCCAGTCCATGTGGTTCCTAAAAAGGGAGGTATGACTGTTGTTAAAAATGATAATGATTAATTGATCCCTACTAGAGCTGTTACGGGATGGCGTATGTGTATTGATTATAGAAAATTGAATAAGGCCAACCATAAGGATCACTTTCCTTTGCCTTTTATTGATCAATTTTTGGAAAGATTGACTAAACATTCACACTTCTGTTATCTGGATGGATACTCAGGATTCTTTCATATTCCTATCCATCCAGACGACCAAGAAAAGACCACATTCACATGTCCCTATGGCACCTTTGCATATAAAAGGATGCCATTCAGATTGTGTAACGCACCAGCCACTTTCTAAAGATGTATGATGGCTATTTTCTCTGACTTTATTGAGGAAATAATGAAAATATTTATGGATGACTTTTCTATCTATGGTACCTCATTTGATGATTATTTGAATAATTTGACACAGGTACTTAAGAGATGTGAGGAAGTCAACCTGGTACTAAACTGGGAAAAATGCCATTTTATGGTAAAGGAAAGAATAGTTCTTGGACACTTGGTGTCTAAAAGGGGAATAGAGGTGGATAAAGCGAAGATAAAAGCAATTCAGACAATGCCACCACTATCAAACATTAAGGAAGTGAGGAGTTTTCTTGGGCATGCGGGCTTCTACAGAAGATTCATCCAAGATTTCTCTAAAATCTCTAAACCTTTAACTAATTTACTCATTAAAGATGTCCCATTCTAATTTGATAATGACTGCCTACGTGCTTTTTGTAGGTTGAAGGAGGCACTGATATCTGCACCGATCATCCAACCTCCTGATTGGAGCCTTCCCTTCGAGATCATGTGCGATGCAAGTGACTATGATGTGGAAGTTGTACTTGGGCAAAGGAGGGATAAAAAGCCTTATGCCATCTACTATGCTAGTAAGACCCTGGATGAAGCCTAAGTCAACCATTCCACCACTAAAAAGGAGCTCTTGGCAGTAGTGTTTGTGATTGAAAAATTCCGACAATATTTGCTGGGATCCGAAGTCATAGTGTTCACGGATCATGTTGCCATCAGGTACTTGCTAAGTAAGAAGGATGCCAAGCCAAGACTGATTAGATGGATCCTCTTACTACAGGAGTTTGACCTTGTGATCCGGGATAAGAAAGGAACAGAGAATGTGGTTGCAGACCACCTTTCAAGACTTCGGCAACATCTAATGAGAGATGACAAAGATGAATTGCCTATAGACGATTCCTTTCCCGATGACCAACTCCTGATGGTTACTTATGCTGATGGTCCTTGGTATGCAGACTTCGTGAACTATCTAACATGCAGAATACTACCTGAGGGGTTGAGCTACTATCAGAGAAAGAAATTTTTCTCTAATATTAAGTCTTATTATTGGGATGATCCATGCTTATACAAATGGTGTGCAGATGGCATCTTTCGAAGGTGTATTCCGGATGAAGAAGTTTATAGCGTTATATTCCATTGCCATAGTTCACCTTGTGGAGGCCATACCAACATTTCTAAGACTGCAGCTAAAATTCTCCAAGCTGGTTTTTATTGTCCTACACTTTTCAAAGATGTGCACACTTTTGTAAAAGCATGTGACCAGTGTCAAAGAGTTAGAAACATATCTAGAAGGAATGAGATTCCCCTGAATAGTATTTTGGAAGTGGAAATATTTGACGTTTGGGGCATTGACTTTATGGGTCACTTTCCATCTTCATGTGGGAAAAAGTACATTCTAGTGGCTATGGACTATGTTTCTAAGTGGGTAGAAGCAGTGGCATCCCCCACCAATGATGCTAGAGTGGTTGCTAAGCTCTTCAAGAGGGTAATTTTCCCAAGATTTGGAGTGCCCCGAGTTGTGATAAGTGATGGAGGTTCCCACTTCACTGAGCAACAATTTCAAAATCTCTTTAAGAAATATGGGGTCACTCATAAAATGGCTCTAACCTACCATCCTCAAACAAGTGGACAAGTGGAAGTATCAAATAGGGAGATCAAAGCAATATTGGAGAAGATCATTTCGAAGGCAAGAAAAGATTGTTCTCTCAAGCTCAATGATGCATTATGGGCTTACAAGACTGCATATAAAACAACGATAGGGACCACACCTTTTCGGTTGATATATGGGAAATAGTGTCACTTGCTGGTAGAGCTTGAACATAAGATGTATTGGGTAGTCAAAACAATTAACTTTGACCTATCAGCTGCTGGAAAGAAGAAATGCCTATAATTGAATGAGTTAGATGAGCTGAGGCTTGATGCTTATGACAATGCCAAGTTATATAAAGAAAGAACAAAAAGATGGCATGATAAGCACATCCTTACACGCGAATTTCAAGTAGGAGATTGGGTCTTGTTATTTAATTCAAGGCTGAGACTCTTTCCCGGGAAGCTCTGTTCTCGTTGGTCCGGTCCATTCCAAGTAATTCAAGTTTTTCCATATGGAGCAGTAGAGGTATGGAATGAATTTACCGAATCCTTCAAGGTCAATGGGTAACGCCTTAAGCACTTCGTGATAGGACAACCGGTTGAAAAGAGAGCCACCCAAGCTCTCTTATAGCCCTCCTCAATCCATTAATAAGTAAGGGAGTCGAGCTAATGACTTTAAATAAGCACTTTGTGGGAGGCAACCCACATTTTGATTTCTAAAGTTCCCTTTTGTTTGATTTATATCATTAGGTGTTGGTTTTCGTCTTTAATTTAGCTAATTTCTTAGGTTGAAGTTTATTGAGTGTTTTCCTTTGATTTTCAGGTCCATTCCCATGTTTCTGAGGCAGTATAAAAGGGTTAGAAGCAAAGGAGCTTAAAGAGAGTCAAAAGCTGAGGTAAAATTTAAAGATTTAAAGAATTCCGGCCAGCAACACGGGCTGCCCGTGTCCCCCACCACGGCCATGCTGCAAGCACGGGCCAAAATGTGAAAAGTTTGCAAATTTGCCAGGAACACGGCCGTGCCCCAAGCAGGTAAAAAAAAGGGGTGCACCAATACGCAAGAAGCACGGGCACCCCGTGTCCCCAACCACGGGCGTGCCTGGGGCTCCCTAAAAAAAATGGGGGTGTTGCAGCATCCAGCCCGAAGCACGAGCTGGCCGTGCTTCGGACATGGCCCTCCCCCCATTTAACTCAATTTCTTCCCTCCTTTTCACCCGTGCCCTAGCCCGTGTTTTGCTCCCTTCTCCCGTTCTTCCTCTTCTCTTCTCCCTTCATCTCCTTCACCGAAACCCACCACCAATCCTCCGTAACCCATGTCTTCAACCCTAATTTCCCTCCTTCCTCTCCCTTTTTCCTTCCCTATCCGTGCCCTAACCTTCTCTACTTCCCCCATTCCCCCCTATTCGCATACACCCATGCCCATACCAGCAATCCCACTTCCCCATCGAAGCCCACTACCAATCCACCTTTCCCATTCGTTTTTCCCCTATACCCATCCCCATTGTTGCATGTTTTTTCTCCCCATACCCATAGCTGCGTTCTTGCCTTCCCATAGCAGCGCTTGACTCAGGTTTTTCCTTGTTGCATTCTTTCCTTCACGTATTGCATGTTTGAGTAAGGTAATTTACTATCTCTAAATTTGTTTTAATTTTCTGCATAAATAAAATCCTGATTACTTTAGACTAGTTTCTAGCTCTGATTAGGAATGCTTCTTGTTTACTTGATTGTTGTTAGCACTTGTTTATACCTCTGATTAAGAATGTTTCTGGTTTACTGCTTGCAATTTGGTCTGGTTTCTGGCTCTAAAATAGCACGCCTTTACCTTTGATGCCTGCTCTGAACTTATTGACTGAATTCTTGGTTAATGTTCTGAACTTGCTCATGCTCTAATTTAGCTTGGTTATTTGCATTGAACTTTATGCCTTGTTCTATTTTGTTCTGCCCTGATTTCACCTGATTTAGAATTCTTGGTTCTACCCTACTATGCTCTGAACTTTATTGAGCTTATTAACTGAATTGTTCTGTTCTGCTATATATCTTTTGAGCCACCCATTACTCTGATTTTCCTTAAACTGCTGGCCTTGATTGCTTTGATGTATTAGACTTGCTGGTTGGTTTAACTACGTTATAATCTCTGTTTATCTACTTTATGCTGTCATGACAATGGTATCTCTGATTCAGTTTGCCCTTTTCTGTGTACTACTTGTGATGCTCTGAATTTCCCAGTTGTCTCTGCATAATTCTATAATTGCCTCCATTGATTTAAACAACATTTGACTATTAAATTGACTGAAATTTGCAATTTTGGCTTTGAAATCCCCTGTTTTCTGTTTCCTCCCACATTTGCTCACTTTGAAGTGCACTTGGTACCCTTTGTTTTTCATTGCAATTTTTATAAATGGGTCCTAAAAGAGCCCGATCAGGGCAACCATGCACCCAATCCTATCAAACATGTAAAGGATGAAATCAACCACCGCCCCAACTTCCTCATCAGATTAATGAGTATGGTATTATGTTCATTGACGATAGTCAACGGACACGATACGATACTCTAGTTAGACGGAGAATGCTAAGTACCCGGTACATGGATGAGGATTGTTTGGATAGGCTTGGGCTTTTAAATGATGTCCAATACTTGATTGATCGGATTGGGTGGAACACATTCATCTCACTGCGGTACCCAGCCTATCCTAGACCCACCTTGGATTTTTTCAGCTCCATTAATATAGTCTTGTTTCAAGGCCCCAACATTAGTCAGGGCCAAGTGAACTTTATACTATCTAAGCGTACCTTCAATCTAACCCTAGCTGAATTTAATGCATTGTTTAGCCTACCTTCAGGAGGTACTAGATCAGTACCCTCTAGTTTTCTTGCTAACATTTTTGGGAACTCAATTGCCATTGAGGGGCAATACAGTGCATCAAGTTCAAAATCCTCTTTCATCTGCAACCCTACTTTCAGATATTTACAGCTTCTTAAGGCCCATACTGTTTTTGGTAGGGCTGAGAGTGATGGGGTTGCAAATCAGAGAGAGCTTTATTTTCTACTTGCTATGGTACACGGTACAAAGGTGTATATAGGAGCCTTTATGGCTCATCAGATGGCTAAGGTAGGTGGTGCAATGAATAGGAGGATAGTCATGGGAGGCTTGGTCACTGCTATTGCTAAAGGGTTAGGGTTTGAGGCTCAGTTACAGGGGATGCAACTAGTCATAGGCAGCAACATGATTGATTTAGAATCTTATTTGAACATGAAACTTGTTTTTAAGAAAAATGCCAAATTTTGGTTGTATCTCCGCGGACATACAATCTTCCGCCTCCCTAATCCTACTAGGACTGCAATGACCAACCAGGAGAATTAGGCTTACTCCTTAGAGAATAATAGGGAGGGAGTTGAGATTCCTCCAGAGGAGGAAGATTTCCCCATGGAGCCACTTATGGCTCTTCCACCCCCACCCCACTACTATTTTATTGATCATGTAGGTCCATCATCTGCTCCCTCGGAGGTTCTAAACTCCATCTCTTCCAGGCTTAGCCGTATTGAGGCTGAGCAACTTTCCCAAAGAGCAACCCTGCATGCCATGCAAGCGTTCATCCATAGCATGCAGAGTATGATGAAGACCTGGTATACTTGGCACCTGGGACAGCACCCCCTTCCACTACCATCGGATGACCAGTGAGTACGTAAGTTCTCTCCTCCCTTTTGCCTGGATTTTCCTATATTTATGACATTGAGGACACTGTCTGATTTAAGCATGGGGAGTGTACTTTCATAGCTGATTTTTAGGGCTTGAGTTTATGATTTGCACTAGCCATGTTTATTTGTTGATTTAGCTTCTCTTTGCATGTATATATTGTACATATTGCATTCCTTTTTTTCTTGCTGCATCATCACATAGTTGCTAATTCCAAGATAGACTTGTATAGTATAGGCTGATTTTAGCCCATGAACATGTGATGCACAATAGGATCTGAAATAGGTAGTTATTATTTTAGTCTCTCTCTTCTAGCATTAAACCTCTAATTTTTTGAAAAATATCTCTCTATTGTTCTGTAAATTGTATGCTTAGGCTAATTTTCACACTATGAGAGTGTGGAGGTAGGGAGATGTGAAAAATGAGGGTATGTGAAACCTAAAAAGTTTTTACTCTGAGTACCTCCTTCAAGGCACCAAAAAGGCCTTAGTATGAGTACCTAGATGCTTTTACCCTAGTGAGATGGAGCATAAAATGCACTCACAGCATATTTCTATAAAAAAAAAAAGAAAAAAAAGAGAAAAGAGAAGAAGAAAAGAGAAGATGAGAAATAAAAGAAATGGGTTAAGAAGAATAGAAATAAGGGTAAGGCAACATAGGGAGATCTAAAGGATGAGGTGGCCTACTCGAGTGTTTGAAAATCGGTCAGATGCATACAACCAATGGTAACAATAGAAACAGATATATAATAGAAAAGTTTCTGGTTTGGTCTTAGAAGGATAGAGACTATTTGATAACTGTCTATTCATATATCTATTGTGTGCACACTGACTGAGTAAAAAGTTACCTGTATTGCATTTTTCTATCTTATGGAATTTTGATTGCATCTTTCCCCCTTCCTTCTGATATGACATGCTATTTGCTTAAGGACAAGCAAAAGTTTAAGCATGGGGGAGTTGATAAAGGGGAATTTTGAGTGTTTATTGGCCGTATTTTATACCCTAATTCATAGTAACTTGTGATTATTTCTATGCTTTTGGTTATACTTTGTTCTCGGTACTACTGTGGCTTGTTTTATCGTTGCAGGGAACAAAAGAATCCAAGAAGCAAGAAAAAAAACCATCATGGAAAGAACCAAAAGGACCTGGGATATGCTAAGGAGGAAGCAAGGAGGCTACACATCAAAAATCATGGAGAAAGCACTTCGGCAGCATGCAGCACGGCCAGCCCGTGCTTGGTGGCCTGCAACACGGCCAGGCCATGCTCTGAGCAAGAGATGCAAGATCTCCCCATATTCTAGCCTGAAGCACGGCCAGGCCATGTCCTGGGACACGGCTGTGCTTCGGGGTCCGTACAGAACATTAAAATTAGTGTTTTTTGCTGCAAAACAGATAGAGAGGCATGGGGATGTGCAGTTAAGCAAGGGGGGACCGTAGGAAACACTGGAAAATCGCCTTTTAGGCTTAGGAAACACATTTAGACTAGGTTTTTACATAGATTATTGTGGATTTTAGAGACTCTAGAGTTGATTTTACAGTATTCAAGGTTGTAATCCATCGGAATTTTCTGCAGACTAGGTTTTATCTTTCTATTTCAGTTTTCTTCTTCTACTTCTACTCATTCTCTTTCAATTGTACTGAACTATCATGATTTATTCAATGAAGATGAATTTGATTCCTGTTTTGATGATGTGTGAGTAAATTTAATCTAGGGTTTCGGTAAACCCAATTGTGATACAATGATACTGTGCTTATGACTTGAATTATGAAACCCTAATTGTGATTGGTTCTAGATTGATTTGGATTGACTATTATATGCATGAATGAGTTGACAGAATGCCTGATCACCAATCTATCACGTCTTAGGTATTTAATCGATGAATTGAAAGGTGAAGATTAAAACTGGAACCTAATAGTTAATTAGGGATATCTTAATCACGAAAGTAGTATAAGATTCTCTAGGATTGAATCGATCAATGGGCACGAGAAAACCAATTAATTGCATTCCATGGTTGGCATAAAGTTTAATGGACCTAGGTTAAGCTAAGAACCACGAAAGTAGGTAATTTGATTCACCTAAGTACAATTGGTAATGCTTGAAAGAGATTGCCAATTAATTGAGGCTAAACCATCCCCAATAATCTATATAACTGCAATTAGAGGTAAATATCAGTTGTTGAGTATCACAAGTGTGGTGAACCCTAACCCTAGGCTTTGCTAAATTGATTATTTTTATCTATTTAATTGCAATATTTTTCCATCGAATTGTAACAATTTAGACAACACCTTTTTGTGAAATTCTGGTAATTGGCATTGTTCTCTGTGGGATACGACCCGTACTTGCCGGACTAGCTACAGCTACGCCGTGCACTTGCGGTATTTGGTAAAACATACACAACAAATATGCATAGCAAAAAGGAGATTTGTATTTTGAAAATTATAATGATATGTTCTTAAGATAAGGGACAAGGTCCCTTTGATTTAGGGATTCATTTCCATTTTCTTTTGTCTTAATCAAGTATGATAGGTTTGCCTTTTTGGGTGGCAAATTTCTAGCCCTTGAATCTCCATTATTTGGCTGAAATTATTTGTGTGGGATTGGAATGTTTTGTCCTAATACCATGTATTATCATACCACTTGCTAAAATTATGAGTGTAGGATATAGATGTTTTGTCCTAATGCTATGTATTATCATACCACTTGCTAAAATTATGAGTGTAGGATATAGATGTTTTGTCCTAATACCTTGTCACCTAATCTTGATTACACCATTATTTTATCACTTTATTTTTATTTTTATTTTTATTTTTCCTCTTGGGTTTGGGCTCATTCTTGCCCATTTTCTTTACTTTGGTTAAAATTCTACCTTTCATAATGGGCTTGGTCACATTTTCATGATTTTTGGGCTACCGGTCCAATTTCTATATCCTAGTCCAAGTCTATGTTTTATTTCTTCCTTGGGCTATCCTATTGACTTGCTAAAAATTCATGTGAGGTAGAAATATTCTATATGAAGTGTCCATAGTTGAAAGCCCAATTTATGGGTGGAGATACTAAACTTAGTAACTTTAACTCTTAAATTCAGAAAAATTACCCTAATCCAATCTTCTTGAAATTTTAATACCTTCACAAAAATTTATCTTCCTTACCTAAGAATTTCACCTTTCTTTAGTACATTTATTTCTAATATTTCCTCTTAGGTTTTCTCTTTTTACCTATTCCATTAATGTTAGAACATTTCTATGCATGCGTAAGGTGAAGACGTTGGTTTCGATTGATATCCACCGTCAAGGGATTGCATTGATCATTGACAACATAATCAATCTGTAATTGAATATCTATCATTGGGTTTCTAACCCTGTTCCTCTGTAAGTCTAGTACATTAATGACAATCACACCAATTAAACTCTAATTAACAAGCAATCCTTTAGTACATCGGTAAAGCATAACTTATTAACAGCATGAAGAACTAGAGAAACTGACAGAGCTAAAAAAATATAAACACATCAGCTATATCTAATTTTGTTAATTATTCATCATAGGTTCAATGATTTATAATCCAAAATCCTCAACCCTATTTGCCTCATTAATCACAGAATTGAAGACTTTGTTCAAAACATAATTCAGCGGTAGATTAAAACAAATAATATACTAGTAGGCCTCCCTAGCAATCATATGAATAATCATTGAGAAGAAGAGCAGATGAATAATCAATACTCAATTAAGATTGAAATAATAAAATCAAGTCCAAATCTCTCAATGCATGAAGATCCCTTGAGGTTTCAATCTACCTCTACCAACTAAAAAGAACTAGCCACGCAGGGCCATAAGAAAATCTAAAGAAGAATTGAAGAATGTAACTAAGAATTTATGTAACAACTCTATTTATGTAAATGTAAAAGAAATTTTTTTTTATATTTGTAAAATTCCATAAAGTTATTACTGCTTTAATTCTAACCACTTAACTCGTAATAATAATCACTTTAACCAAGCATAATTGTTATTAATAGTGATACAATACTGAGTTTCCATACACACCATTATTTTACAAACTACACACCATTATTTTACAAACATTTGTACAAAGATACATATTAGCTTTAATCATCTACGTCGACTACTTCCGGGGACACTAGTGCGGGCGGCACCTCCACTAGAATCTTAGTCACATCTACTACAGATATATCTGATAAAACTGGTAGTTGCCCAAGGTAGGGCACCTCGATCCAACGTACGAAAACAATAAGTGTCATGGAGAAAATCTGCATAATTATTCTTCTGAACATGATATGGAAATATAGTGAGAATTAAATCCCTATAGGTTCAATAACAAATCATACAGTAATGATATGTATGACAGGATTAACTATTTTTAGAATATCATATGATGGCCATCAACTTATTCTCATTTCAAGCTATCCCGGTCAGGGTGAGTATCCTCTACTCTCCAGTACGGGCTTTTCCCGCTCCGTCCGACATGGCACACTTTCTCTTTCTTTTCTCATAATCATAATCATAACCGTTGGTAGGGCGTCCCCTACTGATGCACCACACAGATTGCCATGTGACCGTGCTCATTTCTTTTCTTTTCACAATGATAGCCAAAAATATGCTTTCAATAACAAGTATGTTCATCAAAATATAACTATTACCATAAATCATTGGTAATCATGCCATGAACATAACCATTTCAAATATCACTTTATAAAATATTTTCATATCAAAATTTCACATTTAAGATGGTAAGAAGTTCATACAATGGCAATGGCTATGGCATATACTAGTCATTTATTATTTTCATTTATAAGTGATGAGTGAGTTTTATACTCATAAATTAAATATTTTCATCTTATCTTTTGCCATAATTAAGCATAAATCTCCCTTACTTGTCTTTAGTTTTGTGTCTTTCTTACAGATGGAGAGAAGAGTAGAAAATGGACTTAATTGGAGGAATCAGAGTTAAATTGTGGTTCTTTGGAAATGATGTCTATAAATCAAGCAGATAAAACAAATTCATTAAGGATGGCTGAGTAAGGAGCATTATCATATTGTCTCTTGAGACGCATCCTAATGGATATATGCACAAATTTATTCTTGATTTATGATCACATTTCCAAAAGAACTAAAACATAAAGATTCAAGGCAAAGCACCCAATATTGAGAATATGTTTGCTGGTTGCAGTCCAGCCCAACCTTGCTGTAGTACTTGGGCCATATCTCTGAAAATACATATCCAATATGTATGCAATTTGGTCGGTGTGTAGCTGACACAATTGGGTACAACTTTCATGTTCAAGTGGTCAGAAAATACGGACATTAAAAGGGCCAAAAGTGGGCTAGAAGAGAATCTGACTACTGCTGCAGTCCAGCCCGACTTTGCTCTAGTATTGTGACCATAACTCACACATTACGTATCCAATTTGTCCACAATTTGTCTTGACGGAAAGCTAATGAAATTGTCTACAACTTTCATGTTGATGAAGTCAGAAAATTCGGCGGTTTTCAAGACGATATTCAAGGATCAATTTCGGTGCACATATGGAATTCAAATTGTCAACTTTGTACAACTTCCTACCTAACAATTTTGACAATTACCACACCAACCACACTTAATTGTATCTATAAATAGAGGGCTTGAGGGGTGAGTGAGGGAGTTTTTGGAGAGCTTTGGAGAGAGCTTGGGAAAGCTTTGTTGGAATTCTACGAACTTGTAATGTTATTCTCTCTTTAGACATCTTGTATTTTTTTCATTTCCTTTCATAATATTATCATGTTTCTTCATCTTTCATTTCACTTTCTTGCCTTGATTATGGAGAACTAATCTCCTAATGCTAAGGTGAAAGGGTGAAACTCTTGGTATGAGAATAATAATTTATCTAACTCTTAATCTTAATGTTTATCTTTGATATTGTATTTACCTTCCTATTTCTTTTCTCATAATTATTTCTTAATGGCTGGTTTTATCATACCGCCGATTTCTTGTTATGTTATTGGATGGTTTTATTAGACCGCCTATCTCTTATTATTTTCATGGTTGGCTTTGCCGCCTACTTTATTTTATTTTACTATTGGTTGGCTTTGCCACCGATTCTATTTCATTTTATTTTGTTATGTTAATTAATTTTCTACCTTTCATTTTTTGCATAAGTTAATCTTGTAAAATGTGAATCTTGATTTATTGTAGACAATATAATGATTGGCACAATTTATGCTTGAATCCATTTACAAGTTATCTTTTGCATCTTTTGTATTTTTAATCTTGTGAAGTGTGAACCTTGATACATTGTAGACAATTTTTGGCACAATATATACTTGAATCACTCTTGATTTATTGTAGACAATATGTTGATTGGCACAATGTACGCTTGAATCCATTTTACAAGAATGTTTTAATTATTAGAAAGGAGGTAAATATAATTCATGTATAAACAAAGTCGAGCTTAAATTAACATATCATCGGATTAGAACTTTATTCGTGTAAAGATTCTAATTGAGTAATAAAAGAGTTAAATTTATTTTTATTCGATATACCAAGAGTGAATCTCCTAACCTTAGCATGCTTCTTTACCTTGAATACATCTTCATTTAATTTCAGTATATTAGTTCTTTGCATATTTTGTTCAATATTCCTCTCACAAAACGAGACATCGGGAACTAGGTTAGAAGTATTTATTTCGGATCTATATTAGAATTTTCTCTCAATTGGCAATCTCTGTGGGATCGACCTTGCATACCACTAAATCTATACTCCAATAGATTCGTGCACTTGCGAGTTTTAATTAAAACAACAACAAGTTTTTGGCGCCGTTGCCGGGGATTGCGACGGAAAAGCTATTTGGATCCAGGTAAGTACTTTTCTTCCACTAGTTATAGTTAGAACATTTGTTTATTCTGTGTATAGAAATTTTTCTTTAGAATTGTTTCTTGAAAATTGGTGTAGTAATTTGGGTGTATAAAATTTGTTGATTCTGTCAACAAGGCTAAAAGCGCCTAAGGAGTATGGGTTTTAAGAGAAACCATTGTGATTCCTCCATATTTTCCTGGGAATCTACCTATTAAATACTACCCATTATTACTAACACTTCGAAAAAAAAAAGGAGTTTGTATAATTTTATGATTTTTATTTTGTGGTATTTGCATGTTGTAGCCGTTGTGTAGTTAGATACTTTTTCATAATTAGGAAGCAATTTTTTTAGTTTATGTGTGCTTGGAAACGTGATAAAGATAAGCGGTTGGTTAGGAAAAGTTTAGGGTCAACCATTGAGTGTACAATAGAGACATTAGATTCTGCTGGATCACCATTAAAAATGGAAGAACAATTAAAAATGGAAGAACAAGTTGTGCATAATAAAACTCTTATGGAGTACTTCTCACCTGTCATAGCCAATACTCCATCTTGCATAGTTTTACCCCAAACTACTGCAACTCATTTTGAACTCAAACTGGCCATACTCCAACTTTTACCATCATTTTATGGTATGGAAAGAGAAGATCCCTACATGCACATTAAAGAGTTTCTTGAAATCTGCTCGACTTTTCGCTTCCAGAATTTCAATGATGAATCAATCAGGCTTAGAATGTTTCCATTTTCATTGAAAGATAAAGCTAAAGCTTGGTTGAACTCCCTTCCTACAGGAACTATAACTAGTTGGAACCAATTAGTAAATAAGTTTCTAGCAAAATTTTTCCCTATGTCTAAAACTGATGCCCTTCGGAGAGAAATTTCTGATTTTTGTCAAAAAGAGGGTGAACAATTTTTTGAATGTTGGGAAAGATTTAATGATCTTCTTCTAAAATGTCCTCATCATGGTTTTGAAACTTGGAGATTAGTGAAATATTTCTATGATGGCTTAACTTCATCAAACCGTCAAATGATCCAAAGCATGCATGGTGGGAGATTTTTACAATTGAATGAGGGGGAAGCTTGGGAATCCTTAGGATCTTTATCTGAAAATTCTCAACATTGGAACTGCATAGATCCCAGGGATAAGAAGTCTCAAATAAAAAAAAAGGGAGGAATTTACGAAGTGAGTGATGACACAGATGTGAGAATTGCCTTAGCTAGCCTGACTAGAAAGGTAGAAGCTTTAACTTTAAGTCATACTCTGAACCCTTCTACCAATACTAGGATAGAGGCATGTGCCTTATGTTCTAGTACATCTCACATTGCACAATTTTGTCCATCCATACCAGCTTACCAAGAAGCATTTTCTGAGCAAGCTAATTCTCTTCAGTCTTATGGAAAATCATCAGATAGTCCATTTGCACCCACATATAATCCAAATTGGAGGAATCATCCAAATTTTTCATGGAGGCAAAATCAACCTGCAATGAATCAAAATGGGCAACAATTTGCCTCTTCCAATTCATACCCTCACGTTTCTCATCATGCTCCTCCTTTCGGGGTACCACAATAAAGAAAACCTTCTTTGGAGGATACCTTGCAACAGTTCATGCAATCGACCCAACAAATCTTGCAATCTCACACTCAAGCTATTTCCAAGCTTGAAACACAATTGGGTCAATTAGCCAGTGCTATAGGAGAAAGAGAAAAAGGAAAATTCCCCAGTCAACCTGTTCCAAATCCTAAGGGTCAATATGAAGTAGGATCATCAGCAAATCCTGAGGAAGAAGTAAAGTCTGTGACAACCCTTAGATCTGGAAAGGTCATCGATAATCATGTTCACATGCCAAAAAATAAAGAACAGAGTCAACATGAATCCCAAACTAATGACTCAAGTGAAAAGAAAAGTGAACAAATTTCTTATGCCCCCAAAGCTCCTTTCCCTCAAAGACTTGCATCTGTCAAGAAAGGTACTCAGTATAGTGACATTTTAGAGGTGTTTAAGCAAGTAAGCATTAACATCCCTTTTCTTGACGCTATCAAACAAGTACCTGCTTACTCAAAATTCCTGAAAGATCTTTGCACGGTGAAAAGAAAAACTAATGTCCCAAAAAAGGCATTCTTGACTGAACAAGTCAGTTCTATAATTCAGCAAAAGACTCCTGTCAAGTACAAAGATCCAGGTTGTCCTACAATTTCTTGTATTATAGGTGACCATGTGATTAACAGAGCCTTACTTGATCTAGGAGCAAGTGTCAATCTGCTGCCGTATTCTGTGTATGAGAAACTTGGGTTAGGAAAGCTGAAACCTACATCAGTGACCCTTCAGTTAGCTGATAGGTCCACCAAAATCCCTAGAGGTGTCATAGAAGATGTGCTCATTAAGGTTGATAAATTCTACTTTCCAGTAGATTTCATTGTTCTTGACACTGAACCTGTTGAGAATGCTGAGACACAAATTCCAGTCATTTTGGGTAGACCATTTCTGGCAACATCCAATGCAATTATTAATTGTCGAAATGGAATTTTGAATTTATCTTTTGGAAATATGACTGTGGAATTAAATGTTTTTAATGTCTCTCATCAACCTGTGGACATGGATGATTTATGTGAGGTCAACCTAATTGAAAGTGCCATTTCTGATTCATTTTTAGACTCCTTTAGTAATGATCATCTAGAAAAATATTTGATTCATTTCGATAAGGATAAAAATGAGGATTATCTAGTTCGTGAAGTAGACTCTTTGTTAGAGACAACTCCACTAATGGATACTGATAAATGGAAAGCTAAAAAAGAAAAAGTCTCACCTTTTGAGTCAGTTCCACTGCCATCTGTTGTTCATACTGTTTACCCACATGGTGCAGTAAAAATTGAAAACCCCAAGAACGGTGATGTGTTTAAAATAAATGGTCAAAGATTGGAAGCATTTTTGGAATTACCAAATCCAGAGATAGAGGAGACACCTTTGCGTGATCCTGTCTACAAGGATTGATTTGCTTTTGTTGTTAAAAGTCATCGTGCACGTTATCTAGGTAAGATCTTTCTTTATTTAACTTGCATTAATTTTTCCCTTCAGTGTTATCTTCTTTTGATTTTCTATTGTTTTCCCTCCCTTTGTTGCTTTTGCTTTTTCAAAAAAAAAACAAAAAAACAAAAAAAAATAATTTTGAGTCGATAATGGAGGACATTCTCGTACAATTGAAAAATCATTTTCCTTCTCTTCCACTCAATGCATTGACAAAAATTTACAAAGCACGGGTTGAAAGATTGAGGTTAATGATGATCATAGGAATACCTGCTGATATTCGTTGGCTGATTGAAGCTAAGGTACGGTTATCAGGTGAGTCTGCAAATGATTTCATCTCTTACATGCCTGGTTTAGGAAAAAGTAGTTTTGCTAAAAAGCGCAGAGCTAAACGAATGGGTGTTTGTTACAAATGTGGACGTGAAACTTGTAACAAACGTTGCCGTTCTTTGGGTTGGGTGTCTGTAAATCGGGAAGACAAAATTAAGTTCATTAAGGATGGCTTGAGTAAGGAGTCATTGGATGATGACTTTCATCCAACGTCTCTTGAGACACATCCTAGTGGATCTGTGCATATCGGTATTGTCGGTCTATGGCCCCATTTCAAAAAAGAACATAAACGGTACAGTCGTGGGAATCTGACGTTAAAAGACCCTGTTTGCCAATTTATAAGAAAATTGGATGGGAAGCATATCCTCGACCCATAGAGGGCGTTTAAGCCGTTACTGGACGTAAAACCAGAGGAAGATGTGAGCCACAATCACAACTACTGTACATATACATGCGTGCCGTCATTTTTGAATTTTTCACCTTTAATTTAGCTGACATTTTTCGGCCTACTCTTATAGCTATGAAAATTATGCCCCCGGCCTATGCACATAGCTATTACAAGTATGCCCTTATTTGAGTCTTATAAATGTGCACCTGATTATCTTCATCCTCATAATCAAAGTCAAGGTAAGTGCAGATATGGAAGGAATCGCAGTTCGTCACTTTCGTAATATTTGTGTCTTTTGTGGTTCTAGTCCTGGGAAAAATGGAGAATATGTAAAAGCAGCACACACTTTGGGTATGGTACTAGCCAAGAGAAAGATTCATTTAGTGTATGGTGGAGGTTGTCGAGGGTTAATGGGGAGTGTGTCTGGATCAGCATATCTAGGAGGATGCCAAGTTCTTGGTATTATTCCTACAGCTCTGGCTGCATCAAACATAGTAGGAAAAACAATTGGGGAAGAATGTAGGGTAGCCTCCATGCATGAACGAATTGCTAAAATGATGTGCAACGCTGACGCCTTCATTGCCTTACCTGGAGGTTTTGGTACTTTAGAGGAAATTTTTCAAGTCGTCTCTTGGGCACAACTGAGCATGCACCATAAACCCATAGGTTTGTTGAATGTTGACAATTTCTTTGATGGTTTGTTGTCTTTTCTTGATCATGCTGTAGAACAAAGGTTTATCTCACACTCAGCACGTCGGATTCTCATCTCGGCCTCAAATGCTGACGAGCTGATTGATGCGTTACAAGCATTTGTTCATGTACCTGATCCAGTTATAGCTCAAATAGATTGGACAACAGAACACCGCAGAAAGCGCAAACTGGACTTAGATCTTCATTTGTAATACCTTTTATTTGCTTGAGTAATTTTGTATTTTCTGTTTAGTTTGTTGCAGGTTCATCTTTTTTTAGATCTCCTTCCAGGTAATATCTCTTTTAATCTTTATTGTTTATTTTGCGTTTCTTCATCTTTCAAAAAAAAAAAATTTTTTGAGTGATGTTTTGGGATTAGGCAAAGCTAGCACCAATGATGAAAATGGTTTAAAATGCTTGTAACCTTTGAAAAATTGATGAGTTCTGGGTGTTATGTGTGAACTTGAACTCTAATGTAACTTATGTTTTATTTGAGAATCCTAATATCTGGTGCACTTAATCTTTTACATTTGACTGATTGTTTATTCAGAAAAGATTTATGTGATTTAGATATGTTAATTGATCTCATAAGACTCTAGAACTTATTCGATTGTCACTTGAGGCGAAATCCTAGACTACTCTCCATTTAAGAAATGAATTAGGCATTTTTGGAATCGTTTGAGCCTTTCAAACCAACCTATACATGATGATATCCCTAGCAACCTATTTTGAGCTTATATTTATCCTTTCTTGAACACCTATATTTCTATCTAGCCTTTAAATAAAAATATGTCTAACTCTTACCTTTCACTCTCAGGCATGATCATTTGAAAAGTTATGATTCAAGGGTGGATGGTAGAAGTTTAAAAAAAAAAAAAGAAGAAGAAAAAAAAAAAAAAAAGAAGAAAGAAAGTTAATACTCCCTAAATAAATAAGTTTGGGGGTGTTTATATTCAAAAAAAAAAATAATAGTATGAGCAAATAAATGTAAAGATGATGAAAAGGTTGGAGATAGAATTCACAGTATAATCTCAAAAGTATTTGTGAGGCTTTAAATGATTATGTATGTCAAAGAGTGAGTTGAGCTTTCATTCATATCATTTTATCCACCTTTAACCTGTGCCATACATTACAAGCCTAATGAAAGTCCTAATGATCTTAAATTTTATGATTAGTCTACATTAGTGGAGAGTGACATGAAAAATAAGCTTATGGAGTCTCAAATGCATATATCTAGAGATCTGTTTTAAATATTTGATTACATAAATTTATTTGAATGCAAAAAGTCCAATGTCATAAGACTAACACACACACACTTGGGATTCAAGAGTAAACCATATGTTGTATTTGAATAAAAGTTCTACATAACCTTAGAATTCTGATATCTTTCTTGGTTGCACATTTTAGATCCTTGAGGAATGCTTAGCAAGTCAAAAACAATTCATCACTCACTCATCATTTGAATTTTGAAGTTTGTGTGTTTTGCTTGAGGACAAGCAAAAGATTAAGTCTGGGGGTATTTGATGAGTGAGTTTTATACTCATAAATTAAATATTTTCATCTTATCTTTTGCCATAATTAAGCATAAATCTCCCTTACTTGTCTTTAGTTTTGTGTCTTTCTTACAGATGGAGAGAAGAGTAGAAAATGGACTTAATTGGAGGAATCAGAGTTAAATTGTGGTTCTTTGGAAATGATGTCTATAAATCAAGCAGATAAAACAAATTCATTAAGGATGGCTGAGTAAGGAGCATTATCATATTGTCTCTTGAGACGCATCCTAATGGATATATGCACAAATTTATTCTTGATTTATGATCACATTTCCAAAAGAACTAAAACATAAAGATTCAAGGCAAAGCACCCAATATTGAGAATATGTTTGCTGGTTGCAGTCCAGCCCAACCTTGCTGTAGTACTTGGGCCATATCTCTGAAAATACATATCCAATATGTATGCAATTTGGTCGGTGTGTAGCTGACACAATTGGGTACAACTTTCATGTTCAAGTGGTCAGAAAATACGGACATTAAAAGGGCCAAAAGTGGGCTAGAAGAGAATCTGACTACTGCTGCAGTCCAGCCCGACTTTGCTCTAGTATTTTGACCATAACTCACACATTACGTATCCAATTTGTCCACAATTTGTCTTGACGGAAAGCTAATGAAATTGTCTACAACTTTCATGTTGATGAAGTCAGAAAATTCGGCGGTTTTCAAGACGATATTCAAGGATCAATTTCGGTGCACATATGGAATTCAAATTGTCAACTTTGTACAACTTCCTACCTAACAATTTTGACAATTACCACACCAACCACACTTAATTGTATCTATAAATAGAGGGCTTGAGGGGTGAGTGAGGGAGTTTTTGGAGAGCTTTGGAGAGAGCTTGGGAAAGCTTTGTTGGAATTCTACGAACTTGTAATGTTATTCTCTCTTTAGACATCTTGTATTTTTTTCATTTCCTTTCATAATATTATCATGTTTCTTCATCTTTCATTTCACTTTCTTGCCTTGATTATGGAGAACTAATCTCCTAATGCTAAGGTGAAAGGGTGAAACTCTTGGTATGAGAATAATAATTTATCTAACTCTTAATCTTAATGTTTATCTTTGATATTGTATTTACCTTCCTATTTCTTTTCTCATAATTATTTCTTAATGGCTGGTTTTATCATACCGCCGATTTCTTGTTATGTTATTGGATGGTTTTATTAGACCGCCTATCTCTTATTATTTTCATGGTTGGCTTTGCCGCCTACTTTATTTTATTTTACTATTGGTTGGCTTTGCCACCGATTCTATTTCATTTTATTTTGTTATGTTAATTAATTTTCTACCTTTCATTTTTTGCATAAGTTAATCTTGTAAAATGTGAATCTTGATTTATTGTAGACAATATAATGATTGGCACAATTTATGCTTGAATCCATTTACAAGTTATCTTTTGCATCTTTTGTATTTTTAATCTTGTGAAGTGTGAACCTTGATACATTGTAGACAATTTTTGGCACAATATATACTTGAATCACTCTTGATTTATTGTAGACAATATGTTGATTGGCACAATGTACGCTTGAATCCATTTTACAAGAATGTTTTAATTATTAGAAAGGAGGTAAATATAATTCATGTATAAACAAAGTCGAGCTTAAATTAACATATCATCGGATTAGAACTTTATTCGTGTAAAGATTCTAATTGAGTAATAAAAGAGTTAAATTTATTTTTATTCGATATACCAAGAGTGAATCTCCTAACCTTAGCATGCTTCTTTACCTTGAATACATCTTCATTTAATTTCAGTATATTAGTTCTTTGCATATTTTGTTCAATATTCCTCTCACAAAACGAGACATCGGGAACTAGGTTAGAAGTATTTATTTCGGATCTATATTAGAATTTTCTCTCAATTGGCAATCTCTGTGGGATCGACCTTGCATACCACTAAATCTATACTCCAATAGATTCGTGCACTTGCGAGTTTTAATTAAAACAACAACAATAAGATTCGTCTTCTTTTTTAAATATTAATTTTATTTCTTTATTTTCTTGATGCAGGTTTTCATCATATCTAACCTTCTCATACTAATTAGAGCATAACTCCCTCAATTGAACTCTGATGTAGGTGATCTTGTTGTTAATTTCAAGATAAAACAATTATCTAAAACTATTATGTTGAAAAGTTTAGCGAAATATTAAGAAATCAAGGTGATATTACTCCCTCAAAGTACAAGTTATTTCCTCTCTGATAAGTTCTGACCTTTTCCTACTAATCTATCTATATCTCCCTCATATGAATTCTAAATTAAGTTATTCCAGTGGCTAAAAATCCGTGACACATATAGCAATAATTGGTATGTTAAACATTTATTTTAATTCCCTACAGAATGTTCCCAGAAATTAAAACACAGAAGCTATCCTAACATATTCTTCCCTGATTAACTATTTTCTGACCTTTGCTTACTAATCGGACCATATCTACCTCATATGGACTCTAAATGGAATGATTCCAGTGGCTAAAATTCTGTGACACATATATATTTAATTCTTATGTTAAACCTTTATTTTAATTTGTAACATCCTTAATTTCGTTTCTTTTATTGATAAAGGTACATAAAAAATTTTAATTAAGGAAATAAAATTTATTAGACAATATTTTAGATATCTAAGGAAATATAATCCTTAGAAATTCTTCACCTTATGTATATGCATAGAAAATGTTTCTAACATTAAGAGAACAAATAAAGAAGGAAAATCTAATAGGAAAGAAATTAGAAATAACATACTAAAGAGATGCAAAATTCTTGGATAAGGAAGATAAATTTTTAGAAACAAGTAAAGGTCTTAAAATTTCAAAGAACATTGAATTAGGGTAATTTTTCCTAATTCAAGAACTATAGTTACTAAGTTTAAAATCTTTACCCATACATTGGGCTTTTACCTATGGACACTTCATATAGAGTTTTTCCACTTCACATAAGTTTCTAGCAAGCCCATTGGATAACCTAAACAAGAAATTAAACATAGACTTGGACTAGGATATAGTAATTTCACCAATAGCCCAAAAATTATGAAAATGTGACCAAGCCCACCAAGAAAGGAAGAATTTTATCCAAAGCAAAGAAAATGGGTAGGACAAGCCCATAAGGGGTAAGAATAAGCCCAAATCCAAGAGGAAAAATAAAATAAAATAAATTAGATGATGATATAATAATAAGAATAAAGATTAGGTTACATGGCATTAAGACAAAAATTTAGCAAGTGGTGTGATTCTACATTCATCATTTAGGCAAGTGGCATGATAATACAAGGCTTTAGGACAAAAACATCTATATCCTTCACTCATAATTTTAGCAAGTGGTATGATAATACATGGTATTAGGACAAAACATTCATAGCCCACACAAATAATATCAACCAAATAATGGAGATTGAAGGGCTAGAAATTTGCCACTTAAAAAGGCAACCTATCATAATTGATTAAGACAAAAGAAAAATTAAATGAATCCCTAAATCAAAGGGACCTTGTCCCTTATCTTAAGAACATATCATCATAATTTTCAAAATATAAATCTCCTTTTCCTATGCATATCTTGACTAAGGAAGAGGAAGACAAGAACATAAGTTGTTTGTTTTCCAAAAATTCAACAAAGTGTATCTTAATTGTGATAAGGTAGATCCATGATCATGAAAGGTGAATTATTTGGTGGTCTATATAAGAGAACCCACCCTTACAACACTTTAATTTCGTCCAAGTGAGAAAGAGAGAGAAATAGAAGCAAGGTAGAGTGAGGAAAGGAGAGAAGAGAGAAGAAGAAAGGAAGGAAGAAGAAGGAGAAGTTTAGAAAGCTAAAGGTAAGTTTAACAATACTTCTTTTTGAAGAAAACTTTTGAAACTTATAATATTTATATGAGATTTTGATCTTAGAACTTTTATGATTGGTCATGATGTTGCTATATCATGTTACATATTGATCTTGCATGTGATGTATGTTTGAATACTTAGGTTGGTGTAGATAGTTCTGCATGGTTATGGTTATGGGTGGCAGAATTTTAAGTTTCGGTATTTTAATTTCTGGGAACAATCTATAAGGAATTAAAATAAATGGTTAACATAAGAATTAAAGATATATGTGTCCCGGATTTTTAGCCACTGGAATCATTCCATTTGGAGTCCATATGAGGTAGATATGGTCTGATTAGTAGTCAAAGGTCAGAAAATGAATCATCAGGGAAGAATATGTTAGGATAGCTTCGGTAATTTAATTTCTGGGAATTATTGGTAGGGAATTAAAATAAATGGTCAACATAAGAATTAAAGATATGTGTGTCATGGATGTTTAGCCACTGGAATCATTCAATTTGGAGTTCACATGTGGTAGATATGGTCCAATTAGTAAGCCAAGGTCAGAAAATGGTTCATCAGGGAAGATTATGTTAGGACAGCTTTTGTATTTTAATTTCTGGTAATTTTCTTTATGGAATTAAAATAAATGGTTAACATGAAAGTTATATATCTATGTCTCATGGAAATATACCCACTGGAATTATGCAATTTGGAGTTCATATGAGGTAGATATAATCCGATTAGTAAGCAGAGGTCAGAAAATGTTTATTCAGGGAAGAGTATGTTATTAATGCTTTAGTTTTTGAATTTCTGGGAATATTCTGTAGGGAATTAAAATAGCGCGCCAACATAACAATTATAGATATATGGCTCATGGATTTTTACCAACTGGAATAACGCAATTTGGAGTTCCAATTTGGGAGATATGGTCTAATTAGTCAGTAATGGTCAGAACCTATCCGAGAGGAACTATCATGTACTTTTATGGAGTAATATCACCTTTGTTTCTTAATTTTTCGCTACAATGTTCAACATAATAGTTTTAGATAATTGTTTTATCTTGAAATCGACACCAAGATCACCTACATCAGAGTTAAATTGAGGGAGTTATGCTCTGATTAGTAAGAGAAGGTTAGATAGGATGAAAACCTGCATCAAGAAAATAAAGAAATAAAATTAGTATTTAAAAAAGAAGATGAATCTTAATAAATGACTAGTATAGCCATAGCCATTGCCATTGCATGAACTTACTACCATTTTAAGTGTGTAATTTTTAACATGGAATTTACCCTAGTACTCATATAAATTTACAAGAAGTTTTGAAAGTGCCGGTTTTATTTGAAAAATCTTAGTATGCTCCGTGGTTGCAGTATTTTCACATCAGAAAAGAATTATTCTAGTTACTGGAAAACAAAATTGTGATTTGTGAAAAGTGCATGTCTAAGGAAAGCTCTGGCAAGGAAAGACATGGTACTTAAGCGTGTCCATTAGTGACCCACCTCTCTTTCCTGGGAACTTTTCTGGTGCGCTGTTTACAGACTATAATTACTATCCAGTTACTAAGGTATTAGTATGGAATTTTGACATGGAAATGTTTTATAAAGTGATACTTTAAATGGTTATGTTCATGGCATGATTACCAATGATTTATGGTAATAGTTATATTTTGATGAACATACTTGTTATTGAAAGCATATTTTTGGCTATCATTGTGAAAAGAAAAGAAATGAGCACGGTCACATGGCAATCCGTGTGGTGCACCAGTAGGGGACGCCCTACCAACGGTTATGATCATGTTAATAAGAAAAGAAAGAGAAAGTGTGCCATGTCGGACGGAGCGAGATAAGCCCGTACCGAAAAGTAGAGAATACTCACCCTGACCGGGGTAGCTTGAAGTAAGAATAAGTGGATAGCCATCATATGAAATTCGAAAAATAGTTATTCATGCCATACATGTCATAACTGTATAATTTTCATGTGCATGATAAAGTGCATTCATGTGACCTAAAGATATTTTCTGTAGTTTATACAGCTGAACATGACGTGATGAACTATATTGATGGTAAATTATGATTTATTGTTGAACTTACTGGGATTTAATTCTCACTATATTTCCATATCATGTTCAGAAGAATAAATATGCAGATATTCTCTATGACACTTATTATCTCTGTACGTTGGATCGAGGTGCCCTACCTTGGGCAACTTCCAGTTATTTCTGATGTAACTGTCGTAGATGTAACTGAGATTCCGGTGGACGTGCCACCCGAACCAGTGTCCCCGGAAGTAGTCGATATAGATGATTAGAACTAATATGTATCTTTGTACAAATGTTTGTAAAATAATGGTGTGTAGTTTGTAAAATAATAGTGTGTATGGAAACTCAGTATTGTATAAATTAAATAAATGTTATATTGAGTTAAGTTGTAACGCGGTAATAACTTCATGGTATTTAAAAAAAAAAAAATTACATAAATGGAGTTGTTACATAATTGGTATCAGAGCAGGTCGATCCTAGATGGCCAGTAGTTGGATGGTTATCTGAATCGATCTTATAGTGTCTTGAGTATGTTGTGGTTGTGCTGTGTAGGGGATCAGTGATTCATATAGGTAAGAAATTACTAGTGTTTCCTATCTATATGCCGAGGTGGTGTTATGACTGCTATTAAATATTTTTGAACTAACTATTGGGCTTGATCACCTCAATAGCAGCATAACTTTGTTTTGTACCATAGTAGGAAATGGCACCACCAAGGAGGAATCCAGCAACCAATGCAGAGGAAACCCTGCACAACCTGGCCACAGCAATTCGAGACCAAGTTATGACCACCAACCAAATTTTACAACATCTCCAGAATGCTAATAACACAAATGTTGAGATTGGTCCTAACAACCGGACGGCTGGAAAAGATAATGGTATATCCGAGTTCCTGAGGACTAGACCACCTTGTTTCCAAGGTGGTTATGACCCAACGGTAGCCGAAAGGTGGATTAGGGAATTAGAGAAAATCTTTGAAGTGATGGGCTGTACTGAAGAGCAGCAAATCATTTTTGCTGCATATATGTTAAAGGATGAAGCAGAATACTGGTGGCGTGGAGCTAGAGAACTTTTAGCTCATCAAGGAAGACAGATCACCTGGCAAGTGTTCAAGGACATTTTTTTTGAAAAGTACTTTCCAAGTACTGTACGGGCAGAGAAAGAGATCGAATTTCTCCAACTCAGGCAAGGAAGCATGACCGTGGACCAGTATATCGCAAGGTTCGAGGAGCTGTCTAAGTTCTCCTCTTATCTGCGATATAACCCAGATGAAGCATGGAAGGCGGTTAAGTTTGAAGCGGGACTAAACCCGGAGTTAAAGAATGCTGTTATAGCTATGGAGATCAGGGAGTTTGTACCTCTGATAAATAAATGCAGACTCCTGGAAAAGAGTTTAAGGGCAGTGGAAGACGAGAAGCAAAGGCGAAACCTATGGAAAAGGAAGAAAAATTTTCCCAACCCTAGAAAGAACGTGAGAAGAAGTGGATATGGAGCTGGTAAGAGGCCATTGATTGCGGGTCCTAGGCCTTTTCAACAAGACCTCGCCTCAGTCAAGTGCGCTAAATGCGGACGCATGCATGGTAACCGGCCATGCTACATGGGACAAGATGTCTGCTTCAATTGCGGACAGAAGGGACATTTTGCGAGAAACTGCCCACAGAATGTAGGAAAGCAGCCAGAACAGAGGCCTCAGGTGAAAGGAAGGGTTTTCACCCTGAGCGGCCAAGAGGCAGCTCAATCTTCTGAAATGATTCAAGGTACATGCTATATTTATGGATTTGCTCTTATGGTGTTATTTGACTCTGGTGCTAGTCATTCATTTATATCAGAAGAATGTATTAGGAAGTTTCAGTTCCCTATTTCTGAAACTCCCTATGAGCTATCTGTAGTAACCCCTACAGGGGAACGGGTATTAACTTCCTCTGTATGTAAGGACTGTCAAGTCACCATCCAGGAGAAAACTTTTTCTGTAGACCTCGTCAGTTTACCTTTAAGAGGTATTGAGGTCATTCTAGGGTTAGACTGGATGTCTAGAAATCGAGTCTTGTTGAATTGTTGTAACAAGACCGTTGAATTTCTACCTTCTACTCCGAAAGAGGAGGTCCAGTTATTGATGTTAAATGCCAATCAAGTTAATAGGGAGTTGAAGAATGGAGTACTTGGATACATTCTCTTGTATTTATCAAACCTAGAAGTCGAATCGAAACTTGATGAAATTCCAATAGCCAACGAGTTTCCTGAAGTGTTTCCATCAGATATTCCAGGCTTACCTCCCAAGAGAGAGATAGAGTTCTCTATTGATCTCCTACCTGGGACAGGGCCTATCTCTATTGCACCATATCGAATGGCCTCGAAGGAACTACAAGAACTAAAGAAGCAGTTGGAGGAACTATTAGACAAGCAATTCATTAGACCGAGTGTATCACCTTGGGGAGCTCCTGTATTGTTTGTTAAGAAGAAAGACGGGAGTTTGAGACTATGCATAGATTACAGACAGCTGAATAAGGTGACTATCAAAAATAAGTATCCTCTCCCTAGGATAGATGACTTATTGGATCAATTAAAGGGAGCCTCCATCTTTTCTAAAATTGACTTGCGGTCAGGATATCATCAGATTAGGATTAAGGAGGAGGACGTACCAAAAACTGCCTTCAGGACTAGGTATGGGCACTATGAGTTTCTCGTAATGCCCTTCGGGTTAACGAATGCACCTGCAATTTTCATGGATTACATGAATCGCATTTTTCGACCCTACCTAGATCAATTTGTTGTAGTGTTCATTGATGACATCCTGATATATTCTAAGAGTGAGAAAGAACATGAACAACATCTCCGAATCGTGCTGCAAGTGCTGAAAGAGAAAAAGTTATATGCTAAATTGGAGAAGTGTGAATTTTGGCTGTCAGAGGTGAAGTTTCTCGGACATGTCATCTCTAATAGAGGGGTAGCCGTAGATCCTAGCAAGACGGAAGCAGTGATTAAGTGGGAGATACCAAAGACGGTTACGGAAATCAGAAGTTTCCTTGGTTTGGCAGGATACTACAGGAGATTTATACAAAACTTCTCTCGTATAGCCTTGCCATTGACTAAATTGACCAGGAAGGGAAGTCCTTTCAAATGGACTGATCAATGTGATGCTAGTTTTCAGGAGCTGAAGACAAGACTAACCACTCCTCCTGTTTTAATTATTCCAGACCCCACAGGACATTTTGAAGTGTATAGTGATGCTTCAAAGAAAGGGCTAGGGTGTGTGTTAATGCAAGACAAGAGAGTAGTTGCTTACGCCTCTAGACAACTAAGACCCCACGAAGGAAACTATCCAACCCATGATCTTGAATTAGCGGCAGTAGTGTTTGCCTTAAAGATTTGGCGACACTATTTGTACGGGGCAACCTTTGAAGTATATTGTGATCATAAGAGTCTTAAATACCTCTTTGATCAGAAGGAGTTAAATATGAGGCAACGAAGATGGGTAGAATTCCTCAATGACTACAAGTTTGAGATAAAGTATCATCCCGGAAAGGCGAATGTTGTAGCAGATGCCTTGAGTCGAAAATCTCTGCATATGGGTCAGATGATGGTGTATGAGATGCAGATGCTAGAGGAGTTTCGAAATTTGAAGCTAGCCCCTACTCTTACTCCAAAGAATCTAGTCATTAATGGTTTAAGTATAGGGTCTGACCTTAGAGCCCAGATCAAAGAAGCTCAAGCTCACGATCAATACTTACAAGATCATAAAGACCAAGGTAATTTTTCTGTAATGGAAGATGGAGCAATCATGTATCAGGGAAGGATTTGTGTCCCTCAAGAACAAGAGTTGAGGACTAAGATACTGCAGGAAGCGCATCAAAGTAAATACACAATCCATCCTGGATGCACTAAAATGTACCAGGATTTAAAAAGGATGTATTGGTGGCCAGGGATGAAAAATGACATTGCTGAGTTTGTGGCGAAATGTCTCATTTGTCAAAAGGTGAAGGTGGAGCATCAAAAGCCAGCGGGATTTCTACAACCTCTTGAGATCCCTAAATGGAAATGGGATAGTATTTCGATGGACTTTGTTGTAGGTTTACCTAAGACTTCAGTGGGACATGACTCTATCTGGGTAATAGTTGACAGATTAACCAAATCTGCTCACTTTTTGCCCATAAAAATAAACTTTTCACTAGATAAATTGGCCCAATTGTACGTTCAGGAAATAGTTAGACTCCATGGGATTCCCTTAAATATTGTTTCTGATAGAGATCCGAGGTTCACGTCGAGGTTTTGGAAGGCGTTGCAAGAAGCTTTTGGTACTCAATTGCGGTTCAGTACTGCCTACCATCCTCAAACTGACGGGCAGACAGAACGAACCATTCAAACCCTAGAAGATATGTTGAGGGCCTGTGTGATAGAGCAAGGTAAAGGATGGGATAAGTACCTACCTTTAGTAGAGTTTGCTTATAATAATAGCTATCACTCTAGCATTAAGATGGCCCCCTATGAAGCTTTATACGGTAGAAAGTGCCGATCTCCACTATGTTGGTTCGAGGTAGGAGAAAAGAACTTGTTAGGTCCTGATTTAGTTCAACAAACCACTGAACAAATCAGGATGATACGAAACAAAATACTTACAGCTCAGAGTCGGCAAAAGAGTTACTATGATAAGAGACATAGATCTTTAGAGTTTGAGGAAGGAGACCATGTATTTCTGAAACTTTCCCCGACTACTGGAGTTGGTAGGTCTCTCAAAACAAGAAAGTTAAGTCCGCGATTTTTAGGACCCTACCAAATTCTAAAGAAAGTTGGGACATCAGCATATCAAGTTGCTCTCCCACCTAATTTGTCCAACCTGCATAATGTTTTTCACGTATCACAGCTGCGGAAGTATCTTTCAGATTCATCACATATAATACTGGATGAACCAATCCAAATAAAGGAGAACATGACATACCAGCTAGTACCTGCATCCATATTGGACACTGACGTGAAGCAACTGAGAAATAAAACCATTCCCCTAGTTAAGGTGTTATGGGAAGGTTTGACTCCGGAAGAAGCAACTTGGGAGCTGGAAGAAGTCATGAGGAAGAAATATCCGCAATTGTTCTTATAAGGTAATTTCTGAAATTTTGAGGACAAAATTTCTTTTAGGGGGAGAGAAATGTAACATCCTTAATTTCGTTTCTTTTATTGATAAAGGTACATAAAAAATTTTAATTAAGGAAATAAAATTTATTAGACAATATTTTAGATATCTAAGGAAATATAATCCTTAGAAATTCTTCACCTTATGTATATGCATAGAAAATGTTTCTAACATTAAGAGAACAAATAAAGAAGGAAAATCTAATAGGAAAGAAATTAGAAATAACATACTAAAGAGATGCAAAATTCTTGGATAAGGAAGATAAATTTTTAGAAACAAGTAAAGGTCTTAAAATTTCAAAGAACATTGAATTAGGGTAATTTTTCCTAATTCAAGAACTATAGTTACTAAGTTTAAAATCTTTACCCATACATTGGGCTTTTACCTATGGACACTTCATATAGAGTTTTTCCACTTCACATAAGTTTCTAGCAAGCCCATTGGATAACCTAAACAAGAAATTAAACATAGACTTGGACTAGGATATAGTAATTTCACCAATAGCCCAAAAATTATGAAAATGTGACCAAGCCCACCAAGAAAGGAAGAATTTTATCCAAAGCAAAGAAAATGGGTAGGACAAGCCCATAAGGGGTAAGAATAAGCCCAAATCCAAGAGGAAAAATAAAATAAAATAAATTAGATGATGATATAATAATAAGAATAAAGATTAGGTTACATGGCATTAAGACAAAAATTTAGCAAGTGGTGTGATTCTACATTCATCATTTAGGCAAGTGGCATGATAATACAAGGCTTTAGGACAAAAACATCTATATCCTTCACTCATAATTTTAGCAAGTGGTATGATAATACATGGTATTAGGACAAAACATTCATAGCCCACACAAATAATATCAACCAAATAATGGAGATTGAAGGGCTAGAAATTTGCCACTTAAAAAGGCAACCTATCATAATTGATTAAGACAAAAGAAAAATTAAATGAATCCCTAAATCAAAGGGACCTTGTCCCTTATCTTAAGAACATATCATCATAATTTTCAAAATATAAATCTCCTTTTCCTATGCATATCTTGACTAAGGAAGAGGAAGACAAGAACATAAGTTGTTTGTTTTCCAAAAATTCAACAAAGTGTATCTTAATTGTGATAAGGTAGATCCATGATCATGAAAGGTGAATTATTTGGTGGTCTATATAAGAGAACCCACCCTTACAACACTTTAATTTCGTCCAAGTGAGAAAGAGAGAGAAATAGAAGCAAGGTAGAGTGAGGAAAGGAGAGAAGAGAGAAGAAGAAAGGAAGGAAGAAGAAGGAGAAGTTTAGAAAGCTAAAGGTAAGTTTAACAATACTTCTTTTTGAAGAAAACTTTTGAAACTTATAATATTTATATGAGATTTTGATCTTAGAACTTTTATGATTGGTCATGATGTTGCTATATCATGTTACATATTGATCTTGCATGTGATGTATGTTTGAATACTTAGGTTGGTGTAGATAGTTCTGCATGGTTATGGTTATGGGTGGCAGAATTTTAAGTTTCGGTATTTTAATTTCTGGGAACAATCTATAAGGAATTAAAATAAATGGTTAACATAAGAATTAAAGATATATGTGTCCCGGATTTTTAGCCACTGGAATCATTCCATTTGGAGTCCATATGAGGTAGATATGGTCTGATTAGTAGTCAAAGGTCAGAAAATGAATCATCAGGGAAGAATATGTTAGGATAGCTTCGGTAATTTAATTTCTGGGAATTATTGGTAGGGAATTAAAATAAATGGTCAACATAAGAATTAAAGATATGTGTGTCATGGATGTTTAGCCACTGGAATCATTCAATTTGGAGTTCACATGTGGTAGATATGGTCCAATTAGTAAGCCAAGGTCAGAAAATGGTTCATCAGGGAAGATTATGTTAGGACAGCTTTTGTATTTTAATTTCTGGTAATTTTCTTTATGGAATTAAAATAAATGGTTAACATGAAAGTTATATATCTATGTCTCATGGAAATATACCCACTGGAATTATGCAATTTGGAGTTCATATGAGGTAGATATAATCCGATTAGTAAGCAGAGGTCAGAAAATGTTTATTCAGGGAAGAGTATGTTATTAATGCTTTAGTTTTTGAATTTCTGGGAATATTCTGTAGGGAATTAAAATAGCGCGCCAACATAACAATTATAGATATATGGCTCATGGATTTTTACCAACTGGAATAACGCAATTTGGAGTTCCAATTTGGGAGATATGGTCTAATTAGTCAGTAATGGTCAGAACCTATCCGAGAGGAACTATCATGTACTTTTATGGAGTAATATCACCTTTGTTTCTTAATTTTTCGCTACAATGTTCAACATAATAGTTTTAGATAATTGTTTTATCTTGAAATCGACACCAAGATCACCTACATCAGAGTTAAATTGAGGGAGTTATGCTCTGATTAGTAAGAGAAGGTTAGATAGGATGAAAACCTGCATCAAGAAAATAAAGAAATAAAATTAGTATTTAAAAAAGAAGATGAATCTTAATAAATGACTAGTATAGCCATAGCCATTGCCATTGCATGAACTTACTACCATTTTAAGTGTGTAATTTTTAACATGGAATTTACCCTAGTACTCATATAAATTTACAAGAAGTTTTGAAAGTGCCGGTTTTATTTGAAAAATCTTAGTATGCTCCGTGGTTGCAGTATTTTCACATCAGAAAAGAATTATTCTAGTTACTGGAAAACAAAATTGTGATTTGTGAAAAGTGCATGTCTAAGGAAAGCTCTGGCAAGGAAAGACATGGTACTTAAGCGTGTCCATTAGTGACCCACCTCTCTTTCCTGGGAACTTTTCTGGTGCGCTGTTTACAGACTATAATTACTATCCAGTTACTAAGGTATTAGTATGGAATTTTGACATGGAAATGTTTTATAAAGTGATATTTTAAATGGTTATGTTCATGGCATGATTACCAATGATTTATGGTAATAGTTATATTTTGATGAACATACTTGTTATTGAAAGCATATTTTTGGCTATCATTGTGAAAAGAAAAGAAATGAGCACGGTCACATGGCAATCCGTGTGGTGCACCAGTAGGGGACGCCCTACCAACGGTTATGATCATGTTAATAAGAAAAGAAAGAGAAAGTGTGCCATGTCGGACGGAGCGAGATAAGCCCGTACCGAAAAGTAGAGAATACTCACCCTGACCGGGGTAGCTTGAAGTAAGAATAAGTGGATAGCCATCATATGAAATTCGAAAAATAGTTATTCATGCCATACATGTCATAACTGTATAATTTTCATGTGCATGATAAAGTGCATTCATGTGACCTAAAGATATTTTCTGTAGTTTATACAGCTGAACATGACGTGATGAACTATATTGATGGTAAATTATGATTTATTGTTGAACTTACTGGGATTTAATTCTCACTATATTTCCATATCATGTTCAGAAGAATAAATATGCAGATATTCTCTATGACACTTATTATCTCTGTACGTTGGATCGAGGTGCCAAAAAAAAAAATTCTTTTAAGACTCGTTATGGTATTATGAGTTCTTGGTGATGTCATTTAGTCTGACAAATGCCTAGTTGCATTCAAGGACTTGATAAAAAAAAGAAGAGTATTGAAGCCATCTCTGAATTAATTTGTCATTATAATTATTGATAATATACTAAAATATTTCAAGAGTGCAGATGATCATAAGCAATATTTAAAGATAGTATTACAAACTCCAAAGGAGTATCAGCTATATGCTAAGTTCTCAAAATATGAATTTTTGACTTAGTAATAGTACTTTCCTAAGGTATGTGGCTAGCAATATGGTATATAAGATAACCCTAAAAAAGTAAAAGTGGTACAATAATGTCCACATCTTGCTACAGTTATAGATGAAGATCTAAGTTCAATTTGCGCTTTCTGTTATGGTCTGTTGTCCATTCTATTTGGGTTGTGATTGGATCAGGTACATGAACATATGCTTGTAAAGCATCGATTAACTCCTCAGCATTTGAAGCTGAAATAAGAATTTGTCGTGCTGAGTGTGGGATAAACCTTTGTTCCACAGCATGATCAAGAAAAGACAACAAACCATCAAAGAAATGATTAACATTTAACAAATCTATTGGTTTGTGATGCATATTCAGTTGTGCCCAAGAGACTATTTGGAAAATTTCTTCTAAAGTACCAAAACCCCCTGGTAAGGCAATGAAGGCGTCAGTATTGCTCATCATTCTAGCCATGCGTTCATGCATGGAAGCTACTCTATATTCTTCCCCAATTGTTTTCCCTATGTTGCTGAATGCAGCTAGAGCTGTAGGAATAATACCTAGAACTTGGCATCCTCCTACATGTACAGCTGTAGACACACATCCCATTAACCCACGGTTACCTCCACCATAGACTAGATGAATTTTTCTCCTGGCCAGCACCATACCCAGAGTTTGTGCTGCTTTCACATATTCCCCATCTTTTCCAGGACTGGAACCACAAAAGACACAGATATTTCGAAACTGACAGAATGCGGTTCCTTCCATAATTTCTATCACCTTAACTCTGAGTATGAAAATAAAGATACTAATGTAGAACTCATAGAAGGGCATATTTATAATAGCTATGCGAATAGGCCGGATATTATTAGAACAGCTATGTGAGTTATTGGTGGATATCAGCTAAATTAAAGGTAAAAAAAAAAAAACGGCAAGCATGTATATATACAGTAGTTATGACTGTGACCCATATTAAGCACATAAAGAGCATAAGATAAGATATCACCAGAAATCTGTTTTGTTTTCTTGTTGTCTTTGATGAAGCATTGATGTCTTGAAAGGTTGTAGGTGATAGCCGTCATTGTAAAAAAAAAGAAGAAAAAGAAAAAGAGTGAAAATGCAAACCAATTAATTGTTGAAGAGGAACAATCAAATGGTTTATTTTGTTTTCTCAATGTTTTTACCAGCCGACTATTAGTTTATAAGTCGACTAGCTATTTTGAGAAATTTTAATTTGGACTGGTTATTTACAGTTGATTGATTATATATATTTTGAAACAACCAACTGCATCCTACCAGTTAACTATGTGCTCTTGTTATTCACAGACTTTATAGGCTCAGAGATATTTTTTTTCATATGATATGCTTCCGCCGAATAACAATATCTTTGTATTAAATATTGGCACATATATTCAAAATTTGCGGCCACCGATTTTTGCCGAAATCGTAGATAGATTTTGTTTATAGATTTTCAAGAATTACGGCCACCGATTTTAATGCTTTTCAATGTTTGTTTAAATTTTTGACTTTCTATTTTGGCACCATTCTCTATTGTGCTTTTCGTCTGTTTCACTGCATTCTCCCTCATTAACGGTTGGTATTAAATGCAAGGTTGTTTTTCCTCATTTCAAGGAAAGATAATTTCTAATATTTGGAACTCAGTTATTATGGTGTTCAACTGATTATTGGATTAAAGTAATAAAAATTTTGAAAAGACTAGATGGATGATGATGTAATGGTGTTTTGACGAATGTAATCAAAGGAATTAACGGTGTTGATGTTTTTGAGGAGTAAAGTATGGAAAGTAAGATTTAAGTTAATCTCGAAATTTTTTTTCTAATTTGGAAACATGGAGAATATTTTGATTATCATCTTCGAGAATTATATAAGTGATTAAGATATTTGTGTTAAGGATTTATACCCTACTAAATTGAGACTCATGTTGAGATTGGAAATTCACGTATGAATAATTGTTGAGAAAAGAGATTTCTGAAGAAGCCATAGATTGTAAATATGGATAACCCGAGGTAATAAAGATATACTGAGATATAAAAAAAAAATGGTACTAGTATAATGGTAAAAAAAAAAAAGATACAAGTGAAATTTTTCATTGGCAGGTATGTTGGCAAGTACGAAGTGAATATATTATCTCAAGAGAGTTATTTAGGAAGTCTAAGGATCTTTATTAGATTATAGTATGACTGATACTAAAATTAAATTATGTGTTTATACATTAGAAGTTATACTTTAAGTATCTTTATATTATTGTGGTGAAAGTTGGGAGAAATTAATTGTCCTTAGTTGAACTTGCTCATAGCAGTAATTATCATGCCAATATACAATGGCATCATTTGAAGTTTTACATGAACATTATAGGTTTCTTAATATGTGAGTGCATTGAGAACAGTTAAACTTTGGAAATATAATTTGGAATAACATGCAATAAATAGAATATGAATTATCTAAATTGATGATGCTAGTTTGAAGAGCATGCTTCAAACATATGTTTTTGAGATAGGTAGGAGATTTCTTAACAGAATTTGTCTATAATAAAATGATATTAGAATATTTAAGCCTTATGTAAGAGGTGTTACAAATGTTCTGTTAAATGACTCAGTGGAGTTAGATTTATTATAAGATATCATTGATAAAGTGAAATTGATTAGAAAAAGAATACTGGAAACTCAATACAAGTCAAAAGTTTACAAGGACTATGAATGTTGAGCACTAGGAATTTTCAGTTGGTGATCATATATTTTTTAATGACTCACCAATGAAAGAGGTAATGAGATTTAAAAAGAAAGGGAAGTTACCCTCTCGGTATATAGAATTATTTGAATTCTTGATAAGATCGGTTTACCACTTGCATTGGATAATGTTTATCCAGTTTTTCATGTTTCTATACTACGAAAATATTTACCGGATTCTACACATGTTATACAGTGTCCATTGATTCAGTTAAAAATTTAAATTTATGAGGAACAACTAGTAGCAATAGTGGACAGATAAGTAAGGAAGTTATGGTTAAAAGAAATACCTATAGTAAAGGTGATATGGAAAAAAAAAAATCATTCTTTTGAGAAAGCTACTTGGGAAAGAGAGGAGGATATACGGCCAAATATCCGTATTTATTTGAACAATGAGGTTAGTGTTTATCTGCAACAGTGGTGATGAAATTCGGAGACCGAATTTCTTTAAGGGGGGAAGAATGTAATAACCGTAAAATTTAACAAAAAATCCAATTAAAGGAAATTTAGAATAAAAGAGAGAATTTTGACAATAGAGATAAGAACCAGTGAAAATATGTATATTTATTACATGGATTAAAGAATTACAAAAAAAAAAAGAAATATGAGAATTTATATTTTAGCGCGCTATTAGCAAAAATATTATTATTTATGTAGAAATAATTATGATTTGTTAAAAGTAAGTGGACTTTTAAGTAAAAGAAGTATTGTGTTGCTTAAAATAATTATATCGGCCTCTATTGAATTTTTATGGTATTTTTAGAAATATTCTTTCTTTTAATATGAATAAAGATATTTGTTTTGAAATTTGTTTTAATATGATTTTTATTGAGAAAAATTATGATTTAAGAGTTTAACTAAAGATTTATGAGGAAGGAAATTTTTAGAAATTTTTGGGATATTTTATGATGAAAAATGGAATTTATATGAATTTTTATAAAAAAAAAATCCTATTATTAATTATTAATAAATATTATTATATTAAAAAAAAAAAAAAAAAAAAACAAATGTCAGAAACCATAAACGAAGCCGAGTGCAAAATTTCATAAGGAAGAAAAGAAAAAAAAAAACGAAAAGGAATAGTAATGAATAGTGAGTGCATAGTAATCTCAAAATTTATCTTTCGATTTGAAGTGCTTAGGGGCTTCCAATCTCAAAACTGAAATTGTTATTGGATTCAGGACGAAGAGTACTTCAATTTTGACCGATCAGTTTTTCAAATCAACCGTTGAATCACTGTAGATCTGAAGTAGAAAATCTCGGTAAAAGGTAAGTTCTGAAAAACCTTACTTAAAGACTTCAAATTAGAAATCTGACACCGTAGATGGGTTCAGAAGCTTGATAAACATTAGAATATGTAATTTTTTCGGTCATTTGGTAACTTTTTATATGGCGGTGAATAGTACTTTTGGCCGTGAATAGTGGCGGATGAATAGTAATTCCGGCGATGAATAGTGACGATGAATAGTGTTTCCGGTGGTGAACAGTACCCGAGCTCATTTAAGGTTTTTGGACATTCCGGACACGTTTTTGAAGCTTATTTGGTCAAATTCAGACTAGAAACGAGGATTTTAGGGCTGTCCAATCTGGAGCCCTTACCTGTGAGTAGATAATTCTTCCTATAACTTGTTTTTACTCTTCTTGAACTTTTCATTGATAAATGAGTATGATTACATGTTATTTATATGTTCATATGTTTCTGAAATGGTTTGAAATATTTGAAATGATTGAGAAATGATATCTAGTTCAAGAAGAGTATGATTTTTGAAATAGATTTTGAAATGCTTTGGATACGTTATTTCTAAATGCATTTCGCATTACATGGCAAAGAAATTATGATATGCTTATGACATTGATTTATAGAGATATATGATTGCTTAGAGAAAGGGCATATATATGTGATAAACCCTGAATGGGTAATTTATAACAGATGAATTTTTGAAATACATTGAACATGTGATTTTTTACATGTATTTCGCATTACATGTCAAAGAAAGTATGTTATACATGTGACATTGATTTTACAGTGATATGGTTGCCTTGGATATGGGCATGATTATATGATTTCTCTGATTGAAAAATTTATAATAAAAGATTTTGTACTGAGACTGAAAGCTCTGTTTGAAATGATATGTAAAGTGATAAGTTGTTGAATATGATTGTATGGCGAATTATTTGATAATGATGCATTGCATATGATGGATATGCACTTTTATACATGTTTATATATTCATATAAAAATATATATGTATTGATGAGAAATGACGAGATTATATGGCTTGAGACGGTATTGTGAAGGTGGTATTAGTGGTAATGTGAGGAGGCAGTAGGGTGATGAACTCACATTCGCTAATTACCTATTGTGATGATGACAGTGGTAATGTGAGGAGGCAGAAGGGTGATGAACTCACATTCCCTGTTGATCTATTGAAGTTGTAGTCAGTGGTAATGTGAGGAGGCAGTAGGGTGATGAACTCACATTCCCTGATTACCTATTGTGATTGTGACTATGGTAATGTGAGGAGGCAGAAGGGTGATGAACTCACATTCCATGTTTATCTATTGAGTATATTGAAAGTTATGACATACTTGAGCATTATATAAAAGAATTGATTTTTATTGCATATCAAATTCGATTTAAGATAAATTTGTATCATATGTGGTTACAGATATTTGTATGTGATTTGAATTGAGATGTTTTGAAATGCGGGTCCCATATGAATGTACTCCTGAATGTAACTTTTCAATATGAGAAACTTTGAAATGAAAAGTACATCCATATGTTGACCTAAGAGGTTATAGGGGGTGTTATCTGCTCATTGAGTTGTAAAACTCACTACACGATGTGGATCTATTTTTCAGATAAAGACACTGAGTTTGGTCCAGCAACCAAGTGATCGACTAGAGGTTGTACTCCAGTGGTGAGCCTACATTGTTTTTAGGCTCTCAATGTTTTATAATTGCAAAATATTTGTACTCTAGAGTTGCTCTGAACGTCACAGGCAGGATCCTTGCTTCTACTGTTACTCTGGTGTTTATAGACGTAAACTGTATATTGTATATGTGTATGGGAACTTATATGTATTGGTTTATATGATAAAGAATGGCATTATGTACATTTATGAAAAATATTTGTGTATGGTATATGGATTTCACGTGCCCTAAAATTAGGGTCGTGACAAGTTGGTATCAGTAGGGGTTACTACAGATAGCTCATAGGGAGTTTCAGAAATAGGGAACTGAAACTTCCTAATACATTCTTCTGATATAAATGAATGACTAGCACCAGAGTCAAATAACACCATAAGAGCAAATCCATAAATATAGCATGTACCTTGAATCATTTCAGAAGATTGAGCTGCCTCTTGGCCGCTCAGGGTGAAAACCCTTCCTTTCACCTGAGGCCTCTGTTCTGGCTGCTTTCCTACATTCTGTGGGCAGTTTCTCGCAAAATGTCCCTTCTGTCCGCAATTGAAGCAGACATCTTGTCCCATGTAGCATGGCCGGTTACCATGCATGCGTCCGCATTTAGCGCACTTGACTGAGGCGAGGTCTTGTTGAAAAGGCCTAGGACCCGCAATCAATGGCCTCTTACCAGCTCCATATCCACTTCTTCTCACGTTCTTTCTAGGGTTGGGAAAATTTTTCTTCCTTTTCCATAGGTTTCGCCTTTGCTTCTCGTCTTCCACTGCCCTTAAACTCTTTTCCAGGAGTCTGCATTTATTTATCAGAGGTACAAACTCCCTGATCTCCATAGCTATAACAGCATTCTTTAACTCCGGGTTTAGTCCCGCTTCAAACTTAACCGCCTTCCATGCTTCATCTGGGTTATATCGCAGATAAGAGGAGAACTTAGACAGCTCCTCGAACCTTGCGATATACTGGTCCACGGTCATGCTTCCTTGCCTGAGTTGGAGAAATTCGATCTCTTTCTCTGCCCGTACAGTACTTGGAAAGTACTTTTCAAAAAAAATGTCCTTGAACACTTGCCAGGTGATCTGTCTTCCTTGATGAGCTAAAAGTTCTCTAGCTCCACGCCACCAGTATTCTGCTTCATCCTTTAACATATATGCAGCAAAAATGATTTGCTGCTCTTCAGTACAGCCCATCACTTCAAAGATTTTCTCTAATTCCCTAATCCACCTTTCGGCTACCGTTGGGTCATAACCACCTTGGAAACAAGGTGGTCTAGTCCTCAGGAACTCGGATATACCATTATCTTTTCCAGCCGTCCGGTTGTTAGGACCAATCTCAACATTTGTGTTATTAGCATTCTGGAGATGTTGTAAAATTTGGTTGGTGGTCATAACTTGGTCTCGAATTGCTGTGGCCAGGTTGTGCAGGGTTTCCTCTGCATTGGTTGCTGGATTCCTCCTTGGTGGTGCCATTTCCTACTATGGTACAAAACAAAGTTATGCTGCTATTGAGGTGATCAAGCCCAATAGTTAGTTCAAAAATATTTAATAGCAGTCATAACACCACCTCGGCATATAGATAGGAAACACTAGTAATTTCTTACCTATATGAATCACTGATCCCCTACACAGCACAACCACAACATACTCAAGACACTATAAGATCGATTCAGATAACCATCCAACTACTGGCCATCTAGGATCAACCAGGCTCTGATACCAATTATGTAACAACTCCATTTATGTAATTTTTTTTTTTTTAAATACCATGAAGTTATTACCGCGTTACAACTTAACTCAATATAACATTTATTTAATTTATACAATACTGAGTTTCCATACACACTATTATTTTACAAACTACACACCATTATTTTACAAACATTTGTACAAAGATACATATTAGTTCTAATCATCTATATCGACTACTTCCGGGGACACTGGTTCGGGTGGCACGTCCACCGGAATCTCAGTTACATCTACGACAGTTACATCAGAAATAACTGGAAGTTGCCCAAGGTAGGGCACCTCGATCCAACGTACAGAGATAATAAGTGTCATAGAGAATATCTGCATATTTATTCTTTTGTCTTAATCAATTATGATAGGTTGCCTTTTTAAGTGGCAAATTTCTAGCCCTTCAATCTCCATTATTTGGTTGATATTATTTGTGTGGGCTATGAATGTTTTGTCCTAATACCATGTATTATCATACCACTTGCTAAAATTATGAGTGAAGGATATAGATGTTTTTGTCCTAAAGCCTTGTATTATCATGCCACTTGCCTAAATGATGAATGTAGAATCACACCACTTGCTAAATTTTTGTCTTAATGCCATGTAACCTAATCTTTATTCTTATTATTATATCATCATCTAATTTATTTTATTTTATTTTTCCTCTTGGATTTGGGCTTATTCTTACCCCTTATGGGCTTGTCCTACCCATTTTCTTTGCTTTGGATAAAATTCTTCCTTTCTTGGTGGGCTTGGTCACATTTTCATAATTTTTGGGCTATTGGTGAAATTACTATATCCTAGTCCAAGTCTATGTTTAATTTCTTGTTTAGGTTATCCAATGGGCTTGCTAGAAACTTATGTGAAGTGGAAAAACTCTATATGAAGTGTCCATAGGTAAAAGCCCAATGTATGGGTAAAGATTTTAAACTTAGTAACTATAGTTCTTGAATTAGGAAAAATTACCCTAATTCAATGTTCTTTGAAATTTTAAGACCTTTACTTGTTTCTAAAAATTTATCTTCCTTATCCAAGAATTTTGCATCTCTTTAGTATGTTATTTCTAATTTCTTTCCTATTAGATTTTCCTTCTTTATTTGTTCTCTTAATGTTAGAAACATTTTCTATGCATATACATAAGGTGAAGAATTTCTAAGGATTATATTTCCTTAGATATCTAAAATATTGTCTAATAAATTTTATTTCCTTAATTAAAATTTTTTATGTACCTTTATCAATAAAAGAGAGAAATAGAAGCAAGGTAGAGTGAGGAAAGGAGAGAAGAGAGAAGAAGAAAGGAAGGAAGAAGAAGGAGAAGTTTAGAAAGCTAAAGGTAAGTTTAACAATACTTCTTTTTGAAGAAAACTTTTGAAACTTATAATATTTATATGAGATTTTGATCTTAGAACTTTTATGATTGGTCATGATGTTGCTATATCATGTTACATATTGATCTTGCATGTGATGTATGTTTGAATACTTAGGTTGGTGTAGATAGTTCTGCATGGTTATGGTTATGGGTGGCAGAATTTTAAGTTTCGGTATTTTAATTTCTGGGAACAATCTATAAGGAATTAAAATAAATGGTTAACATAAGCATTAAAGATATATGTGTCCCGGATTTTTAGCCACTGGAATCATTCCATTTGGAGTCCATATGAGGTAGATATGGTCTGATTAGTAGTCAAAGGTCAGAAAATGAATCATCAGGGAAGAATATGTTAGGATAGCTTCGGTAATTTAATTTCTGGGAATTATTGGTAGGGAATTAAAATAAATGGTTAACATAAGAATTAAAGATAAATGTGTCATGGATTTTTAGCCACTGGAATCATTCCATTTGGAGTCCATATGAGGTAGCTATGGTCTGATTAGTAGTCAAAGGTCAGAAAATGAATCATCAGGGAAGAATATGTTAGGATAGCTTCGGTAATTTAATTTCTGGGAATTATTGGTAGGGAATTAAAATACATGGTCAACATAAGAATTAAAGATATGTGTGTCATGGATGTTTAGCATTGATCAGTCCATTTGAAAGGACTTCCCTTCCTGGTCAATGTAGTCAATGGCAAGGCTATACGAGAGAAGTTTTGTATAAATCTCCTGTAGTATCCTGCCAAACCAAGGAAACTTCTGATTTCCGTAACCGTCTTTGGTATCTCCCACTTAATCACTGCTTCCGTCTTGCTAGGATCTACGGCTACCCCTCTATTAGAGATGACATGTCCGAGAAACTTCACCTCTGACAGCCAAAATTCACACTTCTCCAATTTAGCATATAACTTTTTCTCTTTCAGCACTTGCAGCACGATTCGGAGATGTTGTTCATGTTCTTTCTCACTCTTAGAATATATCAGGATGTCATCAATGAACACTACAACAAATTGATCTAGGTAGGGTCGAAAAATGCGATTCATGTAATCCATGAAAATTGCAGGTGCATTCGTTAACCCGAAGGGCATTACGAGAAACTCATAGTGCCCATACCTAGTCCTGAAGGCAGTTTTTGGTACGTCCTCCTCCTTAATCCTAATCTGATGATATCCTGACCGCAAGTCAATTTTAGAAAAGATGGAGGCTCCCTTTAATTGATCCAATAAGTCATCTATCCTAGGGAGAGGATACTTATTTTTGATAGTCACCTTATTCAGCTGTCTGTAATCTATGCATAGTCTCAAACTCCCGTCTTTCTTCTTAACAAACAATACAGGAGCTCCCCAAGGTGATACACTCGGTCTAATGAATTGCTTGTCTAATAGTTCCTCCAACTGCTTCTTTAGTTCTTGTAGTTCCTTCGAGGCCATTCGATATGGTGCAATAGAGATAGGCCCTGTCCCAGGTAGGAGATCAATAGAGAACTCTATCTCTCTCTTGGGAGGTAAGCCTGGAATATCTGATGGAAACACTTCAGGAAACTCGTTGGCTATTGGAATTTCATCAAGTTTCGATTCGACTTCTAGGTTTGATAAATACAAGAGAATGTATCCAAGTACTCCATTCTTCAACTCCCTATTAACTTGATTGGCATTTAACATCAATAACTGGACCTCCTCTTTCGGAGTAGAAGGTAGAAATTCAACGGTCTTGTTACAACAATTCAACAAGACTCGATTTCTAGACATCCAGTCTAACCCTAGAATGACCTCAATACCTCTTAAAGGTAAACTGACGAGGTCTACAGAAAAAGTTTTCTCCTGGATGGTGACTTGACAGTCCTTACATACAGAGGAAGTTAATACCCGTTCCCCTGTAGGGGTTACTACAGATAGCTCATAGGGAGTTTCAGAAATAGGGAACTGAAACTTCCTAATACATTCTTCTGATATAAATGAATGACTAGCACCAGAGTCAAATAACACCATAAGAGCAAATCCATAAATATAGCATGTACCTTGAATCATTTCAGAAGATTGAGCTGCCTCTTGGCCGCTCAGGGTGAAAACCCTTCCTTTCACCTGAGGCCTCTGTTCTGGCTGCTCTCCTACCTCGAACCAACATAGTGGAGATCGGCACTTTCTACCGTATAAAGCTTCATAGGGGGCCATCTTAATGCTAGAGTGATAGCTATTATTATAAGCAAACTCTACTAAAGGTAGGTACTTATCCCATCCTTTACCTTGCTCTATCACACAGGCCCTCAACATATCTTCTAGGGTTTGAATGGTTCGTTCTGTCTGCCCGTCAGTTTGAGGATGGTAGGCAGTACTGAACCGCAATTGAGTACCAAAAGCTTCTTGCAACGCCTTCCAAAACCTCGACGTGAACCTCGGATCTCTATCAGAAACAATATTTAAGGGAATCCCATGGAGTCTAACTATTTCCTGAACGTACAATTGGGCCAATTTATCTAGTGAAAAGTTTATTTTTATGGGCAAAAAGTGAGCAGATTTGGTTAATCTGTCAACTATTACCCAGATAGAGTCATGTCCCACTGAAGTCTTAGGTAAACCTACAACAAAGTCCATCGAAATACTATCCCATTTCCATTTAGGGATCTCAAGAGGTTGTAGAAATCCCGCTGGCTTTTGATGCTCCACCTTCACCTTTTGACAAATGAGACATTTCGCCACAAACTCAGCAATGTCATTTTTCATCCCTGGCCACCAATACATCCTTTTTAAATCCTGGTACATTTTAGTGCATCCAGGATGGATTGTGTATTTACTTTGATGCGCTTCCTGCAGTATCTTAGTCCTCAACTCTTGTTCTTGAGGGACACAAATCCTTCCCTGATACATGATTGCTCCATCTTCCATTACAGAAAAATTACCTTGGTCTTTATGATCTTGTAAGTATTGATCGTGAGCTTGAGCTTCTTTGATCTGGGCTCTAAGGTCAGACCCTATACCCCACGAAGGAAACTATCCAACCCATGATCTTGAATTAGCGGCAGTAGTGTTTGCCTTAAAGATTTGGCGACACTATTTGTACGGGGCAACCTTTGAAGTATATTGTGATCATAAGAGTCTTAAATACCTCTTTGATCAGAAGGAGTTAAATATGAGGCAACGAAGATGGGTAGAATTCCTCAATGACTACAAGTTTGAGATAAAGTATCATCCCGGAAAGGCGAATGTTGTAGCAGATGCCTTGAGTCGAAAATCTCTGCATATGGGTCAGATGATGGTGTATGAGATGCAGATGCTAGAGGAGTTTCGAAATTTGAAGCTAGCCCCTACTCTTACTCCAAAGAATCTAGTCATTAATGGTTTAAGTATAGGGTCTGACCTTAGAGCCCAGATCAAAGAAGCTCAAGCTCACGATCAATACTTACAAGATCATAAAGACCAAGGTAATTTTTCTGTAATGGAAGATGGAGCAATCATGTATCAGGGAAGGATTTGTGTCCCTCAAGAACAAGAGTTGAGGACTAAGATACTGCAGGAAGCGCATCAAAGTAAATACACAATCCATCCTGGATGCACTAAAATGTACCAGGATTTAAAAAGGATGTATTGGTGGCCAGGGATGAAAAATGACATTGCTGAGTTTGTGGCGAAATGTCTCATTTGTCAAAAGGTGAAGGTGGAGCATCAAAAGCCAGCGGGATTTCTACAACCTCTTGAGATCCCTAAATGGAAATGGGATAGTATTTCGATGGACTTTGTTGTAGGTTTACCTAAGACTTCAGTGGGACATGACTCTATCTGGGTAATAGTTGACAGATTAACCAAATCTGCTCACTTTTTGCCCATAAAAATAAACTTTTCACTAGATAAATTGGCCCAATTGTACGTTCAGGAAATAGTTAGACTCCATGGGATTCCCTTAAATATTGTTTCTGATAGAGATCCGAGGTTCACGTCGAGGTTTTGGAAGGCGTTGCAAGAAGCTTTTGGTACTCAATTGCGGTTCAGTACTGCCTACCATCCTCAAACTGACGGGCAGACAGAACGAACCATTCAAACCCTAGAAGATATGTTGAGGGCCTGTGTGATAGAGCAAGGTAAAGGATGGGATAAGTACCTACCTTTAGTAGAGTTTGCTTATAATAATAGCTATCACTCTAGCATTAAGATGGCCCCCTATGAAGCTTTATACGGTAGAAAGTGCCGATCTCCACTATGTTGGTTCGAGGTAGGAGAAAAGAACTTGTTAGGTCCTGATTTAGTTCAACAAACCACTGAACAAATCAGGATGATACGAAACAAAATACTTACAGCTCAGAGTCGGCAAAAGAGTTACTATGATAAGAGACATAGACCTTTAGAGTTTGAGGAAGGAGACCATGTATTTCTGAAACTTTCCCCGACTACTGGAGTTGGTAGGTCTCTCAAAACAAGAAAGTTAAGTCCGCGATTTTTAGGACCCTACCAAATTCTAAAGAAAGTTGGGACATCAGCATATCAAGTTGCTCTCCCACCTAATTTGTCCAACCTGCATAATGTTTTTCACGTATCACAGCTGCGGAAGTATCTTTCAGATTCATCACATATAATACTGGATGAACCAATCCAAATAAAGGAGAACATGACATACCAGCTAGTACCTGCATCCATATTGGACACTGACGTGAAGCAACTGAGAAATAAAACCATTCCCCTAGTTAAGGTGTTATGGGAAGGTTTGACTCCGGAAGAAGCAACTTGGGAGCTGGAAGAAGTCATGAGGAAGAAATATCCGCAATTGTTCTTATAAGGTAATTTCTGAAATTTTGAGGACAAAATTTCTTTTAGGGGGAGAGAAATGTAACATCCTTAATTTCGTTTCTTTTATTGATAAAGGTACATAAAAAATTTTAATTAAGGAAATAAAATTTATTAGACAATATTTTAGATATCTAAGGAAATATAATCCTTAGAAATTCTTCACCTTATGTATATGCATAGAAAATGTTTCTAACATTAAGAGAACAAATAAAGAAGGAAAATCTAATAGGAAAGAAATTAGAAATAACATACTAAAGAGATGCAAAATTCTTGGATAAGGAAGATAAATTTTTAGAAACAAGTAAAGGTCTTAAAATTTCAAAGAACATTGAATTAGGGTAATTTTTCCTAATTCAAGAACTATAGTTACTAAGTTTAAAATCTTTACCCATACATTGGGCTTTTACCTATGGACACTTCATATAGAGTTTTTCCACTTCACATAAGTTTCTAGCAAGCCCATTGGATAACCTAAACAAGAAATTAAACATAGACTTGGACTAGGATATAGTAATTTCACCAATAGCCCAAAAATTATGAAAATGTGACCAAGCCCACCAAGAAAGGAAGAATTTTATCCAAAGCAAAGAAAATGGGTAGGACAAGCCCATAAGGGGTAAGAATAAGCCCAAATCCAAGAGGAAAAATAAAATAAAATAAATTAGATGATGATATAATAATAAGAATAAAGATTAGGTTACATGGCATTAAGACAAAAATTTAGCAAGTGGTGTGATTCTACATTCATCATTTAGGCAAGTGGCATGATAATACAAGGCTTTAGGACAAAAACATCTATATCCTTCACTCATAATTTTAGCAAGTGGTATGATAATACATGGTATTAGGACAAAACATTCATAGCCCACACAAATAATATCAACCAAATAATGGAGATTGAAGGGCTAGAAATTTGCCACTTAAAAAGGCAACCTATCATAATTGATTAAGACAAAAGAAAAATTAAATGAATCCCTAAATCAAAGGGACCTTGTCCCTTATCTTAAGAACATATCATCATAATTTTCAAAATATAAATCTCCTTTTCCTATGCATATCTTGACTAAGGAAGAGGAAGACAAGAACATAAGTTGTTTGTTTTCCAAAAATTCAACAAAGTGTATCTTAATTGTGATAAGGTAGATCCATGATCATGAAAGGTGAATTATTTGGTGGTCTATATAAGAGAACCCACCCTTACAACACTTTAATTTCGTCCAAGTGAGAAAGAGAGAGAAATAGAAGCAAGGTAGAGTGAGGAAAGGAGAGAAGAGAGAAGAAGAAAGGAAGGAAGAAGAAGGAGAAGTTTAGAAAGCTAAAGGTAAGTTTAACAATACTTCTTTTTGAAGAAAACTTTTGAAACTTATAATATTTATATGAGATTTTGATCTTAGAACTTTTATGATTGGTCATGATGTTGCTATATCATGTTACATATTGATCTTGCATGTGATGTATGTTTGAATACTTAGGTTGGTGTAGATAGTTCTGCATGGTTATGGTTATGGGTGGCAGAATTTTAAGTTTCGGTATTTTAATTTCTGGGAACAATCTATAAGGAATTAAAATAAATGGTTAACATAAGAATTAAAGATATATGTGTCCCGGATTTTTAGCCACTGGAATCATTCCATTTGGAGTCCATATGAGGTAGATATGGTCTGATTAGTAGTCAAAGGTCAGAAAATGAATCATCAGGGAAGAATATGTTAGGATAGCTTCGGTAATTTAATTTCTGGGAATTATTGGTAGGGAATTAAAATAAATGGTTAACATAAGAATTAAAGATAAATGTGTCATGGATTTTTAGCCACTGGAATCATTCCATTTGGAGTCCATATGAGGTAGCTATGGTCTGATTAGTAGTCAAAGGTCAGAAAATGAATCATCAGGGAAGAATATGTTAGGATAGCTTCGGTAATTTAATTTCTGGGAATTATTGGTAGGGAATTAAAATAAATGGTCAACATAAGAATTAAAGATATGTGTGTCATGGATGTTTAGCCACTGGAATCATTCAATTTGGAGTTCACATGTGGTAGATATGGTCCAATTAGTAAGCCAAGGTCAGAAAATGGTTCATCAGGGAAGATTATGTTAGGACAGCTTTTGTATTTTAATTTCTGGTAATTTTCTTTATGGAATTAAAATAAATGGTTAACATGAAAGTTATATATCTATGTCTCATGGAAATATACCCACTGGAATTATGCAATTTGGAGTTCATATGAGGTAGATATAATCCGATTAGTAAGCAGAGGTCAGAAAATGTTTATTCAGGGAAGAGTATGTTATTAATGCTTTAGTTTTTGAATTTCTGGGAATATTCTGTAGGGAATTAAAATAGCGCGCCAACATAACAATTATAGATATATGGCTCATGGATTTTTACCAACTGGAATAACGCAATTTGGAGTTCCAATTTGGGAGATATGGTCTAATTAGTCAGTAATGGTCAGAACCTATCCGAGAGGAACTATCATGTACTTTTATGGAGTAATATCACCTTTGTTTCTTAATTTTTCGCTACAATGTTCAACATAATAGTTTTAGATAATTGTTTTATCTTGAAATCGACACCAAGATCACCTACATCAGAGTTAAATTGAGGGAGTTATGCTCTGATTAGTAAGAGAAGGTTAGATAGGATGAAAACCTGCATCAAGAAAATAAAGAAATAAAATTAGTATTTAAAAAAGAAGATGAATCTTAATAAATGACTAGTATAGCCATAGCCATTGCCATTGCATGAACTTACTACCATTTTAAGTGTGTAATTTTTAACATGGAATTTACCCTAGTACTCATATAAATTTACAAGAAGTTTTGAAAGTGCCGGTTTTATTTGAAAAATCTTAGTATGCTCCGTGGTTGCAGTATTTTCACATCAGAAAAGAATTATTCTAGTTACTGGAAAACAAAATTGTGATTTGTGAAAAGTGCATGTCTAAGGAAAGCTCTGGCAAGGAAAGACATGGTACTTAAGCGTGTCCATTAGTGACCCACCTCTCTTTCCTGGGAACTTTTCTGGTGCGCTGTTTACAGACTATAATTACTATCCAGTTACTAAGGTATTAGTATGGAATTTTGACATGGAAATGTTTTATAAAGTGATATTTTAAATGGTTATGTTCATGGCATGATTACCAATGATTTATGGTAATAGTTATATTTTGATGAACATACTTGTTATTGAAAGCATATTTTTGGCTATCATTGTGAAAAGAAAAGAAATGAGCACGGTCACATGGCAATCCGTGTGGTGCACCAGTAGGGGACGCCCTACCAACGGTTATGATCATGTTAATAAGAAAAGAAAGAGAAAGTGTGCCATGTCGGACGGAGCGAGATAAGCCCGTACCGAAAAGTAGAGAATACTCACCCTGACCGGGGTAGCTTGAAGTAAGAATAAGTGGATAGCCATCATATGAAATTCGAAAAATAGTTATTCATGCCATACATGTCATAACTGTATAATTTTCATGTGCATGATAAAGTGCATTCATGTGACCTAAAGATATTTTCTGTAGTTTATACAGCTGAACATGACGTGATGAACTATATTGATGGTAAATTATGATTTATTGTTGAACTTACTGGGATTTAATTCTCACTATATTTCCATATCATGTTCAGAAGAATAAATATGCAGATATTCTCTATGACACTTATTATCTCTGTACGTTGGATCGAGGTGCCCTACCTTGGGCAACTTCCAGTTATTTCTGATGTAACTGTCGTAGATGTAACTGAGATTCCGGTGGACGTGCCACCCGAACCAGTGTCCCCGGAAGTAGTCGATATAGATGATTAGAACTAATATGTATCTTTGTACAAATGTTTGTAAAATAATGGTGTGTAGTTTGTAAAATAATAGTGTGTATGGAAACTCAGTATTGTATAAATTAAATAAATGTTATATTGAGTTAAGTTGTAACGCGGTAATAACTTCATGGTATTTAAAAAAAAAAAATTACATAAATGGAGTTGTTACATAATTGGTATCAGAGCAGGTCGATCCTAGATGGCCAGTAGTTGGATGGTTATCTGAATCGATCTTATTTGTCACGACCCTAATTTTAGGGCACGTGAAATCCATATACCATACACATATATTTTTCATAAATGTACATAATGCCATTCTTTATCATATAAACCAATACATATAAGTTCCCATACACATATACAATATACAATTTACGTCTATAAACACCAGAGTAACAGTAGAAGCAAGGATCCTGCCTATGACGTTCAGAGCAACTCTAGAGTACAAATATTTTGCAACTATAAAACATTGAGAGCCTAGAAACAATGTAGGCTCACCACTGGAGTACAACCTCTAGTCGATCACTTGGTTGCTGGACCAAATTCTGTGTCTTTATCTGAAAAATAGATCCACATCGTGTAGTGAGTTTTACAACTCAGTGAGCAGATAACACCCCCTATAACTTCTTAGGTCAACATATGGATGTACTTTTCATTTCAAAGTTTCTCATATTGAAAAGTTACATTCATGAGTACATTCATATGGGACCCGCATTTCAAAACATCTCAGTTCAAATCACATACAAATATCTGTAACCACATATGATACAAATTGATCTTAAATCGAATTTGTTATGCAATAAAAATCAATTCTTTTGTATAATACTCAAGTATGTCACAACTTTCAATAAACTCAATAGATAAATATGGAATGTGAGTTCATCACCCTTCTGCCTCCTCACATTACCATAGTCACAATCAGAATAGGTAATCAGGGAATGTGAGTTCATCACCCTACTGCCTCCTCACATTACCACTGAGTACAACTTCAATAGATCAACAGGGAATGTGAGTTCATCACCCTTCTGCCTCCTCACATTACCACTGTCATCATCACAATAGGTAATTAGGGAATGTGAGTTCATCACCCTACTGCCTCCTCACATTACCACTAATACCACCTTCACAATATCGTCTCAAGCCATATAATCTCGTCATTTCTCATCAATACATATATATATTTATATGAATATATAAACATGTAAAAAAAAATGCATATCCATCATATGCAATGAATTATTATCAAACAATTCGCCATACAATCATATTCGGCAATTTACCACTTTACATATCATTCAAAACAGAGCTCTCAGTCTCAGTACAAAATCTTTTATTATAAATTTTCCAATCAGAGAAATCATATAATCATGCCTATATTCGAGGCAAATATAACACTGTAAAATTAATGCCACATGCATATCATATTTTCTTTGCCATGTAATGCGAAATGCATTTAGAATTATCGTATTCAAAGCATTTCAAAATCTATTTCAAAACTCATACTCTTCTTGAACTAGATATCATTTCTCAATCATTTCAAATATTCCAAACCATTTCAGAAACATATGAACATATAAATAACATGTAATCATACTCATTTATCAATGAAAAGTTCAAGAAGAGTAAAAACAAGTTATAGGAAGAATTATCTACTCACAGGTAAGGGCTCCAGATTGGACAGCCCTAAAATCCTCGTTTTTAGTCTGAATTTGACCAAATAAGCTTCAAAAACGTGTCCGGAAGGTCCAAAAACCTTAAATGAGCTCGGGGGTACTGTTCACCGCGGAAACACTATTCATCGTCACTATTCATCGCCGGAAATACTATTCATCCGCCACTATTCACGGCCAAAAGTACTATTCACCGCCATATAAAAAGTTACCAAATGACCGAAAAAATTACATATTCTAATGTTTATCAAGCTTCTGAACCCATCTACGGTGTCAGATTTCTAATTTGAAGTCTTTAAGTAAGGTTTTTCAGAACTTACCTTTTACCGAGATTTTCTAACCACTAAAACTTAATTTACAATGGTAGATTAGGATTAAGGAGGAGGACGTACCAAAAACTGCCTTCAGGACTAGGTATGGGCACTATGAGTTTCTCGTAATGCCCTTCGGGTTAACGAATGCACCTGCAATTTTCATGGATTACATGAATCGCATTTTTCGACCCTACCTAGATCAATTTGTTGTAGTGTTCATTGATGACATCCTGATATATTCTAAGAGTGAGAAAGAACATGAACAACATCTCCGAATCGTGCTGCAAGTGCTGAAAGAGAAAAAGTTATATGCTAAATTGGAGAAGTGTGAATTTTGGCTGTCAGAGGTGAAGTTTCTCGGACATGTCATCTCTAATAGAGGGGTAGCCGTAGATCCTAGCAAGACGGAAGCAGTGATTAAGTGGGAGATACCAAAGACGGTTACGGAAATCAGAAGTTTCCTTGGTTTGGCAGGATACTACAGGAGATTTATACAAAACTTCTCTCGTATAGCCTTGCCATTGACTAAATTGACCAGGAAGGGAAGTCCTTTCAAATGGACTGATCAATGTGATGCTAGTTTTCAGGAGCTGAAGACAAGACTAACCACTCCTCCTGTTTTAATTATTCCAGACCCCACAGGACATTTTGAAGTGTATAGTGATGCTTCAAAGAAAGGGCTAGGGTGTGTGTTAATGCAAGACAAGAGAGTAGTTGCTTACGCCTCTAGACAACTAAGACCCCACGAAGGAAACTATCCAACCCATGATCTTGAATTAGCGGCAGTAGTGTTTGCCTTAAAGATTTGGCGACACTATTTGTACGGGGCAACCTTTGAAGTATATTGTGATCATAAGAGTCTTAAATACCTCTTTGATCAGAAGGAGTTAAATATGAGGCAACGAAGATGGGTAGAATTCCTCAATGACTACAAGTTTGAGATAAAGTATCATCCCGGAAAGGCGAATGTTGTAGCAGATGCCTTGAGTCGAAAATCTCTGCATATGGGTCAGATGATGGTGTATGAGATGCAGATGCTAGAGGAGTTTCGAAATTTGAAGCTAGCCCCTACTCTTACTCCAAAGAATCTAGTCATTAATGGTTTAAGTATAGGGTCTGACCTTAGAGCCCAGATCAAAGAAGCTCAAGCTCACGATCAATACTTACAAGATCATAAAGACCAAGGTAATTTTTCTGTAATGGAAGATGGAGCAATCATGTATCAGGGAAGGATTTGTGTCCCTCAAGAACAAGAGTTGAGGACTAAGATACTGCAGGAAGCGCATCAAAGTAAATACACAATCCATCCTGGATGCACTAAAATGTACCAGGATTTAAAAAGGATGTATTGGTGGCCAGGGATGAAAAATGACATTGCTGAGTTTGTGGCGAAATGTCTCATTTGTCAAAAGGTGAAGGTGGAGCATCAAAAGCCAGCGGGATTTCTACAACCTCTTGAGATCCCTAAATGGAAATGGGATAGTATTTCGATGGACTTTGTTGTAGGTTTACCTAAGACTTCAGTGGGACATGACTCTATCTGGGTAATAGTTGACAGATTAACCAAATCTGCTCACTTTTTGCCCATAAAAATAAACTTTTCACTAGATAAATTGGCCCAATTGTACGTTCAGGAAATAGTTAGACTCCATGGGATTCCCTTAAATATTGTTTCTGATAGAGATCCGAGGTTCACGTCGAGGTTTTGGAAGGCGTTGCAAGAAGCTTTTGGTACTCAATTGCGGTTCAGTACTGCCTACCATCCTCAAACTGACGGGCAGACAGAACGAACCATTCAAACCCTAGAAGATATGTTGAGGGCCTGTGTGATAGAGCAAGGTAAAGGATGGGATAAGTACCTACCTTTAGTAGAGTTTGCTTATAATAATAGCTATCACTCTAGCATTAAGATGGCCCCCTATGAAGCTTTATACGGTAGAAAGTGCCGATCTCCACTATGTTGGTTCGAGGTAGGAGAAAAGAACTTGTTAGGTCCTGATTTAGTTCAACAAACCACTGAACAAATCAGGATGATACGAAACAAAATACTTACAGCTCAGAGTCGGCAAAAGAGTTACTATGATAAGAGACATAGACCTTTAGAGTTTGAGGAAGGAGACCATGTATTTCTGAAACTTTCCCCGACTACTGGAGTTGGTAGGTCTCTCAAAACAAGAAAGTTAAGTCCGCGATTTTTAGGACCCTACCAAATTCTAAAGAAAGTTGGGACATCAGCATATCAAGTTGCTCTCCCACCTAATTTGTCCAACCTGCATAATGTTTTTCACGTATCACAGCTGCGGAAGTATCTTTCAGATTCATCACATATAATACTGGATGAACCAATCCAAATAAAGGAGAACATGACATACCAGCTAGTACCTGCATCCATATTGGACACTGACGTGAAGCAACTGAGAAATAAAACCATTCCCCTAGTTAAGGTGTTATGGGAAGGTTTGACTCCGGAAGAAGCAACTTGGGAGCTGGAAGAAGTCATGAGGAAGAAATATCCGCAATTGTTCTTATAAGGTAATTTCTGAAATTTTGAGGACAAAATTTCTTTTAGGGGGAGAGAAATGTAACATCCTTAATTTCGTTTCTTTTATTGATAAAGGTACATAAAAAATTTTAATTAAGGAAATAAAATTTATTAGACAATATTTTAGATATCTAAGGAAATATAATCCTTAGAAATTCTTCACCTTATGTATATGCATAGAAAATGTTTCTAACATTAAGAGAACAAATAAAGAAGGAAAATCTAATAGGAAAGAAATTAGAAATAACATACTAAAGAGATGCAAAATTCTTGGATAAGGAAGATAAATTTTTAGAAACAAGTAAAGGTCTTAAAATTTCAAAGAACATTGAATTAGGGTAATTTTTCCTAATTCAAGAACTATAGTTACTAAGTTTAAAATCTTTACCCATACATTGGGCTTTTACCTATGGACACTTCATATAGAGTTTTTCCACTTCACATAAGTTTCTAGCAAGCCCATTGGATAACCTAAACAAGAAATTAAACATAGACTTGGACTAGGATATAGTAATTTCACCAATAGCCCAAAAATTATGAAAATGTGACCAAGCCCACCAAGAAAGGAAGAATTTTATCCAAAGCAAAGAAAATGGGTAGGACAAGCCCATAAGGGGTAAGAATAAGCCCAAATCCAAGAGGAAAAATAAAATAAAATAAATTAGATGATGATATAATAATAAGAATAAAGATTAGGTTACATGGCATTAAGACAAAAATTTAGCAAGTGGTGTGATTCTACATTCATCATTTAGGCAAGTGGCATGATAATACAAGGCTTTAGGACAAAAACATCTATATCCTTCACTCATAATTTTAGCAAGTGGTATGATAATACATGGTATTAGGACAAAACATTCATAGCCCACACAAATAATATCAACCAAATAATGGAGATTGAAGGGCTAGAAATTTGCCACTTAAAAAGGCAACCTATCATAATTGATTAAGACAAAAGAAAAATTAAATGAATCCCTAAATCAAAGGGACCTTGTCCCTTATCTTAAGAACATATCATCATAATTTTCAAAATATAAATCTCCTTTTCCTATGCATATCTTGACTAAGGAAGAGGAAGACAAGAACATAAGTTGTTTGTTTTCCAAAAATTCAACAAAGTGTATCTTAATTGTGATAAGGTAGATCCATGATCATGAAAGGTGAATTATTTGGTGGTCTATATAAGAGAACCCACCCTTACAACACTTTAATTTCGTCCAAGTGAGAAAGAGAGAGAAATAGAAGCAAGGTAGAGTGAGGAAAGGAGAGAAGAGAGAAGAAGAAAGGAAGGAAGAAGAAGGAGAAGTTTAGAAAGCTAAAGGTAAGTTTAACAATACTTCTTTTTGAAGAAAACTTTTGAAACTTATAATATTTATATGAGATTTTAATCTTAGAACTTTTATGATTGGTCATGATGTTGCTATATCATGTTACATATTGATCTTGCATGTGATGTATGTTTGAATACTTAGGTTGGTGTAGATAGTTCTGCATGGTTATGGTTATGGGTGGCAGAATTTTAAGTTTCGGTATTTTAATTTCTGGGAACAATCTATAAGGAATTAAAATAAATGGTTAACATAAGAATTAAAGATATTTTCTGTAGTTTATACAGCTGAACATGACGTGATGAACTATATTGATGGTAAATTATGATTTATTGTTGAACTTACTGGGATTTAATTCTCACTATATTTCCATATCATGTTCAGAAGAATAAATATGCAGATATTCTCTATGACACTTATTATCTCTGTACGTTGGATCGAGGTGCCCTACCTTGGGCAACTTCCAGTTATTTCTGATGTAACTGTCGTAGATGTAACTGAGATTCCGGTGGACGTGCCACCCGAACCAGTGTCCCCGGAAGTAGTCGATATAGATGATTAGAACTAATATGTATCTTTGTACAAATGTTTGTAAAATAATGGTGTGTAGTTTGTAAAATAATAGTGTGTATGGAAACTCAGTATTGTATAAATTAAATAAATGTTATATTGAGTTAAGTTGTAACGCGGTAATAACTTCATGGTATTTAAAAAAAAAAAAATTACATAAATGGAGTCGCGCTATAAGCAAAAATATTATTATTTATGTAGAAATAATTATGATTTGTTAAAAGTAAGTGGACTTTTAAGTAAAAGAAGTATTGTGTTGCTTAAAATAATTATATCGGCCTCTATTGAATTTTTATGGTATTTTTAGAAATATTCTTTCTTTTAATATGAATAAAGATATTTGTTTTGAAATTTGTTTTAATATGATTTTTATTGAGAAAAATTATGATTTAAGAGTTTAACTAAAGATTTATGAGGAAGGAAATTTTTAGAAATTTTTGAGATATTTTATGATGAAAAATGGAATTTCTATGAATTTTTATAAAAGAAAATCATATTATTAATTATTTAATAAATATTATTATATTTAAAAAAAAAAAAAAAAACGAAATCAGCAAAATCATAAAACGAAGCCGGAGGAAAGTTCAGAAAGCGGAAAAAGAAAAAAAAAAAAAGAAAAGGAATAGTACATGCATAGTGAGTGAATAGTAATTTCAAATTTTATCTTTCGATTTGAAGTGTTTAAGGGCTTCCAATCTCAAAACTGAAAATGTTATTGAATTCAGGACGAAGAGTACTTCAGTTTTGACCGATCAGTTTTTCAAATCAACCGTTGAATCGCTGTAGATCTGAAGTAGAAAATCTCGGTAAAAGGTAAGTTCTGAAAAACCTTACTTAAAGACTTCAAATTAGAAATCTGACACCGTAGATGGGTTCAGAAGCTTGATAAACATTAGAATATGTAATTTTTTCGGTCATTTGGTAACTTTTTATATGGCGGTGAATAGTACTTTTGGCTGTGAATAGTGGCGGATGAATAGTAATTCCGGCGATGAATAGTGACGATGAATAGTGTTTCCGGCGGTGAACAGTACCCGAGCTCATTTAAGGTTTTTGGACCTTCCAGATACGTTTTTGAAGCTTATTTGGTCAAATTCAGACTAGAAACGAGGATTTTAGGGCTGTCCAATCTGGAGCCATTACCTGTGAGTAGATAATTCTTCCTATAACTTGTTTTTACTCTTCTTGAACTTTTCATTGATAAATGAGTATGATTACATGTTATTTATATGTTCATATGTTTCTAAAATGGTTTGGAATATTTGAAATGATTGAGAAATGATATCTAGTTCAAGAAGAGTATGAGTTTTGAAATAGATTTTGAAATGCTTTGAATACGATAATTCTAAATGCATTTCGCATTACATGGCAAAGAAAATATGATATGCATGTGGCATTAATTTTACAGTGTTATATTTGCCTCGAATATAGGCATGATTATATGATTTCTCTGATTGGAAAATTTATAATAAAAGATTTTGTACTGAGACTGAGAGCTCTGTTTTGAATGATATGTAAAGTGGTAAATTGCTGAATATGATTGTATGGCGAATTGTTTGATAATAATTCATTGCATATGATGGATATGCACTTTTTTTTTTACATGTTTATATATTCATATAAATATATATGTATTGATGAGAAATGACGAGATTATATGGCTTGAGACGATATTGTGAAGATGGTATTAGTGGAAATGTGAGGAGGCAGTAGGGTGATGAACTCACATTCCCTAATTACCTATTGTGATGATGACAGTGGTAATGTGAGGAGGCAGAAGGGTGATGAACTCACATTCCCTGTTGATCTATTGAAGTTGTACTCAGTGGTAATGTGAGGAGGCAGTAGGGTGATGAACTCACATTCCCTGATTACCTATTCTGATTGTGACTATGGTAATGTGAGGAGGCAGAAGGGTGATGAACTCACATTCCATATTTATCTATTGAGTTTATTGAAAGTTGTGACATACTTGAGTATTATACAAAAGAATTGATTTTTATTGCATAACAAATTCGATTTAAGATCAATTTGTATCATATGTGGTTACAGATATTTGTATGTGATTTGAACTGAGATGTTTTGAAATGCGGGTCCCATATGAATGTACTCCTGAATGTAACTTTTTAATATGAGAAACTTTGAAATGAAAAGTACATCCATATGTTGACCTAAGAGGTTATAGGGGGTGTTATCTGCTCACTGAGTTGTAAAACTCACTACACGATGTGGATCTATTTTTCAGATAAAGACACAGAGTTTGGTCCAGCAACCAAGTGATCGACTAGAGGTTGTACTCCAGTAGTGAGCCTACATTGTTTCTAGACTCTCAATGTTTTTTTTTTATTTGCAAAATATTTGTACTCTAGAGTTGCTCTGAACGTTACAGGCAGGATCCTTGCTTCTACTGTTACTCTGGTGTTTATAGACGTAAACTGTATATTGTATATGTGTATGGGAACTTATATGTATTGGTTTATATGATAAAGAATGGCATTATGTACATTTATGAAAAATATTTGTGTATGGTATATGGATTTCACGTGCCCTAAAATTAAGGTCGTGACAAAGTACATTCATATGTTGACCTAAGAGGTTATAGGGGGTGTTATCTGCTCACTGAGTTGTAAAACTCACTACACGATGTGGATCTATTTTTCAGATAAAGACATAGAGTTTGGTCCAGCAACCAAGTGATCGACTAGAGGTTGTACTCCAGTGGTGAGCCTACATTGTTTTTAGGCTCTCAATGTTTTATAAATGCAAAATATTTGTACTCTAGAGTTGCTCTGAACGTCACAGGCAGGATCCTTGCTTCTACTGTTACTCTGGTGTTTATAGACGTAAACTGTATATTGTATATGTGTATGAGCACTTATATGTATTGGTTTATATGATAAAGAATGGCATTATGTACATTTATGGAAAATATATGTGTATGGTATATAGATTTCACGTGCCCTAAAATTAGGGTCGTGACAAGTAGAAATCATATAATCATGCCCATATCCAAGGCAACCATATCACTGTAAAATCAATGTCACATGTATAACATACTTTCTTTGACATGTAATGCGAAATACATGTAAAAAATCACATGTTCAATGTATTTCAAAAATTCATCTGTTATAAATTAACATCCTTAATTTCGTTTCTTTTATTGATAAAGGTACATAAAAAATTTTAATTAAGGAAATAAAATTTATTAGACAATATTTTAGATATCTAAGGAAATATAATCCTTAGAAATTCTTCACCTTATGTATATGCATAGAAAATGTTTCTAACATTAAGAGAACAAATAAAGAAGGAAAATCTAATAGGAAAGAAATTAGAAATAACATACTAAAGAGATGCAAAATTCTTGGATAAGGAAGATAAATTTTTAGAAACAAGTAAAGGTCTTAAAATTTCAAAGAACATTGAATTAGGGTAATTTTTCCTAATTCAAGAACTATAGTTACTAAGTTTAAAATCTTTACCCATACATTGGGCTTTTACCTATGGACACTTCATATAGAGTTTTTCCACTTCACATAAGTTTCTAGCAAGCCCATTGGATAACCTAAACAAGAAATTAAACATAGACTTGGACTAGGATATAGTAATTTCACCAATAGCCCAAAAATTATGAAAATGTGACCAAGCCCACCAAGAAAGGAAGAATTTTATCCAAAGCAAAGAAAATGGGTAGGACAAGCCCATAAGGGGTAAGAATAAGCCCAAATCCAAGAGGAAAAATAAAATAAAATAAATTAGATGATGATATAATAATAAGAATAAAGATTAGGTTACATGGCATTAAGACAAAAATTTAGCAAGTGGTGTGATTCTACATTCATCATTTAGGCAAGTGGCATGATAATACAAGGCTTTAGGACAAAAACATCTATATCCTTCACTCATAATTTTAGCAAGTGGTATGATAATACATGGTATTAGGACAAAACATTCATAGCCCACACAAATAATATCAACCAAATAATGGAGATTGAAGGGCTAGAAATTTGCCACTTAAAAAGGCAACCTATCATAATTGATTAAGACAAAAGAAAAATTAAATGAATCCCTAAATCAAAGGGACCTTGTCCCTTATCTTAAGAACATATCATCATAATTTTCAAAATATAAATCTCCTTTTCCTATGCATATCTTGACTAAGGAAGAGGAAGACAAGAACATAAGTTGTTTGTTTTCCAAAAATTCAACAAAGTGTATCTTAATTGTGATAAGGTAGATCCATGATCATGAAAGGTGAATTATTTGGTGGTCTATATAAGAGAACCCACCCTTACAACACTTTAATTTCGTCCAAGTGAGAAAGAGAGAGAAATAGAAGCAAGGTAGAGTGAGGAAAGGAGAGAAGAGAGAAGAAGAAAGGAAGGAAGAAGAAGGAGAAGTTTAGAAAGCTAAAGATATTTTCTGTAGTTTATACAGCTGAACATGACGTGATGAACCATATTGATGGTAAATTATGATTTATTGTTGAACTTACTGGGATTTAATTCTCACTATATTTCCATATCATGTTCAGAAGAATAAATATGCAGATATTCTCTATGACACTTATTATCTCTGTACGTTGGATCGAGGTGCCCTACCTTGGGCAACTTCCAGTTATTTCTGATGTAACTGTCGTAGATGTAACTGAGATTCCGGTGGACGTGCCACCCGAACCAGTGTCCCCGGAAGTAGTCGATATAGATGATTAGAACTAATATGTATCTTTGTACAAATGTTTGTAAAATAATGGTGTGTAGTTTGTAAAATAATAGTGTGTATGGAAACTCAGTATTGTATAAATTAAATAAATGTTATATTGAGTTAAGTTGTAACGCGGTAATAACTTCATGGTATTTAAAAAAAAAAAAATTACATAAATGGAGTTGTTACATAATTGGTATCAGAGCAGGTCGATCCTAGATGGCCAGTAGTTGGATGGTTATCTGAATCGATCTTATAGTGTCTTGAGTATGTTGTGGTTGTGCTGTGTAGGGGATCAGTGATTCATATAGGTAAGAAATTACTAGTGTTTCCTATCTATATGCCGAGGTGGTGTTATGACTGCTATTAAATATTTTTGAACTAACTATTGGGCTTGATCACCTCAATAGCAGCATAACTTTGTTTTGTACCATAGTAGGAAATGGCACCACCAAGGAGGAATCCAGCAACCAATGCAGAGGAAACCCTGCACAACCTGGCCACAGCAATTCGAGACCAAGTTATGACCACCAACCAAATTTTACAACATCTCCAGAATGCTAATAACACAAATGTTGAGATTGGTCCTAACAACCGGACGGCTGGAAAAGATAATGGTATATCCGAGTTCCTGAGGACTAGACCACCTTGTTTCCAAGGTGGTTATGACCCAACGGTAGCCGAAAGGTGGATTAGGGAATTAGAGAAAATCTTTGAAGTGATGGGCTGTACTGAAGAGCAGCAAATCATTTTTGCTGCATATATGTTAAAGGATGAAGCAGAATACTGGTGGCGTGGAGCTAGAGAACTTTTAGCTCATCAAGGAAGACAAATCACCTGGCAAGTGTTCAAGGACATTTTTTTTGAAAAGTACTTTCCAAGTACTGTACGGGCAGAGAAAGAGATCGAATTTCTCCAACTCAGGCAAGGAAGCATGACCGTGGACCAGTATATCGCAAGGTTCGAGGAGCTGTCTAAGTTCTCCTCTTATCTGCGATATAACCCAGATGAAGCATGGAAGGCGGTTAAGTTTGAAGCGGGACTAAACCCGGAGTTAAAGAATGCTGTTATAGCTATGGAGATCAGGGAGTTTGTACCTCTGATAAATAAATGCAGACTCCTGGAAAAGAGTTTAAGGGCAGTGGAAGACGAGAAGCAAAGGCGAAACCTATGGAAAAGGAAGAAAAATTTTCCCAACCCTAGAAAGAACGTGAGAAGAAGTGGATATGGAGCTGGTAAGAGGCCATTGATTGCGGGTCCTAGGCCTTTTCAACAAGACCTCGCCTCAGTCAAGTGCGCTAAATGCGGACGCATGCATGGTAACCGGCCATGCTACATGGGACAAGATGTCTGCTTCAATTGCGGACAGAAGGGACATTTTGCGAGAAACTGCCCACAGAATGTAGGAAAGCAGCCAGAACAGAGGCCTCAGGTGAAAGGAAGGGTTTTCACCCTGAGCGGCCAAGAGGCAGCTCAATCTTCTGAAATGATTCAAGGTACATGCTATATTTATGGATTTGCTCTTATGGTGTTATTTGACTCTGGTGCTAGTCATTCATTTATATCAGAAGAATGTATTAGGAAGTTTCAGTTCCCTATTTCTGAAACTCCCTATGAGCTATCTGTAGTAACCCCTACAGGGGAACGGGTATTAACTTCCTCTGTATGTAAGGACTGTCAAGTCACCATCCAGGAGAAAACTTTTTCTGTAGACCTCGTCAGTTTACCTTTAAGAGGTATTGAGGTCATTCTAGGGTTAGACTGGATGTCTAGAAATCGAGTCTTGTTGAATTGTTGTAACAAGACCGTTGAATTTCTACCTTCTACTCCGAAAGAGGAGGTCCAGTTATTGATGTTAAATGCCAATCAAGTTAATAGGGAGTTGAAGAATGGAGTACTTGGATACATTCTCTTGTATTTATCAAACCTAGAAGTCGAATCGAAACTTGATGAAATTCCAATAGCCAACGAGTTTCCTGAAGTGTTTCCATCAGATATTCCAGGCTTACCTCCCAAGAGAGAGATAGAGTTCTCTATTGATCTCCTACCTGGGACAGGGCCTATCTCTATTGCACCATATCGAATGGCCTCGAAGGAACTACAAGAACTAAAGAAGCAGTTGGAGGAACTATTAGACAAGCAATTCATTAGACCGAGTGTATCACCTTGGGGAGCTCCTGTATTGTTTGTTAAGAAGAAAGACGGGAGTTTGAGACTATGCATAGATTACAGACAGCTGAATAAGGTGACTATCAAAAATAAGTATCCTCTCCCTAGGATAGATGACTTATTGGATCAATTAAAGGGAGCCTCCATCTTTTCTAAAATTGACTTGCGGTCAGGATATCATCAGATTAGGATTAAGGAGGAGGACGTACCAAAAACTGCCTTCAGGACTAGGTATGGGCACTATGAGTTTCTCGTAATGCCCTTCGGGTTAACGAATGCACCTGCAATTTTCATGGATTACATGAATCGCATTTTTCGACCCTACCTAGATCAATTTGTTGTAGTGTTCATTGATGACATCCTGATATATTCTAAGAGTGAGAAAGAACATGAACAACATCTCCGAATCGTGCTGCAAGTGCTGAAAGAGAAAAAGTTATATGCTAAATTGGAGAAGTGTGAATTTTGGCTGTCAGAGGTGAAGTTTCTCGGACATGTCATCTCTAATAGAGGGGTAGCCGTAGATCCTAGCAAGACGGAAGCAGTGATTAAGTGGGAGATACCAAAGACGGTTACGGAAATCAGAAGTTTCCTTGGTTTGGCAGGATACTACAGGAGATTTATACAAAACTTCTCTCGTATAGCCTTGCCATTGACTAAATTGACCAGGAAGGGAAGTCCTTTCAAATGGACTGATCAATGTGATGCTAGTTTTCAGGAGCTGAAGACAAGACTAACCACTCCTCCTGTTTTAATTATTCCAGACCCCACAGGACATTTTGAAGTGTATAGTGATGCTTCAAAGAAAGGGCTAGGGTGTGTGTTAATGCAAGACAAGAGAGTAGTTGCTTACGCCTCTAGACAACTAAGACCCCACGAAGGAAACTATCCAACCCATGATCTTGAATTAGCGGCAGTAGTGTTTGCCTTAAAGATTTGGCGACACTATTTGTACGGGGCAACCTTTGAAGTATATTGTGATCATAAGAGTCTTAAATACCTCTTTGATCAGAAGGAGTTAAATATGAGGCAACGAAGATGGGTAGAATTCCTCAATGACTACAAGTTTGAGATAAAGTATCATCCCGGAAAGGCGAATGTTGTAGCAGATGCCTTGAGTCGAAAATCTCTGCATATGGGTCAGATGATGGTGTATGAGATGCAGATGCTAGAGGAGTTTCGAAATTTGAAGCTAGCCCCTACTCTTACTCCAAAGAATCTAGTCATTAATGGTTTACGTATAGGGTCTGACCTTAGAGCCCAGATCAAAGAAGCTCAAGCTCACGATCAATACTTACAAGATCATAAAGACCAAGGTAATTTTTCTGTAATGGAAGATGGAGCAATCATGTATCAGGGAAGGATTTGTGTCCCTCAAGAACAAGAGTTGAGGACTAAGATACTGCAGGAAGCGCATCAAAGTAAATACACAATCCATCCTGGATGCACTAAAATGTACCAGGATTTAAAAAGGATGTATTGGTGGCCAGGGATGAAAAATGACATTGCTGAGTTTGTGGCGAAATGTCTCATTTGTCAAAAGGTGAAGGTGGAGCATCAAAAGCCAGCAGGATTTCTACAACCTCTTGAGATCCCTAAATGGAAATGGGATAGTATTTCGATGGACTTTGTTGTAGGTTTACCTAAGACTTCAGTGGGACATGACTCTATCTGGGTAATAGTTGACAGATTAACCAAATCTGCTCACTTTTTGCCCATAAAAATAAACTTTTCACTAGATAAATTGGCCCAATTGTACGTTCAGGAAATAGTTAGACTCCATGGGATTCCCTTAAATATTGTTTCTGATAGAGATCCGAGGTTCACGTCGAGGTTTTGGAAGGCGTTGCAAGAAGCTTTTGGTACTCAATTGCGGTTCAGTACTGCCTACCATCCTCAAACTGACGGGCAGACAGAACGAACCATTCAAACCCTAGAAGATATGTTGAGGGCCTGTGTGATAGAGCAAGGTAAAGGATGGGATAAGTACCTACCTTTAGTAGAGTTTGCTTATAATAATAGCTATCACTCTAGCATTAAGATGGCCCCCTATGAAGCTTTATACGGTAGAAAGTGCCGATCTCCACTATGTTGGTTCGAGGTAGGAGAAAAGAACTTGTTAGGTCCTGATTTAGTTCAACAAACCACTGAACAAATCAGGATGATACGAAACAAAATACTTACAGCTCAGAGTCGGCAAAAGAGTTACTATGATAAGAGACATAGACCTTTAGAGTTTGAGGAAGGAGACCATGTATTTCTGAAACTTTCCCCGACTACTGGAGTTGGTAGGTCTCTCAAAACAAGAAAGTTAAGTCCGCGATTTTTAGGACCCTACCAAATTCTAAAGAAAGTTGGGACATCAGCATATCAAGTTGCTCTCCCACCTAATTTGTCCAACCTGCATAATGTTTTTCACGTATCACAGCTGCGGAAGTATCTTTCAGATTCATCACATATAATACTGGATGAACCAATCCAAATAAAGGAGAACATGACATACCAGCTAGTACCTGCATCCATATTGGACACTGACGTGAAGCAACTGAGAAATAAAACCATTCCCCTAGTTAAGGTGTTATGGGAAGGTTTGACTCCGGAAGAAGCAACTTGGGAGCTGGAAGAAGTCATGAGGAAGAAATATCCGCAATTGTTCTTATAAGGTAATTTCTGAAATTTTGAGGACAAAATTTCTTTTAGGGGGAGAGAAATGTAACATCCTTAATTTCGTTTCTTTTATTGATAAAGGTACATAAAAAATTTTAATTAAGGAAATAAAATTTATTAGACAATATTTTAGATATCTAAGGAAATATAATCCTTAGAAATTCTTCACCTTATGTATATGCATAGAAAATGTTTCTAACATTAAGAGAACAAATAAAGAAGGAAAATCTAATAGGAAAGAAATTAGAAATAACATACTAAAGAGATGCAAAATTCTTGGATAAGGAAGATAAATTTTTAGAAACAAGTAAAGGTCTTAAAATTTCAAAGAACATTGAATTAGGGTAATTTTTCCTAATTCAAGAACTATAGTTACTAAGTTTAAAATCTTTACCCATACATTGGGCTTTTACCTATGGACACTTCATATAGAGTTTTTCCACTTCACATAAGTTTCTAGCAAGCCCATTGGATAACCTAAACAAGAAATTAAACATAGACTTGGACTAGGATATAGTAATTTCACCAATAGCCCAAAAATTATGAAAATGTGACCAAGCCCACCAAGAAAGGAAGAATTTTATCCAAAGCAAAGAAAATGGGTAGGACAAGCCCATAAGGGGTAAGAATAAGCCCAAATCCAAGAGGAAAAATAAAATAAAATAAATTAGATGATGATATAATAATAAGAATAAAGATTAGGTTACATGGCATTAAGACAAAAATTTAGCAAGTGGTGTGATTCTACATTCATCATTTAGGCAAGTGGCATGATAATACAAGGCTTTAGGACAAAAACATCTATATCCTTCACTCATAATTTTAGCAAGTGGTATGATAATACATGGTATTAGGACAAAACATTCATAGCCCACACAAATAATATCAACCAAATAATGGAGATTGAAGGGCTAGAAATTTGCCACTTAAAAAGGCAACCTATCATAATTGATTAAGACAAAAGAAAAATTAAATGAATCCCTAAATCAAAGGGACCTTGTCCCTTATCTTAAGAACATATCATCATAATTTTCAAAATATAAATCTCCTTTTCCTATGCATATCTTGACTAAGGAAGAGGAAGACAAGAACATAAGTTGTTTGTTTTCCAAAAATTCAACAAAGTGTATCTTAATTGTGATAAGGTAGATCCATGATCATGAAAGGTGAATTATTTGGTGGTCTATATAAGAGAACCCACCCTTACAACACTTTAATTTCGTCCAAGTGAGAAAGAGAGAGAAATAGAAGCAAGGTAGAGTGAGGAAAGGAGAGAAGAGAGAAGAAGAAAGGAAGGAAGAAGAAGGAGAAGTTTAGAAAGCTAAAGATATTTTCTGTAGTTTATACAGCTGAACATGACGTGATGAACTATATTGATGGTAAATTATGATTTATTGTTGAACTTACTGGGATTTAATTCTCACTATATTTCCATATCATGTTCAGAAGAATAAATATGCAGATATTCTCTATGACACTTATTATCTCTGTACGTTGGATCGAGGTGCCCTACCTTGGGTAAATACCATGAAGTTATTACCGCGTTACAACTTAACTCAATATAACATTTATTTAATTTATACAATACTGAGTTTCCATACACACTATTATTTTACAAACTACACACCATTATTTTACAAACATTTGTACAAAGATACATATTAGTTCTAATCATCTATATCGACTACTTCCGGGGACACTGGTTCGGGTGGCACGTCCACCGGAATCTCAGTTACATCTACGACAGTTACATCAGAAATAACTGGAAGTTGCCCAAGGTAGGGCACCTCGATCCAACGTACAGAGATAATAAGTGTCATAGAGAATATCTGCATATTTATTCTTCTGAACATGATATGGAAATATAGTGAGAATTAAATCCCAGTAAGTTCAACAATAAATCATAATTTACCATCAATATAGTTCATCACGTCATGTTTAGCTGTATAAACTACAGAAAATATCTTTAGGTCACATGAATGCACTTTATCATGCACATGAAAATTATACAGTTATGACATGTATGGCATGAATAACTATTTTTCGAATTTCATATGATGGCTATCCACTTATTCTTACTTCAAGCTACCCCGGTCAGGGTGAGTATTCTCTACTTTTCGGTACGGGCTTATCTCGCTCCGTCCGACATGGCACACTTTCTCTTTCTTTTCTTATTAACATGATCATAACCGTTGGTAGGGCGTCCCCTACTGGTGCACCACACGGATTGCCATGTGACCGTGCTCATTTCTTTTCTTTTCACAATGATAGCCAAAAATATGCTTTCAATAACAAGTATGTTCATCAAAATATAACTATTACCATAAATCATTGGTAATCATGCCATGAACATAACCATTTAAAATATCACTTTATAAAACATTTCCATGTCAAAATTCCATACTAATACCTTAGTAACTGGATAGTAATTATAGTCTGTAAACAGCGCACCAGAAAAGTTCCCAGGAAAGAGAGGTGGGTCACTAATGGACACGCTTAAGTACCATGTCTTTCCTTGCCAGAGCTTTCCTTAGACATGCACTTTTCACAAATCACAATTTTGTTTTCCAGTAACTAGAATAATTCTTTTCTGATGTGAAAATACTGCAACCACGGAGCATACTAAGATTTTTCAAATAAAACCGGCACTTTCAAAACTTCTTGTAAATTTATATGAGTACTAGGGTAAATTCCATGTTAAAAATTACACACTTAAAATGGTAGTAAGTTCATGCAATGGCAATGGCTATGGCTATACTAGTCATTTATTAAGATTCATCTTCTTTTTTAAATACTAATTTTATTTCTTTATTTTCTTGATGCAGGTTTTCATCCTATCTAACCTTCTCTTACTAATCAGAGCATAACTCCCTCAATTTAACTCTGATGTAGGTGATCTTGGTGTCGATTTCAAGATAAAACAATTATCTAAAACTATTATGTTGAACATTGTAGCGAAAAATTAAGAAACAAAGGTGATATTACTCCATAAAAGTACATGATAGTTCCTCTCGGATAGGTTCTGACCATTACTGACTAATTAGACCATATCTCCCAAATTGGAACTCCAAATTGCGTTATTCCAGTTGGTAAAAATCCATGAGCCATATATCTATAATTGTTATGTTGGCGCGCTATTTTAATTCCCTACAGAATATTCCCAGAAATTCAAAAACTAAAGCATTAATAACATACTCTTCCCTGAATAAACATTTTCTGACCTCTGCTTACTAATCGGATTATATCTACCTCATATGAACTCCAAATTGCATAATTCCAGTGGGTATATTTCCATGAGACATAGATATATAACTTTCATGTTAACCATTTATTTTAATTCCATAAAGAAAATTACCAGAAATTAAAATACAAAAGCTGTCCTAACATAATCTTCCCTGATGAACCATTTTCTGACCTTGGCTTACTAATTGGACCATATCTACCACATGTGAACTCCAAATTGAATGATTCCAGTGGCTAAACATCCATGACACACATATCTTTAATTCTTATGTTGACCATTTATTTTAATTCCCTACCAATAATTCCCAGAAATTAAATTACCGAAGCTATCCTAACATATTCTTCCCTGATGATTCATTTTCTGACCTTTGACTACTAATCAGACCATAGCTACCTCATATGGACTCCAAATGGAATGATTCCAGTGGCTAAAAATCCATGACACATTTATCTTTAATTCTTATGTTAACCATTTATTTTAATTCCCTACCAATAATTCCCAGAAATTAAATTACCGAAGCTATCCTAACATATTCTTCCCTGATGATTCATTTTCTGACCTTTGACTACTAATCAGACCATATCTACCTCATATGGACTCCAAATGGAATGATTCCAGTGGCTAAAAATCCGGGACACATATATCTTTAATTCTTATGTTAACCATTTATTTTAATTCCTTATAGATTGTTCCCAGAAATTAAAATACCGAAACTTAAAATTCTGCCACCCATAACCATAACCATGCAGAACTATCTACACCAACCTAAGTATTCAAACATACATCACATGCAAGATCAATATGTAACATGATATAGCAACATCATGACCAATCATAAAAGTTCTAAGATCAAAATCTCATATAAATATTATAAGTTTCAAAAGTTTTCTTCAAAAAGAAGTATTGTTAAACTTACCTTTAGCTTTCTAAACTTCTCCTTCTTCTTCCTTCCTTTCTTCTTCTCTCTTCTCTCCTTTCCTCACTCTACCTTGCTTCTATTTCTCTCTCTTTCTCACTTGGACGAAATTAAAGTGTTGTAAGGGTGGGTTCTCTTATATAGACCACCAAATAATTCACCTTTCATGATCATGGATCTACCTTATCACAATTAAGATACACTTTGTTGAATTTTTGGAAAACAAACAACTTATGTTCTTGTCTTCCTCTTCCTTAGTCAAGATATGCATAGGAAAAGGAGATTTATATTTTGAAAATTATGATGATATGTTCTTAAGATAAGGGACAAGGTCCCTTTGATTTAGGGATTCATTTAATTTTTCTTTTGTCTTAATCAATTATGATAGGTTGCCTTTTTAAGTGGCAAATTTCTAGCCCTTCAATCTCCATTATTTGGTTGATATTATTTGTGTGGGCTATGAATGTTTTGTCCTAATACCATGTATTATCATACCACTTGCTAAAATTATGAGTGAAGGATATAGATGTTTTTGTCCTAAAGCCTTGTATTATCATGCCACTTGCCTAAATGATGAATGTAGAATCACACCACTTGCTAAATTTTTGTCTTAATGCCATGTAACCTAATCTTTATTCTTATTATTATATCATCATCTAATTTATTTTATTTTATTTTTCCTCTTGGATTTGGGCTTATTCTTACCCCTTATGGGCTTGTCCTACCCATTTTCTTTGCTTTGGATAAAATTCTTCCTTTCTTGGTGGGCTTGGTCACATTTTCATAATTTTTGGGCTATTGGTGAAATTACTATATCCTAGTCCAAGTCTATGTTTAATTTCTTGTTTAGGTTATCCAATGGGCTTGCTAGAAACTTATGTGAAGTGGAAAAACTCTATATGAAGTGTCCATAGGTAAAAGCCCAATGTATGGGTAAAGATTTTAAACTTAGTAACTATAGTTCTTGAATTAGGAAAAATTACCCTAATTCAATGTTCTTTGAAATTTTAAGACCTTTACTTGTTTCTAAAAATTTATCTTCCTTATCCAAGAATTTTGCATCTCTTTAGTATGTTATTTCTAATTTCTTTCCTATTAGATTTTCCTTCTTTATTTGTTCTCTTAATGTTAGAAACATTTTCTATGCATATACATAAGGTGAAGAATTTCTAAGGATTATATTTCCTTAGATATCTAAAATATTGTCTAATAAATTTTATTTCCTTAATTAAAATTTTTTATGTACCTTTATCAATAAAAGAAACGAAATTAAGGATGTTACATTTCTCTCCCCCTAAAAGAAATTTTGTCCTCAAAATTTCAGAAATTACCTTATAAGAACAATTGCGGATATTTCTTCCTCATGACTTCTTCCAGCTCCCAAGTTGCTTCTTCCGGAGTCAAACCTTCCCATAACACCTTAACTAGGGGAATGGTTTTATTTCTCAGTTGCTTCACGTCAGTGTCCAATATGGATGCAGGTACTAGCTGGTATGTCATGTTCTCCTTTATTTGGATTGGTTCATCCAGTATTATATGTGATGAATCTGAAAGATACTTCCGCAGCTGTGATACGTGAAAAACATTATGCAGGTTGGACAAATTAGGTGGGAGAGCAACTTGATATGCTGATGTCCCAACTTTCTTTAGAATTTGGTAGGGTCCTAAAAATCGCGGACTTAACTTTCTTGTTTTGAGAGACCTACCAACTCCAGTAGTCGGGGAAAGTTTCAGAAATACATGGTCTCCTTCCTCAAACTCTAAAGGTCTATGTCTCTTATCATAGTAACTCTTTTGCCGACTCTGAGCTGTAAGTATTTTGTTTCGTATCATCCTGATTTGTTCAGTGGTTTGTTGAACTAAATCAGGACCTAACAAGTTCTTTTCTCCTACCTCGAACCAACATAGTGGAGATCGGCACTTTCTACCGTATAAAGCTTCATAGGGGGCCATCTTAATGCTAGAGTGATAGCTATTATTATAAGCAAACTCTACTAAAGGTAGGTACTTATCCCATCCTTTACCTTGCTCTATCACACAGGCCCTCAACATATCTTCTAGGGTTTGAATGGTTCGTTCTGTCTGCCCGTCAGTTTGAGGATGGTAGGCAGTACTGAACCGCAATTGAGTACCAAAAGCTTCTTGCAACGCCTTCCAAAACCTCGACGTGAACCTCGGATCTCTATCAGAAACAATATTTAAGGGAATCCCATGGAGTCTAACTATTTCCTGAACGTACAATTGGGCCAATTTATCTAGTGAAAAGTTTATTTTTATGGGCAAAAAGTGAGCAGATTTGGTTAATCTGTCAACTATTACCCAGATAGAGTCATGTCCCACTGAAGTCTTAGGTAAACCTACAACAAAGTCCATCGAAATACTATCCCATTTCCATTTAGGGATCTCAAGAGGTTGTAGAAATCCCGCTGGCTTTTGATGCTCCACCTTCACCTTTTGACAAATGAGACATTTCGCCACAAACTCAGCAATGTCATTTTTCATCCCTGGCCACCAATACATCCTTTTTAAATCCTGGTACATAATTGGTTATAGGGGGTGTTATCTGCTCACTGAGTTGTAAAACTCACTACACGATGTGGATCTATTTTTCAGATAAAGACACTGAGTTTGGTCCAGCAACCAAGTGATCGACTAGAGGTTGTACTCCAGTGGTGAGCCTACATTGTTTTTAGGCTCTCAATGTTTTATAATTGCAAAATATTTGTACTCTAGAGTTGCTCTGAACGTCACAGGCAGGATCCTTGCTTCTACTGTTACTCTGGTGTTTATAGACGTAAACTGTATATTGTATATGTGTATGAGCACTTATATGTATTGGTTTATATGATAAAGAATGGCATTATGTACATTTATGGAAAATATATGTGTATGGTATATGGATTTCACGTGCCCTAAAATTAGGGTCGTGACAAGTTGGTATCAGAGCATTAGGTTTCCCTGTGACAATCAGAGCAAAGGATTCTTTAGTAGGACCTTTAGTATCGATATGAGCCGGACATATTTATACTTCAGGTGCTGCTGAGGGATTCTATAGGATTTCAAATTCCTTTCTATTCTAAGTTGTTAAAGTTTATAGTATAAGATGGATTGATTATTGTAACATCTTAAGAGATATCTATGGATCAATTACAGCTTGAAAGTGAAAGTGATAGGCATCTCAGAGAATTTAAAGAATTGATACAAATACCAAATATGATGGTTTCTGAATGTGACATCTGTTGTACCGGTTGTCTAGATATGGTAGACTGTGATGTGCTATTGAGAATGAATTTGTTGGCATTATGTCATGTCATTTTGAAATGTCACTATAAGGTGATTAAATTCAATATTCTTGGAGAATTTTCTTTCTTGATACAAGGGGATCGTAGTGAGATACCCAGTAATCTAATCTCTGCTTTAACATCCCATAAGTGATTATAGAAAGGTGACAAGAATATTTGACAATGATGAGAGATGTTGATATAAAGTATATCAGTGTAAATCAAGTTCCAGTGGTTAAAAAAAAAATTTCTGATGTAATTCTTGAAGAATTGCCAGGATTACCTCAAAATGTAAAATATAATTTGGTATTGATTTACTTCCTGGAACCCAACCAGTGTCTATACCTCTATATAGAATGGCACCGACTGAACTCAAGGAATTGAAAGATCAGTTGTGACACTTGTTAGACTAGGGATTTATATACCCTAGTACTATTACATGGAGTGCTTCAGTTCTATCTGTGAAAAAGAAAGATGGATCACTATGATTATGCATGGATTATAGACAATTGAATAAAGTGACAATGTGGAATAAATACTCATTACCTCATATAAATGATATATTTGACCAGCTACAAGGTGCTCAACATTTAAAAAAAAATTGAATTGATTTGATATCTGGATCTCATCAATTGAGGATAAGGGAAGAGGATATTAAAAAAAAAATTCTTTTAAGACTCGTTATGGTATTATGAGTTCTTAGTGATGTCATTTAGTCTGACAAATGCCTAGTTGCATTCAAGGACTTGATAAAAAAAAAGAGTATTGAAGCCATCTCTGAATTAATTTGTCATTATAATTATTGATAATATACTAGAATATTTCAAGAGTTCAGAGGATCATAAGAAATATTTAAAGATAGTATTACAAACTCCAAGGGAGTATCAGCTATATGCTAAGTTCTCAAAATATGAATTTTGACTTAGTAATAGTACTTTCTTAAGGTATGTGGCTAGCAAGATAGTATCCAAGATAACCCTAAGAAAGTAAAAGCGGTACAGCAATGCCCACATCTTGCTACAGTTACAGATGAAGATTCAAGTCCAATTTGTGCTTTCTACTGTGGTCTGTTGTCCATTCTATTTGAGCTGTGATTGGATCAGGTACATGAACATATGCTTGTAAAGCATCAATCAACTCCTCAGCATCTGAAGCTGAGATGAGAATTCGTCGTGCTGAGTGTGGGATAAACCTTTGTTCTACAGCATGATCAAGGAAAGATAACAAACCATCAAAGAAGTGATTAACATTTAACAAATCTATTGGTTTGTGATGCATATTCAGTTATGCCCAAGAGACTATTTGGAAAATTTCTTCTAAAGTACCAAAACCCCCTGGTAAGGCAATGAAGGCATCAGCATTACTCATCATTCTAGCCATGCGTTCATGCATGGAAGCTACTCTATACTCTTCCCCAATTGTCTTTCCTACGATATTAGATACAGCTAGAGCTGTAGGAATAATACCTAGAACTTGGCATCCTCCTACATGTACAGCTGTAGACACACATCCCATTAACCCACGGTTACCCCACCATAGACTAGATGAATTTTTCTCCTGGCCAGCACCATACCCAGAGTTTGTGCTGCTTTCACATATTCCCCATCTTTTCCAGGACTGGAACCACAAAAGACACAGATATTTCGAAACTGACAGAATGCGGTTCCTTCCATAATTTCTATCACCTTAACTCTGAGTATGAAAATAAAGATACTAATGTAGAACTCATAGAAGGGCATATTTATAATAGCTATGCGAATAGGCCGGATATTATTAGAACAGCTATGTGAGTTATTGGTGGATATCAGCTAAATTAAAGGTAAAAAAAAAAAAAACGGCAAGCATGTATATATACAGTAGTTATGACTGTGACCCATATTAAGCACATAAAGAGCATAAGATAAGATATCACCAGAAATCTGTTTTGTTTTCTTGTTGTCTTTGATGAAGCATTGATGTCTTGAAAGGTTGTAGGTGATAGCCGTCATTGTAAAAAAAAAGAAGAAAAAGAAAAAGAGTGAAAATGCAAACCAATTAATTGTTGAAGAGGAACAATCAAATGGTTTATTTTGTTTTCTCAATGTTTTTACCAGCCGACTATTAGTTTATAAGTCGACTAGCTATTTTGAGAAATTTTAATTTGGACTGGTTATTTACAGTTGATTGATTATATATATTTTGAAACAACCAACTGCATCCTACCAGTTAACTATGTGCTCTTGTTATTCACAGACTTTATAGGCTCAGAGATATTTTTTTTTCATATGATATGCTTCCGCCGAATAACAATATCTTTGTATTAAATATTGGCACCATTCTCTATTGTGCTTTTCGTCTGTTTCACTGCATTCTCCCTCATTAACGGTTGGTATTAAATGCAAGGTTGTTTTTCCTCATTTCAAGGAAAGATAATTTCTAATATTTGGAACTCAGTTATTATGGTGTTCAACTGATTATTGGATTAAAGTAATAAAAATTTTGAAAAGACTAGATGGATGATGATGTAATGGTGTTTTGACGAATGTAATCAAAGGAATTAACGGTGTTGATGTTTTTGAGGAGTAAAGTATGGAAAGTAAGATTTAAGTTAATCTCGAAATTTTTTTTTTTTAATTTGGAAACATGGAGAATATTTTGATTATCATCTTCGAGAATTATATAAGTGATTAAGATATTTGTGTTAAGGATTTATACCCTACTAAATTGAGACTCATGTTGAGATTGGAAATTCACGTATGAATAATTGTTGAGAAAAGAGATTTCTGAAGAAGCCATAGATTGTAAATATGGATAACCCGAGGTAATAAAGATATACTGAGATATAAAAAAAAATGGTACTAGTATAATGGTAAAAAAAAAAGATACAAGTGAAATTTTTCATTGGCAGGTATGTTGGCAAGTACGAAGTGAATATATTATCTCAAGAGAGTTATTTAGGAAGTCTAAGGATCTTTATTAGATTATAGTATGACTGATACTAAAATTAAATTATGTGTTTATACATTAGAAGTTATACTTTAAGTATCTTTATATTATTGTGGTGAAAGTTGGGAGAAATTAATTGTCCTTAGTTGAACTTGCTCATAGCAGTAATTATCATGCCAATATACAATGGCATCATTTGAAGTTTTACATGAACATTATAGGTTTCTTAATATGTGAGTGCATTGAGAACAGTTAAACTTTGGAAATATAATTTGGAATAACATGCAATAAATAGAATATGAATTATCTAAATTGATGATGCTAGTTTGAAGAGCATGCTTCAAACATATGTTTTTGAGATAGGTAGGAGATTTCTTAACAGAATTTGTCTATAATAAAATGATATTAGAATATTTAAGCCTTATGTAAGAGGTGTTACAAATGTTCTGTTAAATGACTCAGTGGAGTTAGATTTATTATAAGATGTCATTGATAAAGTGAAATTGATTAGAAAAAGAATACTGGAAACTCAATACAAGTCAAAAGTTTACAAGGACTATGAATGTTGAGCACTAGGAATTTTCAGTTGGTGATCATATATTTTTTAATGACTCACCAATGAAAGAGGTAATGAGATTTAAAAAGAAAGGGAAGTTACCCTCTCGGTATATAGAATTATTTGAATTCTTGATAAGATCGGTTTACCACTTGCATTGGATAATGTTTATCCAGTTTTTCATGTTTCTATACTACGAAAATATTTACCGGATTCTACACATGTTATACAGTGTCCATTGATTCAGTTAAAAATTTAAATTTATGAGGAACAACTAGTAGCAATAGTGGACAGATAAGTAAGGAAGTTATGGTTAAAAGAAATACCTATAGTAAAGGTGATATGGAAAAAAAAATCATTCTTTTGAGAAAGCTACTTGGGAAAGAGAGGAGGATATACGGCCAAATATCCGTATTTATTTGAACAATGAGGTTAGTGTTTATCTGCAACAGTGGTGATGAAATTCGGAGACCGAATTTCTTTAAGGGGGGGAGAATGTAATAACCGTAAAATTTAACAAAAAATTCAAATTAAAGGAAATTTAGAATAAAAGAGAGAATTTTGAAAATAGAGATAAGAACCGGTGAAAATAAGTTTATTTATTACATGGATTAAAGAATTACAAAAGAAATATGAGAATTTATGTTTTGGCGCGCTATAAGCAAATATATTTTTATTTATGTAGAAATGATTATGATTTGTTAAAAGTAAGTGGACTTTTAAGTAAAAGAAGTATTGTGTTGCTTAAAATAATTATATCGGCCTCTATTGAATTTTTATGGTATTTTTAGAAATATTCTTTCTTTTAATATGACTAAAGATATTTGTTTTGAAATTTGTTTTAATATGATTTTTATCAAGAAAAATTATGATTTAAGAGTTTAACTAAAGATTTATGAGGAAGGAAATTTTTAGAAATTTTTGAAATATTTTATGATGAAAAATGGAATTTCTATGAATTTTTATAAAAGAAAATCCTATTATTAATTATTTAATAAATATTATTATTATAAAAAAAAAAAAAAAAAAAAAAAAAACAGAATGTTAAAAGGGATGCCGGGAGAGGAATCGAGAAAGAAGAAAAAAAAAAACGAAGAAATGCACAGTAGTGAATAGTAAGTGAATAGTAATCTCAAATTTTATCTGTCGATTTGGGGTGTTTAAGGGTTTCCAATCTCAAAACCGAAATTGTTATTGGATTCAGGACGAAGAGTACTTCAATTTTGACCGATCAGTTTTTCAAATCAACCGTTGAATCGCCGTAGATCTGAAGTAGAAAATCTCGGTAAAAGGTAAGTTCTGAAAAACCTTACTTAGAGACCTCAAATTAGAAATCTGACACCGTAGATGGGTTCAGAAGCTTGATAAACATTAGGATATGAATTCATTTTATTGATTTGGTAAAAAATTTTATGACGGTGAATAGTGTTTTCCGGCGGTGAATAGTGGCGGTGAATAGTATTTTCCGGCGGTGAACAGTAACCGAGCTCATTTAAGGTTTTTGGACCCTCCGGACACGTTTTTGAAGCTTATTTGGTCAAATTCAGACCAGAAACGAGGATTTTAGGGCTGTCCAATCTGGAGCCCTTACCTGTGAGTAGATAATTCTTCCTATAACTTGTTTTTACTCTTCTTGAACTTTTCATTGATAAATGAGTATGATTACATGTTATTTATATGTTCATATGTTTCTGAAATGGTTTGAAATATTTGAAATGATTGAGAAATGATATCTAGTTCAAGAAGAGTATGATTTTTGAAATAGATTTTGAAATGCTTTGGATACGTTATTTCTAAATGCATTTCGCATTACATGGCAAAGAAATTATGATATGCTTATGACATTGATTTATAGAGATATATGATTGCTTAGAGAAAGGGCATATATATGTGATAAACCCTGAATGGGTAATTTATAACAGATGAATTTTTGAAATACATTGAACATGTGATTTTTACATGTATTTCGCATTACATGTCAAAGAAAGTATGTTATACATGTGACATTGATTTTACAGTGATATGGTTGCCTTGGATATGGGCATGATTATATGATTTCTCTGATTGAAAAATTTATAATAAAAGATTTTATACTGAGACTGAAAGCTCTGTTTGAAATGATATGTAAAGTGATAAGTTGTTGAATATGATTGTATGGCGAATTATTTGATAATGATGCATTGCATATGATGGATATGCACTTTTATACATGTTTATATATTCATATAAAAATATATATGTATTGATAAGAAATGACGAGATTATATGGCTTGAGACGGTATTGTGAAGGTGGTATTAGTGGTAATGTGAGGAGGCAGTAGGGTGATGAACTCACATTCGCTAATTACCTATTGTGATGATGACAGTGGTAATGTGAGGAGGCAGAAGGGTGATGAACTCACATTCCCTGTTGATCTATTGAAGTTGTAGTCAGTGGTAATGTGAGGAGGCAGTAGGGTGATGAACTCACATTCCCTGATTACCTATTGTGATTGTGACTATGGTAATGTGAGGAGGCAGAAGGGTGATGAACTCACATTCCATGTTTATCTATTGAGTATATTGAAAGTTATGACATACTTGAGCATTATATAAAAGAATTGATTTTTATTGCATATCAAATTCGATTTAAGATAAATTTGTATCATATGTGGTTACAGATATTTGTATGTGATTTGAATTGAGATGTTTTGAAATGCGGGTCCCATATGAATGTACTCCTGAATGTAACTTTTCAATATGAGAAACTTTGAAATGAAAAGTACATCCATATGTTGACCTAAGAGGTTATAGGGGGTGTTATCTGCTCACTGAGTTGTAAAACTCACTACACGATGTGGATCTATTTTTCAGATAAAGACACTGAGTTTGGTCCAGCAACCAAGTGATCGACTAGAGGTTGTACTCCAGTGGTGAGCCTACATTGTTTTTAGGCTCTCAATGTTTTATAATTGCAAAATATTTGTACTCTAGAGTTGCTCTGAACGTCACAGGCAGGATCCTTGCTTCTACTGTTACTCTGGTGTTTATAGACGTAAACTGTATATTGTATATGTGTATGAGCACTTATATGTATTGGTTTATATGATAAAGAATGGCATTATGTACATTTATGGAAAATATATGTGTATGGTATATGGATTTCACGTGCCCTAAAATTCGGTAATTTAATTTCTGGGAATTATTGGTAGGGAATTAAAATAAATGGTTAACATAAGAATTAAAGATAAATGTGTCATGGATTTTTAGCCACTGGAATCATTCCATTTGGAGTCCATATGAGGTAGCTATGGTCTGATTAGTAGTCAAAGGTCAGAAAATGAATCATCAGGGAAGAATATGTTAGGATAGCTTTGGTAATTTAATTTCTGGGAATTATTGGTAGGGAATTAAAATAAATGGTCAACATAAGAATTAAAGATATGTGTGTCATGGATGTTTAGCCACTGGAATCATTCAATTTGGAGTTCACATGTGGTAGATATGGTCCAATTAAGAAGCCAAGGTCAGAAAATGGTTCATCAGGGAAGATTATGTTAGGACAGCTTTTGTATTTTAATTTCTGGTAATTTTCTTTATGGAATTAAAATAAATGGTTAACATGAAAGTTATATATCTATGTCTCATGGAAATATACCCACTGGAATTATGCAATTTGGAGTTCATATGAGGTAGATATAATCCGATTAGTAAGCAGAGGTCAGAAAATGTTTATTCAGGGAAGAGTATGTTATTAATGCTTTAGTTTTTGAATTTCTGGGAATATTCTGTAGGGAATTAAAATAGCGCGCCAACATAACAATTATAGATATATGGCTCATGGATTTTTACCAACTGGAATAACGCAATTTGGAGTTCCAATTTGGGAGATATGGTCTAATTAGTCAGTAATGGTCAGAACCTATCCGAGAGGAACTATCATGTACTTTTATGGAGTAATATCACCTTTGTTTCTTAATTTTTCGCTACAATGTTCAACATAATAGTTTTAGATAATTGTTTTATCTTGAAATCGACACCAAGATCACCTACATCAGAGTTAAATTGAGGGAGTTATGCTCTGATTAGTAAGAGAAGGTTAGATAGGATGAAAACCTGCATCAAGAAAATAAAGAAATAAAATTAGTATTTAAAAAAGAAGATGAATCTTAATAAATGACTAGTATAGCCATAGCCATTGCCATTGCATGAACTTACTACCATTTTAAGTGTGTAATTTTTAACATGGAATTTACCCTAGTACTCATATAAATTTACAAGAAGTTTTGAAAGTGCCGGTTTTATTTGAAAAATCTTAGTATGCTCCGTGGTTGCAGTATTTTCACATCAGAAAAGAATTATTCTAGTTACTGGAAAACAAAATTGTGATTTGTGAAAAGTGCATGTCTAAGGAAAGCTCTGGCAAGGAAAGACATGGTACTTAAGCGTGTCCATTAGTGACCCACCTCTCTTTCCTGGGAACTTTTCTGGTGCGCTGTTTACAGACTATAATTACTATCCAGTTACTAAGGTATTAGTATGGAATTTTGACATGGAAATGTTTTATAAAGTGATATTTTAAATGGTTATGTTCATGGCATGATTACCAATGATTTATGGTAATAGTTATATTTTGATGAACATACTTGTTATTGAAAGCATATTTTTGGCTATCATTGTGAAAAGAAAAGAAATGAGCACGGTCACATGGCAATCCGTGTGGTGCACCAGTAGGGGACGCCCTACCAACGGTTATGATCATGTTAATAAGAAAAGAAAGAGAAAGTGTGCCATGTCGGACGGAGCGAGATAAGCCCGTACCGAAAAGTAGAGAATACTCACCCTGACCGGGGTAGCTTGAAGTAAGAATAAGTGGATAGCCATCATATGAAATTCGAAAAATAGTTATTCATGCCATACATGTCATAACTGTATAATTTTCATGTGCATGATAAAGTGCATTCATGTGACCTAAAGATATTTTCTGTAGTTTATACAGCTGAACATGACGTGATGAACTATATTGATGGTAAATTATGATTTATTGTTGAACTTACTGGGATTTAATTCTCACTATATTTCCATATCATGTTCAGAAGAATAAATATGCAGATATTCTCTATGACACTTATTATCTCTGTACGTTGGATCGAGGTGCCCTACCTTGGGCAACTTCCAGTTATTTCTGATGTAACTGTCGTAGATGTAACTGAGATTCCGGTGGACGTGCCACCCGAACCAGTGTCCCCGGAAGTAGTCGATATAGATGATTAGAACTAATATGTATCTTTGTACAAATGTTTGTAAAATAATGGTGTGTAGTTTGTAAAATAATAGTGTGTATGGAAACTCAGTATTGTATAAATTAAATAAATGTTATATTGAGTTAAGTTGTAACGCGGTAATAACTTCATGGTATTTAAAAAAAAAAAATTACATAAATGGAGTTGTTACATAATTGGTATCAGAGCAGGTCGATCCTAGATGGCCAGTAGTTGGATGGTTATCTGAATCGATCTTATAGTGTCTTGAGTATGTTGTGGTTGTGCTGTGTAGGGGATCAGTGATTCATATAGGTAAGAAATTACTAGTGTTTCCTATCTATATGCCGAGGTGGTGTTATGACTGCTATTAAATATTTTTGAACTAACTATTGGGCTTGATCACCTCAATAGCAGCATAACTTTGTTTTGTACCATAGTAGGAAATGGCACCACCAAGGAGGAATCCAGCAACCAATGCAGAGGAAACCCTGCACAACCTGGCCACAGCAATTCGAGACCAAGTTATGACCACCAACCAAATTTTACAACATCTCCAGAATGCTAATAACACAAATGTTGAGATTGGTCCTAACAACCGGACGGCTGGAAAAGATAATGGTATATCCGAGTTCCTGAGGACTAGACCACCTTGTTTCCAAGGTGGTTATGACCCAACGGTAGCCGAAAGGTGGATTAGGGAATTAGAGAAAATCTTTGAAGTGATGGGCTGTACTGAAGAGCAGCAAATCATTTTTGCTGCATATATGTTAAAGGATGAAGCAGAATACTGGTGGCGTGGAGCTAGAGAACTTTTAGCTCATCAAGGAAGACAGATCACCTGGCAAGTGTTCAAGGACATTTTTTTTGAAAAGTACTTTCCAAGTACTGTACGGGCAGAGAAAGAGATCGAATTTCTCCAACTCAGGCAAGGAAGCATGACCGTGGACCAGTATATCGCAAGGTTCGAGGAGCTGTCTAAGTTCTCCTCTTATCTGCGATATAACCCAGATGAAGCATGGAAGGCGGTTAAGTTTGAAGCGGGACTAAACCCGGAGTTAAAGAATGCTGTTATAGCTATGGAGATCAGGGAGTTTGTACCTCTGATAAATAAATGCAGACTCCTGGAAAAGAGTTTAAGGGCAGTGGAAGACGAGAAGCAAAGGCGAAACCTATGGAAAAGGAAGAAAAATTTTCCCAACCCTAGAAAGAACGTGAGAAGAAGTGGATATGGAGCTGGTAAGAGGCCATTGATTGCGGGTCCTAGGCCTTTTCAACAAGACCTCGCCTCAGTCAAGTGCGCTAAATGCGGACGCATGCATGGTAACCGGCCATGCTACATGGGACAAGATGTCTGCTTCAATTGCGGACAGAAGGGACATTTTGCGAGAAACTGCCCACAGAATGTAGGAAAGCAGCCAGAACAGAGGCCTCAGGTGAAAGGAAGGGTTTTCACCCTGAGCGGCCAAGAGGCAGCTCAATCTTCTGAAATGATTCAAGGTACATGCTATATTTATGGATTTGCTCTTATGGTGTTATTTGACTCTGGTGCTAGTCATTCATTTATATCAGAAGAATGTATTAGGAAGTTTCAGTTCCCTATTTCTGAAACTCCCTATGAGCTATCTGTAGTAACCCCTACAGGGGAACGGGTATTAACTTCCTCTGTATGTAAGGACTGTCAAGTCACCATCCAGGAGAAAACTTTTTCTGTAGACCTCGTCAGTTTACCTTTAAGAGGTATTGAGGTCATTCTAGGGTTAGACTGGATGTCTAGAAATCGAGTCTTGTTGAATTGTTGTAACAAGACCGTTGAATTTCTACCTTCTACTCCGAAAGAGGAGGTCCAGTTATTGATGTTAAATGCCAATCAAGTTAATAGGGAGTTGAAGAATGGAGTACTTGGATACATTCTCTTGTATTTATCAAACCTAGAAGTCGAATCGAAACTTGATGAAATTCCAATAGCCAACGAGTTTCCTGAAGTGTTTCCATCAGATATTCCAGGCTTACCTCCCAAGAGAGAGATAGAGTTCTCTATTGATCTCCTACCTGGGACAGGGCCTATCTCTATTGCACCATATCGAATGGCCTCGAAGGAACTACAAGAACTAAAGAAGCAGTTGGAGGAACTATTAGACAAGCAATTCATTAGACCGAGTGTATCACCTTGGGGAGCTCCTGTATTGTTTGTTAAGAAGAAAGACGGGAGTTTGAGACTATGCATAGATTACAGACAGCTGAATAAGGTGACTATCAAAAATAAGTATCCTCTCCCTAGGATAGATGACTTATTGGATCAATTAAAGGGAGCCTCCATCTTTTCTAAAATTGACTTGCGGTCAGGATATCATCAGATTAGGATTAAGGAGGAGGACGTACCAAAAACTGCCTTCAGGACTAGGTATGGGCACTATGAGTTTCTCGTAATGCCCTTCGGGTTAACGAATGCACCTGCAATTTTCATGGATTACATGAATCGCATTTTTCGACCCTACCTAGATCAATTTGTTGTAGTGTTCATTGATGACATCCTGATATATTCTAAGAGTGAGAAAGAACATGAACAACATCTCCGAATCGTGCTGCAAGTGCTGAAAGAGAAAAAGTTATATGCTAAATTGGAGAAGTGTGAATTTTGGCTGTCAGAGGTGAAGTTTCTCGGACATGTCATCTCTAATAGAGGGGTAGCCGTAGATCCTAGCAAGACGGAAGCAGTGATTAAGTGGGAGATACCAAAGACGGTTACGGAAATCAGAAGTTTCCTTGGTTTGGCAGGATACTACAGGAGATTTATACAAAACTTCTCTCGTATAGCCTTGCCATTGACTAAATTGACCAGGAAGGGAAGTCCTTTCAAATGGACTGATCAATGTGATGCTAGTTTTCAGGAGCTGAAGACAAGACTAACCACTCCTCCTGTTTTAATTATTCCAGACCCCACAGGACATTTTGAAGTGTATAGTGATGCTTCAAAGAAAGGGCTAGGGTGTGTGTTAATGCAAGACAAGAGAGTAGTTGCTTACGCCTCTAGACAACTAAGACCCCACGAAGGAAACTATCCAACCCATGATCTTGAATTAGCGGCAGTAGTGTTTGCCTTAAAGATTTGGCGACACTATTTGTACGGGGCAACCTTTGAAGTATATTGTGATCATAAGAGTCTTAAATACCTCTTTGATCAGAAGGAGTTAAATATGAGGCAACGAAGATGGGTAGAATTCCTCAATGACTACAAGTTTGAGATAAAGTATCATCCCGGAAAGGCGAATGTTGTAGCAGATGCCTTGAGTCGAAAATCTCTGCATATGGGTCAGATGATGGTGTATGAGATGCAGATGCTAGAGGAGTTTCGAAATTTGAAGCTAGCCCCTACTCTTACTCCAAAGAATCTAGTCATTAATGGTTTAAGTATAGGGTCTGACCTTAGAGCCCAGATCAAAGAAGCTCAAGCTCACGATCAATACTTACAAGATCATAAAGACCAAGGTAATTTTTCTGTAATGGAAGATGGAGCAATCATGTATCAGGGAAGGATTTGTGTCCCTCAAGAACAAGAGTTGAGGACTAAGATACTGCAGGAAGCGCATCAAAGTAAATACACAATCCATCCTGGATGCACTAAAATGTACCAGGATTTAAAAAGGATGTATTGGTGGCCAGGGATGAAAAATGACATTGCTGAGTTTGTGGCGAAATGTCTCATTTGTCAAAAGGTGAAGGTGGAGCATCAAAAGCCAGCGGGATTTCTACAACCTCTTGAGATCCCTAAATGGAAATGGGATAGTATTTCGATGGACTTTGTTGTAGGTTTACCTAAGACTTCAGTGGGACATGACTCTATCTGGGTAATAGTTGACAGATTAACCAAATCTGCTCACTTTTTGCCCATAAAAATAAACTTTTCACTAGATAAATTGGCCCAATTGTACGTTCAGGAAATAGTTAGACTCCATGGGATTCCCTTAAATATTGTTTCTGATAGAGATCCGAGGTTCACGTCGAGGTTTTGGAAGGCGTTGCAAGAAGCTTTTGGTACTCAATTGCGGTTCAGTACTGCCTACCATCCTCAAACTGACGGGCAGACAGAACGAACCATTCAAACCCTAGAAGATATGTTGAGGGCCTGTGTGATAGAGCAAGGTAAAGGATGGGATAAGTACCTACCTTTAGTAGAGTTTGCTTATAATAATAGCTATCACTCTAGCATTAAGATGGCCCCCTATGAAGCTTTATACGGTAGAAAGTGCCGATCTCCACTATGTTGGTTCGAGGTAGGAGAAAAGAACTTGTTAGGTCCTGATTTAGTTCAACAAACCACTGAACAAATCAGGATGATACGAAACAAAATACTTACAGCTCAGAGTCGGCAAAAGAGTTACTATGATAAGAGACATAGACCTTTAGAGTTTGAGGAAGGAGACCATGTATTTCTGAAACTTTCCCCGACTACTGGAGTTGGTAGGTCTCTCAAAACAAGAAAGTTAAGTCCGCGATTTTTAGGACCCTACCAAATTCTAAAGAAAGTTGGGACATCAGCATATCAAGTTGCTCTCCCACCTAATTTGTCCAACCTGCATAATGTTTTTCACGTATCACAGCTGCGGAAGTATCTTTCAGATTCATCACATATAATACTGGATGAACCAATCCAAATAAAGGAGAACATGACATACCAGCTAGTACCTGCATCCATATTGGACACTGACGTGAAGCAACTGAGAAATAAAACCATTCCCCTAGTTAAGGTGTTATGGGAAGGTTTGACTCCGGAAGAAGCAACTTGGGAGCTGGAAGAAGTCATGAGGAAGAAATATCCGCAATTGTTCTTATAAGGTAATTTCTGAAATTTTGAGGACAAAATTTCTTTTAGGGGGAGAGAAATGTAACATCCTTAATTTCGTTTCTTTTATTGATAAAGGTACATAAAATATTTTATTTTTCCTCTTGGATTTGGGCTTATTCTTACCCCTTATGGGCTTGTCCTACCCATTTTCTTTGCTTTGGATAAAATTCTTCCTTTCTTGGTGGGCTTGGTCACATTTTCATAATTTTTGGGCTATTGGTGAAATTACTATATCCTAGTCCAAGTCTATGTTTAATTTCTTGTTTAGGTTATCCAATGGGCTTGCTAGAAACTTATGTGAAGTGGAAAAACTCTATATGAAGTGTCCATAGGTAAAAGCCCAATGTATGGGTAAAGATTTTAAACTTAGTAACTATAGTTCTTGAATTAGGAAAAATTACCCTAATTCAATGTTCTTTGAAATTTTAAGACCTTTACTTGTTTCTAAAAATTTATCTTCCTTATCCAAGAATTTTGCATCTCTTTAGTATGTTATTTCTAATTTCTTTCCTATTAGATTTTCCTTCTTTATTTGTTCTCTTAATGTTAGAAACATTTTCTATGCATATACATAAGGTGAAGAATTTCTAAGGATTATATTTCCTTAGATATCTAAAATATTGTCTAATAAATTTTATTTCCTTAATTAAAATTTTTTATGTACCTTTATCAATAAAAGAAACGAAAGTTATAGGAAGAATTATCTACTCACAGTGTAAGGGCTCCGAATTGGACAGCCCTAAAATGCACTTTTCTAGTCTGAATTTGACCAAATAAGCTTCAAAAACGTGTCCGGAGGGTCCAAAAACCTTAAATGAGCTCGGGTACTGTTCACCGCCGGAAACACTATTCACCGTCACTATTCATCGCCGGAATTACTATTCATCCGCCACTATTCATGCCGGAAATTACTTTTACCGAGATTTTCTACTTCAGATCTACGGCGATTCAACGGTTGATTTGAAAAACTGATCGGTCAAAATTGAAGTACTCTTCGTCCTGAATCCAATAACAATTTCGGTTTTGAGATTGGAAACCCTTAAACACCCCAAATCGACAGATAAAATTTGAGATTACTATTCACTCACTATGCATACACTATTCCTTTTTTTTTTTCTTTCCTTTTTCTTCTGAAATCGTCCGCCTCCGGTTTTCGTTTATCAACTTTCGTTTTCGTTTTTTTTTTTTTTTTTTTTTTTTTTTTAAATATAATAATAATTATTAAATAATTAATAATAAGATTTTCTTTTATAAAAATTCATATAAATTCCATTTTTCATCATAAAATATCCCAAAAATTTCTAAAAATTTTCTTTCTCATAAATCTTTAGTTAAACTCTTAAATCATAATTTTTCTTGATAAAAATCATAATAAAACAAATTTCAAAATAAATATCTTTATTCATATTAAAAGAAAGAATATTTCTAAAAATACCATAAAAATTCAATAGAGGCCGGTATAATTATTTTAAGCAACACAATACTTCTTTTACTTAAAAGTCCACTTACTTTTAACAAATCATAATCATTTCTACATAAATAAAAATATATTTGCTTATAGCGCGCCAAAATATAAATTCTCATATTTCTTTTGTAATTCTTTAATCCATGTAATAAATATACATATTTTCTACGGTTCTTATCTCTATTGTCAAAATTCTCTCTTTTATTCTAAATTTCCTTTAATTGGAATTTTTGTTAAATTTTACGGTTATTACATTCTTCCCCCCGTAAAGAAATTCGGTCCCCGAATTTCATCACCCTAGTTGCAGATAATTACTAATCTCATTGTTCAAATAAACGCAGATATCTGACACATATATCATTTTTCCTTTTTCAAGTAGCTTCTTCAGTAGAGTGATTTTTCCATATCACATTTACTGTAGGTATTTCTTTTGACCGTAACTTCTTTACTTATCTGTCCACTATTGCTACTAGTTGTTCCTCATAAATTTAAATCTTTAACTGAATCTATGGACACTGTATAACATGTGTAGAATCCGGTAAATATTTTCGTAGTATAGACACATGAAAAACTGGATAAACATTATCCAATGCAAGTGGTAAAACCAAACAATAAGCCACTGAACCGATCCTATCAAGAATTCAAATAATTCTATATACCGATAGGGTAACTTCCCTTTCTTTCCAAATCTCATTACCTCTTCCCTTGGTGAGTCATTAAATAATATATGATCACCAACTGAAAATTCCTAGTGCTCAACATTCAGAGTCCTTGTAAACTTTTGACTTGTATTGAGTTTCCAGTATTCTTGTTCTAATCAATTTCACTTTATCAATGACATCTTATAATAAATATAACTCCACTGAGTCATTTAACAGAACATTTGTAACACCTCTTACATAAGGTTTAAATCTTCTAAAACTTAAAGCATATCTTCTAATGTATAAACACATCATTTAATTTTAGTATCAATCATACTATAATCTATTAAAGATCCTTAGATTTCCTGAATAACTCTCTTGAGATTATATATTCAATTCGTACTTGCCAACATACCCGTCAATGAAAAATTTCACTTGTATCTTCTTCTTTTTTTACCATTATACTAGTACTTTTTTTTTATATCTCAGTATATCTTTATTACCTCGGGTTATCCATATTTACAATCTATGGCTTCTTTTGAAATCTCTTTTTTTCAATCTTTTCTCTCTTTTACGCCTACCACTTACAACTTCTCTGTAAAAATCAAGACATCAATGCTTCATAAAAATAATAAGGAAAAGGCTAATTTCTGGTGATATCTTAACCTTATTCTCTTTACGTGCTTAATCGGGGTCACAGTCATAACTACTGTACATATACCTGCTTGCCGTCATTTTTGAAAATTTCATCTTCAATTTAGCTGATATCTATAAATCATTCACATAATTGTTCTAATAATACCTGGCCTATTCGCATAGCTATTATAAATATATCCTTCTCTGAGTTCTACATTAGTATCTTTATTCTCATACTCAGAGTTAAGGTAAGAACAATTATGGAGGGAACAGCATTCCGTCAGTTTCGAAATATCTGTGTCTTTTGTGGTTCCAGTCCTGGAAAAGATGGAGAATATGTGAAAGCAGCACAAAACCTGGGTATAGTGCTGGCCAGAAGAAAAATTCATCTAGTCTATGGTGGAGGTAACTGTGGGTTAATGGGGTGTGTGGCTACAGCTGCACATGTAGGAGGATGCCAAGTTCTAGGTATTATTCCTACAGCTCTAGCTGCATCCAGCAACATAGGGAAAACAATTGGGGAAGAATATAAAGTAGCTTCCATGCATGAACGCATGGCTAGAATGATGAGCAATGCTGACGCCTTCATTGCCTTACCAGGTGGTTTTGGTACTTTAGAGGAGATTTTCCAAATAGTCTCTTGGGCACAACTGAATATGCATCACAAACCAATAGGTTTGTTAAATGTTAATCACTTCTTTGATGGTTTGTTATCTTTCCTTGATCATGCTGTGGAACAAAGGTTTATCCCACACTCAGCACGACAAATTCTCATCTTAGCTTCAGATGCTGAGGAGTTGATTGATGCTTTACAAGCATATGTTCATGTACCTGATCCAGTCACAGCTCAAATAGAATGGACAACAGACCATAGCAGAAAGCGCAAATTGGACTTGGATCTCAATCTGTAACTAATAGTACATAGCTATTGTTGTACCGCTTTTACTTTCTTAGGATCTACTTGGATACCATCTTTGTCAAACATACTCCCTTAAAGTTTGTGAAACTATCTTTAAATGTTGCTTATGATCCTCTGTACTTTTAAAATATTCTAATATATTATCAATAATTATAATAACAAATTACTCCAGGGATGGATTCAATACCCTTTTTGCAACTGGGCATTTGTTAGACTAAATAACATCACCAAGAACTCATAATGTCAAAACGAGTCCTAAAAGAAATTTTTTTTTTTTTAAATGTTGAGCACCTTGTAACTGGTCAAACATATCATCTATATGAGGTAATGAGTATTTATTCCATATTGTCACTTTATTCAATTGTCTATAATCTATGCATAGTCATAGTGATCCATCTTTCTTTTTCACAGATAGAACTGGAGCATTCCAAGTAATAGTACTAGGGTATATAAATCCCTAGTCTAACAAGTGTCTCAACTGATCCATCAATTACTTGAGTTCAGTCGGTGCTCTTATATATAGAGGTATAGACACTGGTTGGGTTCTAGGAAGTAAATCAATACCAAATTATATTTTACGTTTCGAGGTAATCCTGGCAATTCTTCAAGAATTACATCAGAATTTTTTTTTTTTTTAAACCACTAAAACTTAATTTACAGTGGTATACTTTATATCAACATCTCTCACTACTGCCAACTATCCTTGGCACCTTTTTGTAGTCACTTATGGACTGTTAAAGCAGAAATTAAATTACTGGGTATCTCATTACGATCCCCTTGTATCAAGAAAGAAAATTCCTCAATAATTGAATTTAATCACCATATAATGACATTTCAAAATGACATGACATAATGCCAACAAATTCATTCTCAATATCACATCACAGTCTACCATATCTATACAACCGGTACAACGGATGTCACATTCAGAAACCATCATATTTGGTATCTGTCTCAATTCTTTAAATTCTTTAAGACGCATATCTCTTTTACTTTCAAGCTGTAATTGATCCATAGATACCTCTTAAGATGTCACAATATTCAATCTATCTTATACTATAAACTTTAACAACTTCGAATAGAAAGAAATTTGAAATCCTATAGAATCCCTCAGCAGCACCTGAAGTATAAATATGTCCGGCTCATATCGATACTAAAGGTCCTACTAAAGAATCCTTTGCTCTGATTGTCACAGGGAAACCTAATGCTCTGATACCAACTTGTCACGACCCTAATTTTAGGGCACGTGAAATCCATATACCATACACATATATTTTCCATAAATGTACATAATGCCATTCTTTATCATATAAACCAATACATATAAGTGCCCATACACATATACAATATACAGTTTACGTCTATAAACACCAGAGTAACAGTAGAAGCAAGGATCCTGCCTGTGACGTTCAGAGCAACACTAGAGTACAAATATATTACAATATAATACACTGAGAGCCTAGAAACAAGTTAGGCTCACCACTGAGGCACGACACCTAGTCGGTCAAGTAGCTGCGGGACCAAATTCTGGGTCTTTATCTGAAAAATATGTCAACCACGTGTAGTGAGTTTTACAACTCAGTGAGCAGATAACACCCTCTATAACCTCTTAGGTCAACATATGGATGTACTTTTCATTTCAAAGTTTCTCATATTGAAAAGTTACATTCAGGAGTACATTCATATGGGACCCGCATTTCAAAACATCTCAATTCAAATCACATACAAATATCTGTAACCACATATGATACAAATTTATCTTAAATCGAATTTGATATGCAATAAAAATCAATTCTTTTATATAATGCTCAAGTATGTCATAACTTTCAATATACTCAATAGATAAACATGGAATGTGAGTTCATCACCCTTCTGCCTCCTCACATTACCATAGTCACAATCACAATAGGTAATCAGGGAATGTGAGTTCATCACCCTACTGCCTCCTCACATTACCACTGACTACAACTTCAATAGATCAACAGGGAATGTGAGTTCATCACCCTTCTGCCTCCTCACATTACCACTGTCATCATCACAATAGGTAATTAGCGAATGTGAGTTCATCACCCTACTGCCTCCTCACATTACCACTAATACCACCTTCACAATACCGTCTCAAGCCATATAATCTCGTCATTTCTCATCAATACATATATATTTTTATATGCATATATAAACATGTATAAAAGTGCATATCCATCATATGCAATGCATCATTATCAAATAATTCGCCATACAATCATATTCAACAACTTATCACTTTACATATCATTTCAAACAGAGCTTTCAGTCTCAGTACAAAATATTTTATTATAAATTTTTCAATCAGAGAAATCATATAATCATGCCCATATCCAAGGCAACCATATCACTGTAAAATCAATGTCACATGTATAACATACTTTCTTTGACATGTAATGCGAAATACATGTAAAAATCACATGTTCAATGTATTTCAAAATTCATCTGTTATAAATTACCCATTCAGGGTTTATCACATATATATGCCATTTCTCTAGGCAATCATATATCTCTATAAATCAATGTCATAAGCATATCATATTTTCTTTGCCATGTAATGCGAAATGCATTTAGAAATAATGTATCCAAAGCATTTCAAAATCTATTTCAAAAATCATACTCTTCTTGAACTAGATATCATTTCTCAATCATTTCAAATATTTCAAACCATTTCAGAAACATATGAACATATAAATAACATGTAATCATACTCATTTATCAATGGAAAGTTCAAGAAGAGTAAAAAAACAAGTTATAGGAAGAATTATCTACTCACAGTGTAAGGGCTCCGAATTGGACAGCCCTAAAATGCACTTTTCTAGTCTGAATTTGACCAAATAAGCTTCAAAAACGTGTCCGGAGGGTCCAAAAACCTTAAATGAGCTCGGGTACTGTTCACCGCCGGAAACACTATTCACCGTCACTATTCATCGCCGGAATTACTATTCATCCGCACTATTCATGCCGGAAATTACTATTCACCGCCACATAAAAAGTTACCAAATCAATAAAATGAATTCATATCCTAATGTTTATCAAGCTTCTGAACCCATCTACGGTGTCAGATTTCTAATTTGAGGTCTCTAAGTAAGGTTTTTCAGAACTTACCTTTTACCGAGATTTTCTACTTCAGATCTACGGCGATTCAACGGTTGATTTGAAAAACTGATCGGTCAAAATTGAAGTACTCTTCGTCCTGAATCCAATAACAATTTCGGTTTTGAGATTGGAAACCCTTAAACACCCCAAATCGACAGATAAAATTTGAGATTACTATTCACTCACTATGCATACACTATTCCTTTTTTTTTTTCTTTCCTTTTTCTTCTGAAATCGTCCGCCTCCGGTTTTCGTTTATCAACTTTCGTTTTCGTTTTTTTTTTTTTTTTTTTTTTTTTTTTAAATATAATAATAATAACCGTAAAATTTAACAAAAATTCCAATTAAAGGAAATTTAGAATAAAAGAGAGAATTTTGACAATAGAGATAAGAACCGTAGAAAATATGTATATTTATTACATGGATTAAAGAATTACAAAAGAAATATGAGAATTTATATTTTGGCGCGCTATAAGCAAATATATTTTTATTTATGTAGAAATGATTATGATTTGTTAAAAGTAAGTGGACTTTTAAGTAAAAGAAGTATTGTGTTGCTTAAAATAATTATACCGGCCTCTATTGAATTTTTATGGTATTTTTAGAAATATTCTTTCTTTTAATATGAATAAAGATATTTATTTTGAAATTTGTTTTATTATGATTTTTATCAAGAAAAATTATGATTTAAGAGTTTAACTAAAGATTTATGAGAAAGAAAATTTTTAGAAATTTTTGGGATATTTTATGATGAAAAATGGAATTTATATGAATTTTTATAAAAGAAAATCTTATTATTAATTATTTAATAATTATTATTATATTTAAAAAAAAAAAAAAAAAAAAAAAAAAAACGAAAACGAAAGTTGATAAACGAAAACCGGAGGCGGACGATTTCAGAAGAAAAAGGAAAGAAAAAAAAAAAGGAATAGTGTATGCATAGTGAGTGAATAGTAATCTCAAATTTTATCTGTCGATTTGGGGTGTTTAAGGGTTTCCAATCTCAAAACCGAAATTGTTATTGGATTCAGGACGAAGAGTACTTCAATTTTGACCGATCAGTTTTTCAAATCAACCGTTGAATCGCCGTAGATCTGAAGTAGAAAATCTCGGTAAAAGGTAAGTTCTGAAAAACCTTACTTAGAGACCTCAAATTAGAAATCTGACACCGTAGATGGGTTCAGAAGCTTGATAAACATTAGGATATGAATTCATTTTATTGATTTGGTAACTTTTTATGTGGCGGTGAATAGTAATTTCCGGCATGAATAGTGCGGATGAATAGTAATTCCGGCGATGAATAGTGACGGTGAATAGTGTTTCCGGCGGTGAACAGTACCCGAGCTCATTTAAGGTTTTTGGACCCTCCGGACACGTTTTTGAAGCTTATTTGGTCAAATTCAGACTAGAAAAGTGCATTTTAGGGCTGTCCAATTCGGAGCCCTTACACTGTGAGTAGATAATTCTTCCTATAACTTGTTTTTTTACTCTTCTTGAACTTTCCATTGATAAATGAGTATGATTACATGTTATTTATATGTTCATATGTTTCTGAAATGGTTTGAAATATTTGAAATGATTGAGAAATGATATCTAGTTCAAGAAGAGTATGATTTTTGAAATAGATTTTGAAATGCTTTGGATACATTATTTCTAAATGCATTTCGCATTACATGGCAAAGAAAATATGATATGCTTATGACATTGATTTATAGAGATATATGATTGCCTAGAGAAATGGCATATATATGTGATAAACCCTGAATGGGTAATTTATAACAGATGAATTTTGAAATACATTGAACATGTGATTTTTACATGTATTTCGCATTACATGTCAAAGAAAGTATGTTATACATGTGACATTGATTTTACAGTGATATGGTTGCCTTGGATATGGGCATGATTATATGATTTCTCTGATTGAAAAATTTATAATAAAAGATTTTGTACTGAGACTGAAAGCTCTGTTTGAAATGATATGTAAAGTGATAAGTTGTTGAATATGATTGTATGGCGAATTATTTGATAATGATGCATTGCATATGATGGATATGCACTTTTATACATGTTTATATATGCATATAAAAATATATATGTATTGATGAGAAATGACGAGATTATATGGCTTGAGACGGTATTGTGAAGGTGGTATTAGTGGTAATGTGAGGAGGCAGTAGGGTGATGAACTCACATTCGCTAATTACCTATTGTGATGATGACAGTGGTAATGTGAGGAGGCAGAAGGGTGATGAACTCACATTCCCTGTTGATCTATTGAAGTTGTAGTCAGTGGTAATGTGAGGAGGCAGTAGGGTGATGAACTCACATTCCCTGATTACCTATTGTGATTGTGACTATGGTAATGTGAGGAGGCAGAAGGGTGATGAACTCACATTCCATGTTTATCTATTGAGTATATTGAAAGTTATGACATACTTGAGCATTATATAAAAGAATTGATTTTTATTGCATATCAAATTCGATTTAAGATAAATTTGTATCATATGTGGTTACAGATATTTGTATGTGATTTGAATTGAGATGTTTTGAAATGCGGGTCCCATATGAATGTACTCCTGAATGTAACTTTTCAATATGAGAAACTTTGAAATGAAAAGTACATCCATATGTTGACCTAAGAGGTTATAGAGGGTGTTATCTGCTCACTGAGTTGTAAAACTCACTACACGTGGTTGACATATTTTTCAGATAAAGACCCAGAATTTGGTCCCGCAGCTACTTGACCGACTAGGTGTCGTGCCTCAGTGGTGAGCCTAACTTGTTTCCAGGCTCTCAGTGTATTATATTGTAACATCCTTAATTTCGTTTCTTTTATTGATAAAGGTACATAAAAAATTTTAATTAAGGAAATAAAATTTATTAGACAATATTTTAGATATCTAAGGAAATATAATCCTTAGAAATTCTTCACCTTATGTATATGCATAGAAAATGTTTCTAACATTAAGAGAACAAATAAAGAAGGAAAATCTAATAGGAAAGAAATTAGAAATAACATACTAAAGAGATGCAAAATTCTTGGATAAGGAAGATAAATTTTTAGAAACAAGTAAAGGTCTTAAAATTTCAAAGAACATTGAATTAGGGTAATTTTTCCTAATTCAAGAACTATAGTTACTAAGTTTAAAATCTTTACCCATACATTGGGCTTTTACCTATGGACACTTCATATAGAGTTTTTCCACTTCACATAAGTTTCTAGCAAGCCCATTGGATAACCTAAACAAGAAATTAAACATAGACTTGGACTAGGATATAGTAATTTCACCAATAGCCCAAAAATTATGAAAATGTGACCAAGCCCACCAAGAAAGGAAGAATTTTATCCAAAGCAAAGAAAATGGGTAGGACAAGCCCATAAGGGGTAAGAATAAGCCCAAATCCAAGAGGAAAAATAAAATAAAATAAATTAGATGATGATATAATAATAAGAATAAAGATTAGGTTACATGGCATTAAGACAAAAATTTAGCAAGTGGTGTGATTCTACATTCATCATTTAGGCAAGTGGCATGATAATACAAGGCTTTAGGACAAAAACATCTATATCCTTCACTCATAATTTTAGCAAGTGGTATGATAATACATGGTATTAGGACAAAACATTCATAGCCCACACAAATAATATCAACCAAATAATGGAGATTGAAGGGCTAGAAATTTGCCACTTAAAAAGGCAACCTATCATAATTGATTAAGACAAAAGAAAAATTAAATGAATCCCTAAATCAAAGGGACCTTGTCCCTTATCTTAAGAACATATCATCATAATTTTCAAAATATAAATCTCCTTTTCCTATGCATATCTTGACTAAGGAAGAGGAAGACAAGAACATAAGTTGTTTGTTTTCCAAAAATTCAACAAAGTGTATCTTAATTGTGATAAGGTAGATCCATGATCATGAAAGGTGAATTATTTGGTGGTCTATATAAGAGAACCCACCCTTACAACACTTTAATTTCGTCCAAGTGAGAAAGAGAGAGAAATAGAAGCAAGGTAGAGTGAGGAAAGGAGAGAAGAGAGAAGAAGAAAGGAAGGAAGAAGAAGGAGAAGTTTAGAAAGCTAAAGGTAAGTTTAACAATACTTCTTTTTGAAGAAAACTTTTGAAACTTATAATATTTATATGAGATTTTGATCTTAGAACTTTTATGATTGGTCATGATGTTGCTATATCATGTTACATATTGATCTTGCATGTGATGTATGTTTGAATACTTAGGTTGGTGTAGATAGTTCTGCATGGTTATGGTTATGGGTGGCAGAATTTTAAGTTTCGGTATTTTAATTCCTTATAGATTGTTCCCAGAAATTAAAAAACTAAAGCATTAATAACATACTCTTCCCTGAATAAACATTTTCTGACCTCTGCTTACTAATCGGATTATATCTACCTCATATGAACTCCAAATTGCATAATTCCAGTGGGTATATTTCCATGAGACATAGATATATAACTTTCATGTTAACCATTTATTTTAATTCCATAAAGAAAATTACCAGAAATTAAAATACAAAAGCTGTCCTAACATAATCTTCCCTGATGAACCATTTTCTGACCTTGGCTTACTAATTGGACCATATCTACCACATGTGAACTCCAAATTGAATGATTCCAGTGGCTAAACATCCATGACACACATAATCTTTGATTTAGCAGCCTATAAGTTATTACAAAACGATGTATATTGCAAAATATTTGTACTCTAGAGTTGCTCTGAACGTCACAGGCAGGATCCTTGCTTCTACTGTTTACTCTGGTGTTTATAGACGTAAAATGTAGATTGTATATGTGTATGGGCACTTATATGTATTGGTTTATATGATAAAGAATGACATTATGTACATTTATGAAAAATATATGTGTATGGTATATGGATTTCACGTGCCCTAAAATTAGGGTCGTGACAAGTTGGTATCAGAGCATTAGGTTTCCCTGTGACAATCAGAGCAAAGGATTCTTTAGTAGGACTTTTAGTATCGATATGAGCCGGACATATTTATACTTCAGGTGCTGCTGAAGGATTATATAGGATTTCAGTTTCCTTTCTATTCCAAGTTGCTAAAGTTTATAGTATAAGATGGTAAGAGATATTTATGATGCTAACTTGGAAAGCATGCTTCAAGCATATATTTTTGAGATTGGTAGGAGATTTCTTAGCAGAATTTGTCTATAATAAAATGATATTAGAAGATTTAAACCTTATGTAAGAGGTGTTACAAATATTCTGTTAAATGACTCAGTGGAGTTATATTTATTATAAGATGTCATTGATAAAGTGAAATTGATTAGAAAAAGAATACTGGAAACTCAATACAAGTCAAAAGTTTACAAGGACTCTGAATGTTGAGCACTAGGAATTTTCAGTTGGTGATCATATATTTTTTAATGACTCACCAATGAAAGAGGTAATGAGATTTGAAAAGAAAGAGAAGTTACCCTCTCGGTATATAGAATTATTTGAATTCTTGATAAGATCGGTTTACCACTTGCATTGGATAATGTTTATCCAGTTTTTCATGTTTCTATACTACGAAAATATTTACCGGATTCTACACATGTTATACAGTGTCCATTGATTCAGTTAAAAATTTAAATTTATGAGGAACAACTAGTAGCAATAGTGGACAGATAAGTAAGGAAGTTATGGTTAAAAGAAATACCTATAGTAAAGGTGATATGGAAAAAAAAATCATTCTTTTGAGAAAGCTACTTGGGAAAGAGAGGAGGATATACGGCCAAATATCCGTATTTATTTGAACAATGAGGTTAGTGTTTATCTGCAACAGTGGTGGTGAAATTCGGGGACCGAATTTCTTTAAGGGGGGAAGAATGTAATAACCATAAAATTTAACGAAAAATTCCAATTAAAGGGAATGTAGAATAAAAAAAAAAAAGAATTTTGATAATAGAGATAAAAACCAGTGAAAAGATGTATATTTATTACATGGATTAAAGAATTACAAAAGAAATATGAGAATTTATATTTTGGCGCGCTATTAGCAAAAATATTATTATTTATATAGAAATAATTATGATTTGTTAAAAGTAAGTGGACTTTTAAGTAAAAGAAGTATTGTGTTGTTTAAAATAATTATATCGGCCTCTATTGAATTTTTATGGTATTTTTAAAAATATTCTTTCTTTTAATATGAATAAAGATATTTGTTTTGAAATTTGTTTTAATATGATTTTATTGAGAAAAATTATGATTTAAGAGTTTAACTAAAGATTTATGAGGAAGGAAATTTTTAGAAATTTTTGGGATATTTTATGATAAAAAATGGAATTTATATGAATTTTTATAAAAGAAAATTCTATTATTAATTATTTAATAAATATTATTATATTTAAAAAAAAACAAAAAAAAAAAAAAAAACAAAAGTTGCAGAATTATAAAACGAAGCCAACGGCAAATGTTCGGAAAGAAAAAAAAAACGTAAAGGAATAGTATATGCATAGTGAGTGAATAGTAATCTCAAATTTTATCTTTCGATTTGGAGTGTTTAAGAGCTTCCAATCTCAAAACCGAAATTGTTATTGGATTCAGGACGAAGAGTACTTCAATTTTGACCGATCAGTTTTTCAAATCAACCGTTGAATCACCGTAGATCTGAAGTAGAAAATCTCAGTAAAAGGTAAGTTCTGAAAAACCTTACTTAAAGACCTCAAATTAGAAATCTGACACCGTAGATGGGTTCATAAGCTTGATAAACATTAGAATATGTAATTTTTTTGGTTATTTGGTAACTTTTTATGTGGCGGTGAATAGTAATTTCCGGCGTGAATAGTGGCGGATGAATAGTAATTACGGCGATGAATAGTGACGATGAATAGTATTTCCGGCGGTGAACAGTACCCGAGCTCATTTAAGGTTTTTGGACCCTCCGGACACGTTTTTGAAGCTTATTTGGTCAAATTCAAACTAGAAACGAGGATTTTAGGGCTGTCCAATCTGGAGCCCTTACCTGTGAGTAGATAATTCTTCCTATAACTTGTTTTTACTCTTCTTGAACTTTCCATTGATAAATGAGTATGATTACATGTTATTTATATGTTCATATGTTTCTGAAATGGTTTGAAATATTTGAAATGATTGAGAAATGATATCTAGTTCAAGAAGAGTATGATTTTTTTGAAATAGATTTTGAAATGCTTTGGATACTTTATTTCTAAATGCATTTCGCATTACATGGCAAAGAAAATATGATATGCTTATGACATTGATTTATAGAGATATATGATTGCCTAGAGAAAGGGCATATATATGTGATAAACCCTGAATGGGTAATTTATAACAGATGAATTTTGAAATACATTGAACATGTGATTTTTACATGTATTTCGCATTACATGTCAAAGAAAGTATGTTATACATGTGACATTGATTTTACAGTGATATGATTGCCTTGGATATGGGCATGATTATATGATTTCTCTGATTGAAAAATTTATAATAAAAGATTTTGTACTGAGACTGAAAGCTCTGTTTGAAATGATATGTAAAGTGATAAGTTGTTGAATATGATTGTATGGCGAATTATTTGATAATGATGCATTGCATATGATGGATATGCACTTTTATACATGTTAATATATTCATATAAAAATATATATGTATTGATGAGAAATGACGAGATTATATGGCTTGAGACGGTATTGTGAAGGTGGTATTAGTGGTAATGTGAGGAGGCAGTAGGGTGATGAACTCACATTCGCTAATTACTTATTGTAATGATGACAGTGGTAATGTGAGGAGGCAGAAGGGTGATGAACTCACATTCCCTGTTGATCTATTGAAGTTATAGTCAGTGGTAATGTGAGGAGGCAGTAGGGTGATGAACTCACATTCCCTGATTACCTATTGTGATTGTGACTATGGTAATGTGAGGAGGCAGAAGGGTGATGAACTCACATTCCATGTTTATCTATTGAGTATATTGAAAGTTATGACATACTTGAGCATTATATAAAAGAATTGATTTTTATTGCATATCAAATTCGATTCAAGATAAATTTGTATCACAAGTGGTTACAGATATTTGTATGTGATTTGAATTGAGATGTTTTGAAATGCGGGTCCCATATGAATGTACTCCTGAATGTAACTTTTCAATATGAGAAACTTTGAAATGAAAAGTACATCCATATGTTGACCTAAGAGGTTATAGGGGGTGTTATCTGCTCACTGAGTTGTAAAACTCACTACACGATGTGGATCTATTTTTCAGATAAAGACATAGAGTTTGGTCCAGCTACCAAGTGATCGACTAGAGGTTGTACTCCAGTGGTGAGCCTACATTGTTTTTAGGCTCTCAATGTTTTATAAATGCAAAATATTTGTACTCTAGAGTTGCTCTGAACGTCACAGGCAGGATCCTTGCTTCTACTGTTTACTCTGGTGTTTATAGACGTAAAATGTAGATTGTATATGTGTATGGGCACTTATATGTATTGGTTTATATGATAAAGAATGACATTATGTACATTTATGAAAAATATATGTGTATGGTATATGGATTTCACGTGCCCTAAATTTCTTTTAGGGGGAGAGAAATGTAACATCCTTAATTTCGTTTCTTTTATTGATAAAGGTACATAAAAAATTTTAATTAAGGAAATAAAATTTATTAGACAATATTTTAGATATCTAAGGAAATATAATCCTTAGAAATTCTTCACCTTATGTATATGCATAGAAAATGTTTCTAACATTAAGAGAACAAATAAAGAAGGAAAATCTAATAGGAAAGAAATTAGAAATAACATACTAAAGAGATGCAAAATTCTTGGATAAGGAAGATAAATTTTTAGAAACAAGTAAAGGTCTTAAAATTTCAAAGAACATTGAATTAGGGTAATTTTTCCTAATTCAAGAACTATAGTTACTAAGTTTAAAATCTTTACCCATACATTGGGCTTTTACCTATGGACACTTCATATAGAGTTTTTCCACTTCACATAAGTTTCTAGCAAGCCCATTGGATAACCTAAACAAGAAATTAAACATAGACTTGGACTAGGATATAGTAATTTCACCAATAGCCCAAAAATTATGAAAATGTGACCAAGCCCACCAAGAAAGGAAGAATTTTATCCAAAGCAAAGAAAATGGGTAGGACAAGCCCATAAGGGGTAAGAATAAGCCCAAATCCAAGAGGAAAAATAAAATAAAATAAATTAGATGATGATATAATAATAAGAATAAAGATTAGGTTACATGGCATTAAGACAAAAATTTAGCAAGTGGTGTGATTCTACATTCATCATTTAGGCAAGTGGCATGATAATACAAGGCTTTAGGACAAAAACATCTATATCCTTCACTCATAATTTTAGCAAGTGGTATGATAATACATGGTATTAGGACAAAACATTCATAGCCCACACAAATAATATCAACCAAATAATGGAGATTGAAGGGCTAGAAATTTGCCACTTAAAAAGGCAACCTATCATAATTGATTAAGACAAAAGAAAAATTAAATGAATCCCTAAATCAAAGGGACCTTGTCCCTTATCTTAAGAACATATCATCATAATTTTCAAAATATAAATCTCCTTTTCCTATGCATATCTTGACTAAGGAAGAGGAAGACAAGAACATAAGTTGTTTGTTTTCCAAAAATTCAACAAAGTGTATCTTAATTGTGATAAGGTAGATCCATGATCATGAAAGGTGAATTATTTGGTGGTCTATATAAGAGAACCCACCCTTACAACACTTTAATTTCGTCCAAGTGAGAAAGAGAGAGAAATAGAAGCAAGGTAGAGTGAGGAAAGGAGAGAAGAGAGAAGAAGAAAGGAAGGAAGAAGAAGGAGAAGTTTAGAAAGCTAAAGGTAAGTTTAACAATACTTCTTTTTGAAGAAAACTTTTGAAACTTATAATATTTATATGAGATTTTGATCTTAGAACTTTTATGATTGGTCATGATGTTGCTATATCATGTTACATATTGATCTTGCATGTGATGTATGTTTGAATACTTAGGTTGGTGTAGATAGTTCTGCATGGTTATGGTTATGGGTGGCAGAATTTTAAGTTTCGGTATTTTAATTTCTGGGAACAATCTATAAGGAATTAAAATAAATGGTTAACATAAGAATTAAAGATATATGTGTCCCGGATTTTTAGCCACTGGAATCATTCCATTTGGAGTCCATATGAGGTAGATATGGTCTGATTAGTAGTCAAAGGTCAGAAAATGAATCATCAGGGAAGAATATGTTAGGATAGCTTCGGTAATTTAATTTCTGGGAATTATTGGTAGGGAATTAAAATAAATGGTTAACATAAGAATTAAAGATAAATGTGTCATGGATTTTTAGCCACTGGAATCATTCCATTTGGAGTCCATATGAGGTAGCTATGGTCTGATTAGTAGTCAAAGGTCAGAAAATGAATCATCAGGGAAGAATATGTTAGGATAGCTTCGGTAATTTAATTTCTGGGAATTATTGGTAGGGAATTAAAATAAATGGTCAACATAAGAATTAAAGATATGTGTGTCATGGATGTTTAGCCACTGGAATCATTCAATTTGGAGTTCACATGTGGTAGATATGGTCCAATTAGTAAGCCAAGGTCAGAAAATGGTTCATCAGGGAAGATTATGTTAGGACAGCTTTTGTATTTTAATTTCTGGTAATTTTCTTTATGGAATTAAAATAAATGGTTAACATGAAAGTTATATATCTATGTCTCATGGAAATATACCCACTGGAATTATGCAATTTGGAGTTCATATGAGGTAGATATAATCCGATTAGTAAGCAGAGGTCAGAAAATGTTTATTCAGGGAAGAGTATGTTATTAATGCTTTAGTTTTTGAATTTCTGGGAATATTCTGTAGGGAATTAAAATAGCGCGCCAACATAACAATTATAGATATATGGCTCATGGATTTTTACCAACTGGAATAACGCAATTTGGAGTTCCAATTTGGGAGATATGGTCTAATTAGTCAGTAATGGTCAGAACCTATCCGAGAGGAACTATCATGTACTTTTATGGTGTAATATCACCTTTGTTTCTTAATTTTTCGCTACAATGTTCAACATAATAGTTTTAGATAATTGTTTTATCTTGAAATCGACACCAAGATCACCTACATCAGAGTTAAATTGAGGGAGTTATGCTCTGATTAGTAAGAGAAGGTTAGATAGGATGAAAACCTGCATCAAGAAAATAAAGAAATAAAATTAGTATTTAAAAAAGAAGATGAATCTTAATAAATGACTAGTATAGCCATAGCCATTGCCATTGCATGAACTTACTACCATTTTAAGTGTGTAATTTTTAACATGGAATTTACCCTAGTACTCATATAAATTTACAAGAAGTTTTGAAAGTGCCGGTTTTATTTGAAAAATCTTAGTATGCTCCGTGGTTGCAGTATTTTCACATCAGAAAAGAATTATTCTAGTTACTGGAAAACAAAATTGTGATTTGTGAAAAGTGCATGTCTAAGGAAAGCTCTGGCAAGGAAAGACATGGTACTTAAGCGTGTCCATTAGTGACCCACCTCTCTTTCCTGGGAACTTTTCTGGTGCGCTGTTTACAGACTATAATTACTATCCAGTTACTAAGGTATTAGTATGGAATTTTGACATGGAAATGTTTTATAAAGTGATATTTTAAATGGTTATGTTCATGGCATGATTACCAATGATTTATGGTAATAGTTATATTTTGATGAACATACTTGTTATTGAAAGCATATTTTTGGCTATCATTGTGAAAAGAAAAGAAATGAGCACGGTCACATGGCAATCCGTGTGGTGCACCAGTAGGGGACGCCCTACCAACGGTTATGATCATGTTAATAAGAAAAGAAAGAGAAAGTGTGCCATGTCGGACGGAGCGAGATAAGCCCGTACCGAAAAGTAGAGAATACTCACCCTGACCGGGGTAGCTTGAAGTAAGAATAAGTGGATAGCCATCATATGAAATTCGAAAAATAGTTATTCATGCCATACATGTCATAACTGTATAATTTTCATGTGCATGATAAAGTGCATTCATGTGACCTAAAGATATTTTCTGTAGTTTATACAGCTGAACATGACGTGATGAACTATATTGATGGTAAATTATGATTTATTGTTGAACTTACTGGGATTTAATTCTCACTATATTTCCATATCATGTTCAGAAGAATAAATATGCAGATATTCTCTATGACACTTATTATCTCTGTACGTTGGATCGAGGTGCCCTACCTTGGGCAACTTCCAGTTATTTCTGATGTAACTGTCGTAGATGTAACTGAGATTCCGGTGGACGTGCCACCCGAACCAGTGTCCCCGGAAGTAGTCGATATAGATGATTAGAACTAATATGTATCTTTGTACAAATGTTTGTAAAATAATGGTGTGTAGTTTGTAAAATAATAGTGTGTATGGAAACTCAGTATTGTATAAATTAAATAAATGTTATATTGAGTTAAGTTGTAACGCGGTAATAACTTCATGGTATTTAAAAAAAAAAAAATTACATAAATGGAGTTGTTACATAATTGGTATCAGAGCAGGTCGATCCTAGATGGCCAGTAGTTGGATGGTTATCTGAATCGATCTTATAGTGTCTTGAGTATGTTGTGGTTGTGCTGTGTAGGGGATCAGTGATTCATATAGGTAAGAAATTACTAGTGTTTCCTATCTATATGCCGAGGTGGTGTTATGACTGCTATTAAATATTTTTGAACTAACTATTGGGCTTGATCACCTCAATAGCAGCATAACTTTGTTTTGTACCATAGTAGGAAATGGCACCACCAAGGAGGAATCCAGCAACCAATGCAGAGGAAACCCTGCACAACCTGGCCACAGCAATTCGAGACCAAGTTATGACCACCAACCAAATTTTACAACATCTCCAGAATGCTAATAACACAAATGTTGAGATTGGTCCTAACAACCGGACGGCTGGAAAAGATAATGGTATATCCGAGTTCCTGAGGACTAGACCACCTTGTTTCCAAGGTGGTTATGACCCAACGGTAGCCGAAAGGTGGATTAGGGAATTAGAGAAAATCTTTGAAGTGATGGGCTGTACTGAAGAGCAGCAAATCATTTTTGCTGCATATATGTTAAAGGATGAAGCAGAATACTGGTGGCGTGGAGCTAGAGAACTTTTAGCTCATCAAGGAAGACAGATCACCTGGCAAGTGTTCAAGGACATTTTTTTTGAAAAGTACTTTCCAAGTACTGTACGGGCAGAGAAAGAGATCGAATTTCTCCAACTCAGGCAAGGAAGCATGACCGTGGACCAGTATATCGCAAGGTTCGAGGAGCTGTCTAAGTTCTCCTCTTATCTGCGATATAACCCAGATGAAGCATGGAAGGCGGTTAAGTTTGAAGCGGGACTAAACCCGGAGTTAAAGAATGCTGTTATAGCTATGGAGATCAGGGAGTTTGTACCTCTGATAAATAAATGCAGACTCCTGGAAAAGAGTTTAAGGGCAGTGGAAGACGAGAAGCAAAGGCGAAACCTATGGAAAAGGAAGAAAAATTTTCCCAACCCTAGAAAGAACGTGAGAAGAAGTGGATATGGAGCTGGTAAGAGGCCATTGATTGCGGGTCCTAGGCCTTTTCAACAAGACCTCGCCTCAGTCAAGTGCGCTAAATGCGGACGCATGCATGGTAACCGGCCATGCTACATGGGACAAGATGTCTGCTTCAATTGCGGACAGAAGGGACATTTTGCGAGAAACTGCCCACAGAATGTAGGAAAGCAGCCAGAACAGAGGCCTCAGGTGAAAGGAAGGGTTTTCACCCTGAGCGGCCAAGAGGCAGCTCAATCTTCTGAAATGATTCAAGGTACATGCTATATTTATGGATTTGCTCTTATGGTGTTATTTGACTCTGGTGCTAGTCATTCATTTATATCAGAAGAATGTATTAGGAAGTTTCAGTTCCCTATTTCTGAAACTCCCTATGAGCTATCTGTAGTAACCCCTACAGGGGAACGGGTATTAACTTCCTCTGTATGTAAGGACTGTCAAGTCACCATCCAGGAGAAAACTTTTTCTGTAGACCTCGTCAGTTTACCTTTAAGAGGTATTGAGGTCATTCTAGGGTTAGACTGGATGTCTAGAAATCGAGTCTTGTTGAATTGTTGTAACAAGACCGTTGAATTTCTACCTTCTACTCCGAAAGAGGAGGTCCAGTTATTGATGTTAAATGCCAATCAAGTTAATAGGGAGTTGAAGAATGGAGTACTTGGATACATTCTCTTGTATTTATCAAACCTAGAAGTCGAATCGAAACTTGATGAAATTCCAATAGCCAACGAGTTTCCTGAAGTGTTTCCATCAGATATTCCAGGCTTACCTCCCAAGAGAGAGATAGAGTTCTCTATTGATCTCCTACCTGGGACAGGGCCTATCTCTATTGCACCATATCGAATGGCCTCGAAGGAACTACAAGAACTAAAGAAGCAGTTGGAGGAACTATTAGACAAGCAATTCATTAGACCGAGTGTATCACCTTGGGGAGCTCCTGTATTGTTTGTTAAGAAGAAAGACGGGAGTTTGAGACTATGCATAGATTACAGACAGCTGAATAAGGTGACTATCAAAAATAAGTATCCTCTCCCTAGGATAGATGACTTATTGGATCAATTAAAGGGAGCCTCCATCTTTTCTAAAATTGACTTGCGGTCAGGATATCATCAGATTAGGATTAAGGAGGAGGACGTACCAAAAACTGCCTTCAGGACTAGGTATGGGCACTATGAGTTTCTCGTAATGCCCTTCGGGTTAACGAATGCACCTGCAATTTTCATGGATTACATGAATCGCATTTTTCGACCCTACCTAGATCAATTTGTTGTAGTGTTCATTGATGACATCCTGATATATTCTAAGAGTGAGAAAGAACATGAACAACATCTCCGAATCGTGCTGCAAGTGCTGAAAGAGAAAAAGTTATATGCTAAATTGGAGAAGTGTGAATTTTGGCTGTCAGAGGTGAAGTTTCTCGGACATGTCATCTCTAATAGAGGGGTAGCCGTAGATCCTAGCAAGACGGAAGCAGTGATTAAGTGGGAGATACCAAAGACGGTTACGGAAATCAGAAGTTTCCTTGGTTTGGCAGGATACTACAGGAGATTTATACAAAACTTCTCTCGTATAGCCTTGCCATTGACTAAATTGACCAGGAAGGGAAGTCCTTTCAAATGGACTGATCAATGTGATGCTAGTTTTCAGGAGCTGAAGACAAGACTAACCACTCCTCCTGTTTTAATTATTCCAGACCCCACAGGACATTTTGAAGTGTATAGTGATGCTTCAAAGAAAGGGCTAGGGTGTGTGTTAATGCAAGACAAGAGAGTAGTTGCTTACGCCTCTAGACAACTAAGACCCCACGAAGGAAACTATCCAACCCATGATCTTGAATTAGCGGCAGTAGTGTTTGCCTTAAAGATTTGGCGACACTATTTGTACGGGGCAACCTTTGAAGTATATTGTGATCATAAGAGTCTTAAATACCTCTTTGATCAGAAGGAGTTAAATATGAGGCAACGAAGATGGGTAGAATTCCTCAATGACTACAAGTTTGAGATAAAGTATCATCCCGGAAAGGCGAATGTTGTAGCAGATGCCTTGAGTCGAAAATCTCTGCATATGGGTCAGATGATGGTGTATGAGATGCAGATGCTAGAGGAGTTTCGAAATTTGAAGCTAGCCCCTACTCTTACTCCAAAGAATCTAGTCATTAATGGTTTAAGTATAGGGTCTGACCTTAGAGCCCAGATCAAAGAAGCTCAAGCTCACGATCAATACTTACAAGATCATAAAGACCAAGGTAATTTTTCTGTAATGGAAGATGGAGCAATCATGTATCAGGGAAGGATTTGTGTCCCTCAAGAACAAGAGTTGAGGACTAAGATACTGCAGGAAGCGCATCAAAGTAAATACACAATCCATCCTGGATGCACTAAAATGTACCAGGATTTAAAAAGGATGTATTGGTGGCCAGGGATGAAAAATGACATTGCTGAGTTTGTGGCGAAATGTCTCATTTGTCAAAAGGTGAAGGTGGAGCATCAAAAGCCAGCGGGATTTCTACAACCTCTTGAGATCCCTAAATGGAAATGGGATAGTATTTCGATGGACTTTGTTGTAGGTTTACCTAAGACTTCAGTGGGACATGACTCTATCTGGGTAATAGTTGACAGATTAACCAAATCTGCTCACTTTTTGCCCATAAAAATAAACTTTTCACTAGATAAATTGGCCCAATTGTACGTTCAGGAAATAGTTAGACTCCATGGGATTCCCTTAAATATTGTTTCTGATAGAGATCCGAGGTTCACGTCGAGGTTTTGGAAGGCGTTGCAAGAAGCTTTTGGTACTCAATTGCGGTTCAGTACTGCCTACCATCCTCAAACTGACGGGCAGACAGAACGAACCATTCAAACCCTAGAAGATATGTTGAGGGCCTGTGTGATAGAGCAAGGTAAAGGATGGGATAAGTACCTACCTTTAGTAGAGTTTGCTTATAATAATAGCTATCACTCTAGCATTAAGATGGCCCCCTATGAAGCTTTATACGGTAGAAAGTGCCGATCTCCACTATGTTGGTTCGAGGTAGGAGAAAAGAACTTGTTAGGTCCTGATTTAGTTCAACAAACCACTGAACAAATCAGGATGATACGAAACAAAATACTTACAGCTCAGAGTCGGCAAAAGAGTTACTATGATAAGAGACATAGACCTTTAGAGTTTGAGGAAGGAGACCATGTATTTCTGAAACTTTCCCCGACTACTGGAGTTGGTAGGTCTCTCAAAACAAGAAAGTTAAGTCCGCGATTTTTAGGACCCTACCAAATTCTAAAGAAAGTTGGGACATCAGCATATCAAGTTGCTCTCCCACCTAATTTGTCCAACCTGCATAATGTTTTTCACGTATCACAGCTGCGGAAGTATCTTTCAGATTCATCACATATAATACTGGATGAACCAATCCAAATAAAGGAGAACATGACATACCAGCTAGTACCTGCATCCATATTGGACACTGACGTGAAGCAACTGAGAAATAAAACCATTCCCCTAGTTAAGGTGTTATGGGAAGGTTTGACTCCGGAAGAAGCAACTTGGGAGCTGGAAGAAGTCATGAGGAAGAAATATCCGCAATTGTTCTTATAAGGTAATTTCTGAAATTTTGAGGACAAAATTTCTTTTAGGGGGAGAGAAATGTAACATCCTTAATTTCGTTTCTTTTATTGATAAAGGTACATAAAAAATTTTAATTAAGGAAATAAAATTTATTAGACAATATTTTAGATATCTAAGGAAATATAATCCTTAGAAATTCTTCACCTTATGTATATGCATAGAAAATGTTTCTAACATTAAGAGAACAAATAAAGAAGGAAAATCTAATAGGAAAGAAATTAGAAATAACATACTAAAGAGATGCAAAATTCTTGGATAAGGAAGATAAATTTTTAGAAACAAGTAAAGGTCTTAAAATTTCAAAGAACATTGAATTAGGGTAATTTTTCCTAATTCAAGAACTATAGTTACTAAGTTTAAAATCTTTACCCATACATTGGGCTTTTACCTATGGACACTTCATATAGAGTTTTTCCACTTCACATAAGTTTCTAGCAAGCCCATTGGATAACCTAAACAAGAAATTAAACATAGACTTGGACTAGGATATAGTAATTTCACCAATAGCCCAAAAATTATGAAAATGTGACCAAGCCCACCAAGAAAGGAAGAATTTTATCCAAAGCAAAGAAAATGGGTAGGACAAGCCCATAAGGGGTAAGAATAAGCCCAAATCCAAGAGGAAAAATAAAATAAAATAAATTAGATGATGATATAATAATAAGAATAAAGATTAGGTTACATGGCATTAAGACAAAAATTTAGCAAGTGGTGTGATTCTACATTCATCATTTAGGCAAGTGGCATGATAATACAAGGCTTTAGGACAAAAACATCTATATCCTTCACTCATAATTTTAGCAAGTGGTATGATAATACATGGTATTAGGACAAAACATTCATAGCCCACACAAATAATATCAACCAAATAATGGAGATTGAAGGGCTAGAAATTTGCCACTTAAAAAGGCAACCTATCATAATTGATTAAGACAAAAGAAAAATTAAATGAATCCCTAAATCAAAGGGACCTTGTCCCTTATCTTAAGAACATATCATCATAATTTTCAAAATATAAATCTCCTTTTCCTATGCATATCTTGACTAAGGAAGAGGAAGACAAGAACATAAGTTGTTTGTTTTCCAAAAATTCAACAAAGTGTATCTTAATTGTGATAAGGTAGATCCATGATCATGAAAGGTGAATTATTTGGTGGTCTATATAAGAGAACCCACCCTTACAACACTTTAATTTCGTCCAAGTGAGAAAGAGAGAGAAATAGAAGCAAGGTAGAGTGAGGAAAGGAGAGAAGAGAGAAGAAGAAAGGAAGGAAGAAGAAGGAGAAGTTTAGAAAGCTAAAGGTAAGTTTAACAATACTTCTTTTTGAAGAAAACTTTTGAAACTTATAATATTTATATGAGATTTTGATCTTAGAACTTTTATGATTGGTCATGATGTTGCTATATCATGTTACATATTGATCTTGCATGTGATGTATGTTTGAATACTTAGGTTGGTGTAGATAGTTCTGCATGGTTATGGTTATGGGTGGCAGAATTTTAAGTTTCGGTATTTTAATTTCTGGGAACAATCTATAAGGAATTAAAATAAATGGTTAACATAAGAATTAAAGATATATGTGTCCCGGATTTTTAGCCACTGGAATCATTCCATTTGGAGTCCATATGAGGTAGATATGGTCTGATTAGTAGTCAAAGGTCAGAAAATGAATCATCAGGGAAGAATATGTTAGGATAGCTTCGGTAATTTAATTTCTGGGAATTATTGGTAGGGAATTAAAATAAATGGTTAACATAAGAATTAAAGATAAATGTGTCATGGATTTTTAGCCACTGGAATCATTCCATTTGGAGTCCATATGAGGTAGCTATGGTCTGATTAGTAGTCAAAGGTCAGAAAATGAATCATCAGGGAAGAATATGTTAGGATAGCTTCGGTAATTTAATTTCTGGGAATTATTGGTAGGGAATTAAAATAAATGGTCAACATAAGAATTAAAGATATGTGTGTCATGGATGTTTAGCCACTGGAATCATTCAATTTGGAGTTCACATGTGGTAGATATGGTCCAATTAGTAAGCCAAGGTCAGAAAATGGTTCATCAGGGAAGATTATGTTAGGACAGCTTTTGTATTTTAATTTCTGGTAATTTTCTTTATGGAATTAAAATACATGGTTAACATGAAAGTTATATATCTATGTCTCATGGAAATATACCCACTGGAATTATGCAATTTGGAGTTCATATGAGGTAGATATAATCCGATTAGTAAGCAGAGGTCAGAAAATGTTTATTCAGGGAAGAGTATGTTATTAATGCTTTAGTTTTTGAATTTCTGGGAATATTCTGTAGGGAATTAAAATAGCGCGCCAACATAACAATTATAGATATATGGCTCATGGATTTTTACCAACTGGAATAACGCAATTTGGAGTTCCAATTTGGGAGATATGGTCTAATTAGTCAGTAATGGTCAGAACCTATCCGAGAGGAACTATCATGTACTTTTATGGAGTAATATCACCTTTGTTTCTTAATTTTTCGCTACAATGTTCAACATAATAGTTTTAGATAATTGTTTTATCTTGAAATCGACACCAAGATCACCTACATCAGAGTTAAATTGAGGGAGTTATGCTCTGATTAGTAAGAGAAGGTTAGATAGGATGAAAACCTGCATCAAGAAAATAAAGAAATAAAATTAGTATTTAAAAAAGAAGATGAATCTTAATAAATGACTAGTATAGCCATAGCCATTGCCATTGCATGAACTTACTACCATTTTAAGTGTGTAATTTTTAACATGGAATTTACCCTAGTACTCATATAAATTTACAAGAAGTTTTGAAAGTGCCGGTTTTATTTGAAAAATCTTAGTATGCTCCGTGGTTGCAGTATTTTCACATCAGAAAAGAATTATTCTAGTTACTGGAAAACAAAATTGTGATTTGTGAAAAGTGCATGTCTAAGGAAAGCTCTGGCAAGGAAAGACATGGTACTTAAGCGTGTCCATTAGTGACCCACCTCTCTTTCCTGGGAACTTTTCTGGTGCGCTGTTTACAGACTATAATTACTATCCAGTTACTAAGGTATTAGTATGGAATTTTGACATGGAAATGTTTTATAAAGTGATATTTTAAATGGTTATGTTCATGGCATGATTACCAATGATTTATGGTAATAGTTATATTTTGATGAACATACTTGTTATTGAAAGCATATTTTTGGCTATCATTGTGAAAAGAAAAGAAATGAGCACGGTCACATGGCAATCCGTGTGGTGCACCAGTAGGGGACGCCCTACCAACGGTTATGATCATGTTAATAAGAAAAGAAAGAGAAAGTGTGCCATGTCGGACGGAGCGAGATAAGCCCGTACCGAAAAGTAGAGAATACTCACCCTGACCGGGGTAGCTTGAAGTAAGAATAAGTGGATAGCCATCATATGAAATTCGAAAAATAGTTATTCATGCCATACATGTCATAACTGTATAATTTTCATGTGCATGATAAAGTGCATTCATGTGACCTAAAGATATTTTCTGTAGTTTATACAGCTGAACATGACGTGATGAACTATATTGATGGTAAATTATGATTTATTGTTGAACTTACTGGGATTTAATTCTCACTATATTTCCATATCATGTTCAGAAGAATAAATATGCAGATATTCTCTATGACACTTATTATCTCTGTACGTTGGATCGAGGTGCCCTACCTTGGGCAACTTCCAGTTATTTCTGATGTAACTGTCGTAGATGTAACTGAGATTCCGGTGGACGTGCCACCCGAACCAGTGTCCCCGGAAGTAGTCGATATAGATGATTAGAACTAATATGTATCTTTGTACAAATGTTTGTAAAATAATGGTGTGTAGTTTGTAAAATAATAGTGTGTATGGAAACTCAGTATTGTATAAATTAAATAAATGTTATATTGAGTTAAGTTGTAACGCGGTAATAACTTCATGGTATTTAAAATTTGTTTGAATAATGAGGTTAGTGTTTATCTGCAACTGTGGTGATGACATTCGGGGACCGAATTTCTTTAAGGGGGGAAGAATGTAATAACCGTAAAATTTAACGAAAAATTCCAATTAAAGGGAATGTAAAAAAAAAAAAAGAATTTTGACAATAGAGATAAGAACCAGTGAAAATATGTATATTTATTACATGGATTAAAGAATTACAAAAAAAAAAAAGAAATATGAGAATTTATATTTTAGCGCGCTATTAGCAAAAATATTATTATTTATGTAGAAATAATTATGATTTGTTAAAAGTAAGTGGACTTTTAAGTAAAAGAAGTATTGTGTTGCTTAAAATAATTATATCGGCCTCTATTGAATTTTTATGGTATTTTTAGAAATATTCTTTCTTTTAATATGAATAAAGATATTTGTTTTAAAATTTGTTTTAATATGATTTTTATTGAGAAAAATTATGATTTAAGAGTTTAACTAAAGATTTATGAGGAATGAAATTTTTAGAAATTTTTGGGATATTTTATGATGAAAAATGGAATTTATATGAATTTTTATATATAAAAAAAATCCTATTATTAATTATTTAATAAATATTATTATATTTAAAAAAAAAAAAAAACAAATGTCAGAAACCATAAACGAAGCCGGGTGCAAAATTTCATAAAGAAGAAAAGAAAAAAAAAACGAAAAGGAATAGTAATGAATAGTGAGTGCATAGTAATCTCAAAATTTATCTTTCGATTTGAAGTGTTTAGGGGCTTCCAATCTCAAAACTGAAATTGTTATTGGATTCAGGACGAAGAGTACTTCAATTTTGACCGATCAGTTTTTCAAATCAACCGTTGAATCACTGTAGATCTGAAGTAGAAAATCTCGGTAAAAGGTAAGTTCTGAAAAACCTTACTTAAAGACTTCAAATTAGAAATCTGACACCGTAGATGGGTTCAGAAGCTTGATAAACATTAGAATATGTAATTTTTTCGGTCATTTGGTAACTTTTTATATGGCGGTGAATAGTACTTTTGGCCGTGAATAGTGGCGGATGAATAGTATTTCCGGCGATGAATAGTGACGATGAATAGTGTTTCCGCGGTGAACAGTACCCCCGAGCTCATTTAAGGTTTTTGGACCTTCCGGACACGTTTTTGAAGCTTATTTGGTCAAATTCAGACTAAAAACGAGGATTTTAGGGCTGTCCAATCTGGAGCCCTTACCTGTGAGTAGATAATTCTTCCTATAACTTGTTTTTACTCTTCTTGAACTTTTCATTGATAAATGAGTATGATTACATGTTATTTATATGTTCATATGTTTCTGAAATGGTTTGGAATATTTGAAATGATTGAGAAATGATATCTAGTTCAAGAAGAGTATGAGTTTTGAAATAGATTTTGAAATGCTTTGAATACGATAATTCTAAATGCATTTCGCATTACATGGCAAAGAAAATATGATATGCATGTGGCATTAATTTTACAGTGTTATATTTGCCTCGAATATAGGCATGATTATATGATTTCTCTGATTGGAAAATTTATAATAAAAGATTTTGTACTGAGACTGAGAGCTCTGTTTTGAATGATATGTAAAGTGGTAAATTGCCGAATATGATTGTATGGCGAATTGTTTGATAATAATTCATTGCATATGATGGATATGCATTTTTTTTTACATGTTTATATATTCATATAAATATATATATGTATTGATGAGAAATGACGAGATTATATGGCTTGAGACGATATTGTGAAGGTGGTATTAGTGGTAATGTGAGGAGGCAGTAGGGTGATGAACTCACATTCCCTAATTACCTATTGTGATGATGACAGTGGTAATGTGAGGAGGCAGAAGGGTGATGAACTCACATTCCCTGTTGATCTATTGAAGTTGTACTCAGTGGTAATGTGAGGAGGCAGTAGGGTGATGAACTCACATTCCCTGATTACCTATTCTGATTGTGACTATGGTAATGTGAGGAGGCAGAAGGGTGATGAACTCACATTCCATATTTATCTATTGAGTTTATTGAAAGTTGTGACATACTTGAGTATTATACAAAAGAATTGATTTTTATTGCATAACAAATTCGATTTAAGATCAATTTGTATCATATGTGGTTACAGATATTTGTATGTGATTTGAACTGAGATGTTTTGAAATGCGGGTCCCATATGAATGTACTCATGAATGTAACTTTTCAATATGAGAAACTTTGAAATGAAAAGTACATCCATATGTTGACCTAAGAAGTTATAGGGGGTGTTATCTGCTCACTGAGTTGTAAAACTCACTACACGATGTGGATCTATTTTTCAGATAAAGACATAGAGTTTGGTCCAGCAACCAAGTGATCGACTAGAGGTTGTACTCCAGTGGTGAGCCTACATTGTTTTTAGGCTCTCAATGTTTTATAAATGCAAAATATTTGTACTCTAGAGTTGCTCTGAACGTCACAGGCAGGATCCTTGCTTCTACTGTTACTCTGGTGTTTATAGACGTAAACTGTATATTGTATATGTATATGGGCACTTATATGTATTGGTTTATATGATAAAGAATGGCATTATGTACATTTATGGAAAATATATGTGTATGGTATATGGATTTCACGTGCCCTAAAATTAGGGTCGTGACAAGTTTAACGAATGCACCTGCAATTTTCATGGATTACATGAATCGCATTTTTCGACCCTACCTAGATCAATTTGTTGTAGTGTTCATTGATAAATGGAGTTGTTACATAATTCCCTACAGATAATCCCCAAAAATTAAAACACCTAAGTTATCCTAACATATTCTTCCCTGATGAACCATTTTATGACCTTTTCTTACTAATCGAACCATATCTACCTCATATGGACTCCAAATTGAATGATTCCAATGGCTCAAAATCCGTGACACATATATCTTTAATTCTTATATTAACTATTTATTTTAATTCCCTACAGATAATTCTCAAAAATTAAAAAAATAGAAGCTATCCTAACATATTCTTCCCTGATGAACCATTTTCTGAACTTTGCTTACTAATCGGACCATATCTACCTCATATGGACTCCAAGTTGAATGATTCCAGTGGCTAAAAATCCGTGACACATATATCGTTAATTATTATGTTAACCATTTATTTTAATTCCCTACAGATAATTCTCAGAAATTAAAACACAGAAGCTAAAAATTTTGTCACCCATAGCCATTCTTATGTAGAACTTTCTATACCAGTCTAAGTATTCAAACATATATCACATGCAAGATCAATATGTAACATAATATAGCAACTTCCATGACCAATCATCAAAGTTCTAAGATCAAAATCTCATATAAATATTATAAGTTTCAAAAGTTTTCTTCAAAAAGAAATATTGTTAAACTTACCTAAGAATCTCCCTAGCTCACTTAGTGAATTGGTTTTCTTGTTTCCTCTTGAAAGAAGTAGCAAGATTCCCCCCTTCCCTTAGCTTTTCTAGCAGCTTAGGTAAGAGAAGGAGGGTGAGTTTTTGAACCTCAAGGATGAAGAAGAAAAATGGATTCAAGTGGATATTAAGGTAACTTACCTTGAGTACTTAGCCTTCTAAACTTCTCCTTCTTCTTCCTTCCTTTCTTCTCCTCTCTTTCTCTCCTTTCCTCACTCTACCTTGCTTTTATTTCTCTCTCTTCCTCACTTGGACGAAATTAAAATGTTGTAGGGTTGGGTTTTGCTTAAATAGACCACCAAATAATACACCTTTCATGATCATGAGTCTACCTTATCACAATTAGGATACACTTTGTTGAATTTTTGGAAAACAAACAACTTATGTTCTTGTCTTCCTCTTCCTTAGTCAAGATATGCATAGGAAAATGAGATTTGTATTTTGAAAATTATGATGATATGTTCTTAAGATAAGGGACAAGGTCCCTTTGATTTAGGGTTCATTTCCATTTTCTTTTGTCTTAAATAAATATGATAGGTTTGCCTTTTTAGGTGGCAAATTTCTAGCCCTTGAATCTCCATTATTTGGTTGATATTATTTGTGTGGGATAGGAATATTTTGTCCTAATGCCATGTATTATCATACCACTTGCTAAAATTATGAGTGTAGGATATAGATGTTTTTGTCCTAAAGCCTTGTATTATCATGCCACTTGCCAAAATTATGAATGTAGAATCACACCACTTGCTAAATTTTTGTCTTAATGCCATGTAACCTAATCTTTATTATTATTATATATCATCACCTAATTTATTTTATTTTATTTTTCCTCTTGGATTTGGGCTTATTCCTACCCATTTTCTTTGCTTTGGATAAAATTCTATTTTTCTTGGAGGGCTTGGTCACATTTTCATAATTTTTGAGCTATCGGTCCAATTACTATATCCTAGTCCAAATCTATGTTTTATTTCTTGCTTAGGTTATCCAATGGGCTTGCTAGAAACTTATGTGAAGTGGAAAAACTCTATATGAAGTGTCCATAGGTAAAAGCCCAATGTATGGGTAAAGATTTTAAACTTAGTAACTCTAGTTCTTGAATTAGGAAAAATTACCCTAATCCAATGTTCTTGAAATTTTAAGACCTTTACTTGTTTCTAAAAATTTATCTTCCTTATCCAAGAATTTTGCATCTCTTTAGTATGTTATTTCTAATTTTTTTCCTATTAGGTTTTCCCTCTTTATTTGTTCTCTTAATGTTAGAAACATTTTCTATGCATATACATAAGGTGAAGAATTTCTAAGGATTATATTTCCTTAGATATCTAAAATATTGTTTAATAAATTTTATTTTCTTAATTAAATATTTATGTACTTTTATCAATAAAAGAAATGAAATTAGGGATGTTACATTTCTCTCCCCCTGAAAGAAAATTTGTCCTCAAAATTTCAGAAATTACCTAATAAGAACAATTGCGGATATTTCTTCCTCATGACTTCTTCCAGCTCCCAAGTTGCTTCTTTCGGAGTCAAACCTTCCCATAACACCTTAACAAGGGGAATGGTTTTATTTCTCAGTTGCTTCACATCAGTGTCCAATATGGATGCAGGTACTAGCTGGTATGTCATGTTCTCCTTTATTTGGATTGGTTCATCCTGTATTACATGTGATGAATCTGGAAGATACTTCCGCGGCTGTGATACATGGGAAACATTATATAGGTTGGAAAAATTAGGTAGGAGAGCAATTTGATATGCTGATGTCCCTACTTTCTTCAGAATTTGGTAGGGTCCTAACACAAAACACAAAATTTAGCTAATTCATAATTATATTTTACCTAAATCAAACAAAAAGTAAGTTTAAAGGTATTAATATCATGTTTAATTAAGATCACATCATGGTTCTAAATGTACTTATCATTATTTGGTAAAGTGAATATTATGTGCACGAGGCATTGATCTGTAAAGTTATAAAGTTGCTAATTATGATTGAATAGCAAGCGTAAAGCTCATGGCGAGTTTTTTTTATAATTATACATTGCATTTGATGAATATGCACATATATATATATATATATATATATATATATATATATATATATATATATATATATATATATATATATATATATGGATGAATATCGACGGGTTGTATAGCTTGAGACAGTATCGAGTAGGGGATGTCATATTAGCCAGAGTGAGCCAAGGGAGGGCCGCTCTAACAGGGTGACAGTGGTAATGTAGGGAGGCAGATGGGTGATGAACTCACATTCCCTGATCACTTATTGTGACTGTAGTCAATCGATCACTGTGCATATAGCAAATGAGTGAATTGAGTGTATTGAGAGCTATAACATGCTTGAATATTATGCAAAAAGAGTAGATTTTTAGTGCATATATAGTATGTTAATTATGTATCAGCAAAAGTTATTAATTTATCTCAAAAGCTTAATATTTTACTGTAATTTATATAGCTGAACATAACATCATCCCTTGTTGTCTGCTTAGTAATATTTGATGGTTCTAATATGGGATCCTCCTAATGTTTTCATGTGATATATTTTAATGCATAACAATATTTGTTTAATGATCATACAATGATGAATATGGTTTTGGATATCTAAGTATGAATATACTTCTGAACTATATTTTCTATGTCACAAATTTTAAAATATAAGTACATCTATATGCTAACCAAAGAGGTTATAGGAGGTATTATCTGCTCATTGAGCTGTCAAACTCACTACACGATATTTCAACATTTTTCAGATAAGAATACAGAGTCTGATCCTGCATATAGGTGATTAGTTAGGAAACATATTCTATGGTTGAGTCTACGTTGCTTCCAAGGCTCACAGTTTTTAAATTATACTAAGTTTGTATACTAGAGTGTGCTCACGCCACAAGCAGAATCCCTGCTCTTGTTGATACTTTGATATTTATAACTTGGTATGTATAATGTGTATACATGAGAGAACTTATATGTATCTACTTCCATGACAAAGAATAGTGCTATGCATGTTATAGTAAATATCTGATTGCAAAAAAAATATATTTGTTTCACGTGCCTGTAAATTAGGGGCATTACATACCAGCGACATTACGCACCAAATTTTAGCGCTATTGTCGAGGATTGCATTGTTGTGTGTGTTTCACCAAAATAACCGCAAACGCAAGGCGTAGCCGTAGCTAGTCTTGCGAGTATAGGTCGTATCCAACAAAGGCCAAAGATCAATTATTAGAATTCTACGAAACAATCTATCTAAATCAATTTAATTTGATTGGTATGAAATCACAATTAAATAAATAAGATAATCAATTATCAAAAGCCTAGGGATAGGGTTTACCACACTTATGATATTCAACAATAAATATGTACCTCTAATTGCAATTATCAAGGTTATCGGGGATGGTTTAGCCTTAATTTATTAATAACCACTTTCAAGCGCTACTAATTGTACCTAGGTCAATCCAATTGTCTAGTTTTGTGGTTCTTAGTTTAACCAAACTCCATTAAGTTCTATTCTAACCATATGATTCAATTAATAGAGGTTCTTGTGTAACAACTCCATTTTTTTTACATATATACATATATATATATATATATATACATATACATATATATATATATACATATATACATATATATATATATATATATATATATATATATATATTTGTAAATCCTATGAAGTCATTACCTCTTTACTTCTAACTATTTAACTCATAATAACATTCAATTCAATTAACCAAGCATAATTAAGGTTTATGGTATACCATTAACACTGATACAATTATGAGTTCACATACACATTATTAATTAAAAACGTCCGTACAAAAATCAAACACATATATGTCTACATCTTATTCATCCATGTTGACCAGTTCTGGGAATACGAGTACGGGTGGTTGCACCTTCACCGGGATCTTAGCCAACTCGAGCTAGCGTACACTAAAAGCCGGTCATAGAGAATATCTGGATATTTAGTCTTCTGAACATGATATAAAAATATAGTGATAATTAAATCCCAGCAGGTTCAACAATAAATCATAATTATCATTAATATAACTCATCATGTTATGTTGATCTGTATAACCTACAACAAATACCTTAGGTCACATGAATACACTTTATCTATACACATGAAAATCGTACAGTAATGACATGTATGGCATGAATAACTATTTTTAGAATATCATATGATGGCTATCAAATTATTTTCATATCAAGCTACCCTGGTCAGAGTGAGTACTTTCTACTCTCTAGTACTGGCTTTTCTCACTCCGTCTGACATGGCACACTTTCTCTTTCTTTTCTTATTATAATAGTCATAGCCATGAGTAGGGCATCCTTTACTGGTGCACCATACAGACCACTATGTGATCGTACTCGTCTCTTTTCTTTTCTTTTCGAGTTAATAGCCAAAAATATGATCTCAATACTAAGTATGTTCATTATACTCACATGCCATAATTTATCATCAAAGCATAATCATTACGAAAAATTATTAGTAAAATGCAATCATGCCATGATCATAACCATTTTCGAATATCACTTTATACAATATTTTCATGTCAAAATTTCACACTTAACATTGTAAAGAGTTTATGCAATGGCAATGGCTAAGGCATACACTAGTCATTTATTATTTTTATTTACAAGATTCTTCCTATTTCTTAAATTTTATTTTTATCTTTTCATTATCTTTAAGCTTGGCCTCTAGTTACTTTTCACCTACTTATATAATTACCAACACATTTTCTCACAAATTTTATAGGGCATTCTTCTTCAATTTGGTTTATATTATTACCCTATAGTTAATGAGGTTCATTTAAGGTAAAACAATATTAAAAATAAAATTTACTAGCTCTTAACACGGCCTGACCAAGTTCCAGGACACGGCCACACTTGAAAAATACTTCAAACGTACTAAAAAACAACCTTAAACACGACGTACCCGTGCTAAAGTAACCCAGAACATGGCCTGACCGTGTTCTATGAACTTTCCTCAATTATTCAACTATATCTCTCTCATACGAACTCCAATTAAAGTTATTTTAAAGTCTATAAAAAGTTAAGACACTTATCTACAACTTTCATGTTTATCATTTCTTCATATTCGTTAAGAATTATTCAAAAATATTTGAAAATAAAAATGCCTATCTTTACAACCCCGGATTCTAGACTGATTTTGACCTTTGGTTATTAATTAGCCATATCTCCCTCATATGGACTCCAAATTAAGTGATTTTAGAGCCTATAGATCCGTGGGACATATATCTAGATTTATTATATTAACAATTTACTTTAATTCCCTACATATTTTGCCCAGAAATTTAAATACATAAGCATACTTAATAGATTCTTCCCTGGTTAGCTAGTTTCTGGCCACTGCTTTCTAATCTTACTATATCTCCCTCATATGGAATCCAAATTGAGTGATTTTAGTACCCAAAAAATCTGAGATATATATCTACATTTTTTATGTTAAATATTTCTTTTAATTCCAACACGATTCTTTCCAAAATTCCAAAAATAGAAGCTTTCCTAGTTAATCCAAAATCCAATTTTCAAACCAAACCCTTCTTAAGGTTCAAGTTTATCATTTTATTATGTCATTTTCCATTTTCTTCCTAATTTAGATCTAACCATAAGATTACTCATTTTAAAATTTTAATTAGATTCCTTACACTTAATTTAACATATTCTATCATCCTCTTCTTAAGAAACCATAAAATCAATTTATGTATTATTAACAGTGTTCCCAACAGACATTTCTCATGGTCTTCTTCTAGGTGTTTAAGGCCATATTCATTTTATCAATCTAACCATATCCCATCAATTTTTCACCACATTTAAATATACATAACAACAACACAAAACCCTAAAATTTTGTGACCTATAGCCATACCTATGTAGAACATTCCACACCAACTTAAGTATTCAAACATACATCACATGCAATATCAACATGTAACATGATATAGAAACATCCATGGCCAATCATCAAAGTAGCAAATATTTTAAATTTCATCAAAGTTCTAGGAACAAAATTCCATATAAATGTTATAAATTTCAAAATTTTTCTTCAAAAAGAGATATTGTTAAACCTACCTAAAGATCTCCCTAGCTCACTTAGTGAATTCTTTTTCTTGTTTTCTCTTGAAGGAAGTGGCAAGATTCCTCCCTTCCCTTAGCTTCTCTAGCAACTTGAATAAAAGAGAGAGGGTGAGTTTTAAACCCTAAGGATGAAGAGAAAAGATGGATTCAATCAGAAATTAAGCTAACTTACCTTGAGTACTTAGTCCTCTAGACTTCTTCTTCTTCCTTCCTCTCTTCTCCTCTCTTTCTCTCCTTTCCTCACTCTACCTTGCTTTTATTTTTCCTCTCCCTAACTTGGATGAAATTATAATGTTATAAGGGTGATTTTTGCTTAAATAAATTATCATGTGGTCCTTCACTCGTAATCTTGGGTCTACCTTATCACAATTAAGATGCACTTAGTTTCTTTTTGGCTGAAGATAACTCATGTTCTTGTCTTCCTCTCCCTTAGTCAAGATATACATAGCAAACGGAGATTTGTATTTGAAAATCATGATAAAATGTTCTTAAGACAAGGGATAAGGTCCCATGGATTTAGAGATTCATTTCTTTTTTCTTTTGTCTCATTCAAGTATGATAGATTTGCCTTTCTAAGTGACAAATTTTTAGCCTTAGAGTCTCCCTTGGTTGGCCAAAATTATTTGTGTAGGATAGGGATGTTTTGTCCTAGTTTCATGTATGATTACCTACTATATCATCACATGGCTTGCTGAAATTATTAGTGTAAGATATAGATGTTTTGTCTTAATGCCATGTGACCTAATCTTGATTATTATTACACTATTATTTCATCACTTGGTTCTCATTTTTCCCTCTTGGATTTGGGCTCATTCTTGCCTATTTCCTTTGCTTTGGCTGAAATTCTACATCTTATGGAAGGCTTGGTCACATTTTTATGATTTTTGGGCTATCGGTCTAACTTCTATATCCTAGTCCAAGTCTATGTTATATCTCTTACTTGGGCTATCCAATTGGCTTGCTAGAAACTCATGTGAAATGGAAAAACAAACTCTATGAAGTTTCCATAAGTGAAGGCCCAATGTATGGGTGGAGATGTTAAATTTAGGAACTCTAGCTCTTGAATTAGGAAAAATTATCCAAATCCAATCTTCTTGAAATTTTAAGACGTTCACTTACTTCCAAAAATTTATCTTCCTTACCCAAGAATTTCGCCTCTCTTTATGATGTTATTTCTAATTTTTCCTATTAGGTTTTCTCTCTTTACCTATTCCTTTAATGGTGGAAACATTTTTTATGCATGCTCATAAGGTGAAGAATTTCTAAGGCTTATATTTTTTTTATTAGATATAAAAAAATTGTTTAATAAGTTTTATTTCTTTAATTAAATATTTATGTACTTTTATTAATAAAAGAAATAAAATTAGGGATGTTACATCTCGTGCCTACCAATTGATTCAATTCCTAGAGACCTTAAATTACTTTCGTGATTAAAATATCCCTACTTTCGTGATTAACTATTAAATTTCAGTATTAACTTTCACCTTTCCGTTCATCACTCAATGACCTAAGATGTGATCAACCATTCTATCAACTTGTATAATGCACAACAGTTAATCCTGATTAACCACAGAAAATACAATTAGGGTTCTAACAATTCCAAATCAATGCATTATCATTATATCACAAGTGGGTTTACCAAAACCCTAGATCAAATCTACTTACACATAATTGAAAGAGAAATCATAATTAAATTCATTAACCAATTCATAGTAGTTCAATACAATCCAAAAGAAAGGAGTAGAAGTAGAGATAATTATAGAGACAGAAGGATAAAACCTGATTTGCAAAAAGTAATGAATTAGTGATACAAAACTTGAATCAACCTCAATTCTAGTCTAAGAACATAAAGTAAACAATAATCCTCCTATAAACCTAATTTAAGAATGTTTCCTAAGTCTAAACTGAGTTTGAATGAGTCTGTATCAGTCTGTACATCTTTTTCTATGTTTTCCCTCATATATATATATATATATATATATATATATATATATATATATATCACTTTAGCTGCTTAAAACTCTTAAAAACATGGACTGTATGAACTCGAAGCACGCCTGTGTTCCAAGACACGACCTAGCTGTGCTTCAGGTTGGAATCTTAGAATTTTCTCCATGTCTTTCACAGAACATGGCCTTGCTGTGTTCTAAGTACACCAAACATTGCCTGGCCATGTTAGAGGCTACTAAGGTCTGTTCTTGCCAATTTCTTCTGTGTTTCCTTCTTGCATCTTTCTCAACTTGTTTCAAGTCCAGATTATTCTTCACATGAGTGTTTTCCCTTGATTCTTGGCTTCTTTTGCTTACCTGATGTGTTTCCTTAAGCCCAAAAATATAGTGTTTAGCAGAAGTAAGGATCGTCTTAAAAATTCAATGGATGTTTTGATCGCCATGAGTTGCCTCAATAAGATCGGATATAGTTCTTTGCCTAAGAACCCAAGGAAGCTCTCACTTTAGGAGAAAACTCATCATAATCTCTGAATTACATGAACATAAAGAACCCTTATATAGTCAAGCAATCCTAAAACTAGTAGAAAACCTTTAAAACTCCTAATTGGACTTTCAATAGAATATGGCCCAAACAACACTAGTTATTTGGTCCAACTAACTAACAAAAATAAACCTATAATTAAACTAATATTTGGCCAGCATAAATAATGGGCCCAAATCTAATAATATCTAAAAGAAAGCATATAATATAAAGCCCATAATACATCCATAGTCCATGCAGATTTGGGCTAATTTTCTTCAAGATCCAACTAGCTCTATTTGGCCTCTGAACTGCCCTCTTTAATGCCATCCTCTTTAGATTGCACATCCAAGATCAAGCCCAATAAAGTTTCTTTGGCCCACTCTGCTTTTCTCTTAGTCATTGGACTGCCTATCCCTTGCAAAGGATCTTGGGAACGGTTTGGAATAGGTTTGACAGCACCTTCATCTCCATCATTCCTTCCCTCCTAGAAAGGATTCATCGTTAAATCAAAGGCATCACCTACATCAAAGAAAGACAAGTCAACAACATTGAATGTAGCACTAAAATTGCCATACTCACTAGGTAAATCAATCTTATAAGCAATGTCATTTATTCACTCTAAGACTTGAAAAGGTCCATCTACCCTAGGATGCAACTTAGGCCTCCTCTGAGCTGAGAATCGATTTTTAGGCATATGTACTCAAACCCAATTACTAGGTTCAAATACAATTTTAGTTTGGCTCTTATTGGCTTGCATTACATATTGCTTGTTCTCCCTCTCAATGTTAGCTCAAACCTTAGCATGCAAATCCTTTACACATTTAGCCTTTTGCATACCATCTAACCTAACAAACTCAATAGTAGATGATAAGAGTCAAATTATTGCATTTTTGTTATGATTTAAATATTGATATTTGTGTCAAAATTGTGTTTATTTGATTATTTAATCTACAAATGTCATTTCACGGGTATTTCGTGTTTAAAGTGCAATTTTAGGTAAAATCATAATTTTTGAGAAGTTTGGGACAAATCTCAATGACTGGGATTGAGTGAAAATCAAGAAAATCAAGTTTCAAGGTTTAGAATTCCCGCCGCGGCGAGAATATTCTGGTCGTGGCGAGAATGCTGCAGCATTTTTCCCGAGAACGCGTATGACAGATTTAAATCTGGCTACCGGCGAGATTATGTTCGCCGCCGGCCAAATTGGTTCGCTGGCGGCCAAATGTATCTCACCGCCGGCGAGAACTGCAGAGCTTCCTTTTTATTTGTTTTTCCAGAAAGCTCGTCGCGGCAAGAATTAGTTCGCTGTCGGCAAGTTTCATCCGAAAATTGCGTTTTTATGTCATTTTGTTCCAAAATTGCCCCCAAAACCCTAGATCTATAAATACCATAAGGTACAGAAAGAGAGGACGGCGAAATAGACAGAGAATAGGCATTTTTGGAGGAGAGGAAGCCATTTTGGAGAGAAAGCTTGGAGAATCTGGAAGGATCATCACCATTGTTGTTGCCAAGTGTTAATCTCCAAGAGTTCTTCATCTCTTCTCCTTAACTTGCTTTTTTTGCAGTTTATTCCGAATTTGTATTGATGTATTCAGTTGAGATATTAGTTGTTCTTATTTCCATTATGAACTAATTCATTTTTGCTAAGGCTATGATGTAGTTGAATCAAGAAACTCTTATTTCTTTGGTTATGGTTATATGAGTTCATTGCTTTCAAGTTGAGTATTTATTTCCATGCTTAATGCTTCTGAATTTCTGGCCAAGATTTCGATGATTTGTTGCATTATATTGAGACCAAGAGGAGATATGTAATGAATGCTTCTTGTGATAAAAACCATATGTTGAATGCGAGTGTGAGAACTAATGCATGATGTATGTGGTTATCCTAGAAATTCCATAGATCATAATGTGCTTGTTTGTGATTAAATCTTCATAGAAATATAGTTGATTATCATAGATAAGTAATTCTAATATAACTCGAGAGAGAGTATTAGATAAGTTTGGGTATTTCAACCATCACTTTTAGCTTTGATTCTCATATAACATGACTTGAAATCGGATTGAATTGATTCAGCGAAATCAAATGCCTTAGCGTTTTTAATCATTTGTGAACAACATTCAATTGTGTTCTTTGCATTTATTCGTAAGTTAATTTGCCTCTTAAACAATTTCAACAATTTGGTTTTCAGATAAAATTAGGATTAGTCAATTTCGGTACTTAGTAACACCATTCCTTGTGGGTTCGATATCTGTACTTTTGTACACTTTATTACTTGAACGATTGGTACACTTGCGAAAATACGCATCAAGTTTTTGGCGCCGTTGCCGGGGAATGGTTTGATTATTAATATCGATACTACCTAATCTTAGTTTTAATTTGAAGTTAATTTGCTTTATCATTGTTTCAGTTTTTATTTTTATTTTAAATTGAGTTTGTGAGTTGTGTTGAACATTTGTTCATTTAGAGTTGTTGCTGCTTGTTTGCATTATTTATTTTAGTCATTTCTTGCAAATTTTTCAGTTGTTTATTTTGCTCTTTTATTTTATTTATCATAAAAGAAAAAGGGGTAACTTTGTGTTGTGTGAGTGCTTGTTGATTTTCAGGTTATAGGATTTTTGTATGCGACGTGTAAGAAGCCTTAACCTTCTTCCATTTAATCTGGAAATTGATCGAACATATAGGCGTCTAAACCGAGAGAGAAGGCGTTCAACCTCAGCTCCTAATAGACAATCAGCCATGGATCCACAATTTGTTGAGGGAGGTGGAAATCTAGAGCTTTGGGGGATTATGCTGCACCTAATGTTGCTGGAACCACTTCGGGTATAAAGAGGCCAACTGTTCAAGCCAATAACTTTGAGATAAAACCATCCTTTATCCAAATGGTTCAATCAAATCAGTTTGGGGGAATGTCAAAGGATGATCCAAATGCACATATTGCTTACTTTCTGGAGGTGTGTGACCTGTACAAGATAAATGGTGTGTCTGAAGATGCCGTAAGATTAAGGGTTTTTCCTTTTTCACTTTGGGATAGAGCCAAGGAGTGGCTAAACTCATTACCAACGGGATCAATTACAACATGGAATGAGTTGGTTCAGAAGTTCTTGTCCAAGTTTTTTCCTCCTGCTAAGACGGCAAAATTACGGAATGAAATCACATCTTTTACACAGTATGATCAAGAATCATTGTATGAAGCTTGGGAGAGATTCAAAGAAATGTTGCGGAAGTGCCCACATCATGGTATACCAATTTGGCTGCAAGTCTCTACATTTTATAATGGGTTGGTTTCAAACTATCGGGCAATGATTGATGCTGCATCTGGAGGGTCTTTAATAGGAAAAACACCAGAGGATGCTCATGAGTTGTTAGAGATTATGGCAGAAAACAACAATCAGTGGTATTCAAAACGGGTAACTGCAAAAAGACCAGTAGGAGTGCATAAAATTGATTCAGTGAATGCTTTGTCAGCTCAAGTTGCTGCTCTTTTAAGAAAGATGGATTCTTTGTCATCCGTGTTCGAATCCAAACCAACTGCAGAATGTGATTTATGTGATTGAAAGCATGCTAGTATTGAGTGCCAAGTTGGAAATCCATTTGCTTCAGCAAATGATGAACAAGCCAATTATGTTTCAAATTTCCAAAGACCTCAACATAACCCATATTCAAACACCTACAATCCAGGTTGGAGGAATCATCCAAATTTGTCATGGGGAAATAACCAAGGGGGGTTCAAACCGTCATCATCTTCCTACCAACCCCAAGAGAAGAAACAAACAGATTTGGAAGGAATTTTGGGGAAGTTCATTGAGGAGTCAAGAACAAATTTCAGAAATCAAGAGGCAATCAACAGGGACATCCAAAACCAACTGGGGCAGCTTTCAAAGCAGATTGTAGAAAGGTCTCAGGGATCATTTCCAAGTGACAAAATAAATCCCAAGGAGCATGTAAAGGCTATCACATTGAGAAGTGGTAAAGAACTTGAATGGCAGAAGAAATCATAGCAAAAGGTGGAAGAATCTAAAGAAAAGCCATCAACATCCCAAGATGTTCAACCTTCTCCAAATGAAAAATATGAGCCTCTTATCCCATATCCTTAAAGATTGCAGAAGAAAAAGCTTGATAATCAATTTGTTAAATTTCTGGAAATTTTTAAGAAATTGCATATTAACATTCCTTTTGCAGAGATGTTGGAACAAATGCCCAAGTATGCAAAATTCATGAAAGAAATTCTATCAAAGAAGAGGAAGCTGGGAGATTATGAAACTGTCATGTTAAATGAGGAGTGCAGTGTAATTCTTCAAAGAAAATTGCCACAGAAAGTGAAAGACCTAGGGAGTTTTACTATACCTTGTACTATAAGAAGTTGCAATTTTGATAAAGTCCTATGTTATTTAGGAGCAAGCATTAATTTGATTCCACTTTCTGTTTTCAGTAAACTAGGCCTGGGAGAAGTAAAACCTACTTCAATTTCTCTACAATTAGCGGATCGATTGGTGAAATATCCTCGAGGGGTAATTGAGGATGTTTTAATTAAAGTTGACAAATTTATTTTTCCTACAGATTTTGTGGTGCTTGACATGGAGGAAAATAGAGAGATACCTTTGATATTAGGGAGACCGTTCCTTGCTACTAGAAGAACATTGATTGATGTTCAGCAAGGAAAACTCATTCTAAGGGTGCAAGATGAACAAGTGACTTTCGATGTTTTTGAAGCAATGAAATTTCTAAGTGAGGTACATTCTTGTTTTCAAATTAACACTCTTGACAGGTTAATCTCATAAACTTTTGAGGAGAGAACTCTATTGCTACCACTAAAAGCTTGCCTTGTGAAATCTGCAACAATTGAGGAGGAAGATGAGGGAGTGAGACAATGTTCAGAATTACTGGCAACACTTGATGAATATTTGTTCAGTGATAAAACATTCAAGGAGTTAGGAACAAATGAAACTCCAACCTCAGTGGTAAAGAAGGAAGACAACAAGATTGAGCTAATGCCACTGCCGTCCCATCTAAGGTATGCATATCTTGAAGACTCTGAATGTTTTCCTGTTATTATTAACAGTTCTTTGAATGATGAAGAGGAAAAAAAAGCTATTAGGAGTTCTTCAGACTCACAAAGCAGCAATTGGATGGACAATGGCAGACATCAAAGGGATTAGCAATTCTGTTTGCATGCATAAAATCTTGATGAATGAGGATTATAAGCCTACAATTCAGCCACAAAGGCGTTTAAACCCAACAATGCAAGAAGTGGTCAAGGCTGATGTGATTAAGCTTCTGGATGCTGGGGTAATTTATCCTATTTCAGATAGTGCTTGGGTAAGCCTAATTCATTGTGTACCAAAGAAAGGAGGAATCACAGTTGTAGAAAATGAAAACAATGAGCTTATTCCAACAAGGACAGTGACTGGGTGGAGAGTGTGTATTGATTACCGGAAGTTGAACGACGCCACCCAAAAAGATCATTTTCCATTGCCATTTATTGATCAGATGTTGGAAAGATTGGCTGGACATGCTTATTATTGTTTTCTAGATGGATATTCGGGCTACAACCTGATTGTAATTGGCTGGTCGAAAAGTTTATTGAGGTTTTTATGGATGATTTTTCTATTTTTGGCCATTCTTTTGATAATTGCTTGCATAATCTCTCTTTAGTCTTGCAGCGTTGTAAAGACACAAATTTAGTGTTAAATTGGGAGAAATGTCACTTCATGGTTCAAGAAGGAATTGTTCTTGGCCATCAGATTTCAGCAAAGGGAATAGAAGTGGATCGTACAAAGGTGGAAGTGATCGAAAAATTACCACCTCCAACAATTATAAAGGGCATTAGAAGTTTTTTGGGACATGCTGGGTTTTATAGAAGATTTATTAAAGATTTCTCAAAAATAACAAAACCTCTTTGTAGTTTGTTAGTTAAAAATGCACAGTTTGATTTCTCTTCTGAATGTTTGCAGGCTTTTAACCTTTTGAAGGAAAAGCTCACTTCTGCCCCTATAATTTGTGCACCGGATTGGAGTCTTCCCTTTGAGGTAATGTGTGATGCTAGTGATTATGCTATAGGTGCTGTTTTGGGTTAAAGGAAGAACAAGTTGTTGCATGTGATCTATTATGCAAGCAGGACATTGACAGATGCACAACTTAATTATGCAACAAATAAGAAAGAGCTTTTGGTAGTAGTGTTTTCATTTGATAAGTTTAGATCTTATTTAATTGGGTCTAAAATCATTGTTTATACTGATCATTCTGATCTTAAGTATTTTCTAGCCAAGAAAGATGCCAAACCGCGATTACTAAGATGGATTCTTCTCTTGCAAGAATTTAACTTAGAAATCCGGGACAAAAATGGGACCAAAAATTTGGTTGCTGACCATTTGTCCAGGTTGGAGGAAGATTACCTTGAGGATGAAGAACAAATTAATGAAACATTTCCTGATGAGCAATTGCTTGCTATCCGAACGGATCCATGGTTTGCTGATTATGCAAACTATTTGGCCAAGAAAATTTTACCTCCTGACATGTCTTATCAACAAAGGAAGAAATTCTTTTCTGATTTGAAACATTATTTTTGGGATGAACCTTACTTGTATAAACATTGTGCAGATCAAATCATTAGAAGATGTGTGCCGGATGAAGAAATGGAAAGCATTCTTCGACATTGCCATTCGAAGGAAGTTGGAGGACATTTCGGTGGAACAAAAACTGCAGCAAAAATTTTGCAATCTGACTTCTATTGGCCTTCACTGTTTAAAGATGCTTTCAAGTTTGTTTCAATGTGTGATGATTGCCAAAGGAGTGGAAATATTTCACCGAGACATGAAATGCCCTTAAACAATATTTTGATAATTGATTTATTTGATGTTTGGGGTATTGATTTTATGGGGCCTTTTCCTTCATCTCATGCTAATAAATACATTCTTGTTGGTGTAGATTATGTCTCTAAATGGGTGGAAGCAGTTACCTTGCCTACCAATGATGCTAGGGTTGTGATCAATTTCCTCAATAAGCATATATTTTCCAGATTTGGCACACCTAGAGCAATTATAAGTGATGGGGGTAAGCATTTCTGTAATACCCAATTTGAAACTTTGCTGCAAAAGTATGGAGTAACACACCGGATAGCAACACCTTACCATCCTCAAACTAGTGGACAAGTTGAAGTGTCAAACCAAGAGTTGAAGCGGATCCTTGAAAAGACCATAAATAACTCACGCAAGGATTAGTCAAGGAAATTAGATGATGCACTTTGGGCCTATAGGACAGCTTTCAAGACACCTATTGGCATGTCTCCATACCGATTAGTGTATGGAAAAGCTTGTCACCTTCCAGTTGAATTGGAACATCAAGCATACTGGGCAATTCAAATTTTGAATTTTGATCTTAAGGCAGCAAGTGAAAAGAGGGTGTTGCACTTAAATGAGATGGATGAAATGAGGAATGATGCTTATGAGAATGCCCGAATATACAAGGACAAGACAAAGGTTTGGCATGATAAGCACATTCTGAGGAGAAACTTTGAGGTGGGACAGAAAGTGCTGCTTTATAATTTCCGTCTCAGACTTTTCCCAGAAAAGCTAAGATCTCGTTGGTCAGGACCTTTTCTAGTTACCAAGGTGTTTCCTTATGGAGCAATTGAGATCAGTCATGAAACCAAGGAAACTTTCAAAGCGAATGGACAACGGTTGAAGCCATATTTTGACGGAGAATTCAGCAAGCAGAAGGATTCTCTAGAGTTACAACAACCGTAAAAAGATTGACGGGAAGTCTAGCTAATGACTATAACTTAAAGTGCTTAATGGGAGGCAACCCATCAGATTTGTTTTCTCCTCCTTTATCTCATTAAATTTTTAGTTTTGGTGAATTATTAGTTAGATTTTCAGTTCTGCACTTCATTCAATGCTAATTTCATTTGCTTTATTTGTTTTGCAGGTTAAAAAAAAGGAGAGAGCCCGATTTTCTCCAGCGGCGAGGAAAGTTTCGCCACGGCAAAAAGTAGATCTCGCCGCGGCGAGATTTGTTTAAAAGGCTCAAATTCGCCGCAGCGAGGTTAGTTCTCACGCCATTTTCTTCAGTTTTCTCTCATACCCACTCCTAATCTTCATCACCCATCATCATCCAATGTCCAATCGGTCACCATACATTTATTTCCTTCGAGATTTGTTGCATTTTCATCCGATTAGTGCGCGAATTGGTGCTGTATTGTGCGCGACTTTTGGCTGTGTATTGCGCGACTGTGAAGCAAATTTTGGGGCTGTGATTGCATGCAAATTCGGCACATATTTGAGGTGTGTTGTGCACGACTTTGGCGCAGCAATTTGGGGCTGTGTGGTGTGCGAATTTAGCAGATTTTGGGGCTGTATTGTGCGCAAATTTGGGCTGTGTATTGCGCAACTGTGGAGCAGATTTTGGGGCTGTGATTGGCGTGCGAATTGGGCATAGCATTTGGGGCTGTTTGGTGTGTGAATTTGCTGCAGATTTTGGGTGTTTTGGAGCCAAAATTTAAGCCTCCAGGAGCTTGTTTTTCTTCTAGCAAGTGAGTAGTTTTGATATCACGTAGTGTTTATTTGCATTTCTCTTAATATTGTAAGAGATTTTTGGAGGAACAATTCATTTGTGCAAGTTGAATTGCAAGCTAGGGATTTGATTTCTGATATATAGCCGCATTGGGATATTGTGAATTATCTGAATTGTCTGGATTGTCTAGCTTGAAAGTATATTGTGCAAATGCCTAAGAAAACCACAGCCCAGCGAGGTCGTGCCTCTTCATTCGACAGGAGTTTGTTTGTTTCTGAGTATGCCGCCAAGCGTTTTGTGGAAAAGGTTGTTAAGAGGGCAATCATACCTCAAAGGTGGTTTGTGATTGATCAGACTCCTTGTTGGGGTAATTATGTCCCCATTCTTCAGGCTAGGAAGTGAGAGGCTTTCTATCGTCCTATTGAGGGGGGCTGCCTCTCTTTGGTAAGAGAATTCTATACTAATGCTCCCGAGCGGGTGGAAGATAAGGTTTATGTGCGTGGACACTGGGTACTCTTTATCAAAGAAGTTATTAATAGCCATTACGGTTTGCCCACGATTGGGGATGATGAGGATTTTCTCAGACTCCTTTCAGATATTGATATGGCGACCGTTAGTGCTTTGGTCTGTAAGCCAGGCACGGTATGGAAGACGTCGGGGGATGTGTATAAACATTTTCCCCGAAGTGCTTTATTATATGCTTTCATTTGTGCTAATTTATTGCCTACTGCACACCTTAGTGATGTCACTAGAGAGCGGGCTATCCTACTCCATGCCATTGTGTTAGGGGCCTCTGTTGATATTGGTCGGGTAATTTTTGATTACATCCTATAGAGTGTGCGGGCTGCGTCTGGAGGCCTTGGGTTCCCATCTTTAATTTCTGCTATCTACGAAAACCAAAGAGTGATTTAGGATAAGAATGAGGAAATGGGAGGTGTGATGAAGCCAATTGATGGACCAAAGCTTGCTGAGTTTTTGGGTATCGCATCGCATCCCAAGAAACGCCCTCATTCTACTGTCAGGGCTAGTTCGAGTTCTTCCCAACCTAGGGTTGAGTCTGTTGAACACCGTTTGGGCAGAGTTGAGTGTATTTTGGATTACCAAGGGAGCAACTTGATTATCAGAGTCAGTTACTCCTACAGCAGAGGAATTTCCAGACCGCAAGTACACAATTCCTTCATGACTACCTTCAGAGGATGGCTCTACAATCTAGGAGTGATATGAGTGGTTATCCTGCGATGCCAACTTTTCCCTCTATGCCCGATGCCCCTATTTATGTTGGGACTAATGATGATGGAGATGATGATGAGGATAAGAAGTGATGTTGTATTTTGTTTTCAGTTGTTTTCAGTACTTGTATTTATTCTCATATTTTCTATTTAGTTTCTAATATTCATTTTCTGGATATTTGTTTCGTGTTTTATTTTTTGTCACCTTTTTCATTTTGTTTCTTTCTGATTGAATTTCTTTTATTATTGACCCCGTAATTTAACGATTTACTGTGAGTGTGATGGTGCACCTGGCTCTCTTTCTTTTTGTGATGTTGATAGCCATTTGCAGTTTTTCTTTCTTACATTGAGGACAATGTAAGGTTCTGATTGGGGATGCGATAAACGGTAAATTTTTCTTAGTTTCTTAGTTTCATTTTTAGTAGTTTTTGTGTGTTTAATTATGTTTAATTTTGATGTTCCATTTATTTTTTCTGCATTCCGATTTCATTTGCATTTTATTTGTTTTAATTTGCACGTTGATGATAATAATGTGATTGTGATAACACGTAGCTTTTAGAAGACATTAAATTTTGCTTCGGTTTAAAGATAATTTCAAATGTTAATTTTACTTAGTTGGCGACTCTTTTGGTATGTGGTATGACTTGGTTGATTAGTCTAAATGCTTAGAGAAGTCTTATGTGCGAATTTTTCATGGACATTTTTGTGATCTCAACAAACTCTAGAACTCATTTGAAAACCTCTTGAGGTGAAATAATTTGGAATTGCACTGTTTAGGATATGATATAGGCCATTTTTGGATCGATTGTGCCATTTTTAAGCCTACCTTGTTATTCTTATATCACTAGTTACCTCTTTGTGCCTATTTAAATATATTGTTAGCCTTATTTTTCTTTCTTTTTACCTTCTATAACCTACCTTTTATTTAGCCAATATATATATATATATATATATATATATATATATATATATATATATATATATATATATATATATATATATATATATATATATATCATTCCTACCTTATTTGTTAAGAGCACTTAATTTTGAACACAAACTTTTCAAGAGCAATTGGAGTAAGGATGGAATAAATAAATAAATAAATAAAGAAAAAAAAAGAAAAAAAAAAGAAAATCTTCCACATATATTGGAAGAAATTGGTTGGGGGTTATCTATTGTTTTCAAAAAAAAAAAAAAGAGAAAGGACTTTCACATTCTAGTAAATAAAAGAGTGTTAATGATGGATTTACTGAGGTGAATGATTAAGAAAGAATTTTGTTTATCTTTGGAAAAATGAGATATGATCGGAAGAAACAATGTGGGTTTAATGGTGTTACTCTTTTACTTAATTGGTTGTGTTTAATCTAATGAGTTCTCTTATTTGTATTTTGACACTTCCCGTTTTTTCTTAACCAAATACCTAAGCCTAACATTACAAGCATCATAAAGTCCTATTGATCCAAAATGGTGTATTTTTCCTTCATTAGTGGAGAGAGATTTGAAAAGTGAGCCTATGGAGTTTGAGATTTCACCTTTTAGTTTGTGGATGTTGTGCATAATATTATCTAGGCATTATGGCTATTGGTTTGTGGTTTGATGGATGTTTAAGAGTCAATAACAAAAGTGACATTGGCATTTGAGATTTCTTAAAGCTTAGGTGACATTTAATTATTCTATGTGTTGTGTGTTATTTACAATTTTTGAAACATTTGTGCAAATTAATTGTTGTGTGATTTGATTATTTTGAGTTAGTATAGTTTATGGTAAGATGTTTGTGGGTATCATCACTGGAAGCCCTCACGAGACTACAACTCGTCCTACTAGGGCCGCCTAGGGGTTTAAAGGCTTATTGCATACGCTTAATGCAAGTTTGCAACTAGAATAAATTTTCTTTCAATTCTTCTTTTAATGTCTCCTTTGAATTTATTCATAGATCACTTTTCTTGCTAGAGACTAGCAAGAAGCTGGTTGGGGGTTGTTGATAAGAGTCAAATTATTGCATTTTTGTTATGATTTAAATATTGATATATGTGTGAAAATTGTGTTTATTTGATTATTTAATCCACAAATTTCATTTCACGGGTATTTCGTGTTTAAAGTGCAATTTTAGGTAAAATCATAATTTTTGAGAAGTTTGGGACAAATCCCAATGACCGGGATTGAGTGAAAATCAAGAAAATCAAGTTTCAAGGTTTAGAATTCTCGCCGCGGCGAGAATATTCTGGCCGTGGCGAGAATGCTGCAGCATTTTTCCCGAGAGCGCGTATGACAGATTTAAATCTGGCCGCCGGCGAGATTATGTTCGCCGTCGGCCAAATTGGTTCGCTGCCGGCCAAATGTATCTCGCCACCAGCGAGAACTGCAGAGCTTCCTTTTTATTTGTTTTTCCAGAAAGCTCGTCGCGGCAAGAATTAGTTCGCTGTCGGCAAGTTTCATCCGAAAATTACGTTTTTATGTCATTTTGTTCCAAAATTGCCCCCAAAACCCTAGATCTATAAATACCATAAGGTACAGAAAGAGAGGACGGCGAAATAGACAGAGAAGAGGCATTTTTGGAGAAGAGGAAGCCATTTTGGAGAGAAAGCTTGGAGAATCTGGAAGGATCATCGCCATTGTTGTTGCCAAGTGTTAATCTCCAAGAGTTCTTCATCTCTTCTCCTTAACTTGCTTTTTCTGCAGTTTATTTTGAATTTGTATTAATGTATTCAGTTGAGATATTAGTTGTTCTTATTTCCATTATGAACTAATTCATTTTTGCTAAGGCTATGATGTAGTTGAATCAAGAAACTCTTATTTCTTTGGTTATGGTTATATGAGTTCATTGCTTTCAAGTTAAGTATTTATTTCCATGCTTAATGCTTCTGAATTTCTGGCCAAGATTTTGATGATTTGTTGCATTATATTGAGACCAAGAGGAGATATGTAATGAATGCTTCTTGTGATAAAAACCATATGTTGAATGCGAGTGTGAGAACTAATGCATGATGTATGTGGTTATCCTAGAAATTCCATAGATCATAATGTGCTTGTTTGTGATTAAATCTTCATAGAAATATAGTTGATTATCATAGATAAGTAATTCTAATATAACTCGAGAGAGAGTATTAGATAAATTTGGGTATTTCAACCATCACTTTTAGCTTTGATTCTCATATAACATGACTTGAAATCGGATTGAATTGATTCAGCGAAATCAAATGCCTTAGCGTTTTTAATCATTTGTGAACAACATTCAATTGTGTTCTTTGCATTTATTCGTAAGTTAATTTTCCTCTTAAACAATTTCAACAATTTGGTTTTCAGATAAAATTAAGATTAGTCAATTTCGGTACTTAGTAACACCATTCCTTGTGGGTTCGATATTCGTACTTTTGTACACTTTATTACTTGAACGATTCGTACACTTGCGAAAATACGCATCAAGTTTTTGGCGCCGTTGCCGGGGAATGGTTTGATTATTAATATCGATACTACCTAATCTCAGTTTTAATTTGAAGTTAATTTGCTTTATCATTGTTTCAGTTTTTATTTTTATTTTAAATTGAGTTTGTGAGTTGTGTTGAACATTTGTTCATTTAGATATATGGCTCATGGATTTTTACCAACTGGAATAACTCAATTTGGAGTTCCAATTTGGGAGATATGGTCTAATTAGTCTGTAAAGGTCAGAACCTATCTGAGAGGAACTATCCTGTACTTTGAGGGAGTAATATCACCTTCGTTTCTTAATTTTTCGCTACAATGTTCAACATAATAGTTTTAGATAATTTTTTTATCTTGAAATGGACACCAAGATCACCTACATCAGAGTTAAATTGAGTGAGTTATGCTCTGATTAGTAAGAGAAGGTTAGATATGATGAAAACCTGCATCAAGAAAATAAAGTAATAAAATTAGTATTTAAAAAAGAAGATGAATCTTAATAAATGACTAGTATAGCCATAGCCATTGCCATTGTATGAACTTCTTACCATCTTAAGTGTAAAATTTTGACATGGAAATATTTTATAAAGTGATATTTGAAATGGTTATGTTCATGGCATGATTACCAATGATTTATGGTAATAGTTATATTTTGATGAACATACTTGTTATTGAAAGCATATTTTTGGCTATCATTGTGAAAAGAAAAGAAAAGAGCACGGTCACATGGCAATCCGTGTGGTGCACCAGTAGGGGACGCCCTACCAACGGTTATGATCATGATAATGAGAAAAGAAAGAGAAAGTGGGCCATGTCGGACAGAGCGAGAAAAGCCCGTACCGTAGAGTAGAGGATACTCACCCTGACCGGGGTAGCTTGAAATGAGAATAAGTTGATGGCCATCATATGATATTTTGAAAATAGTTAATCTTGTCATACATATCATTACAGTATGATTCTTATGTGCATAGATATAATGCATTCATGTGACCAAAGATATTTTCTGTAGTTTATATAGCTGAACATGACGTGATGAGCTTTACTGATGATAATTTATTGTTGAACTTACTGGGATTTAATTCTCACTAAATTTCCATATCATGTTCAGAAAATTATTTATGCAGCTTTTGTTTCTAAGCCTCTGGCTTTTAGTGCACATTGGATCGAGTTACTTTATGTTGGGCAGATTTCAGAATCAAATAAGATGTTTATGGTCAAGTTGGCTCAGATCCCGGTGAAGGTGCAACCACCTGCACCTGTATCTCCAGAATTGGTCAACCAAAATAAACAAGATGTAAATATCTATATGTTTGATATGTTATACGTCTGTTTTGATTAATGACATGTATGTGAACTCAATATTGTATAATAATAAAGGAAAAAAAGAGGTTGTTACATAATTGGTATCAGAGGAGGTCGATCCTAGATGGCCAGTGGGTGGTTGGTTATCTGAATCGATCTTATAGTATCTTGAGTATGTTGTGGTTGTGCTGTGTAGCGGATCAATGACTCATATAGGTAAGAAATTACTAGTGTTTCTTATCTATATGCCAAGGTGGTGTTATGACTACTATTAAATATATTTTTTGAAACTTACTATTGGGCTTGATCACCTCAATAGCAGCATAAATTTATTTTTTTCCCACAGTAGGAAATGGCACCACCAAGGCAGAATCCGGCAAACAATACGGAGGAAATCTTACACAACCTTGCCACAACAATTCGAGAATTTGGTATTGATTTACTCCTTAGAACCCAACTAGTATATATATCCCTATATTAATATCAACTAAATTTAAAAAGAAAATTAGTTACAAGACTTGTTAGACAAGGGATTTAAATGCCCTAGTACTATTATTTGGAGTGCTCTAGTTCTATCTGTGAAAAAGAAAGATGGATCATTATAACTATGCATAGATTATAGACAGTTGAATAAGGTGACAATGTAGAATAGAAACCCATTAGCTCGTATAGATTACCTGTTTAACCAGTTATAAGGTGTTCAATATTTTTCCACAAATAGTTTTGGGATATGAGTAACATTAATTAGGGATAAGAGAAGAGGATGTAGGACTTATTATGGGCATTATGAGTTCTTGGTGATGCATTTAAATTGACAAATCTTTAGCTGCATTCATAGATTTAATGAATAGTAATTAGGTCATCCCTGGAACAATTTGTTATTATATATATGGATGATATACTAGAATATTTCAAAAGTTCAGAGGATCATAAGCAACATTCAAAGATAGTTTTACCAACTCTAAAGGAGTATGGTTGGTAAATATTGGTAAATATGGTATACAAGTAGAGTCTAAGAAAGTAAAAGTAGTACAATAATAGCTACGTTTTACTACATTTAAAGATGAAGATCCAAATCCAATTTACGCTTCCTGCGGTTATCTGCCGTCCATTCTATTGGAGTAATAGTTAGATTAGGTACATGAACATAGGCTTGTAAAGCATCAATCAACTCCTCAGCATTTGAAGCTGAGATGAGAATTTGTCGTGCTGAGTGTGAGATAAACCTCTATTCCACAGCTTGATCTAGAAAAGATAACAAACCATCAAAGAAGCGATTAACATTTAACAAACCTATCGTTTGTGATGCGTATTTAGTTGTGCCCAAGAGACTATTTGGAAAATCTCCTTTAAAGTACCAAAACCACCTGGTAAGGCAATGAAGGCGTCAGCATTGCTCATCATTCTAGCCATGCGTTCATGCATGGAAACTACCATATATTCTTCCCCAATTGTCTTCCCTATGTTGCTGGATGTAGCTAGAGCTGTAGGAATAATACCTAGAACTTGGCATCCCCCTGCATGTGCAGCTGTAGCCACACACCCCATTAACCCACGGTTACCTCCACCACACACTAAATGAATTTTTCTCCTAGCCAGCACCATACCCAGATTTTGTGCTGCTTTAACATACTCCTCATCTTTTCCAGGACTGGAACCACAAAAGATACAGATATTTCGAAACTGACGGAATGCGGTTCCCTCTATAATTTCTATCACCTTAACTTTGAGAATAGACAAAGATACTAATGTAAGTATTTATAGAACTCAGAGAAGGGCATATTTATAATAGCTATGCAAATAGGCCGGGTATTATTAGAACAACTATGTGAGTGATAGGTGGATATCAGCTAAATTAAAGGTAAATAAAAAAAAATTCAAAAATGACGGCAAGCATGTATATGTACAGTAGTATGACTGTGACCCATATTAAGCACATAAAGAGTATAAGATAAGATATCACCAGAAATCTGTCTTTATCTTGTTGTCTTTGATGAAGCATTGATGTTTTGATTCTTGTAAAAAAGTTGTAGGTGATAGCCGTCATTGAAAAAAAAATGCAATCAAATGATTTATTTTGTATTCTCAATGTTTTTGCCAGTCGACTATCAGTATTATTAAGTCGACTAACTATTTTGAGAAATTTTAATTTGGACTGGTTTTTTTACAGTGGATTGATTACATTTATTTTGAAGCAATCAATTGCATCCTACCAGTTAACTACATATTCTTTGATTTTCACAGACTTTTATAAGCTCAGAAATGTTTCTTTTCCATGTGATATCTTTCCACCGAATACCAATAGATTTAAAGTAGATTCTGACACATATATTCAAAATTTACGGCCACCGATTTTTGCTGAAATCATAGATAGATTTTGTTTACAGATTTTCAAAAATTACGGCCACCGATTTTAATATTTTTTCAATGCTTTGTCGAAATTTTTGACTTTCGCTTTTGGCACCATTCTCTATTATGCTTTTCGTCTGTTTCACTCATTAACGGTTGGCATTAAATGCAATGTTATTTTCTCTCATTGCAATGAAAGATAATTTCTTTTCTTTGAAACTCGATTATTATGGTGTCTAAGTTGTTAGTAGGTTAAAGTAATGAAAAGTTTGAAAATAATGGACGGATGATGGTCTTATGGTGTTTTGACGAATGTAATCAAGAGAATTAGTGGTGTTGAAGTTTTCGAGGAATAAAATATAGGAAGTAGGATTTAAGTTAGTCTTTGAACTCTTAATTTGGAAATATAGAGAATATTCTGAGAACCATGTCCGAAAATAATGTAGGTTATCAAGATATTTGTGTTAAAGGATTATATCATGCTAAATTGAGTCTAGTATCTAGGATGTGAATTATGTTGGAATTGAGAATTCATGTATGAATAATTGTTAGGAAAAAAAAACACAAATCTTCTTGAAATGATTGGGTGAATTAAATGGGATTGGCATAAGCTAGAATGAGGTGCTTTTGGATATGATAGAAGAAATAATTGAAATTTTTGACAATGAGTTTAATGGTGTTAATAAGCTTGTATAGAATTACTGTGATGAGGTAAGTTGGAATTATTAGACATGTGTTAATGGTACATAAACGTTATTAAAGGTTTGAAGGATTTATTGCTACGTATGTAACGTCTAGTTTTTTTTTTTTTACATTACGCTTGTTAAAATACGCCATATGTAAAAACACATTATATATATATATATATATATATATATATATATATATATATATATATATATATATATATATATATATTTATTACAAACTTCATACATGTTATAATTATACAATACAACATTTCAAAATACAATATACATGTTTACATATATATTACAAACCTCACACAGGTTACATTTATACAGTACACCATTTCAATACATAAATAAAAGTCTTTATACAGCACTTCACCCTTGAAATACAAAGGGTGAGGAGGTGGTGCTGACATCTAGATCTCCATCAGTAACTCCCTTTTGTGTTGTAACTCATTTCTTTTTATCTGAACATAACACTACAATAATAGTGAGAACAAAGGTTCCCAGTAGACTTAACATAAATAAAATATGATGAGAAAACAGGGGTTATGTTCAGCTGTATAAGCTACAGAAAAATATCAAAATTTTGAGAAAAAAAATCATAATTTTTTGTTTATGCATAATTATCATACTATACTTGCACTAGAAGTCTATCTTTTTTTTCTAATGCTCAGCCCTATCACGATTTTTAATTTACTCATTTACTATATGCATAATGACCGATCGACTACAGTCACAATAAGTGATCAGGGAATCTGAGTACATCACCCTTCTGCCTCCTCACATTACCACTGACACCCGGTTGGAGCGGCCCTCCCTTGGCTCACTCAGGCTAATAGGGCGTCCCCTACTCGGTACCGTCACAAGCCATACAATCCGTCGATATTCATTCACACATATAAATACATATATATATTAATTCATATTCATCAAATAGAATGTAAAATTATCAAGCAACTCGCCATGAGTTTTACGCTTGCCATAATTATCAAGCAACTCGCCATGAGCTTTACGCTTGCTATTCAATTTCTTTCATAAAATAACATGCATAATTTTCATATCCAACAATTAATAATTATTCATCACATATCAAATGTCCAATATAATAAATTTTGAATCAAATAAAGAAAATGATAATTTTCTTGGACATTTGTCTTCAAAAAATATTTCAACAAATAAAACTATTTTTAAGTAAAAAAAAACAGTGAAATGTTCTGTGACCTTTGTTCACTTATTCAATAATATCTACCTCATATGAATTTCGATTGAGGTGATTTCAAAGCCTATAAAAAGCTAAGACAATTATCTACAACTTCTATGTTTATCATTTCTTCAAATTCTTTACGGTTTATTCCCAGAAAATTAAAAATTAATCACTTATTTTTACTATCCTGAATTCCGACCGTTTCTCAATTAATTACCCATATCTCCCTCATATAAATTCCGATTGAGGTGATTTCAAAGCCTATAAAAAGCTAAGACAATGTCCTACAACTTCTATGTTTATCATTTCTTCAAATTCTTTACGGTTTATTCCCAGAAAATTAAAAATTAATCACTTATTTTTACTATCCTGAATTCCGACCTTTGCTCAATTAATTACCCATATCTCCCTCATATAAATTTCGATTGAGGTGATTTCAAAGCCTATAAAAAGCTAAGACAATTTCCTACAACTTCTATGTTTATCATTTCTTCAAATTATTTACGGTTTATTACCAGAAAATTAAAAATAAAACACTTATTTTTACTATCCTGAATTCCGACCTTTGCTCAATTAATCAACCATATCTCCCTCATATGAATTCCGATTAAGGTTATTCCAAAGTCTATAAATCCGTGAGACATATATCTACAATTCATATGTTGACCATTTCTTTAAAATCCTTCCCAAATTTTCTCAGAATTCCAAAAACCGAAGCTACCCCAATTATTCCGAAATTCAGCTTATATAATCCCATACACCCATATGCATGTCCAAACATCCAAAACAGAATTTCATATAAATATCCAGACCACATGTTATCCAAAATCACATATAAATAAATCTAAAAATTTATATATAATTTTGTACAAAATTTATTAAATAGATGTTAAACCTACCTCAGATAGATCCTTAAACTTGTTTTCCTCTTTCTTTTCCTTCTTCTTCCTCTTTCTCTTCTTTCTCTTCTCTTCTTTTTCTTCTTTTCTTTCTTTCTCTCTTTCCTTTCTCTTCTTTTTCTTCTTTTCTTTCTTTCTCTCTTTCCTTCCGTCACCTCCCCCTTCCCCTTCTTATCTTTCATTTTTTTTATTTTTTTTTATTATTATATTATATATTTTTTCTTTCCCTTCTTACCCCCTACCTACCTCCTCCCTTTCTCAAAAATACCCTTGCCACCATCCCTAATTTCATAAATGACATCCTCTATTAATTACAAAAATGCCATTTCAATAAAATTACATAAATGCCATTTTAACCATCCTACTATCTTCTTTTACCTGAGTAAAATTGTAAAACGATTTAATCCTCCCGTGAAGTCCAAAATGCTTTCTCCTTTCTGAACAAAAATTCAAATTAGTAACATAAAGGAAAAATCGGGGATGTTACAGTTCTTCCCCCCTAAAAAGAATTTTGACCTCAAAATTCAAGGTTTACCTGTCTTCAAACAGTTGTGGATACTTCTGTCTCATGTCATCTTCCCTTTCCCATGTGGCTTCTTCCGTTGTTAAACTCTCCCAACCTACCTTCACCAATGGAATGGTTTTATTTCTCAACTGTTTCATGTCTTTATCCAGAATTACTATCGGCGTCGGTCGGTAGGTTAGATTCTCATCTACAGTTATTATTTCTTCTTGAATTATGTGCGACGGATCTGGTAGATACTTTCGAAGTTGAGAAAACATGGAACACATCATGCAGATTTGACAAATGCGGAGGAACTGCAATCTGATACGCCGATGACCCTATCCTTTTTTGAATTTGATATGGTCCTAAATATCTCGGACTCAATTTCTTAATTTTCATTGCTCGGCCAATTCCGGTAGTAGGAGAAATTTTCAAGAACACATGCTCACCTTCTTGGAATTGTATCGGTCTCCTTCTCCTATCAAAATAGCTCTTTTGTCGACTCTGAGCTGTTCGCATTTTATCTCGAATTATCTGTATTTGCTCAGAAGTATGTTGCACTAATTCGGGCCCCAATAACCTTTTCTCCCCCACTTCATTCCAACATAATGGCGATTTACATCTCCTACCATACAAAGCTTCATATGGTGCCATTCCGATGCTAGAATGATAACTGTTATTATACGCAAACTCAGCCAGTGACAAATATCCATCCCATCCTTTTCCTTGCTCTAGCACGCACGATCTTAGCATATCCTCTAAAGTCTGTATAGTTCTCTCCGTTTGACCGTCTGTTTGAGGATGATATGCAGTACTAAAACACAAACGAGTACCAAAAGCTTCTTGTAGTGCTCTCCAAAATCTGGAAGTAAATCGAGGATCTCGATCTGAAATGATACTATTAGGAATTCCATGCAACCGTACAATTTCCTTCATATACAACTGGGCCAACTTATTCAACGAGTAGTTTTTCTTCATGGGTAGAAAATGCGCAGATTTCGTCAGTCTATCAACTATTACCCATATCGCATCATAACCTGTCTGAGTCTTAGGTAATCCAACAATAAAATCCATAGATATACTATCCCACTTCCACTCAGGGATTTCTAAAGGTTGTAACATCCCAGAAGGTTTTTGATGTTCTATCTTCACCTTTTAACAAACCAGACACTTAGACACATATTCATCAATGTCTCTCTTCATTCCTGGCCACCAATATAATCTTTTCAAATCTTGATACATTTTTGTAGATCCTGGATGGATTGTATACTTACTTTGATGAGCTTCTTCCAGAATCTTAGCCTTCAAATTCTCTCCTTGTGGTATACATGTTCTGCCCCGGTACATAATAATTCTATCATCTGACATTGCAAAGTCAGGTTGATCTCTTCGATCTTGTAAAAATTGATCATGTGTCTGCGCTTCTTTAATCTGAGTCTTCAAATCACTTTCAATTTTTAATTCACTAACAATCAAACTACCCGGGACAGTCATAACTGATAATTTCAAATTTCTGAATTCCTCAATTAACTCCATTTCCTTTATCAGTATTTGACTTAAATGCAACGACTTCCGGCTCAACGCATTAGCTACTACATATTCCTTCCCTGGGTGATACTTTAATTCAAATTTGTAATCATTAATAAATTCCATCCACCTTCTTTGCCTCATATTCAATTCTTTCTGGTCAAAGAGATACTTTAAACTCTTGTGATCACTGTATATTTCAAATACAGCTCCATACAAGTAGTGTCTCCACATCTTCAGGGCAAAAACTATTGCAGCCAATTCTAAATCATGAGTAGGATAGTTCTCCTCATGCGGTCTCAATTGTCGAGATGCATAAGCAACTACTCTACTTTCTTGCATCAAAACACAACCTAAACCTTTCTTGGAAGCATCCGTATAGACTACAAAGCATCCAGAAGGGTTAGGAACAACTAGAACAGGTGGAGAAGTCAATTTGACTTTAAGCTCTTGGAAACTATTCTCGCATTCTTCAGTCCAATTAAAGAGACTTCCCTTTCTGGTCAATCGAGTCAAAGGCAAAGCTATTTGAGAGAATCCCTGTATAAACCGTCTGTAATATCCTGCTAAACCCAAGAAACTTCTAATTTCAGTCACAGTTTTAGGTCTCTCCCATTTTAGCACTGCTTCAGTTTTACTGGGATCCACTGACACGCCATCTTTAGAAATTACGTGACCCAAAAACTTCACTTCTTCCAGCCAAAATTCACATTTTTCCAACTTAGCGAAAAGTTTCTTTTCCTTCAAGACCTGGAGTACTAATCGGAGATGCTGGTTGTGTTCTTCCTCACTCTTAGAGTAGATTAAAATATCATCTATGAACACTACTACGAATTGATCCAAGTAAGGTCTAAAAATGCGATTCATATAGTCCATAAAGACTGTAGGTGCATTTGTAACCCCAAAAGGCATGACTAAAAATTCGTAGTGTCCATACCGAGTTCGGAAAGCTGTTTTTGGAATGTCTTCTTCTTTAACTCCGATCTGATGATATCCTGACCTCAAGTCGATCTTAGAGAAAATAGTAGCTCCCTTTAATTGATCTAGTAGATCGTCTATTCTGGGTAATGGATACTTATTCTTAATAGTCGCCTTATTCAATTGCCTGTAATCAATACACAATCTCAAACTGCCATCTTTCTTCTTTACAAACAATACAGGCGCTCCCCAAAGTGATACGCTAGGTCTGATAAAATTCTTTTCTAACAGCTCTTCGATCTGTTTCTTCAGCTCTTGTAGTTCCACAGGAGACATTCTATAGGGAGTGATAGAAATAGGCCTCGCCTCTGGTGCTAGATCGATGGAAAATTCCACTTCTCTCTTCGGTGGAGGTTCAGAAATTTCAGAGGGAAAAACCTCTAGAAATTCACGAACTACCGGAATCTCAAGCAATTCCCGTTTCTCACTCGGATTGATGGTATACAAGAAAACACATTTCAAATCCGCATCCCTCATCTTTTTATAGAGTCGGTGAGCACTAATAATGCTATACTTTTGGTCTTCCGGTGGATCCGAGAGAAACTCAAAAGTCTTATTGCAGCAATCAAGTAGGACTCGGTTCTGACTTAACCAATCCATACCCAAGATGACATCTATACCGTCTAGAGGTAGACAGATCAGATCCACTACAAAGGATCTGCCATTCAATACAATGGGACAATTCAAACACACTGAGGAGGTAATTATTTTTCCACCTGTAGGTGTCACCACCGCTAACTCATATGATAACTCTGCAATAGAGTGTTGTAATTTCCCCACACATTTTATTGCTATGAAAGAATGGCTCGCGCCAGAATCAAACAATACATTCAGAGATAAATTGTTGATACGGCACGTACCTTGCATCAAATCAGGAGCTGTCTTTGCTTCAGCACCACTCAAGGTGAAAACTCTTCTTGTTGTTTGTTGTGTTCGTGCAATACCTTTCTCTCTTCCCAATGGAAAATATCGTGCCACGTGCCCCTTCTGTTCGCATTGGTAGTAAGTAACTGAATCAAAATAACATGGCTTATTCCCATGGAATTTCCCACATTTTCCACACTGACCCGTTGTTGGATTTTTCAGAAAAGGTCTGGGTTCCACAATTGCTGGTTGTTTACCTATCATAATATTCTTCCCTCTGGTATTTCTATCCATAACTGGGAACTCTCTCTTCTGCTTCCACTGAGTACGCCTCTCCTTTTCATCCTCAACTGCTTTTAGACTTGTCGCCAGCATCCGACATTTATTTACCAACGGGGCATATTCCCGAATCTCTAATGCCACCACAGCATTTCTAAGCTCCGGGTTTAGTCCTGATTCAAACTTCACTGCCTTCCAAGCTTCATCTGGATTATTCTTCAAAGTACTTGAGAACTTAGACAATTCTTCAAACTTGGTAATATAGTGCTCAATGGTCCCATTTCCCTGTCTAAGCTGAAGAAACTCAATCTCTTTCTCAGCTCTCACATTACTGGGAAAATATTTGTTCAGAAAAGTCTCTCGAAACAAGTGCCATGTAATTTCCCTGTTTTGATGTACCAGTAACTCTTTGGCTCCTCTCCACCAGTATTCAGCTTCTTACTTCAGCATATATGTCCCAAGATTAACCTTCTGCTCATCAGAACAATTTAGAACTTCAAAAATCTTCTCGAGTTCCGTCAGCCATCTCTCAGCAACTATTGGGTCATATGCACCCACAAAAGACGGAGGTCGCGTTCCCATAAATTCAGACAATCCATTACCATTTCCAGTTCTGTTCCCATTTCGATTTCTTTCATCTCCCCTAACCTCATCATTATTATTAATATTTTGAAGATGCTGCAGAATCTGATTCGTAGCAACTGCCTGAGCTTGAATAGCTGCGGCTATGTTATTTAAGGTAGCATCTGCGCTGCCTGGCAGATTCCTTCTTGGTGGTGCCATAACTCACTGTATTTGTAAAGAAAAATATTAGTCACTATTGAGGTGATCAAACTCAACAGTAGTTCAAAATTTTACAGCAGTTATCACACTCTGTATTTATCCGCTACCTTATACAACGTTTCCACATAACTATTCAAGACTCATCTAAGTCAATTTAGGTGACCACCCACCCCATGGTCGCCTAAGATCGACCGCTCTGATACCAATTTTGTAACGTCTGGTTTTTTTTTTTTTTTACATTACGCTTGTTAAAATACGCCATATGTAAAAACACATTATATATATATATATATATATATATATATATATTTATTACAAACTTCATACATGTTATAATTATACAATACAACATTTCAAATTACAATATACATGTTTACATATATATTACAAACCTCGCACAGGTTACATTTATACAGTACACCATTTCAGTACATAAATAAAAGTCTTTATACAGCACTTCACCCTTGAAATACAAAGGGTGAGGAGGTGGTGCTGACATCTAGATCTCCATCAGTAACTCCCTTTTGTGTTGTAACTCATTTCTTTTTATCTGAACATAACACCACAATAATAGTGAGAACAAAGGTTCCCAGTAGACTTAACATAAATAAAATATGATGAGAAAACAGGGGTTATGTTCAGCTGTATAAGCTACAGAAAAATATCAAAATTTTGAGAAAAAAAATCATAATTTTTTGTTTATGCATAATTATCATACTATACTTGCACTAGAAGTCTATTTTTTTTTCTAATGCTCAGCCCTATCACGGTTTTTAATTTACTCGTTTACTATATGCATAGTGACCGATCGACTACAGTCACAATAAGTGATCAGGGAATGTGAGTACATCACCCTCCTGCCTCCTCACATTACCACTAACACCCGGTTGGAGCGGCCCTCCCTTGGCTCACTCAGGCTAATAGGGCGTCCCCTACTCGGTACCGTCACAAGCCATACAACCTGTCGATATTCATTCATACATATAAATACATATATATATATTAATGCATATTCATCAAATAGAATGTAAAATTATCAAGCAACTCGCCATGAGTTTTACGCTTGCCATAATTATCAAGCAACTCGCCATGAGCTTTACGTTTGCTATTCAATTTCTTTCATAAAATAACATGCATAATTTTCATATCCAACAATTAATAATTATTCATCACATATCAAATGTCCAATATAATAAATTTTGAATCAAATAAAGAAAATGATAATTTTCTTGGACATTTGTCTTCTAAAAATATTTCAACAAATAAAACTATTTTTAAGTAAAAAAAAACAGTGAAATGTTCTGTGACCTTTGTTCACTTATTCAATAATATCTCCCTCATATGAATTTCGATTGAGGTGATTTCAAAGCCTATAAACAGCTAAGACAATTATCTACAACTTCTATGTTTATCATTTCTTCAAATTCTTTACGGTTTATTCCCAGAAAATTAAAAATTAATCACTTATTTTTACTATCCTGAATTCCGACCTTTGCTCAATTAATTACCCATATCTCCCTCATATAAATTCCGATTGAGGTGATTTCAAAGCCTATAAAAAGCTAAGACAATGTCCTACAACTTCTATGTTTATCATTTCTTCAAATGCGTTACGGTTTATTCCCAGAAAATTAAAAATTAATCACTTATTTTTACTATCCTGAATTCCGACCTTTGCTCAATTAATTACCCATATCTCCCTCATATAAATTCTGATTGAGGTGATTTCAAAGCCTATAAAAAGTTAAGACAATTTCCTACAACTTCTATGTTTATCATTTCTTCAAATTCTTTACGGTTTATTACCAGAAAATTAAAAATAAAACACTTATTTTTACTATCCTGAATTCCGATTGAGGTTATTCCAAAGTCTATAAATCCGTGAGACTTATATCTACAATTCATATGTTGACCATTTCTTTAAAATCCTTCCCAAATTTTCTCAGAATTCCAAAAACCGAAGCTACCCCAATTATTCCAAAATTCAGCTTATATAATCCCATACACCCATATGCATGTCCAAACATCCAAAACAGAATTTCATATAAATATCCAGACCACATGTTATCCAAAATCACATATAAATAAATCTAAAAATTTATATATAATTTTGTACAAAATTTATTAAATAGATGTTAAACCTACCTCAGATAGATCCTTAAACTTGTTTTCCTCTTTCTTTTCCTTCTTCTTCCTCTTTCTCTTCTTTCTCTTCTCTTCTTTTTCTTCTTTTCTTTCTTTCTCTCTTTCCTTTCTCTTCTTTTTCTTCTTTTCTTTCTTTCTCTCTGTCCTTCCGTCACCTCCCCCTTCCCCTTCTTATCTTTCATTTTTTTTATTTTTTTTATTATTATATTATATATTTTTTCTTTCCCTTCTTACCCCCTACCTACCTCCTCCCTTTCTCAAAAATACCCTTGCCACCATCCCTAATTTCATAAATGCCATCCTCCATTAATTACAAAAATGCCATTTCAATGAAATTACATAAATGCCATTTTAACCATCCTACTATCTTCTTTTACCTGAGTAAAATTGTAAAACGATTTAATCCTCCCGTGAAGTCCAAAATGCTTTCTCCTTTCTGAACAAAAATTCAAATTAGTAACATAAAGGAAAAATCGGGGATGTTACAACGTATGTTTAACATATTGATTAAAAGATTTGAGGATAAAAATAAATGATAGATTAAGATGATGATATTCAGGGGATGATGTTGATATATGAAAAAAAAAATTGACTTGATAGAAGTTTGGAATAAGAAAAGATAGTTACACAATATGAAGGTGTATATGTTCCTTTATATGTGTGTTTTCTAATACCGACCCATAGATATATCCATGTGGGCTAGAGGATATCAATTGAAGAACTTATGAGTGAAAGAAATCCTTATGGTTAAGTTATATGGCAAAATCACTCAAGTGAATAGACATATTAAAAAGTAAAGATGTCATACAAAAAAGATATCTCTAATTATTTAGGTAATAAGCTTGGTAACTCTGAATAATGCCTTAATTTCATTCCCTACATGTGGTAGGATGGATTGAAATTCGGGGACCGAATTTCTTAAGGGGGGAAGAATGTAACATCCCGTAATTTTTAGATATTTTCCTTAGAAATTCTTCACCTTACATATATGCATAGAAATGTTCTAATATTAATGGAATAGGTAAAGAAAGAAAACCTAAGAGGAAATATTAGAAATAAACATGTTAAAGAAAGGTGAAATTCTTAGGTAAAGAAAGATAAATTTTTGTGAAGTAAAGGTCTTAAAATTTCAAGAAGATCGGATTAGGGTAATTTTTCTTAATTTAAGAGCAAAAGTTACTAAGTTTAGTATCTCCACCCGTAATTGGGCTTTAACCTATAGACACTTCATATAGAGTTTTTCTACTTCACATGAATTTTTAGCAAGCCAATTGGATAGCCCAAGGAAGAAATAAAACATAGACTTGGACTAGGATATAGAAATTGGACCGGTAGCCCAAAAACCATGAAAATGTGACCAAGCCCATTATGAAAGGAAGAATTTTAACCAAAATAATGAAAATGGGCAAGAATGAGCCCAAACCCAAGAGGAAAAATAAAAATAAAAATAAAATTAAAGTGATGAAATATTGGTGTAATCAAGATTAAGTGACATGGCATTAAGACAAAAATTTAGCAAGTGGTGTGATTCTACATTCATCATTTTGGCAAGTGGCATAACAATACAAGGCTTTAGGACAAAAACATCTATATCCTACATTCATAACTTTAGCAAGTGGGTAATAATACATAGCATTATGACAAAACATCATTATCCTACACAAATAATTTTAGTTAAGTAAGGAAAATTCAAGGGCTAGAAATTTTCCACTTAAAAAGGCAAATCTATCATACTTGATTAAGACAAAAGAAAAAGGAAATGAATCCCTAAATCAAAGGGATCTTGCCCCATATCTTAAGAAAATATCATCATAATTTTCAAAATACAAATCTCCTTTTTCTATGCATATCTTGACTAAGGAAGAGGAAGACAAGAACATAAGTTGTTTGTTTTCCAAAAATTCAACAAAGTGTATCCTAATTGTGATAAGGTAGACCCATGATCATGAAAGGTGAATTATTTGGTGGTCTATATAAGAAAACCCACCCTTACAACATTAGAATTTCGTCCAAGTGAGGGAGAGCAAAAATAGAAGCAAGGTAGTGTGAGGAAAGGAGAGGAAGAAAGGAAGAAAGAGGAAGGAGAAGTCTAGGGGACTAAGTGCTCCAGGTAAGTTTAACAACATTTCTTTTTGAAGAAAACCTTTGAAACTCATAATATTTATATGAGATTTTGATCTTAGAACTTTGATGATTGGTCATGGATGTTGCTATATCATGTTACATATTGATCTTGCTTGTGATGTATGTTTGAATACTTAGGTTGGTATAGATAGTTCTGCATGGGTATGGCTATGGTTGACAGAATTTTAAGCTTCGGTATTTTAATTTCTGGGAACAATCTATAAGGAATTAAAATAAATGGTTAACATAAGAATTAAAGATATATGTGTCACGGATTTTCACCCACTGGAATCATTCCATTTGGAGTCCATATGAGGTAGCTATGGTCTGATTAGTAGTCAAAGGTCAGAAAATGAATCATCAGGGAAGAATATGTTAGGATAGCTTCGGTAATTTAATTTCTGGGAATTATTGGTATGGAATTAAAATAAATGGTTAACATAAGAATTAAAGATATGTTTGTCATGGATTTTTAGCCACTGGAATCATTCAATTTGGAGTCCACATATGGTAGATATGGTCTGATTAGTTAGCCAAGGTCAGAAAAAGGTTCATCAAGGAAGATTATGTTAGGACAGCTTTGGTATTTTAATTTCTGGGAATTATTTATATGGAATTAAAATAAATAGTTAACATGAAAGTTATATATCTATGTCTCATGGAAATATACCCACTGGAATTATGCAATTTGGAGTTCATATGAGGTAGATATGATCCGATTAGTAAGCCGAGGTCAGAAAATGTTTATTCAGGGAAGAGTATGTTATTAATGCTTAGTTTTTGAATTTCTGGGAATATTCTGTAGGGAATTAAAATAGTGCGCAAACATAACAATTATAGATATATGGCTCATGGGTTTTTACCAACTGGAATAACTCAATTTGGAGTTCCAATTTGGGAGATATGGTCTAATTAGTCAGTAAAGGTCAGAACCTATCCGAGAGGAACTATCCTGTACTTTGAGGGATTAATATCACCTTAATTTCTTAATTTTTCGCTACAATGTTCAACATAATCGTTTTAGATAATTGTTTTATCTTGAAATGGACACCAAGATCACCTACATCAGAGTTAAATTGAGGGAGTTATGCTCTGATTAGTAAGAGAAGGTTAGATAGGATGAAAACCTGCATCAAGAAAATAAAGTAATAAAATTAGTATTTAAAAAAGAAGATGAATCTTAATAAATGACTAGTATAGCCATAGCCATTGCCATTGTATGAACTTCTTACCATCTTAAGTGTAAAATTTTGACATGGAAATATTTTATAAAGTGATATTTGAAATGGTTATGTTCATGGCATGATTACCAATTATTTATGGTAATAGTTATATTTTGATGAATATACTTTTTATTGAAAGCATATTTTTGGCTATCATTGTGAAAAGAAAAGAAAAGAGCACGGTCACATGGCAATCCGTGTGGTGCACCAGTAGGGGATGCCCTACCAACGGTTATGATCATGATAATGAGAAAAGAAAGAGAAAGTGGGCCATGTCGGACGGAGCGAGAAAAGCCCGTACCGGAGAGTAGAGGATACTCACCCTGACCGGGGTAGCTTGAAATGAGAATAAGTTGATGGCCATCATATGATATTTTGAAAATAGTTAATCATGTCATACATATCATTACAATATGATTCTTATGTGCATAGATATAATGCATTCATGTGACCAAAGATATTTTCTGTAGTTTATACAGCTGAACATGACGTGATGAGCTTTACTGATGATAATTTATTGTTGAACTTACTGGGATTTAATTCTCACTAAATTTCCATATCATGTTCAGAAAATTATTTATGCAGCTTTTGTTTCTAAGGCTCTGGCTTTTAGTGCACATTGGATCGAGTTACTTTATGTTGGGCAGATTTCAGAATCAAATAAGATGTTTATGGTCGAGTTGGCTCAGATCCCGGTGAAGGTGCAACCACCCGCACCTGTATCTCCGGAATTGGTCAACCAAAATAAACAAGATGTAAATATCTATGTGTTTGATATGTTATACGTCTGTTTTGATTAATGACATGTATGTGAACTCAATATTGTATAATAATAAAGGAAAAAAAAAGAGGTTGTTACATTGATCCTCTCTAATCTCTTGCTTATCTCTAAATTTTCTATGGAAACTAATGGTTAGAGGGGAAATCTGCTATTTTGGTGAAGCTTTCTAGAGAGAGAAAGTAGCAGAAACTAGAAAGAGAAGTAAGCTTTTGAAAAGAGAAAGGTAATATCAACATCGTCCTTTTATGATTTATGGTTGGAGGACTCAATGGCTGGTTGTATGTGAGCATTTAAAATATGTGGGAAGGTAGATAAAGTTTTCATTGAAGTAGTTATGGCATCTATGGTTACTGTTCACTCATATGTATGTGGTAGCTTTTTGGGAAAATTTTGTGTAGTTGGTTTTGAGATTAAATTCATGTTTTTGGTTGGTTGTTTACTCTAGAAAAATTGTGTTTTTCATGCTCAAAAAATTGGTATTTTTATTGTTGGATTTTCTTGGATGGTTTGAGAGAAAGAGGGAGTTTTGGGGGCTGGCCTGTGTGTAACACGGCCAGGAAGCATGGCTGTGCTTAATGGCACAACTATGCCGTGCTTCATGCTGTGTCACCCTTTTTCATCGTTTTCTGTTTCCTTTTTTAATCTTAATTAATTACCAATGTTTGTGGGATGTTAATGAGAGTTTTATGAGCCATGTATGCTAAGAGAAATGTGTAATATCTATTTTATTGAGTATGCTCATTGAACTATGTATGTAAGCATGAAGATTGATGCATGAATGCTATGTTTACATGTTATAGACTACTTATATGTGTAGCTACAAGTGAGTGATTGATGTATGTATATTATGAAAGGCTATCAAGACATGTATGTTCATCCATGATGAGTTGTTGAATCATGCTTGAGGATGAGTATGGTTTATGCTCTGGATACTTATTAATATGCATGCTCTTTGTTGTATTAAGTGGCTAGAAAGATGTAAAAGACTTAAGCTTTGTCAAGATGACCCTCTCTGAAGCAGGGTGGCCTGGTAACATGTGTCTCCCTTACTGTATTGAGGCGACTGACAAGTTAGAATAATCCTCTCTGAAGCAGGGTGGCTGGAAACAGGTGTCTTCCGTACTTGGGACAGTTCACGATCATAGTAAACCTATTAGTGATAAACATGGTAGAGGTTCCTGCTCCTCGCCCACCTCCTCTACCAACAGTTCCCCAGGGGTGATGGCCAGGGGAGGGTAGTAGGATAACGTTATGTATATAACTAGTTTTGTGGTCTAAATGAGCTAACTCCATTATTTTGATGTAACCCCACGGTACTCTGCCTTTTGTGATGTATGCTCAATACCTCGACTTACATATGTATGTATGCCACTAAACTTTGATGGATGTAATTTTTGTATGTATGTAAATACAAGATGCATAACTTATGATATAATACTGGTCTCTTGCAATGTATAAATATTAAAAAGAAATAGGCGTTACATTTCATGTTTTTAGACATAATAGCACGTAAAAGTGTAGTAAGTGTCCTATTAACTACCACAGTTTGCCCATCTGTTTAATGTTGTGCAACAGTAGAAAATAAAAGTTTAATCACTAATCTAGCCCATAAAGTATTCCAAAAATGACTTAAGAACTTAACATCTCTATCACATACTATTGTTCTAGGCAACCCATGCAAACGTACTACTTCCTTAAAAAACACATTAGCTATGTGTGTTGCATCATTGGTTTTAGCACATGCAATGAAATGAGCCATTTGGTTAAACCCATCAACAACCATAAAAATACTATCTTTACCACTTTGAGACCTCGGTAACCCTATCACAAAATTCATAGAAATATCATGCCAAGGCTGTGTAGGTACAGGTAACGGAGTATAAAGACCATGTGGTATAACCTTAGACTTAGCTTGTTTACATCCCACACACTTAGCACAAAACAAAATGATATCATGTTTCATGTGAGGCTAATAAAAATGTTCATGCTAAATTTCTAAGGTTTTAGTCACTCCAAAATGTCTCATTAAACCTCCACCCTGACTCTCCTTAATTAACAAGTCACGCATAGAACACTTAGGCACACAAAGTTTATTCTTTTTAAACCAGTAACCTTCATATCTATAGAAACCATCAATAGCATGCTTATCACATGAATTCCAAGTAGATCCAAAATCAACATCATTAGCATACAAGTCTTTAATATATTCTAAACCAAGCAACTTAGCATGCAAGGATGTCAATAACATATATCTTCTTGACAATGCATCAGCTACCACATTTTCTTTTCCAGTTTTATACTTAATCACATAAGGAAATATCTCAACGAATTCTAACCACTTAGCATGCCTCTTATGCAACTTACCTTGGGACTTCAAGAATTTTAAACTCTCATGATATAAATGGATAATGAACTCTCTTGGCCATAGATAATGTTGTCAAGTTTGTAAAGTCCTCATTAATGCATATAACTCCTTATCATAAGTAGGATATTTCAATGCCGCCTCCTTTAGCTTCTCACTAAATTTTGCAATTGGTTTATAATCCTGCATGAAAACACCTATACCAACTCCAGAAGCATCACATTCAATTTCAAGAGCTTCATCAAAGTTAGGTAATGACAGCAAGGGTGCATTATTCAAAAGATCCTTCAAAGTTTTAAAAGACTTTTTCATGCAGATCATCCCATTTAAAGGCAACATTCTTTTTAACAAGTTCATTTAGGAGTGCAGCAATAGTACTAAAATTCTTTACAAACCTCCTATAGAAACTTGCTAAATCGTGAAAACTCTTAACTTCATTAGCATTCCTAGATGTAGGCTAATCTCATATTTCCTTAACCTTGTCCTCATCAACACTAATTCCATTAGAATTGACAACAAAACCAAGGAACACCACAGAATCATAACAGAATGTGCACTTTTTCATGTTAGCATACAATTTATGCTCCCTAAGCACATAAAAAATAGCACTTAAATGCAATACATGTTCATCAAGATTTTGACTATATACCAAAATATCATCAAAGTAAACTACCACAAATTTTTCAATAAAAGCATATAAGACATGGTTCATCAATCTCATAAAGGTACTAGGTGCATTAGTCAACCCAAAAGGCATCACTAACCACTCATATAAATCATACTTAGTCTTAAAAGTAGTTTTCCACTCCCTCTTTCATGTGAATTTGATAGTAGCTATTCTTTAAATCAATTTTAGTAAAAACACTAGAACCATACAACTCAACAAGCATGTCATCTAATCAAGGAATTGGAGGCTTATACTTTACAGTGATTTTGTTCATGGCTCTGTAATCCATGCATATGCATCAAGTCCCATCCTTCTTAGGCATAAAAATAACAGGTACTGAACAGGGACTTAGACTCTCCCTCATGAATCCCTTCTGAACTAGCTCATCTACTTGCCTCTGAATATCTTTCGTCTCCACAGGATCAGCTCGGTAAGTAAGTTAGTTAGGGATGGATGATCTAGGGACAAAGTCTATCTTGTGCTCAACGCCTCTCAAATGAGGTAGTCCATGTGGAATCTCCTCAGAAAAAATATCAGTGAATTCTTGTATAAAAAACACAACCATACTAGTCAAAGAAAGGTTATGAGTGTTAGTAAAATAAATATCCTTGAACATAAGCACAAGGAGGTTTGGCTTGCATACCAAAACACTCTTCAACTCACTTTTTAATGCAAAAGCACTCACTCTTTTATTTTTCTCTTTCTCTGGCTCATAACTCTCTTTCTTTTTCTGCTCACATATCTCAACCTCTCTCTCTTTTCTATCACTCTCAATTTTATCCTTACTCTCTTTTTTCTCTTTTTCTTTTGTTTCTCTCAACTCACACTCTTTTGTAATCCCTACTTGATCAGCAAAACCCTTAGCTAGTTTTAAGGGTGTTAGAATAAAATTTCAATTATGCATGGTCAATGTATATTGATTCTTGTAGCCATCATAATTAACCCATCTATCAAATTGCCATGGACGTCTCAACAGCAAGTGTTCAACATGCATTGGTACTATATCACAAAGTGTAACATCCCCGATTTTTCCTTTATGTTACTAATTGGAATTTTTGTTCAGAGAGGAGAAAGCATTTTGGACTTCACGGGAGGATTAAATCGTTTTACAATTTTACTCAGGTAAAAGAAGATAGTAGGATGGTTAAAATGGCATTTATGTAATTTCATTGAAATGGAATTTTTGTAATTAATGGAGGATGGCATTTATGAAATTAGGGATGGTGGCAAGGGTATTTTGGAGAAAGAGAGGAGGTATGAACACTACTACGAATTGATCCAAGATTTTATCTCGAATTATCTGTATTTGCTCAGAAGTGTGTTGCACTAACTCAGGCCCCAATAACCTTTTCTCCCCCACTTCATTCCAACATAATGGCGATTTACATCTCCTACCATACAAAGCTTCATATGGTGTCATTCCGATACTAGAATGATAACTGTTATTATACGCAAACTCAGCCAGTGCCAGATATCTGTCCCATCCTTTTCCTTGCTCTAGCACGCACGATCTTAGCATATCCTCTAAAGTCTGTATAGTTCTCTCCGTTTGACCATCTGTTTGAGGATGATATGCAGTACTAAAACACAAACGAGTACCAAAAGCTTCTTGTAGTGCTCTCCAAAATCTGGAAGTAAATCGAGGATCTCGATCTGAAATGATACTATTAGGAATTCCATGCAACCGTACAATTTCCTTCATATACAACTGGGCCAACTTATTCAACGAGTAGTTTTGCTTAATGGGTAGAAAATGCACAGATTTCGTCAGTCTATCAACTATTACCCATATCGCATCATAACCTGTCTGAGTCTTAGGTAATCCAACAATAAAATCCATAGATATACTATCCCACTTCCACTCAGGGATTTCTAAAGGTTGTAACATCCCAGAAGGTTTTTGATGTTCTATCTTCAACTTTTGACAAACCAGACACTTAGACACATATTCAGCAATGTCTCTCTTCATTCCTGGCCACCAGTATAATCTTTTCAAATCTTGATACATTTTTGTAGATCCTGGATGGATTGTATACTTACTTTGATGAGCTTCTTCCAGAATCTTAGCCTTCAAAATCTCTCCTTGTGGTATACATGTTCTGCCCCGGTACATAATAATTCTATCCTCTGACATTGCAAAGTCAGGCTGATCTCTTCGATCTTGTAAAAATTGATCATGTGTCTGCGCTTCTTTAATCTCAGTCTTCAAGTCACTTTCAATTCGTAATTCACTAACAATCAAACTACCAGGAACAGTCATAACTGATAATTTCAAATTTCTGAATTCCTCAATTAACTCCATTTCCTTTATCAGTATTTGACTTAAATGCAACGACTTCCGACTCAACGCATCAGCTACTACATTTGCCTTCCCTGGGTGATACTTTAATTCAAATTTGTAATCATTAATGAATTCCATCCACCTTCTTTGCCTCATATTCAATTCTTTTTGGTCAAAGAGATACTTTAAACTTTTGTGGTCACTGTATATTTCAAATACAGCTCCATATAAGTAGTGTCTCCACATCTTCAGGGCAAAAACTATTGCAGCCAACTCTAAATCATGAGTAGGATAGTTCTCCTCATGCGGTCTCAATTGTCGTGACGCATAAGCAACTACTCTACTTTCCTGCATCAAAACACAACCTAAACCTTTCTTGGAAGCATCCGTATAGACTACAAAGCATCTAGAAGGGTTAGGAACAACTAGAACAGGTGGAGAAGTCAATTTGACTTTAAGCTCTTGGAAACTATTCTCGCATTCTTCAGTCCAATTAAAGAGACTCCCTTTCCTGGTCAATCGAGTCAAAGGCAAAGCTATTTGAGAGAATCCCTGTATAAACCGTCTGTAATATCCTGCTAAACCCAAGAAACTTCTAATTTCAGTCACAGTTTTAGGTCTCGCCCATTTCAGCATTGCTTCAGTTTTACTGGGATCCACCGACACGCCATCTTTAGAAATTACGTGACCCAAAAACTTCACTTCTTCCAGCCAAAATTCACATTTTTCCAACTTAGTGAAAAGTTTCTTTTCCTTCAAGACCTGAAGTACTAATCGGAGATGCTGGTTGTGTTCTTCCTCACTCTTAGAGTAGATTAAATCGTTTTACAATTTTACTCAGGTAAAAGAAGATAGTAGGATGGTTAAAATGGGATTTATGTAATTTCATTGAAATGGCATTTTTGTAATTAATGGAGGATGGCATTTATGAAATTAGGGATGGTGGGAAGGGTATTTTGGAGAAAGAGAGGAGGTAGGTAGGGGGTAAAAAGGGAAAAGAAAATATAGAATAAAATAATAATAAAATAATAAAAAAAAAAAAGATAAGAAGGGGAAGGGGGAGGTGACGGAAGGGAAAGAAAGGAAAAAAAAGAGAGAAAAGAAAGAAAAGGAAAAGAGAGAAAAGGGAAGAAGAAAAAAAAAGAGAGAAGAGAAAAGTGTGTCGGCAGAAGAAGGAGAAGAAGAAAAGAGGAGAAGAGAAAGAAGAGAAAGAGAAAGAAGGAGGAAAAGGAAGAGGAAAGGGAAAATCAAGGATTTTACTTTGTGTGGAAGGAATTAAACACGCAAGTTTAAGGATCTATCTGACGTAGGTTTAACATCCACTCATAAATTTTGTTTATTATGAATAACATGTGGTCTGGAGAATTATATGAAATTTCTATTTTTGGATGTTTGGACATGCATATGGGTGCATGGGAATATATAAAAGAAAATCAAAGTTAAATTATGCTAAATTTCGGAATAATTGGAAAGCCTCTATTTTTGGAATTCTGGGAAAATGCGATAAGGATTTTAAAGAAATGGTCAACATATGAATTGTAGATATATGTCTCACGGATTTATAGGCTTTGGAATTACTTGATTTGGAGTCCATAGGAGGGAGATATGGCTGATTAATTGAGCAGAGGTCGAAATTCTGGATAGTAAAATTAAGTGTTTTATTTTTAATTTTCTGAGAATTAACCGTAAAGAATTTAAAGAAATGATAAACATAGAAGTTGTAGATAATTGTTTTAGCGTTTTATAGGATTTGAGAACACCTCAATCGGAATTTATATGAGGGATATATGGTTGATTAATTGAGCAAAGGTCGAAATTCAGGATAGTAAAATTAAGTGTTTTATTTTTAATTTTCTGGGAATAAACCGTAAAGAATTTGAAGAAATGATAAACATAGAAGTTGTAGATAATTGTCTTAGCTTTTTATAGGTATTGAAATCACCTCAATCGGAACTCATATGAGGGAGATATGATTGAATAAGGGAAGAAATGTTACAGAATACGTCCAAAAAAAATTACCCTTTTCTTTATTTGATTCAAAATTTATTATATTGGATATTTGATATGTGATGAATAATTATTAATTGTTGGATATGAAAATTATGCATGTTATTTTATGAAAGAAATTGAATGGCAAGCGTAAAACTCATGGCGAATTGCTTAATAATTATGGCAAGCGTAAAACTCATGGCGAGTTGCTTGATAAGTTTACATTCTAATTGATGAATATGCATTAATATATATGTATTTATATGTATGGATGAATATCGACGGGTTGTATGGCTTGATACGGTACCGAGTAGGGGACGCCCTATTAGCCTGAGTGAGCCGGGGGAGGGCCGCTCCAACCGGGTGACAGTGGTAATGTGAGGAGGCAGTTGGGTGATGTACTCACATTCCCTGGTCACTTATTGTGACTGTAGTCGATCGGTCACTATGCGTATAGCAAATTGCATTGACCAGATCGCCGACTGAGGCAGGTCATTTTAAAAATGATGATTTTATCTCCAGATCTTAATATTTTCTGTAGCTTATACAGCTGAACATAACCCCTGTTTTTCTCATCATATTTATGTTAAATCTACTGGGAATCTTTGTTCTCACTATTATTGTGGTGTTATGTTCAGATAAAAAGAAATGAGTTGTGACACAAAATGACGTTACGGATGGAGATCTAAATGGCAGCATCACCTCCTCACCCTTTTTATTTCAAGGGTGAAGTGCTGTATAAAGACTCTTAATTATGTACTGAAATGTTGTATTGTATAAATATAAGATCTGTGAGGTTTGTAATATATATGTAAACATGAATATTGTGTTTTGAAATATTGTACTGTATAAATATAAGATGTATGAGGTTTGTAATAAAGATGTATATATATATATATTGTGTTTATATATATGGCGTATTTAACATGCGTAATAAAAAAAAAAAAATCGGACGTTACAATGTTGGTATCAGAGCCTGGTTGTGTTCTTCCTCACTCTTAGAGTAGATTAAAATATCATCTATGAACACTACTACGAATTGATCCAAGTAAGGTCTAAAAATGCGATTCATATAGTCCATAAAGACTGCAGGTGCATTTGTGACCCCAAAAGGCATGACTAAAAATTCGTAGTGTCCATACCGAGTTCGGAAAGCTGTTTTTGGAATGTCTTCTTCTTTAACTCCAATCTGATGATATCCTGACCTCAAGTCGATCTTAGAGAAAATAGTAGCTCCCTTTAATTGATCAAGTAGATCGTCTATTCTAGGCAACGGATATTTATTCTTAATAGTCGCCTTATTCAATTGCCTGTAATCAATACACAATCTCAAACTGCCATCTTTCTTCTTTACAAACAATACAGGCGCTCCCCAAGGTGATACGATAGGTCTGATAAAATTCTTTTCTAACAGCTCTTCGATCTGCTTCTTCAGCTCTTGTAGTTCCACAGGAGACATTCTATAGGGAGTGATAGAAATAGGCCTCGCCTCTGGTGCTAGATCGATGGAAAATTCAACTTCTCTCTTCGGTGGAGGTTCAGAAATTTCGGAGGGAAAAACCTCTGGAAATTCACGGACTACTGGAATCTCAAGCAGTTCCCGTTTCATACTCGGGTTGATAGTATACAAGAAAACACATTTCAAATTTGCATTCCTCATCTCCTTATAGAGTCGGTGAGCACTAATAATGCTATACTTTTGGTCCTCCGGTGGGTCCGAGAGGAACTCAAAAGTTTTATTGCAGCAATCTAGTAGGACTCGGTTCTGACTTAACCAATCCATACCCAAGATGACATCTATACCGTCCAGAGGTAGACAGATCAGATCCACTACAAAGGATCTGTCATTCAATACAATAGGACAATTCAAACACACTGAGGAGGTAATTATTTTTCCTCCTGTAGGTGTCACCACCGCTAACTCGTATGGTAACTCCGCAATAGAGTGTTGTAATTTCCCCACACATTTTATTGCTATGAAAGAATGGCTCGCGCCAGAATCAAACAATACATTCAGAGACAAATTGTTGATACAGCACGTACCTTGCATCAAATCAGGAGCTGTCTTTGCTTCAGCACCGCTCAAGGTGAAAACTCTTCCTGTTGTTTGTTGAGTTCGTGCAATACCTTTCCCTCTGCCCAGTGGACACGATCGTGCTATGTGCCCCTTCTGTACACATTGGTAGCAAGTAACTGGATCAGAATAACATGGATTATTCCCATGGAATTTCCCGCATTTTCCACACTGACCCGTTGTCGGATTTTTCAGAAAAGGTCTGGGTTCCACAATTGCTGGTTGTTTACATCTCATAATATTCTTTCCTCTGGTATTTCTATCCATAACTGGGAACTCTCTCTTCCGCTTCCACTGAGTCCGCCTCTCCTTTTCATCCTCGACTGCTTTTAGACTTGTTGCCAGCATCCGACATTTATTTACCAACGAGGCATATTCCCGAATCTCTAATGCCACCACAGCATTTCTAAGCTCCGGGTTCAGTCCTGATTCAAACTTCACTGCCTTCCAAGCTTCATCTGGATTATTCTTCAAAGTACTTGAAAACTTAGACAGTTCTTCAAACTTGGTAATATAGTGCTCAATGGTCCCATTTCCCTGTCTAAGCTGAAGAAACTCAATCTCTTTCTCAGCTCTCACATTACTGGGAAAATATTTGTTCAGAAAAGTCTCTCGAAACAAGTGCCATGTAATTTCCCTGTTTTGATGTACCAGTAACTCTTTGGCTCCTCTCCACCAGTATTCAGCTTCTTCCTTCAGCATATATGTCCCAAGATTAACCTTCTGCTCATCAGAACAATTTAGAACTTCAAAAATCTTCTCGAGTTCTGTCAGCCATCTCTCAGCAACTATTGGGTCATATGCACCCACAAAAGATGGAGGTCGCGTTCCCATAAATTCAGACCATCCATTACCATTTCCAGTTCTGTTCCCATTTCGATTTCTTTCATCTCCCCTAACCTCATCATTATTATTAATATTTTGAAGATGCTGCAGAATCTGATTCGTAGCAACTGCCTGAGCTTGAATAGCTGCGGCTATGTTATTTAAGGTAGCATCTGCGCTGCCTGGCAGATTCCTTCTTGGTGGTGCCATAACTCACTGTATTTGTAAAGAAAAATATTAGTCACTATTGAGGTGATCAAACTCAACAGTAGTTCAGAATTTTACAGCAGTTATCACACTACACAAAATTATAAATAGGAAATACTAGTACTTTCCTACTGTATTTATCCGCTACCTTATACAACGTTTCCACATAACTATTCAAGATTCCTCTAAGTCAATTTAGGTGACCACCCACCCCATGGTCGCCTAAGATCGACCGCTCTGATACCAACATTGTAATCATTAATGAATTCCATCCACCTTCTTTGCCTCATATTCAATTCTTTTTGGTCAAAGAGATACTTTAAGTTTTTGGGTCACGTAATTTCTAAAGATGGCGTGTTGGTGGATCCCAGTAAAACTGAAGCAGTGCTGAAATGGGAGAGACCTAAAACTGTGACTGAAATTAGAAGTTTCTTGGGTTTAGCAGGATATTACAGACGGTTTATACAGGGATTCTCTCAAATAGCTTTGCCTTTGACTCGATTAACCAGGAAAGGGAGTCTCTTTAATTGGACTGAAGAATGCGAGAATAGTTTCCAAGAGCTTAAAGTCAAATTGACTTCTCCACCTGTTCTAGTTGTTCCTAACCCTTCTGGATGCTTTGTAGTCTATACGGATGCTTCCAAGAAAGGTTTAGGTTGTGTTTTGATGCAGGAAAGTTGAGTAGTTGCTTATGCGTCACGACAATTGAGACCGCATGAGGAGAACTATCCTACTCATGATTTAGAGTTGGCTGCAATAGTTTTTGCCCTGAAGATGTGGAGACACTACTTATATGGAGCTGTATTTGAAATATACAATGACCACAAAAGTTCAAAGTATCTTTTTTTTTTTATTACACATGTTAAATACGCCATATATATAAACACAATATATATATATATACATCTTTATTACAAACCTCATACATCTTATATTTATACAATACAATATTTCAAAACACAATATTCATGTTTACATATATATTACAAACCTCACACATCTTATATTTATACAATACAACATTTCAGTACATAATTAAGAGTCTTTATACAGCACTTCACCCTTGAAATAAAAAGGGTGAGGAGGTGATGCTGCCATTTAGATCTCCATCCGTAACGTCATTTTGTGTCACAACTCATTTCTTTTTATCTGAACATAACACCACAATAATAGTGAGAACAAAGATTCCCAGTAGATTTAACATAAATATGATGAGAAAAACAGGGGTTATGTTCAGCTGTATAAGCTACAGAAAATATTAAGATCTGGAGATAAAATCATCATTTTTAAAATGACCTGCCTCACTCGGCGATCTGATCAATGCAATTTAAAAAAAAACGACCTGCCTCAGTCGGTGATCTGGTCAATACAATTTGCTATACGCATAGTGACCGATCGACTACAGTCACAATAAGTGACCAGGGAATGTGAGTACATCACCCAACTGCCTCCTCACATTACCACTGTCACCCGGTTGGAGCGGCCCTCCCCCGGCTCACTCAGGCTAATAGGGCGTCCCCTACTCGGTACCGTATCAAGCCATACAACCCGTCCATATTCATCCATACGTATAAATACATATATATTAATGCATATTCATCAATTAGAATGTAAACTTATCAAGCAACTCGCCATGAGTTTTACGCTTGCCATAATTATTAAGCAATTCGCCATGAGTTTTACGCTTGCCATTCAATTTCTTTCATAAAATAACATGCATAATTTTCATATCCAACAATTAATAATTATTCATCACATATCAAATATCCAATATAATAAATTTTGAATCAAATAAAGAAAAGGGTAATTTTTGTTTGGACGTATTCTGTAACCTTTCTTCCCTTATTCAATCATATCTCCCTCATATGAGTTCCGATTGAAGTGATTTCAATACCTATAAAAAGCTAAGACAATTATCTACAACTTCTATGTTTATCATTTCTTCAAATTCTTTACGGTTTATTCCCAGAAAATTAAAAATAAAACACTTAATTTTACTATCCTGAATTTCGACCTTTGCTCAATTAATCAACCATATATCCCTCATATAAATTCCGATTGAGGTGTTCTCAAAGCCTATAAAACGCTAAAACAATTATCTACAACTTCTATGTTTATCATTTCTTCAAATTCTTTACGGTTAATTCTCAGAAAATTAAAAATAAAACACTTAATTTTACTATCCAGAATTTCGACCTCTGCTCAATTAATCAGCCATACCTCCCTCATATGGACTCCAAATCAAGTAATTACAAAGCCTATAAATCCGTCAGACATATATCTACAATTCATATGTTGACCATTTCTTTAAAATCCTTATCGAATTTTCCCAGAATTCCAACAATAGAGGCTTTCCAATTATTCCGAAATTTAGCATAATTTAACTTTGATTTTCTTTTATATATTCCCATGCACCCATATGCATGTCCAAACATCCAAAAATAGAAATTTCATATAATTCTCCAGACCACATGTTATTCATAATAAACAAAATTTATGAGTGGATGTTAAACCTACCTCAAATAGATCCTTAAACTTGCGTGTTTAATTCCTTCCACACAAAGTAAAATCCTTGATTTTCCCTTTCCTCTTCCTTTTCCTCCTTCTTCCTCTTTCTCTTCTTTCTCTTCTGCTCTTTTCTTCTTCTCCTTCTTCTGCCGACACACTTTTCTCTTCTCTCTTTTTTTTCTTCTTCCCTTTTCTCTCTTTTCCTTTTCTTTCTTTTCTCTCTTTTTTTTCCTTTCTTTCCCTTCCGTCACCTCCCCCTTCCCCTTCTTATCTTTTATTTTTTTATTATTATTTTATTATTATTTTATTCTATATTTTCTTTTCCCTTTTTACCCCCTACCTACCTCCTCTCTTTCTCCAAAATACCCTTGCCACCATCCCTAATTTCATAAATGCCATCCTCCATTAATTACAAAAATGTCATTTCAATGAAATTACATAAATGCCATTTTAACCATCCTACTATCTCTTTTACCTGAGTAAAATTGTAAAACGATTTAATCCTCCCGTGAAGTCCAAAATGCTTTCTCCTCTCTGAACAAAAATTCCAATTAGTAACATAAAGGAAAAATCGGGGATGTTACAGTTCTCCCCCCTAAAAAGAATTTTGACCTCAAAATTTAAGGTTTACCTGTCTTCAAACAGTTGTGGATACTTCTGTCTCATGTCATCTTCCCTTTCCCATGTGGCTTCTTCCATTGTTAAACTCTCCCAACCTACTTTCACCAATGGAATGGTTTTATTTCTCAACTGTTTCACGTCTTTATCCAGAATTACTATCGGCCTCGGTCGGTAGGTTAGATTCTCGTCTACAGTTATTATTTCTTCTTGAATTATGTGCGACGGATCTGGTAGATACTTTCGAGGTTGAGAAACATGGAACACATCATGCAGATTTGACAAATGCGGAGGAAGTGCAATCCGATACGCCGATGACCCTATCCTTTTCAGAATTTGATAAGGTCCTAAATATCTCGGACTCAATTTCTTAATTTTCATTGCTCGGCCAATTCCGGTAGTAGGAGAAATTTTCAAGAACACATACTCACCTCCTTGGAATTGTATCGGTCTCCTTCTCCTATCGAAATAGCTCTTTTGTCGACTCTGAGCTGTTCGCATTTTATCTCGAATTATCTGTATTTGCTCAGAAGTGTGTTGCACTAACTCAGGCCCCAATAACCTTTTCTCCCCCACTTCATTCCAACATAATGGCGATTTACATCTCCTACCATACAAAGCTTCATATGGTGCCATTCCGATACTAGAATGATAACTGTTATTATACGCAAACTCAGCCAGTGCCAGATATCCGTCCCATCCTTTTCCTTGCTCTAGCACGCACGATCTTAGCATATCCTCTAAAGTCTGTATAGTTCTCTCCGTCTGACCATCTGTTTGAGGATGATATGCAGTACTAAAATACAAACGAGTACCAAAAGCTTCTTGTAGTGCTCTCCAAAACCTGGAAGTAAATCGAGGATCTCGATCTGAAATGATACTATTAGGAATTCCATGCAACCGTACAATTTCCTTCATATACAACTGGGCCAACTTATTCAACGAGTAGTTTTTCTTCATGGGTAGAAAATGCGCAGATTTCGTCAGTCTATCAACTATTACCCATATCGCATCATAACCTGTCTGAGTCTTAGGTAATCCAACAATAAAATCTATAGATATACTATCCCACTTCCACTCAGGGATTTCTAAAGGTTGTAACATCCCAGAAGGTTTTTGATGTTCTATCTTCAACTTTTGACAAACCAGACACTTAGACACATATTCAGCAATGTCTCTCTTCATTCCTGGCCACGAGTATAATCTTTTCAAATCTTGATACATTTTTGTAGATCCTGGATGGATTGTATACTTACTTTGATGAGCTTCTTCCAGAATCTTAGCCTTCAAATTCTCTCCTTGTGGTATACATGTTCTGCCTCGGTACATAATAATTCTATCCTCTGACATTGCAAAGTCAGGCTGATCTCTTCGATCTTGTAAAAATTGATCATGTGTCTGCGCTTCTTTAATCTCAGTCTTCAAGTCACTTTCAATTCGTAATTCACTAACAATCAAACTACCAGGAATAGTCATAACTGATAATTTCAAATTTCTGAATTCCTCAATTAACTCCATTTCCTTTATCAGTATTTGACTTAAATGCAACGACTTCCGGCTCAACGCATCAGCTACTACATTTGCCTTCCCTGGGTGATACTTTAATTCAAATTTGTAATCATTAATGAATTCCATCCACCTTCTTTGCCTCATATTCAATTCTTTTTGGTCAAAGAGATACTTTAAACTTTTGTCGTCACTGTATATTTCAAATACAGCTCCATATAAGTAGTGTCTCCACATCTTCAGGGCAAAAACTATTGCAGCCAACTCTAAATCATGAGTAGGATAGTTCTCCTCATGCGGTCTCAATTGTTGTGACGCATAAGCAACTACTCTACTTTCCTGCATCAAAACACAACCTAAACCTTTCTTGGAAGCATCCGTATAGACTACAAAGCATCTAGAAGGGTTAGGAACAACTAGAACAGGTGGAGAAGTCAATTTGATTTTAAGCTCTTGGAAACTATTCTCGCATTCTTCAGTCCAATTAAAGAGACTCCCTTTCCTGGTCAATCGAGTCAAAGGCATCCTGCTAAACCCAAGAAACTTCTAATTTCAGTCACAGTTTTAGGTCTCTCCCATTTCAGCACTGCTTCAGTTTTACTGGGATCCACCGACACGCCATCTTTAGAAATTACGTGACCCAAAAACTTCACTTCTTCCAGCCAAAATTCACATTTTTCCAACTTAGCGAAAAGTTTCTTTTCCTTCAAGACCTGAAGTACTAATCGGAGATGCTGGTTGTGTTCTTCCTCACTCTTAGAGTAGATTAAAATATCATCTATGAACACTACTACGAATTGATCCAAGTAAGGTCTAAAAATGCGATTCATATAGTCCATAAAGACTGCAGGTGCATTTGTGACCCCAAAAGGCATGACTAAAAATTCGTAGTGTCCATACCGAGTTCGGAAAGCTGTTTTTGGAATGTCTTCTTCTTTAACTCCAATCTGATGATATCCTGACCTCAAGTCGATCTTAGAGAAAATAGTAGCTCCCTTTAATTGATCAAGTAGATCGTCTATTCTAGGCAACGGATATTTATTCTTAATAGTCGCCTTATTCAATTGCCTGTAATCAATACACAATCTCAAACTGCCATCTTTCTTCTTTACAAACAATACAGGCGCTCCCCAAGGTGATACGCTAGGTCTGATAAAATTCTTTTCTAACAGCTCTTCGATCTGCTTCTTCAGCTCTTGTAGTTCCACAGGAGACATTCTATAGGGAGTGATAGAAATAGGCCTCGCCTCTGGTGCTAGATCGATGGAAAATTCAACTTCTCTCTTCGGTGGAGGTTCAGAAATTTCGGAGGGAAAAACCTCTGGAAATTCACGGACTACTGGAATCTCAAGCAGTTCCCGTTTCATACTCGGGTTGATGGTATACAAGAAAACACATTTCAAATCTGCATTCCTCATCTCCTTATAGAGTCGGTGAGCACTAATAATGCTATACTTTTGGTCCTCCGGTGGGTCCGAGAGGAACTCAAAAGTCTTATTGCAGCAATCTAGTAGGACTCGGTTCTGACTTAACCAATCCATACCCAAGATGACATCTATACCGTCCAGAGGTAGACAGATCAGATCCACTACAAAGGATCTGTCATTCAATACAATAGGACAATTCAAACACACTGAGGAGGTAATTATTTTTCCTCCTGTAGGTGTCACCATCGCTAACTCGTATGGTAACTCCGCAATAGAGTGTTGTAATTTCCCCACACATTTTATTGCTATGAAAGAATGGCTCGCGCCAGAATCAAACAATACATTCAGAGACAAATTGTTGATACAGCACGTACCTTGCATCAAATCAGGAGCTGTCTTTGCTTCAGCACCGCTCAAGGTGAAAACTCTTCCTGTTGTTTGTTGAGTTCGTGCAATACCTTTCCCTCTGCCCAGTGGACACGATTGTGCTATGTGCCCCTTCTGTCCACATTGGTAGCAAGTAACTGGATCAGAATAACATGGATTATTCCCATGGAATTTCCCGCATTTTCCACACTGACCCGTTGTCAGATTTTTCAGAAAAGGTCTGGGTTCCACAATTGCTGGTTGTTTACCTCTCATAATATTCTTTCCTCTGGTATTTCTATCCATAACTGGGAACTCTCTCTTCCGCTTCCACTGTGTCCGCCTCTCCTTTTCATCCTCGACTGCTTTTAGACTTGTTGCCAGCATCCGACATTTATTTACCAACGAGGCATATTCCCGAATCTCTAATGCCACCACAGCATTTCTAAGCTCCGGGTTTAGTCCTGATTCAAACTTCATTGCCTTCCAAGCTTCATCTGGATTATTCTTCAAAGTACTTGAAAACTTAGACAGTTCTTCAAACTTGGTAATATAGTGCTCAATGGTCCCATTTCTCTGTCTAAGCTGAAGAAACTCAATCTCTTTCTCAGCTCTCACATTACTGGGAAAATATTTGTTCAGAAAAGTCTCTCGAAACAAGTGCCATGTAATTTCCCTGTTTTGATGTACCAGTAACTCTTTGGCTCCTCTCTACCAGTATTCAGCTTCTTCCTTCAGCATATATGTCCCAAGATTAACCTTCTGCTCATCAGAACAATTTAGAACTTCAAAAATCTTCTCGAAATTACTATTCATCCGCCACTATTCATGGCCAAAAGCACTATTCACCGCCATATAAAAAGTTACCAAATGACCAAAAAAATTACATATCCTAATGTTTATCAAGCTTCTGAACCCATCTACGGTGTTAGATTTCTAATTTGAAGTCTCTAAGTAAGAGTTTCAGAAGTTACCTTTTACCGAGAATTTCTACTTCAGATCTACGGCGATTCAACGGTGGATTTGAAAAACTGATCGGTCAGAACTGAAGTATTCTTCATCCTGAATCCAGAAATACCCTCAGTTTTTAGATCGGAAGCCCATAGATACTCCAGATCGAGAGAAGAAAATTGAAAGTACTATTCACTCCTATGCACTATTCACTCCTCCTCTCCGTTTTCAATTTTGTTGCAGACTAACCTACGGTTTCCTTTTTATGTTGTCATTTGTTTTTTTTTTTTAATATAATAATAATTATTAAATAATTAATAATTATATTTTATTTTATAAAAATTCATATAAATTCCGTTTTTCATCATAAAATATCCCAAAAATTTCTAAAAATTTCCATTCTCATAATTCTTTAGTTAAACTCTTAAATCATAATTTTTCATGATAAAAATCTCAATAAAACAAATTATTAAATAAATATCTTTATACATAATAAAAGAACGAATATTTCTAAAAATATAACAAAAATTCATTTGAGGCCGGTATAATTATTTGAAGCAACACAATAATTATTTTATTTAAAAGTCTACTTACTTTTAGCAAACATAATTATTTTTGAACAAATAAAAATATATTTGCTTATAGTACGCGCCAAAATAGAAATTCTCATATTTTCTTTGTACTTCTTTAACACATGTAGTAAACATACATATTTCCTACGGTTCTTATTCCCATTTTCGAAATTCTCGCTTTTATTTCAAATTTTCTTTAATTGAAATTTTCGCTAAATTTTACGGTTATTACATTCTTCCCCCCTTAAAGAAATTCGGTCCCCGAATTTTATCGCCATAGTTGCAGATAAATACTAACCTCATTGTTCAAACAAATGCGGATATCGGGCGCAGATGTCATCTTCTCTTTCCCACGTAGCTTCCTCAGATGAGTGATTTTGCCATATCACCTTAACCATAGAAATATCTCGTGACCGCAACTTCTTCACTTGTCGATCAGCAATAGATATCGGCTTTTCCTCATAGGTTAAATTCTTATCCAATTGAATTTCCTGGGGTTGAATGACATGAGTAGGATCCGGTAAGTATTTCCGTAACATAGACACATGAAATACTGGATGAACATTACTCAGTTCTGGTGGCAGAGCTATACGATATGCTACTGCACCTATTCTGTCCAATATCTCAAAAGGGCCTATATACCGAGGGCTTAACTTCCCTTTCTTTCCAAATCTCATCACTCCTTTCATGGGTGAGACTTTCAGGAATACTTGTTCACCCACTGAAAATTCTAACTTCCTTCATCTATTGTCAACATATGCCTTTTGTCTGCTCTGAGCTGCCTGCAGCCTTTCTCTAATCAGCTTTACCTTGTTCAATGCTTCTTGTACAAGATCTGGCCCTATAAGTTTAGCCTCGCCCACTTCGAACCATCCTATGGGGGATCTGCACCGTCTACCATACAAAACTTCAAATGGGGCCATCTGTATACTAGTATGGTAACTATTATTATATGCAAATTCAGCCAAAGGCAAATACATATCCCAACTTCCACCAAAATCAAAAATGCAGGCTCGGAGCATGTCTTCTAAAATCTGAATCGTACGTTCAGACTGACCATCAGTTTGGGGATGGAAAGCTGTACTCAAGTCCAACCGCGTTCCTAATGCTTCTTGAAAAACTTTCCAAAATCGTGCCGTGAACTGCGGCCCTCGATCCGATATAATCGATATAGGAACTCCATGTAGCCTAACTATTTCATTTAAATAGAGGCTTGCATACTGAGCTACATTGTAGGTTGTTTTCACAGGCAGAAAGTGTGCTGACTTCGTCATACGGTCTATAATGACCCAGATAGAATCATTTCCCTTGGGAGTTCTTGGTAATCCAGTGATAAAATCCATAGTAATTCTCTCCCATTTCCATTCTGGTATCTCTAATCGCTGATGTAACCCTGCAGGTCGTTGATGTTCAGCTTTTACCTGCTGGCATGTCAAACAATGGGAAACATATTCCGCAATATCCCTCTTCATACCATCCCACCAATACAATTCCTTTATGTCTTGGTACATCTTTGTCATTCCCGGGTGTATGGTATATGTAGATCGATGTGCTTCCTCCAAGACTTGTTTTCTCAAATCATGAACATTTGGGACACATAATCGTCTACCGTATCTTAATACCCCTTCAGTATCCACTGAGAATTCAAAATCCTTACTATCCTTCATTTCACTCTTAATCTTGAGCAAATTAGCATCTTTGTCTTGATCGGCTTTGATTTGCTCAATTAAGGAAGATTGGAGCTGCACATGAGCCAATAATATTCCCGGTTCTTTTATTTCAAACCTTATTCCCTTACTTTCTAACTTATGGATGTCTTCTAACAATGGTCGTCGCACCTCTGCTATATGAGCCAAACTTCCCATTGACTTTCTGCTTAGAGCATCAGCTACTACATTTGCTTTACCTGGATAATACAAAATCGTACAGTCATAGTCTTTCAGTAGCTCCATTCATCTTCTTTGCCTCAAATTAAGATCCTTCTGTTGAAAAATATACTTGAGGCTCTTGTGATCTGTATAAATCTCACAAGTTCTTCCATACAGGTAATGTCTCCAAATCTTTAGAGCAAATACTACAGCTGCCATCTCTAAATCATGGGTGGGATAATTCTGTTCATGCGTCTTCAACTGTCTAGATGCATAAGCAACTACTCTTCCATTTTGCATTAACACACAGCCTAAGCCCACTCTAGATGCATCACAGTATACTACGTAATCTCCTATATCCGTAGGAATGGTAAGGATTGGGGCTGTAGTTAAGCACTCCTTTAATTTCTGAAAACTCTTTTCACAAGCATCAGACCACTCAAATTTTATTCCTTTCCTAGTCAACCTGGTCAAAGGAGCAGCTATCTTTGAAAAATCTTTAACAAATCTACGATAATAGCCTGCTAACCCAAGAAAGCTACGAATCTCTGTAACTGTCGTGGGGCGTGGCCATTGCTGTACTGCTTCTATCTTTTTGGGATCAACATGAATACCCTCTTTGGTAACCACATGCCCTAGGAATGTAACATTACTAAGCCAAAATTCACACTTTGAAAACTTAGCATACAATTGATGTTCTCTTAGGGTTTGCAAAGCTATCCTTAAATGTCGCTCATGCTCTTCTGAACTCGTTGAATACACCAGAATATCATCGATAAATACAATAATAAACTGGTCCAAGAAAGGTTTAAATACCCTATTCATTAAGTCCATAAATGCAGCTGGGGCGTTCGTTAAACCAAATGGCATTACTAAAAACTCGTAGTGCCCATACCGAGTCCTAAAGGCAGTTTTTGAAATATCTTCCTTCTTTATTTTCAATTGATGATACCCGGATCTCAGATCAATTTTTGAAAAACATTGAGCACCTTGTAACTGGTCAAACAGATCATCTATTCTGGGTAGAGGATATTTATTTCGTATAGTCACTTTGTTCAACTGCCTATAGTCAATACATAGACGTAAAGATCCATCCTTTTTCTTCACGAAGAGAACAGGAGCACCCTAGGGAGATGTACTGGGTCGAATAAAACCTTTATCTAATAAATCTTGTAATTGTTCCTTTAATTCCTTAAGTTCTGCAGGTGCCATCCGATAAGGAGGTATGGATATTGGTTGTGTTTCAGGGAGAAGGTCAATACTAAACTCAATCTCTCGGTCTGGTGGTAATCCTGGCAACTCTTCAGGAAACACATCAGGAAATTCTTTAACTACTGGAACTTGCTCTAAACTTGTATACTTTATATCAACATCCTTGACTATTGCTAGATATCCCTGACATCCTCTTCGTAACAGTTTATGAGCTGTTAAGGCTGAAATTAAATTACTAGACTTCTTACTACAATCTCCTTGTATCATAAAGGAGGATTCTCCAGGTACATTAAACTTAATCACCTTATGATGACAGTCTAGAATGGCATGGCATGATGCCAACCAATCCATTCCCAAAATCACGTCAAAGTCTATCATATTTAGTACTATCAAATCTATAAGAGTCTCCCTGCCTTCTATCGAAATCTCACAGGATTTATACACATCATTTACTACTAGAAGTTCTCCCATTGGAGTAGCAACCATGAAAGAACAATGCAAACTAGCAGGATCTCTATCCAAGTTCTTAGCAAAGCATGGTGATATATAAGAATGAGTAGAACCAGGATCGAACAGAACATATGCTTTATGGGAACATACTGATAATGTACCTGTCATAACTGCATTTGAGGCCTGAGCATCCTGTCGTGTCAAGGCAAAAACTCGAGCTGGTTCTCGCCCTCGATTTCCTGATCCTCTACCAGGACCACCACTACTTGCTTGGACTGAGGCTGCTCTACTAGGTCGTACTGGCACAGATGCAGGGGGTAAAGTTGGTTGCACTGATGCTTGACTAAAACTTCGCAGTTGTGGACAATTCCTCATCAGATGACCCATTTGTCCACACTTAAAACATGCACCAGTTTCTCTGCGACACTGTCCAGTATGGGACCTACCACAATGTGGACATAGTGGCATTGATCTTGAATCTTGCTGACTCGGGGGTCTCATATCTCTTTGGAACATTCTCTGCTTATTAATGTTAACCGATGGCTGGTTAGAACTACCAGCTCCTGTTTGATTAAAACGCTGTGGATTTTGAAATCTTGACCCACTAACAGTAGCATTAGATCTAGTCTGGGCATTACTATCTCGATCGCTTTTCCTTCTCTTAAGACTTTCTATGTCAGCTTGCTCTCGTGTTTCCATCATTCTAGCACAGTTCACAGCTGCTGAATAAGTTGAGAAATGATCCATCTGAGGACCCACTGACTTAAACAATGGGCGTATCAATCCCAAAACAAACCTCTTAATTCTATCCTTTTCAGTTGGGACCAGGTATGGTGCATATCTGGACAATCGGGTAATGGTTAAAATGGCATTTATGTAATTTTATTGAAATGGCATTTTTGTAATTAATGGAGGATGGCATTTATGAAATTAGGGATGGTGGCAAGGGTATTTTGGAGAAAGAGAGGAGGTAGGTAGGGGGTAAAAAGGGAAAAGAAAATATAGAATAAAATAATAATAAAATAATAATAAAAAAATAAAAGATAAGAAGGGGAAGGGGGAGGTGATGGAAGGGAAAGAAAGGAAAAAAAAAGAGAGAAAAGAAAGAAAAGGAAAAGAGAGAAAAGGGAAGAAGAAAAAAAGAGAGAAGAGAAAAGTGTGTCGGCAGAAGAAGGAGAAGAAGAAAAGAGGAGAAGAGAAAGAAGAGAAAGAGGAAGAAGGAGGAAAAGGAAGAGGAAAGGGAAAATCAAGGATTTTACTTTGTGTGGAAGGAATTAAACACGCAAGTTTAAAGATCTATCTGAGGTAGGTTTAACATCCACTCATAAATTTTGTTTATTATGAATAACATGTGGTCTGGAGAATTATATGAAATTTCTATTTTTGGATGTTTGGACATGCATATGGGTGCATGGGAATATATAAAAGAAAATCAAAGTTAAATTATGTTAAATTTTGGAATAATTGGAAAGCCTCTATTTTTGGAATTCTGGGAAAATTCGATAAGGATTTTAAAGAAATGGTCAACATATGAATTGTAGATATATGTCTCACGGATTTATAGGCTTTGGAATTACTTGATTTGGAGTCCATATGAGGGAGATATGGCTGATTAATTGAGCAGAGGTCGAAATTCTGGATAGTAAAATTAAGTGTTTTATTTTTAATTTTCTGAGAATTAACCGTAAAGAATTTGAAGAAATGATAAACATAGAAGTTGTAGATAATTGTTTAAGCGTTTTATAGGCTTTGAGAACACTGCAATCAGAATTTATATGAGGGATATATGGTTGATTAATTGAGCAAAGGTCGAAATTCAGGATAGTAAACTTAAGTGTTTTATTTTAATTTTCTGGGAATAAACCGTAAAGAATTTGAAGAAATGATAAACATAGAAGTTGTAGATAATTGTCTTAGCTTTTTATAGGTTTTGAAATCACCTCAATCGGAACTCATATGAGGGAGATATGATTGAATAAGAGAAGAAAGGTTACAGAATACGTCCAAAAAAAATTACCCTTTTCTTTATTTGATTCAAAATTTATTATATTGGATATTTGATATGTGATGAATAATTATTAATTGTTGGATATGAAAATTATGCATGTTATTTTATGAAAGAAATTGAATGACAAGCGTAAAACTCATGGCGAATTGCTTAATAATTATGGCAAGCGTAAAACTCATGGCGAGTTGCTTGATAAGTTTACATTCTAATTGATGAATATGCATTAATATATATGTATTTATACGTATGGATAAATATCGACGGGTTGTATGGCTTGATACGGTACCGAGTAGGGGACGCCCTATTAGCCTGAGTGAGCCGGGGGAGGGCCGCTCCAACCGGGTGACAGTGGTAATGTGAGGAGGCAGTTGGGTGATGTACTCACATTCCCTGGTCACTTATTGTGACTGTAGTCGATCGGTCACTATGCGTATAGCAAATTGCATTGACCAGATCGTCGACTGAGGCAGGTCGTTTTTTTTTTTAAATTGCATTGATCAGATCGCCGAGTGAGGCAGGTCATTTTAAAAATGATGATTTTATCTCCAGATCTTAATATTTTCTGTAGCTTATACAGCTGAACATAACCCCTGTTTTTCTCATCATATTTATGTTAAATCTACTGGGAATCTTTGTTCTCACTATTATTGTGGTGTAATGTTCAGATAAAAAGAAATGAGTTGTTACACAAAATGACGTTACGGATGGAGATCTAAATGGCAGCATCACCTCCTCACCCTTTTTATTTCAAGGGTGAAGTGCTGTATAAAGACTCTTAATTATGTACTGAAATGTTGTATTGTATAAATATAAGATGTGTGAGGTTTGTAATATATATGTAAACATGAATATTGTGTTTTGAAATATTGTACTGTATAAATATAAGATGTATGAGGTTTGTAATAAAGATGTATATATATATATATTGTGTTTATATATATGGCGTATTTAACATGCGTAATAAAAAAAAAACCGGACGTTACAATGTTGGTATCAGAGCCTGGTTGTGTTCTTCCTCACTCTTAGAGTAGATTAAAATATCATCTATGAACACTACTACGAATTGATCCAAGTAAGGTCTAAAAATGCGATTCATATAGTCCATAAAGACTGCAGGTGCATTTGTGACCCCAAAAGGCATGACTAAAAATTCGTAGTGTCCATACCGAGTTCGGAAAGCTGTTTTTGGAATGTCTTCTTCTTTAACTCCAATCTGATGATATCCTGACCTCAAGTCGATCTTAGAGAAAATAGTAGCTCCCTTTAATTGATCAAGTAGATCGTCTATTCTAGGCAACAGATATTTATTCTTAATAGTCGCCTTATTCAATTGCCTGTAATCAATACACAATCTCAAACTGCCATCTTTCTTCTTTACAAACAATACAGGCGCTCCCCAAGGTGATACGCTAGGTCTGATAAAATTCTTTTCTAACAGCTCTTCGATCTGCTTCTTCAGCTCTTGTAGTTCCACAGGAGACATTCTATAGGGAGTGATAGAAATAGGCCTTGCCTCTGGTGCTAGATCGATGGAAAATTCAACTTCTCTCTTCGGTGGAGGTTCATAAATTTCGGAGGGAAAAACCTCTGGAAATTCACGGACTACTGGAATCTCAAGCAGTTCCCGTTTCATACTCGGTTTGATGGTATACAAGAAAACACATTTCAAATCTGCATTCCTCATCTCCTTATAGAGTCGGTGAGCACTAATAATGCTATACTTTTGGTCCTCCGGTGGGTCCGAGAAGAACTCAAAAGTCTTATTGCAGCAATCTAGTAGGACTCGGTTCTGACTTAACCAATCCATACCCAAGATGACATCTATACCGTCCAGAGGTAGACAGATCAGATCCACTACAAAGGATCTGTCATTCAATACAATAGGACAATTCAAACACACTGAGGAGGTAATTATTTTTCCTCCTGTAGGTGTCACCACCGCTAACTCGTATGGTAACTCCGCAATAGAGTGTTGTAATTTCCCCACACATTTTATTGCTATGAAAGAATGGCTCGCGCCAGAATCAAACAATACATTCAGAGACAAATTGTTGATACAGCACGTACCTTGCATCAAATCAGGAGCTGTCTTTGCTTCAGCACCGCTCAAGGTGAAAACTCTTCCTGTTGTTTGTTGAGTTCGTGCAATACCTTTCCCTCTGCCCAGTGGACACGATCGTGCTATGTGCCCCTTCTGTCCACATTGGTAGCAAGTAACTGGATCAGAATAACATGGATTATTCCCATGGAATTTCCCGCATTTTCCACACTGACCCCTTGTCGGATTTTTCAGAAAAGGTCTGGGTTCCACAATTGCTGGTTGTTTACCTCTCATAATATTCTTTCCTCTGGTATTTCTATCCATAACTGGGAACTCTCTTCCGCTTCCACTGAGTCCGCCTCTCCTTTTCATCCTCGACTGCTTTTAGACTTGTTGCCAGCATCCGACATTTATTTACCAACGAGGCATATTCCCGAATCTCTAATGCCACCACAGCATTTCTAAGCTCCGGGTTCAGTCCTGATTCAAACTTCACTGCCTTCCAAGCTTCATCTGGATTATTCTTCAAAGTACTTGAAAACTTAGACAGTTCTTCAAACTTGGTAATATAGTGCTCAATGGTCCCACTTCCCTGTCTAAGCTGAAGAAACTCAATCTCTTTCTCAGCTCTCACATTACTGGGAAAATATTTGTTCAGAAAAGTCTCTCGAAACAAGTGCCATGTAATTTCCCTGTTTTGATGTACCAGTAACTCTTTGGCTCCTCTCCACCAGTATTCAGCTTCTTCCTTCAGCATATATGTCCCAAGATTAACCTTCTGCTCATCAGAACAATTTAGAACTTCAAAAATCTTCTCGAGTTCCGTCAGCCATCTCTCAGCAACTATTGGGTCATATGCACCCACAAAAGACGGAGGACGCGTTCCCATAAATTCAGACCATCCATTACCATTTCCAGTTCTGTTCCCATTTCGATTTCTTTCATCTCCCCTAACCTCATCATTATTATTAATATTTTGAAGATGCTGCAGAATCTGATTCGTAGCAGCTGCCTGAGCTTGAATAGCTGCGGCTATGTTATTTAAGGTAGCATCTGCGCTGCCTGGCAGATTCCTTCTTGGTGGTGCCATAACTCACTGTATTTGTAAAGAAAAATATTAGTCACTATTGAGGTGATCAAACTCAACAGTAGTTCAAAATTTTACAGCAGTTATCACACTACACAAAATTATAAATAGGAAATACTAGTACTTTCCTACTGTATTTATCCGCTACCTTATACAACGTTTCCACATAACTATTCAAGACTCCTCTAAGTCAATTTAGGTGACCACCCACCCCATGGTCGCCTAAGATCGACCGCTCTGATACCAACATTGTAACGTCCGGTTTTTTTTTATTACGCATGTTAAATACGCCATATATATAAACACAATATATATATATATACATCTTTATTACAAACCTCATACATCTTATATTTATACAATACAATATTTCAAAACACAATATTCATGTTTACATATATATTACAAACCTCACACATCTTATATTTATACAATACAACATTTCAGTACATAATTAAGAGTCTTTATACAGCACTTCACCCTTGAAATAAAAAGGGTGAGGAGGTGATGCTGCCATTTAGATCTCCATCCGTAACGTCATTTTGTGTCACAACTCATTTCTTTTTATCTGAACATAACACCACAATAATAGTGAGAACAAAGATTCCCAGTAGATTTAACATAAATATGATGAGAAAAACAGGGGTTATGTTCAGCTGTATAAGCTACAGAAAATATTAAGATCTGGAGATAAAATCATCATTTTTAAAATGACCTGCCTCACTCGGCGATCTGATCAATGCAATTTAAAAAAAAACGACCTGCCTCAGTCGGTGATCTGGTCAATACAATTTGCTATACGCATAGTGACCGATCGACTACAGTCACAATAAGTGACCAGGGAATGTGAGTACATCACCCAACTGCCTCCTCACATTACCACTGTCACCCGGTTGGAGCGGCCCTCCCCCGGCTCACTCAGGCTAATAGGGCGTCCCCTACTCGGTACCGTATCAAGCCATACAACCCGTCCATATTCATCCATACGTATAAATACATATATATTAATGCATATTCATCAATTAGAATGTAAACTTATCAAGCAACTCGCCATGAGTTTTACGCTTGCCATAATTATTAAGCAATTCGCCATGAGTTTTACGCTTGCCATTCAATTTCTTTCATAAAATAACATGCATAATTTTCATATCCAACAATTAATAATTATTCATCACATATCAAATATCCAATATAATAAATTTTGAATCAAATAAAGAAAAGGGTAATTTTTGTTTGGACGTATTCTGTAACCTTTCTTCCCTTATTCAATCATATCTCCCTCATATGAGTTCCGATTGAAGTGATTTCAATACCTATAAAAAGCTAAGACAATTATCTACAACTTCTATGTTTATCATTTCTTCAAATTCTTTACGGTTTATTCCCAGAAAATTAAAAATAAAACACTTAATTTTACTATCCTGAATTTCGACCTTTGCTCAATTAATCAACCATATATCCCTCATATAAATTCCGATTGAGGTGTTCTCAAAGCCTATAAAATGCTAAAACAATTATCTACAACTTCTATGTTTATCATTTCTTCAAATTCTTTACGGTTAATTCTCAGAAAATTAAAAATAAAACACTTAATTTTACTATCCAGAATTTCGACCTCTGCTCAATTAATCAGCCATATCTCCCTCATATGGACTCCAAATCAAGTAATTCCAAAGCCTATAAATCCGTGAGACATATATCTACAATTCATATGTTGACCATTTCTTTAAAATCCTTATCAAATTTTCCCAGAATTCCAAAAATAGAGGCTTTCCAATTATTCCGAAATTTAGCATAATTTAACTTTGATTTTCTTTTATATATTCCCATGCACCCATATGCATGTCCAAACATCCAAAAATAGAAATTTCATATAATTCTCCAGACCACATGTTATTCATAATAAACAAAATTTATGAGTGGATGTTAAACCTACCTCAGATAGATCCTTAAACTTGCGTGTTTAATTCCTTCCACACAAAGTAAAATCCTTGATTTTCCCTTTCCTCTTCCTTTTCCTCCTTCTTCCTCTTTCTCTTCTTTCTCTTCTCCTCTTTTCTTCTTCTCCTTCTTCTGCCGACACACTTTTCTCTTCTCTCTTTTTTTCTTCTTCCCTTTTCTCTCTTTTCCTTTTCTTTCTTTTCTCTCTTTTTTTTTCCTTTCTTTCCCTTCCGTCACCTCCCCCTTCCCCTTCTTATCTTTTTTTTTTATTTTATTTTATTATTATTTTATTCTATATTTTCTTTTCCCTTTTTACCCCCTACCTACCTCCTCTCTTTCTCCAAAATACCCTTGCCACCATCCCTAATTTCATAAATGCCATCCTCCATTAATTACAAAAATGCCATTTCAATGAAATTACATAAATGCCATTTTAACCATCCTACTATCTTCTTTTACCTGAGTAAAATTGTAAAACGATTTAATCCTCCCGTGAAGTCCAAAATGCTTTCTCCTCTCTGAACAAAAATTCCAATTAGTAACATAAAGGAAAAATCGGGGATGTTACACAAAGCACCTTATCTTTGTAGTTAACAATAGAGAAAGATACTCGAACCTGATTTATCACCCATCTATCTCCACTATCATTCAACCATCTTAGCCTATATGGCTTAGGATGTTTCAATGTGGTTAGACCTAATTTATCAACCATCAAGGTACTAGCTACATTAGTGCAACTCCAGCTATCAATAATCAAGCTATATACCTTGTTATTCACTTGGCACTTGGTCTGGAAGATGTGCTCACACTATTCATCATTAACATCATCATTAGGCTGCATATTAAGAGCATGTTGTGTAACATCCTTAATTTCGTTTCTTTTATTAATAAAGGTACATAAAATATTCCGTAATTTTGTTTCTTTAAAGATACATAAATATTTAATTAAGGAAATATAATCCTTAGAAATTCTTCACCTTATGTGTGTGCATGGAAAATGTTTCTAACATTAAGGGAACAAGTAAAGAGAGAAAACCTAATAGGAAAAATTATAAATAACATACTAAAGATAGGAAAAATTATTTGGTAAGGAAGATAAATTTTTGTGAAGTAAGTAAAGGTCTTAAAATTTTAAGAAGATTGGATTAAGGTAATTTTTCCTAAATTCAAGAGTTAGAAATTTCTAAGTTTAACATCTCCACCCATAAATTGAGATTTCACCTATGGACACTTCATATAGAGTTTTTACACTTGACATAAGTTTCTAGCAAGCCCATTGGATAACCTAAGCAAGAAATAAAATATAGACTTGGACTAGGATATAGAAGTTGGATTGGTAGCCCAAAAATTATGAAAATGTGACCAAACCCTCCAAGAAATGTAGAATTTTATCCAAAGCAAAGGAAATGGGTAGGAATGAGCCTAAATTCAAGAGGAAAAATAAAATAAAATAAATCATGTGATGAAATAATAGTGTAATAATAATAAAGATTAGGTAACATGGCATTAAGACAAAAATTTAGCAAATGGTGTGATATCCTACATTCATAAGTTTAGCAAGTGGTATGATAATACATGGCATTAGGACAAAACATCTATATCATACACTCATAATTTTAGCAAGTGGGTAATAATACATCGCATTAGGACAAAACATTTATATCTCACACAAATAATTTCAACCAAATAATGGAGATTCAGGGGCTAGAAATTTGCCACCTAAAAAGGCAAACCTATCATAATTGATTAAGACAAAAGAAAAATGAAATGAATCCCTAAATCAAAGGGACCTTGTCCCTTATTTTAAGAACATATTATCATAATTTTCAAAATAAAAATCTCATTTTCCTATGCATATCTTGACTAAGGAAGAAGAAGACAAGAACATGAGTTGTTTGTTTTCCAAAAATCAACCAAGTGCATCCTAATTGTAATAAGGTAGACCCATGATCATGAAAGGTGAATTATTTGATAGTCTATTTAAGCAAAACTCACCCTTATAACATTATAATTTCGTCCAAGTGAGGGAGAGGAAAAATATAAGGAAGGTAGAGTGAGGAAAGGAGAGGAAGAAAAAGGAAGGAGAAGTCTAGAAGACTAAGTGCTCAAGGTAGGTTTAACAATATTTCTTTTTGACAAATTTTGAAATTTGTAACATTTATATGGGAGTTTGATCTTAAAACTTTGATGATTGGTTATGGATGTTGCTATATCATGTTACATATTAATCTTGCATGTAATGTATGTTTGAATACTTAGGCTGGTGTAGATAGTTCTGCATAGGTATGGCTATGGGTGGCAAAATTTTATGCTTCTATTTTTAAAATTTTAGAAAGAATCTGTAAAACATTAAAACAAATGGTTAACACAAAACTTGTAGATCTATGTCTCACAGATTTTTAGTCACTTGAATAACTCAATTTGGAGTCCATATGAGGTTGATATGGTCTGATTAGTAAACAGTGGTCAAAAAATGGTTAACTAGGGAAGAATCTATCAGGTATGCTTCTATGTTTGAATTTCTAAGATAAATTTGTAAGGAATTAAAAGACATTCTTAACATTAAAAATGTAGATCTATGTTTCATGGATTTTTAGCCACTGGTATCACTCAATTTGGAGTTCATATGAGTTAGATATGGCTCTATATGTAAGCCATGGTCAAAAAATGGTTAATCAGGGAAGAATCTATTAGAAAAGCTTCTGTGTTTGAATTGCTGGAAATATTATATAGGGAATTAAAATAATTGGATAACATAAAAATTATAGATATATGTGTCACGAAATTTTAGCCACTAGAATCACTCAATTTGGAATTTTTATGAGGGAGATATGAATAGATTAGTAAGTAGAGGTCAGAACCTACCCGAGAAGAAAGAACCTGTAAAGTGATGAAGTAATATCACCAAAATTACTTAATATTTAGCTAAACTGTTCAACATATTAGTTTTATATAATTTTTTTATCTTTGAATGGACACAAAGATCACCTAAATCAGAGTTAAAATGAGGGATTTATGCTGTAATTAGTGAGAGAAGGTCAGACAGGATGAAAACCTGCATCAAGGAATAACTCAACATAAAACATGGCTGTGTTTCAAGGCATGGTCAGGCCGTGTTCTGCGCTGAAAATGGTATTTTGAAGCCTAAATCATGGCTATTTTATAGTAAATGGCCAAGCCGTGTTATAAGATACGTTTAGGCTAGTTTGAAAGTTGGTAAAACTTATTTTCAACATTTTGTCTACTCTAAATGAACCTAATTAATTATTGGATATTAGTAGCAACCAAATTGATGAAGAATGTTGTATTAAATTTGTGAGAACATGTGTTGAAAATGATATAAGTAGGAGAAAAGTGACTAGAAGCCATTCATAAAGAAAATGAAGAGATAAAAAGAATATTTAAAGAAGAAGAAGAATCTTATAAATGACTAGTATATGCCATAGCCATTGCCATTGCATGAATTTCTTACCATCTTAAGTGTGTAATTTTGACATGGAAATATTTTGATGAAACATTATGGCATATGAGTATAATGAACATACTTGTTATTGAAATCATATTTTTGGCTATTAATGTGAAAAGAAAAGAAATAAGTACGGTTACATGGCAATCCATGTGGTGCACCAGTAGGGGATGCCTTACCAACGGTTATGATTATGATAATGAGAAAAAAAAAAGAAAAAGTGTGACATGTCGGACGGAGCGAGAAAAGCCCGTACCGAAGAGTAAAAAATACTCACCCTGACCGGGGTAGCTTAATATGAGAATAAAATGATAATCATCATATGATATTCTGAAAATAGTTATTCATGTCATCCATGTCATTACTATATGATTTTCATGTGCATAGATAAAGCGCATTCATGTGACCTAAGGTAATTGTTGTAGCTTATACAGATGAACATGACATGATGATATATATTAATGATAATTGTGATTTATTGTTAAACCTACTGGGATTTAATTTTTACTATATTTCCATATCATGTTCAGAAAACTAGTTTTGCATATTTTCTTTGACTCTAGCTCTTAGTGTACATTGGATCGAGTTACTCTATATTAGACAGATCCCATAAATTTATAAGGTGTTCGTGGTTGAGTTGGCTAATATTTCAGTGAAGCTGCAACCACCCGTACCCGTATTCCCAGAACTGGTCATCAAGGATGAATAAAATGTAAACTTATATGTGTGTGATTTGTGTACAGATGTTGTTAATTAATGATGTGTAAACCTTAATTATGCTTGGTTAAATTAATTGAATGTTATTATGAGTTAAATAAAGGTAATGACTTCATGGGATTTTAATATATGTATTTATGTAAAAAAAATGGAGTTGTTACATATTCAGTAACCAACACTTCTCTATTTACTCGCTCACTAATCTCCATATTACTACAATCTTTCAATGGTGGCATCTCATTATCACTAGAATGCTCACTCTCCATACATCCCTTTTCTTTCTCACCAAAGCCAAATTGTTTAGTAGGCTTAGACTTGGATAGTGTCTCAAGATTATCTAACTTCATATGCATTAACTTAAGCTACTTCTAAACCGCCCTTATGTAGAATTTAAGATCAATTTTAAGTTGATCTATTTCAATACTCATTTTTATCTCACAAACCTCATGTGTTTGCACTTAATTTTACTCTATTTCCCTTAATGCTCTTAAACAAGAACCTGATCAACAAGCTAATCAAAAGAAACAAGTTTATTAAGAATGATAAGAACAAAATTTTAGACGATGACAACCCTAGGAACTGAATTTGAAAAAATGAGGAATAATAAAATCATTATGTTGTTTTTCGGCTTCCTTCATCTTTTTTTTAACGAATTTTTTTTTTCTGAATGAACTTCCGCTCACTTTTTTTAGCGAATTTATGTTCTATTCTTTTTTTGGAAGAAGAAAGAAAATTGAAATAGGACTAGGACTCTCTTTTTTTGAAATTTTAATTTTTTTGGAAGAAGAAACTAAATTGCACTAGCACTAGGACTCTTTTTTTCTTGAAGGAATTAGTCTATAAGTAGAAAAAGGAAGTTGACTAGAACAAGGACTCTCCCTCTTTTTTGTTGAAGGAATTATACTATAAGTAGGAAAAGAAAATTGACTAGAACTAGGACTTTAATTTGACCTAAAGAAAGGTAGAAGAAGAAGAATAATAATAACTCTAGAACACAAATTAAAGAAGAAAAGATAGGAAACCAACCAAATTTCAGGGAGCCAAAGCTCTGATACCAAATGATGCATTTCCTTAAGCCTAGAAACAGAGTGTTTGGCAAAAGTAAGGATCGTCTTGAAAATTCAATAGATGTTTTGATCGCATAAGTTGCCTCGATAAGATCAGATTCAATTCTTTGTTTAAGAACCCAGGGAAGCTCTCACTTTAGGAGAAAACTCATTGTAATCTCTGAATTACATGAACATAAAGAACCCTTATATAGTCAAGCAATCTTAAAACTAGTAGAAAACCTTTAAAACTCCTAATTGGACTTTCAATAGAATATAGCCCAAATAGCACTAGTTATGTGGCCCAACTAACTAACAAAAATAAACCCATAATTAAACTAATATTTGGACATCATAAATAATGGGCCCAAATCTAATAATATCCAAAAGAAAGCATATAACATAAAGCCCATAATACATCTTTAGTCCATACAAATTTAGGCTAATTTTCTTTAAGATCCAATAAGCTTTATTTGGCCTCCGAATGACCCTCTTTAATGCCATTCTCAAGGCTGCAAAGTGTGACCCACTTGATGTCTTAACTTAGCCCAACAACTTCCTCTTTAGATTGCACATCTAAGATCAAGCCCAATAAAGTTTCTTTGACCCGCTTTGCCTTGCTCCTAGTCATTAGATTGCCTATCCCTTGCAAAGGATCTTGGGAACGATTTGGAATAGTTTTGACAGCACCTTGATCTCAATCATTACCTACAAATAAAAAATAAACCCAAGTAGTATCTAGAGCAAGCAAAACAGAATAGAACCAAAGCAGAGAAATAATAACAAATTCATTATAAAATAAAGGATGAAATATAGCAATTAACCAAACATTTTCCCCTTTATCAACTCCCCAATACTTAAACTTTTTCCTTTCCTCAAGCAAATAACATGATATATCAGAAGGAAAAGTGAAAGATGGATTCAAATTCCAGATGACAGAAAAATGCAATACAAGTAACTCTTTACTCAATCAATGTGACCATAGCATATATATGAGTAGATATTTATTAGATAGTCTCTATTCTTCTAAAACTAAACCTAAATTCTCTTATTATACACCTACTTTTATTGTTATCATTGATTTTATGCACTAAATTGGTTTTTAAACACTCAAGTAGGGCACCTCATCCTTTAGATCTCCCTATGTTGCCTTACCCTTATTTCTATTTTATCACACTCTCTTTTTTTTCACTCAAATTCTTTTATTTCTCACTTTTTTTTTTTTTTTTTTTTCTTTTTCTTTTGTCTATTTCATTCATCATTTTTTATATAAAAATATACAGTGAGTGTATTTTATGCTCGATCTCACTAAGGTATTGGCAGTTAGGTATTTATTTTAAGGCCTTTTTGGTGCTTTGAAAAGGTACTCAAAGTGAACACTTTCTGGGTTTCATACTCCCTCATTTTTCAACTCTCCCTAACTTCATCCTCTCATAGTGTTAAAATCAAAAAGGGCTTACAATTCGTAGCATAATAGGAGATATTTGTTTGGAAAAAAATTAGAGGTTCAATGCTAGAAGAAAGAGACTAAGATGACAACTACCTATTTCATTTTTTGTTGTGCATCACATTTTCATGAGCTAAAATTAACCTATATTACATAAGCCTATCTCTAGAATAGGAAAGTTTGTGATTATGCAATAAAACAAGAATTATATGCAAAAGAAAACTAAGCATCCAATGAAAATCCAAAAACCAAATGCAACTACTCCTCCATGCTTAAATTTGACATTATCCTCAATGTCACTAATAATCAAGGTACATGCAAAGGAAGAGTAAAAGCTTACTTTTTTTTATTAGTCTTCTGGAGGTGGAGGTGGTGGATTTTGGGCCAATTGCCAATTGTATCAGGCTTGCATTATTCCCTGTATACTTTGGATTGAGTTATCAATTACATGCAAAGTGGCCCTTTAAGATAGTTACTCCTCCTCTATTCGGCAGAGCCATGAGGAGATAGAGTTTTGGTCCTCTTCCAATACATATGATGGACCTGTAATGTCAGCGTAATTGGAAAGGGGTGGAGGTCGTAGAGCCTGGAGTGGCTCATGGGGGAAATCATCTCCCTTAGAATCATCATCACCTTCCTTACCCTCTTCTAGAGGGTATATGCAATTTTCTTCATTAGTAACTACAATTCTAGTGGGGTTAGGGAGGCAAAAAAATATTATGGCCACGGAGATGCAGCCAATAGTCAGCATTTCTACGAACAATCAATTTCATATACAGACAAGATTTTAAATCAATCTTGTTGCTACTAGCTATTGGTTGCAAATCTTGTAGATTTTCCTCCAATCCTAACCCTCTAGCTATTGCAGTCACTAAACCCCCTATGACCACTTTGCCATTCATGGCGTTACCCACCCTAGCCATCTGGTGAGCCATAAAGGCTCTAGTGTACACCTTATGACCATTTAACATAGCCCATAGGAAATAAAATTCTCTTTGATTTGTAACCCAATCACTTTCGGCCCTACCAAAAATGGTATGGGCCATTAAGTGTTGTAAATATCAAAAAGTGAGGATGCAAATAAAAGATACTTTTGATACAAAGACACTGTATTGCCCCCTACAGAAATGGAATTCCAAAAATTTTGTGCATTAAAACTTTGGGGAACTGATCTACTTCCCTCAGGAGGCAATCTAAATAATGCATTAAATTGGGCTAACGATAAATTAAATGAACGGTCAAATAATCTGAAGTTAATGCGGCCCTGGTTGACATTGGGACCCCAAAATAAGACTACATTAACTATACTAAAAAACTCCAAGGTGGTCTGGGCATAGGTCGGGTAACGCAGCCCAACAAAGCTGGTCCACCCTATCCTATCAACCAAGTATTGGGCATCAATTAAAATTTCTAACCATTCTAAACACTCCTCATCCATATGCCGGGTACTCAGCATTCCTCATTTAACTAAAGTATCGTATCGTGTCCATTGATTATCATTAACAAACACAATGCTATACTTATTTATTATGTCAGGAGGTTGGGATGGTTTTTAAATTCTTCCTCTATGTGGTGGTTGGGATTAGGAGAAGCTTTGGCCAATTCTAGCTCTTTAAGGAGCCATAAGAAATGATAACATATAAAATGAAAAAGGGGAATAGGATAAACAGAAACCAAAACCAACAATGGACTAGTTGTAATTCAGAATAAATGCAGACCCAAAATGAGCAATGCAAACAAGCAACAAGAGTCCAGTAATGTAGCAAATAAGGGGAAATTCCAAATTTAAAGGACAGAAGCAATTCCAAATGCAGCACTTATAATAGTTGTAACAACTCCATCTTTTTTTACATATATACATATATATATTTTTAAATTCCCATGAAGTCATTACCTCTTTACTTCAAACTATTTAACTCATAATAACATTTAATTAAATTCACCAAGAATAATTAAAGATTATGGTATACCATTAGCACTGATACAATTCTAGATTCATATACACATCATTAATTAAAAACATTCGTACAAAAATCAAACACATATATGTCTACATCTTATTCATCCATAATGACCAGTTCCGGGGATACGGGTACAGGTGGTTGAACTTTCACCGGGATTTTAGCCAACTTGACCATAAACACCTTATTAATTTTTGGAATCTTCCCAACATAGAGTAATTCAATCTAACGTGTACTAAATAGAAAAATCTGCATAACTAGTTTTCTGAACATGATATGAAAATATAGTGAGAATTAAATCCTAGTAGATTCAACAATAAATCATAATCATCATCAATATTGCTCCTCACATCATGTTCATCAATATAAGCTACAACAAATATCTTAGGTCACATGAATGCACTTTATCTATGCACATGAAAATTGTGCAAAATGACAAGTATTGCATGAATAACTATTTTTAGAATATCATATGATGGCTATCCACTTATTTTTATATCAAGCTACGCTGGTCAGGGTGAGTATTTTCTACTCTTCGGTACGAGCTTTTCTCGCTCTGTCCGACATGGCATACATTCTCTTTCTTTTTTCATTAGCATAATCATAGCTGTTAGCCCGTTAGTAGGGCGTCCCCTACTGGTGCACCACACAGACCGCCATGTGACTGTTTTCGTTTCTTTTCTTTTCTTTTCTTTTCACGTTAATAGCCAAAAATATAATCTCAATAATAAATATGTTCATAATACTCACATGCCATAATTTATCATCCAAGCATAATCATTACAAAAAATCATTGGTAAAATGCAATCATGACATAATCATAATCATTTTCGAATATCACTTTATGAAATATTTCTATGTCAAAATTTTACACTTAAGATGGTAAGGAATTCATGCAATGGCAATGGCTAGGGCATACACTAGTAATTTATTATTTTCATTTATAAGATTCTTCTTCTTTCTTAAATATTATTTTTAGCTTGTCATTTTCTTTATGCTTGACCTATAGTTGCTTTTCTCCTACTTATATCATTTCCAACATATGTTCTCACAAATTTTATAAAGCATTCTTCTCTAATTTGGTTTATATTATTACTCTATAGTTAATGAGGTTTGTTTAGGGTAGAAAAATATTGAAAATAAGCTTTACTAGCTCCCAATACGGCCATGCTTGAAAAATACTTCAAACATAATCAAAAACATCCCTAAACACGGTCAACCTATGCTGAAGCAACCGAAAACACAGCTTGGCCATGTTCTGTGACATTTCTTCACTTATTCAACCATATCTCCCTCATACGAACTCCAATTGAGGTGATTCCAAAGCCTGTAAAAAGTTAAGAAACTTATCTACAATTTTATATTTTATAATTTATTTAGATTCTTTAAGAATTATTCCCAAAAATTCTAAAATAAAAATCCTTATATTTACCACCCTGGATTCTTGACTGATTTTGACCTCTGCTCATTAATTAGACATATCTCCCTCATATGGACTCCAAATTAAGTGATTTTAGAGCCTATAGATCCGTGAAACATATATCTATATTTATTATGTTAAAAATTTTCTTTAAGTCCCTATAAAGTTTGCCCAAAAATTTAAACACAGAAGAAAACTTAATAGATTCTTCCCTAGTTAGTTAGTTTATGACCACTGCTTACTAATCTGACCATATATCCCTCATATGAAATCCAAATTGAGTGATCTTAATGCCACAAAATCCATGAGACATATATCTACATTTTTTATGTTAATTATTTCTTTTAATTCCCAACCTATTCTTTCTAGAATTCCAAATACATAAGCTTCCCTAGTTATTTTGAAATTCTATTTTCAAACCAAACCTTTGCTAAGGTTCTAGTTCATCATTTTATTACCTCCTTTTCCATTTTCTTCCTAAATTACATCTAACCCTAAGATTACTCATTTCAACATTTTAATTAGATTCCTTACACTTAATTTAACATATTCCATCATCTACTTCTCAACCAAACAGAAATCAAATCATGTATTATTAAGGGTGTTTCTGAACAGAAATGTCTCATCGTCTTCTTCTAAGTGTTTAAGGCCATATTTATTTTATCAATCTAACCATATCCCATCAATTTTTCACCACATTTAAATATTCATAACAGCAGCATAAAACCCTAAAATTTTGCCACCCATAGCCATACCCATGCAGAACCTTCCACACCAACCTAAGTATTCAAACATACATCACATGCAATATCAACATGTAACATGGTATAGCAACATCCATGGTCAATAATCAAAGTAGTAAATATTGTAAATTTCATCAAATTTCTAGGATCAAAATCCCATATAAATGTTATAAATTTCAAAACTTTTCTTTAAAAAGAGATATTGTTAAACCTACCTAAATATCTCCCTAGCTCACTTAGTGAATTCTTTTTCTTATTTCCTCTTAAAGGAAGTGGCAAGATTCTTACATTCCCTTATCTTTTCTAGCAGCTTGAATAAGATAGGGAGGGTGAGTTTTGAACCCCAAGGATGAAGAGAAAAGATGAATTCAAGTGGAGATTAAGCTAACTTACCTTAAGTACTTAGTTCTTTAGACTTCTCCTTCTTCTTCCTTCCTCTCTTATCCTCTCTTTCTCTCCTTTCCTTACTCTACCTTACTTTTGTTTTTTCTCTCCTTCACTTGGAAGAAATTATAATGTTATAAGGGTGGATTTTTCTTAAATAAACTATCAAGTGGTTCACCTCTCATAATCATGGGTCTACCTTATCATAATTAGGATGCACTTGGTTGCTTTTTAAGGAAGATAGCTCTTATTCTTGTCTTCCTCTCCCTTGGTCAAGATATACATAGCAAAAGGAGATTTGTATTTGAAAATCATGATAAAATGTTCTTAAGACAAGGGACAAGGTCCCTTTGATTTAGGGATTCATTTCTTTTTTCTTTTTTCTCACACAAGTATGATAGGTTTGCCTTTCAAATTGGAAAATTTCCAACCCTTGAGTCTCCCTTGCTTGGCTAAATATATTTGTATAGGATAGGGATGTTTTATCGTAATGCCATGTTTTATTACCTATTATATCATCTCATGGCTTGCTGAAATTATTAATGTAAGATATAGATGTTTTGTCCTATTGCCATGTGACCTAATTTTCATTATTAATACACTATTATTTCATCACATGGTTCTTATTTGTCCTTCTTAGATTTGGGTTCACTCTTGCCCATTTCCTTTACTTTGACTGAATTCTACATCTCATGGAGGGTTTGGTCACATTTTCATGATTTTTGGGCTATCGGTCCAAGTTCTATATCCTAGTCCAAGTCTATGTTATATCTCTTGCTTGGGCTATCCAATTGGCTTGCTAGAAACTCATGTGAAGTGGAAAAACAAACTCTATGAAGTGTCCATAGGTGAAGGTCCAATGTATGGGTGGAGATGTTAAACTTGGGAACTCTAGTTCTGGAATTATGAAAAATTACCTTAATCCAATATTCTTGAAATTTTAAAACCTTTACTTACTTCCAAAAATGTGTCTTCCTTACACAAGAATTTCTCTTCTCTTTAGGATGTTATTCCTAATTTTTCTTATTGGGTTTTCTCTCTTTACTTATTCCCTTAATGTTAGAAACATTTTCTATGCATACACATAAGGTGAATAATTTCTAAGGCTTATATTTTTTCTTAGATATTGAAAAATTATTTAATAAGTTTTATTTCCTTAATTAAATATTTATGTATAATAGTCAACAAATTCCATGCTAGTAAAGACAATGCAAAAGTTCAATGTATGCAAAATCAAAAAATCAAGTGCAAGCAGAGATCAGTCCTAGTGATAACTTCAATTTATTGCAGTCTTTATGTGCTTTCCGAGTGTGTCTACTGTGCTGTTTGATTTACTAAGCACTCTTATTCCCAGATTTAATTGAATGTGATGACTCCCTTAGATACAATATCATCCACCTTGTTTTCTGTAACAATTTAGTATGCATATGCAGCAATCATGGTAGCAAACCGAGCGATATTGAGTGAGCTGGGCCCTTTTTAATACGATGCACTGAATCTGTTTGATATGGTGCAGGTGGCAGGGGAGCAAAGCTGCACAGCAGGTGTAGCCACCACCTAGCAGGAGAAAGTAGCAACCAACTAGCACTACAGGCTGATGGTTGGTATAGAACGGTCTCCACTACTGAAAGTAGAGAAAAAGGCTACACGCAGAGATGCTGGCTATAGAGCAGGGAGAATAGCAGCAAAACCAAGCCACTTTACTGGGACCACAAGGCCTGACTATAAAAAGGGCAGAAAGCAGAGGCACAAGATATACGACGGTGGGGAAAAGAAAAAAATAGAGAGGGAGAGAGAACCCAAAAATCCCTGACGGGATAGGGTGGTGAGAAACACATCAGCCTAGGGTGCACTGATACTGCATGGTGAAGCATTAGAGCACAAAAGAGTATGTAGTTCCAGAATTTCCTTGATCCCTGTTGAGATTTTTACTGTGTAGAAGGAAACTGCATCTGTTGTTTTATTATTAGTTGTATCACTTGGGATGCATACCAGTACTTTTCTGATATCTGTAACCAGTGTAGCTATGAGGCTGGGCTAGTTTCCAGCTAGGGTTGTAACGAACACATGCACATTTTTAGTATCCATGAATTGCTGCAGCATTGCTGTATCATTCAATTGTTTGTATATTTAAATTTCCCCTGATAACAGAAGTTTGATAGAGGAAGATTAAGGCCAATATTCTCCTGGAAGGGTAGTGAAGGCTGGAAAAAGAGTTGAATGTGTGGGGTCAGGCAATATAGGGATATACGGTACCCTATTAGCCCAATAGTTGGACTTCATGCATAATTCAGGGGTTAGGATTGACGTAGGGATATGTGTCTGAACCCCATAATTGCAGGGAATGGAAGTCTGGAAAGACCCCATTCAAGAATAAACTTGGCACTGAGGAAATTGCTGCAGGAATCCCTAGAGAAAATATAAGTGCAGTAGTTCATGGCAACCCTGAAGCAACCCTAGACCACCTAATATCATCTTCTTTTACTCCCTAGCACCCCTCATCTTAATTATAGTTGTATTCAGTTGTTCTACCTCTATATAAATTTTGTGAACCAACTTATTTTTGCTACAGCATTTCACACGTCAAAATTTTCTATAATAGTTTTAGTTCACTCTTCGTGGGATGATACTCACTCATCATTTTATTACTTGGTCACGACATGTGCACTTGCGTTCTGACATTGCATCCATTCTTGCGAGTAAAACAAGTTTTTGGCGCCGTTGCCGGGGAGTGTCAACTTGAAAATTATTATTAGTTACTTAATTGTGTGAAGTATTTTTTTTAGTCACATCTATTAGTTACTCTAGTGTCTTGTTGAACAGGTAACACAGTGCATGAGCTGGGCTGACAGGGAGCTTCTGCCTCTAGATTCAGAGATAGAAAGAACGCTTTTAAGAAGAAGGAGAGCACAGTTAGGACCTCAGCAGCAGGCAGAAATGGCCAATCAGAATGATGCTGACAACATGGATGATAGAGATAGGGTCTTAAATGCTTATGTCCAACAAAACCTGAATGGGTTGAATCCGAGCATTGTGAGACCAGAAATCGAGGCTCTTCATTTTGAGCTCAAGCCAGTAATGTTCCAGATGCTACAGACTACAGGGCAGTTCAGTGAAATGCCTACAGAGGACCCTCACCTTCACCTGAGAGTATTCCTAGAAGTCACGGATGCTTTCAAAATGAATGGGGTAATAGAAGAAGTGATCAGACTGAAACTGTTCCTTTACTCGTTAAGAGATCGAGCTAGAGCGTGGTTAAACTCTCTACCACCCGACTCTATTGCTAACTGGAGCGATTTGGCAGAGAAATTTTTGCTAAAATACCTCCCGCACACCAAGAATGGCAGATTGAGGAATGACATCACATCTTTCCAGCAATTGGAAGGTGAATCATTGTATGAGACCTAGGAGAGGTATAAAGAGTTGTTACGAAGATGCCCCCATCATGGAATCCCTTATTGCATTCAGATGGAGACTTTTTACAATGGTCTTAATGCTCAAACCCGCACCATAGTGGATGCAGCAGCAAATGGGGCACTATTGTCCAAAACATATAATGAAGTGCACAAGCTGCTCGAAAGAATGGCCAGCAACAACTATCAATGGCCAATGGACAGAGTTTCAACTAGAAAGAAAACAGCGGGCATGCATGAAGTGAGTGAAGTTACTTCTCTCACAGCCCAGTTAGCTTCACTAGTTAATGTTTTGAAAAACCAGCAATTGATCTGCCCTCAAGCAGCTAATGCAGCCCAAGAGAATGGACCATCTTGTGTACTGTGCAACGGACCCCATCTATTTGAAACTTATCCATCAAACCCAGAATCAGTGTTCTATGTGGGAAATATGAATCTTAATAATAATCCCTACTCCAACACGTATAACCCAGGATGGAGGCAACACCCCAATTTTTCCTGGAGTAACTATAGTACGGGACAGGGGAACAACTTTGCTCTACAAAGGCCACAAGCTCCCCTGGGTTTCAGCAGCAAAGACAGCAGGCTAGTGAAACCCCACTTCACTGGAATCCCTGTTGAAGGAATATATGGCAAGAAATAATGCTCTAATCTAGAGTCAAGCGGCCTCATTACGGAATTTGGAAACCCAAGTGGGACATCTTGCCAATGAACTAAAAATTAGACCTCGAGGGACACTTCTAAGCAATACTAAAGTCCCTGGGAGAGAAGGGAAAGAGCACTGTAAGGCTATAGCCCTGAGAATTGGAAAGGTGGTCGAAGCACCAAAAGCAAGAGGGCAGGACTAGAAAGACCCCACTATACCCTCGGAGAAGAAGAAAGACAAGCAGAAGCAAGAGGAGGAGGTAAGTGAGGAAGCAGTCATCTCTGGAGAAATACTACAACTATGCCACAGCAAAATACTACAGCTATGCCACAGCAAAACATGCAGCAAACTAAGTTACCTCCCTCCTTTCCTCAGAGATTTCAGAAACAGTAGAATGACCAACAATTTAAAAGATTCCTGGATGTCCTGAAACAACTGCACATCAACATCCCTTTGGTGAAGGCATTAGAGCAGATGCCGAATTATATAAAGTTCATGAAGGACATCCTGACTAAGAAGAGAAGATTTGGTGAGTTTGAGACTGTTGCTCTCACACGAGAATGCAGTGCTGTGCTGCAGAATAAGCTGCCACCCAAACTTAAGGATCCAGGAAGTTTCACCATACCTTGTTCTATCGGGAACTAGTATTTTGGCAAGGCACTTTGTGACTTGGGAGCAAGCATCAACCTCATGCCAATGGCCATATTTAAAAAGCTAGGAATTGGAGAAGCAAGGCCTACCACAGTCTCACTGCAACTAGCAAAAAAATCCATAGTACATCCAGAAGGAAAAATCGAGGACGTCCTGGTTAAGGTGGACAAATTCATCTTCCCAGTAGACTTTATAATACTGGACTATGAAGCTGATGCAGAGGTACCAATTATTTTGGGCTGACCATTCCTAACAATTGGCCGAACATTAATTGATGTTCAAAAAGGGGAATTAACCATGAGAGTCTAGGATGAGCATGTTATATTCAATGTACTCCAAACTATGAAGTTTCCCAGTAAAGAAGAAGAATGTGCAATTGTGTCTATGATAGACACGTTAGCATCAGAGCAGTTAGAAAAATGCTGCAAGGGCCCATCACCAGTAGTATAGACAGATAACTCAGATTCAGAAGGGGAAGACGAGAAAGAATGAGCCTGGATTGATGTCAAGCATGGAATTAAGAAGCAGGGGCCAATGAAGGAGCCATTAGATGTGACCCCACCAGAATCAAGGCTGCTGAAGGCATCAGTAGAGGAACCACCAATCTTGGAACTGAAGCCACTACCAGCACACCTCAAGTATGCATATCTAGGAGAGACAACCACTCTCCTTGTGGTTATCTTAGCACTTTTGACAGAAGAACAAGAGGAAAAACTGGTCTTGACATTGAAGAAATTCAGAAAGGCTATTGGTTGGACACTTTCTGATATTAAAGGAATCAGCCCCTCATTCTGCATGCACAAGATCCTTTTGGAGAGCAATGAAAAAGGGTCCATAGAACCCCAACGGAGGCTCAACCCAATAATGAAGGAGGTGGAAAAGAAGGAAATCATCAAGTGGCTAGATGTTGGAATTATCTACCCCATATCAGACAACTCCTGGTTGAGTCTAGTCCAATGTGTTCCTAAGAAAGGGGGTATGACTGCGTGGAAAAAGAAAACAATGAGCTCATCCTTACCAAGGTTGTGATTGGCTGGAGGATTTGCATGGACTATCAGAGACTGAACAAAAGCACCAGGAAAGATCATTTCCCTCTGCCATTCATTGACCAAATGCTAGATAGACTTGCAGGAAGGGAATACTATTGTTTTCTGGATGGGTATTCAGGGTACAACCAAATTGCTATATGATAAATGGGAATTTTGAGTGCTTAATAGCCATATTTTATCCCCTAATTCATAGTAAACTTGTGATTATTTCTTTGCTTTCGGTTATACTTTGTTCTGGGTACTGTTTTGGTTGTTTTTATGATTGTAGGAGAGCAAAAGAGGCCAAGAAGCAAAGAAAAACACTCATGAGAAGTGTCAAATGCATATGGAATATGTTGAGGAGGAAGCACGGAGGAAGCCCACCAAAAATCGACAAGAAAGGAGCATGGCAGCCCCCAACACGACCAGGCCGTGCCTGGTGGCATGCAACACGGCCAGGCCATGTCTTGGAACACGACCGTGCTTTTGGGTCCGTACTGAACGTAAAAATTAGGGTTTTGGCCATCCAAACTAATATATCTGCAGGGGGATGCACAACAGAAGAGGGGAGAATGCATTTCAGACCTTCTTTACTCAGTTTTAGGGTTAGGAAACACCATTAGATTAGGTTGAGAGTAGGATTAATGTTTAATTCATGTTCTTAGAGTAGATTTGACAGCAATTTCAGTTTGTATTTCATTCTTCATCCAGGTTCTATCTTTCTATCTCTGCACCCATCTCTATTTCTACTCTTTCTCTTGGTTTGTATGGAATATATTTACTTAATGAATTGGATTAATCTTTTGATTTATCTTTCTATTATGCTTGAGTAGATTTGATATAGGGTTTTGGTAAACCCAATTATGGTGTGATCATACATTGTGCTAATTGAGTTAATGGAACCCTAATTGTGTTATCTATGGTTAATTAGGATTAGCTATTAAGCATTGGTTATATGAGTTGATGAATGTTTGGCCAATATTTATCATGTCTTAGGATATTAATTGATGGATTGAAAGGTGAAGATTGATACCGGAACCTAATAGTTAATTAGGGATATCTTAATCAAGAAAGTAGTTTAAGGTTCTCTAGGAATGAATCAATTAATGGGCACGAGAAAACTGATTAATTGTATTCCATGGTTGGCATAGAACTTAATGGACTTAGGTTGAACTAAGGACCACGAAAGTAGGCAATTGGATTAACCTAGGTACGATTAGTAACGCTTGAAAGAGGTTGCTAGTTAATTAAGGCTAAACCATCCCTAATAACCTAGATAATTGCAATTAGAGGTACAAGTTGGATGTTGAATATCATAAGTGTGGTGAACCGTAACCCTAGACTTTTGTTTAATTGATTATCTTTACTTATTTAATTGTGACAAACTTCCATCAGATTACATCGATTTAGATAGCTCATTTTGTATAATTCTAGTATTGACATTGTTCTCTGTGGGATACGACCCGTACTTGCCAGACTAGCTATAGCTACGCCGTGCGCTTGCGGTTAATTAGTAAAACATACACACAACAAGTTTTTGGCGCCATTGCCAGGGAACAAAGTCAATATTAGATATTTTACGAAATAGTTAGACTAAATCATTTTTTTTCTTTTCTTTTCTATTTTTTCTCTGCACAATTTTTCTTTTGCTAATTTTTTCTTCTTTTCTTCCTCCATAGGTGTGTTTCTCTTTTATGCGAAGAGAACATGAGATAGTTGCTGAATTTGACCCAAAAATTGAACGCACTCTACGAAGGATAAGAAGAAGACAGCAGCAAGAGAATTCTACAGCTACTATGGGGGAAAGAGATAACTGGTCACTGAAGGACTTTACTGCCCCAAACACTCATGGCCTGAACCCCAGCATAATCAGGCCACTGGTTGAAGCTAATAATTTTGAGCTGAAGCCATCTCTCTTGCAGATGGTTCAACATAATCAGTTTGGAGGGTCGCCTACTGAAGACCCTAATCTCCACCTTTCTGTGTTTTTGGAGTACTGCGACACCCTGAAGTTGAATGGGGTCTCTTCAGATGCTATCAGGTTGAGATTGTTCCCTTTCTCATTGAGGGACAAGGCCCGTGCATGGTTGCACTCTCTTCCATCGGGGTCCATTACCACTTGGCAACAGCTTTCTCAAGCTTTCCTGACCAAGTATTTCCCACCGAGCAAGACGGCCCAACTGAGGAATCAAATCACTACATTTGCTCAGAAGGATGGGGAATCGTTATATGAGGCTTAGGAGAGATTCAAAGAGCTCCTCAGGATATGCCCACACCATGGGTTGGAGAAATGGCTAATAGTCCATACATTCTACAATGGATTCATTTACAGCACCCGTATGTCTGTGGATGCTGCAGCTGGAGTGGCACTTATGAACAAAACAGTTGATGAGGCTTATGAATTAATTGAAGACATGGCTCAAAATCACTACTCCTGGTCTAGTGAGAGGCAGCCTAGAAAACCAGCAGGTATGTATGAAGTAGATTCATTTAGTCATCTTACTTCTAAAGTTGATGCTTTATTTTAGAAGTTGGATAAGCTAAGCATCAATGCTGTTGGCTCTTCTCCATCATCTTCTTGTGAGATTTGCGGAGGTGTTGGTTATATGAACAATGAATGCAAGTTTGGAAATCCTCACTGCATTACATACAACCCAGGCTGGAAAAATAACCCAAATCCCCCTTACAAGCAGAATGCAAGTCAGCCTCCTAGATTTCAAAATCAGAGGCCATTTAATCCTACTCATCCTCCTCAGCCAAAGTCAAATTTGGAGGCTCTGATGGAGAACTTTATCTCCACACAAAGTAAGCAGAATGATAAATTCAAAGCCTAGAACCATTCCATGAATGAGGCTATTAAAGATTTAGCCTCCAAGGTAGACTTGCTTGCTACTCATAGCAAGATGTTGGAAACTCAGATAGCACAGCAGGCTAGTTTATTTAACAGGAAATTTGGCAGACTTCCAGGCCAGGCTGAGAACCCCAGAGAGCATTGCAATGCCATTACCTTGAGAAGTGGTAAGCATTTGGCCGAATTTGAGAGAAGTGGGGAGATACAAAAAAATGAACCTCAGGCTGCATTTGAGCAGAAAATAGAAGAGGAACCAGAAGAAAAGGAAAAGAAGGAAGAAGAGCCAAAATATGTAGCTCCTAAACCATACAAGCCACCAATTCCTTTTCCTCAAAGGTTGGTTAGGGCCAAGTTAGAGAACCAGTTTGGGAGATTTCTAGATGTGCTGAAGAAGCTTAATATTAATATCCCATTTCTAGAAGCCATCTCCCAAATGCCATCCTATGCAAAGTTCCTGAATGAGATCCTCTCAAACAAGAGAAAAATTGAAGAGTATGCTGTGGTAGCATTAACAGAGTGATCCAGTACTTTAATTCATTATAAGCTTCCTCAAATGCTTAAGGATCTCGGAAGCTTCTCCATTCCTTGCTCCATAGGAGATATGAAAATAGATAGAGCCCTATGTGACCTTGGAGCAAGTGTAAGTCTCATGCCTTTTTCAGTTTGCAAAAAGATTCAGATGGGTGACTTAAAGCCTACCAACCTTTCTCTTCATTTGGCTGATTGATCCATCAAGCATCCGGTAGGTATATTAAAGGATGTTCCTCTAAAGGTAGGAAAATTTTATATACCAATTGATTTTGTTATTTTAGAGATGGAGGAAGATGACAAAATCCCCATCATTCTTGGAAGGCCTTTCCTAGCTATGGCTGGTGCCAATATAAATGTGAGAAATGGAAAGCTTTCTTTGAATGTAGGGGATGAAAAAGTAGAATTTAATTTAAACGATACTATGAACCCTCCATCTCTAAGTGAATCTTGCTACATGATTGGCTTAATTGAACCTAATGTGAATGATAATGCCATGAATTTTTCTCCTTCTGACCCACTTGAGTTATGCTCTGTGGAAAGTTCTTGTATTTATGTCAAACAGGGGGAAGAAAATCAAGATGAGGAGGAAGTGAAGGACACAAAGTTAGAACTTAAACCACCTCCTCAAAGTTTGAATGGAGCAAAGGAGGAGAAGAATGAGCCAAGAGGATCTTTGAAGGCGATTAGGAAAAGCCTCATGCACAATACTAAGAGGCAATGGATAGCAAAGAGAGTTATTCAAACTCTCTTCAAGCCTCCATGAGTGGAAAGCATGCCAAAGAGTCAAGCTAATGACTTTAAACAAGCGCTTTGTGGGAGGCAACCCACATTTTAATTTTTAAAGTTTCCTTTGGCTTTGTTTTCTAGCATTTAGGTTAGTTTTTATCTTTAATTTTAGTTAATTTCTTAGGTTACAGTTTAATGAGTGTTTCCATTTGATTTTTAGGTCTATTCCCATGTGCCCAAGGTTGAATTAATGAGTGAAAATCAAGGGGAATTGAGCAAGGTTGAAAACTGTAGCTAAATTCGAAGACTTGGAGAATCCAGCCAGCAACACGGGCAGCCTGTGTCACCCACCACGCCCATACTGCAAGCACGGGCCAAATTGTGGAAAATTTGTACAAACCAGCCAGCAACACGGGCAGACCATGTCCCAGGACATGGCCGTGCCCCAGGTAGTTTCAAAAAAGAAGAAAAAAAAAGGAGGCCATCCAGCCAAAGCATAAGTGGGCCATGTTTTTAACCCAGCTCCAATTCAAAATGCTGCATTGCTTATATCTGGCTTACCTATTGCTAATGCTATACACTTGGCACCTGAGTCAGAGCCCTCCACCATCTCCTTCAGAAGATCAAAAAGCACGTAAGTTCCTTCTCCCTTTGCCTATAATTTCATTTATATTGACATTGAGGACAATGTCACTTTTAAGCATGGGGGAGTGACTTACTAATTGAATTTTTATCTCTTGTTTCATTAGATAATCACATAGTTTGCTATTTTAGAGATAGATTGGTGTAGTATAGGTTGATTTTTAACTCATGAACAAGTGATACACAATAGGATATGGAATATGTAGTTATTATTTTAGTCTTTCTCTTCCAGGATTAAACATCTAATTTTTTTTAAAAAATATCTCTCTATTGTGCTGTGAATTGTATGCTATTTTTTATTTTAACGCTATGAGAGTGTGAAGGAAGGGTGAGGTGAAAAATGAGGGAATATGCACCCCAAAAATTTTTCACTCTGAGTACCCCTTCAGGGCACCAAAAAGGCTTTAGTATGAGTACCTAGATGCTTTTACCATAGTCAGACGATGCAAAAAATGCACTCACTGCATGTTTCTATATAATAAAAAATGAATGAATGAAAAAAAAAGAAAAAAATGACGAGAAGAAATAAAAGAAATTGAGTGAAGAAAAATAGAAAAAAAGGGTAAGGCAACATAGGGAGATCTAAAGGATGAGGTGGCCTACTTGAGTGTCTAAAAATCAGTTTGGTGTATACAACGAATGGTAACAATAGAAGTAGATATATAATAGAAGAATTTTTTGTTTAGTTTTAGAAGAAAAGAGACTATCTGGTAAATGCTTATTCTTATGCCTATTGTGTGCACACTAATTGAGTGACAAATTATCTATATTGCATTTTTCTATCCTCTAGAATTTGATTGTATCTTTCCCCCTTCCTGATATAACATGTCATTTGCTTAAGGACAAGCAAAGGTTTAAGCATGGGGAAGTTGATAAAGGGGAATTTTAAGTGCTTAATAGCCATATTTTATCCCCTAATTCATGGTAAACTTGTGATTATTTCTTTGGTTTCGGTTATACTTTGTTTTGGGTACTGTTTTGGTTGTTTTTATGTTTGTAGGAGAGCAAAGGAGGCGAAGAAGCAAAGGAAAACACTCATGAGAAGTGCCAAATGGATATGGAATATGTTGAGGAGGAAGCAAGGAGGAATCCCACCAAAAATCGACAAGAAAGGAGCATGGCAACCCTCAACACGGCCAGGCCGTGCTTGGTGGCATGCAACATGGCCAGGCCGTGCTCTGTACAGGGAGTGCAGCATTCTCCTAGAAATCAGCCCCGAAGCATGGCCAGGCCGTGTCCTAGGACACGACCGTGCTTCGAGTCCGTACACATCGTCTTTTTTAGGGTTTTGACCGCCAAAATTGTTATATATTTAAGGTGATACACAGCCAAATAGGGGAGAATGCATTTCAGACCTTTTTTACTCAGTTTTAGGGTTAGGAAACACCATTAGATTAGGTTGAGAGTAGGATTAATGTTTAATTCATGTTCTTAGAGTAGAGTTGACAGCAGTTCGAGTTTGTATTTCATTCTCCATCCAGGTTTTATCTTTCTATCTCTGCACTCATCTCTATTTCAACTCTTTCTCTTGGTTTGTATTGGGTATTGATAATTTACTTAATGATTATGCTTTTGATTTATCTTTCTATCATATTTGAGTAGATTTCATCTAGGGTTTTGGTAAACTCACTTATGATGTGATGATACACTGTGCATATTGAATCATTGGAACCCTAATTGTGTTATCCATGGTTAATTAGGATTAACTATTATGCACTGACTATATGAGTTGATGAATGTCTGGCTAACATTTTATCATGTCTTAGAATATTAATTGATGGGCTGAAAGGTGAAGATTGATACCAGAAACTAATAGTTAATTAGGGATATCTTAATCACGAAAATAGTTTAAGGATCTCTAGGAATGAATCAATTAGTGGACACGAGAAAACCGATTAATTGTATTCCATGGTTGGCATAGAACTTAATGGACTTAGGTTGAACTAAGAACCACGAAAGTAGGCAATTAGATTAACCTAGGTACGATTAGTAACGCTTGAAAGAGGTTGCTAGTTAATTAAGGCTAAACCATCCCCAATAACCTTGATAATTGCAATGAGAGGTACATATTAGTTGTTGAGTATCATAAGTGTGGTGAACCGTAACCCTAGGTTTGTTTAATTGGTTATTTTCATTCGTTTAATTGTGACACTCTCTGATCGAATTACATCGATTTATGTAACATCCTGTAATTTTTAGATATTTTCCTTAGAAATTCTTCACCTTACATATATGCATAGAAATGTTCTAATATTAATGGAATAGGTAAAGAAAGAAAACCTAAGAGGAAATATTAGAAATAAACATGCCAAAGAAAGGTGAAATTCTTAGGTAAGAAAGATAAATTTTTGTGAAGTAAGTAAAGGTCTTAAAATTTCAAGAAGATTGGATTAGGGTAATTTTTCCTAATTTAAGAGTAAAAGTTACTAAGTTTAGTATCTCCACCCATAAATTGGGCTTTTGCCTATGGACACTTCATATAGAGTTTTTCCACTTCAAATAAGTTTCTAGCAAGCCCATTGGATAACCTAAGCAAGAAATAAAACATAGACTTGGACTAGGATATAGTAATTGGACCAATAGTCCAAAAATTATGAAAATGTGACTAAGCCCTCCAAGAAAGGTAGAATTTTATCCAAAGCAAAGAAAATGGGTAGGAATAAGCCCAAATCCAAGAGGAAAAAAATAAAATAAATTAGGTGATGATATAATAATGTAATAATAATAAAGATTAGGTTACATGGCTTTAAGACAAAAATTTAGCAAGGGTGTGATTCTACATTCATAATTTTGGCAAGTGGCATAATAATACAAGGCTTTAGGACAAAAACATCTATATCCTACACTCATAATTCTAGCAAGTGGTATGATAATACATGGCACTAGGATAAAACATTCCTATCCCACACAAATAATATCAACCAAATAATGGAGATTCAAGGGCTAGAAATTTGCCACCTAAAAAGGCAAACCTATCATACTTGTTTAAGACAAAAAAAAATGGAAATGAATCCCTAAATCAAAGGGACCTTGTCCCTTATCTTAAGAACATATCATCATAATTTTCAAAATACAAATCTCCTTTTCCTATGCATATCTTGACTAAGGAAGAGGAAAACAAGAACATAAGTTGTTTGTTTTCCAAAAATTCAACAAAGTGTATCCTAATTGTGATAAGGTAGACCCATGATCATGAAAGGTGAATTATTTGGTGGTCTATATAAGAAAACCCACCCTTACAACATTAGAATTTTGTCCAAGTGAGCGGAGAGGAAAAATAGAAGCAAGGTAGAGTGAGGAAAGGAGAGGAAGAAAGGAAGAAAGAGGAAGGAGAAGTCTAGGGGACTAAGTGCTCCAGGTAAGTTTAACAATATTTCTTTTTGAAGAAAACTTTTGAAACTTATAATATTTATATGAGATTTTGATCTTAGAACTTTGATGATTGGTCATGATGTTTCTATATCATGTTACATATTGATCTTTCATGTCATGTATGTTTGACTACTTAGACTGGTATAGAAAGTTCAGCATGGATATGGCTATGGGTGGCAGAATTTTAAGCTTCTGTGCTTTAATTTCTGGGAACATTCTATAGGGAATCTAAACAAATGGTTAACATAACAAATGTAGATTTATGTCTCACGGATTTTGAGCCACTAGAATCATTCAATTTAGATTTCATATGAGGTAGATATGTTCTGATTAGTAAACAAAGGTCAGAAAATGGTTAATTAGGGAAGAATATATTAGGATAGCTTCGATGTTTTAATTTCTAAGAACAATCTATAAGGAATTAAAATAAATGATTAGCATATGAATTATAGATATATGTGTCACAGATGTTTAGCCACTGGAATCATTCAATGTAGAGTTCATATGAGGTAGATATGTTCCGATTAGTAAACAAAGGTCAGAAAATGGTTAATCAGGGAAGAATATGTTAGGATAGCTTCGGTGTTTTAATTTATGGGAACATTCTATAAGAAATTAAAATAAATGGTTAACATATGAATTATATATTTATGTGTCACGGATGTTTAGCCACTATAATCACTTAATTTGGAATTATTATGTGGGAGATATAGTTAGATTAGTAAGTAAAGTTTAGAACCTACCCGAGAAGAAATAATATTGAATTTAAGGGAGTAATAAAACCAAGGTTTATTGCTATTTTGATGATATGATTAACATAATAGTTTTATATAATTTTCTTAGCTTTCCATGGACACCAAGATCACCTCAATCAGAGTTAAAATGAGAGAGTTATGCTTTGATTACTGAGCAAAGGCCACAAAACACGGCCAGGCCGTGTTTTGGGTGCTTCAAGCACAGGTTAGCCGTGTTCGAGGCTATTTTTGAGTACATTTGAAGTTTTTTTAAAGCATGGCCGTGTCCTGGAACATGGCCAGACCGAGTTGGAAGCTGGTGAAGCCTGTTTTCAACATTTTTCTACGCTAGATGAACCTCTTTAACTATAGGGTAATAGTAGAAATCAAATTGGAGGAAAATGCTCTATAAATTTGTAAGAACATGTGTTAGAAATGATATAAATAAGAATAAATTGACTAAAGGACAAGCATAAAGAAAATGAAGAGATGAAATTAATATTTAAAAAAGAAGACAAATCTTATAAATGAAAATAATAAATGACTAGTGTATGCCATAGCCATTGCCATTGTATGAACTTCTTACCATCTTAATTGTGAAATTCTGACATGGAAATATTTTATAAAGTGATATTTGAAATGGTTATGTTCATGGCATGATTACCAATGATTTATGGTAATAGTTATATTTTGATGAACATACTTGTTATTGAAAGTATATTTTTGGCTATCATTGTGAAAAGAAAAGAAATGAGCACGGTCACATGGCAATCTGTGTGGTGCACCAGTAGGGGACGCCCTACCAATGGTTATGATCATGTTAATGAGAAAAGAAAGAGAAAGTGGGACATTTCGGACGGAGCGAAAAAAGCCCGTACCGGAGTGTAGAGGATACTCACCCTGACCGGGGTAGCTTAAAATAAGAATAAGTTGATGGCCATCATATGATATTTTGAAAATAGTTAATCACGTCATACATATCATTACAGTATGATTCTTATGTGCATAGATATAATGCATTCATGTGACCAAAGATATTTTCTGTAGTTTTTACAGCTGAACATGATGTGATGATCTATATTGATGATGATTTATTGTTGAACTTACTAGGATTTAATTCTCACTATATTTCCATATCATGTTCAGAAAATTAGTTATGCAGCTTTTTTTTAAAGCTCTGGCTTTTAGTGCACATTGGATCGAGTTACTTTATGTTCGGCAGATCTCAGAATCAAATAAGATGTTTGTGGTCGAGTTGGCTCAGATCCCGGTGAAGGTGCAACCACCCGCACCTGTATCTCTGGAATTGGTCAACCAAAATAAACAAGATGTAAATATCTATGTGTTTGATATGTTGAATGTACGTTTTAATTAATGACGTGTATGTGAACTCAATATTGTATAATAATAGAAAAAAAAGGTTGTTACATAATTGGTATCAGAGCAAGTCGATCCTAGATGGCTAGTGGGTGGATGGTTATCTGAATCGATCTTATAATGTCTTGAGTATGTTGTGGTTGTGCTGTGTAGAGGATCAGTGATTCATATTAGTAAGAAATTACTAGTGTTTGTTATCTATATGCCGAGGTGGTGTTATGACTACTGTTAAATATTTTTTTGAAATTAACTTTTGGGCTTGATCACCTCAATAGCAGCATAAATTTATTTTTTCCCACAGTAGAAAATGGCACCACCAAGGCGGAATCCGGCAAACAATGCGGAGGAAATCTTGCACAACCTTGCCACAGCAATTCGAGAATTTGGTATTGATTTACTCCTTAGAACCCAACTAGTATCTATATCCCTATATAGAATGATATCGATCGAATTTAAAAAAAATTAGTTACAAGACTTGTTAGACAAGGTATTTATATACTCCAGTACTTTTATTCGGAGTGCTCCAATTCTATCTGTGAAAAAGAAAGATGGATCACTATGACTATGTATAGATTATAGACAGTTGAATAAGGTGACAATGTAGAAAAGAAACCCATTAGCTCGTATAGATTACCTGTTTGACCAGTTATAAGGTGTTCAATATTTTTCAACAAATAGATTTGGGATATGAGTAACATTAATTAAGGATAAGAGAAGAGGATGTAGGACTTATTATGGGCATTATGAGTTCTTGGTGATGCATTTAAATTGACAAATATTTTAGCTGCATTCATAGATTTAATGAATAGTAATTAAGTCACCCCTGGATCAATTTGTTATTGATGATATATTAGAATATTTCAAAAGTTCAGAGGATCATAAGCAACATTCAAAGATAGTTTTACCAACTCTAAAGGAGTATGGTTGGTAAATATGGTATCCAAGTAGACTCTAAGAAAGTAAAAGTAGTACAATAATAGCTACATTTTACTACATTTAAAGATGAAGATCCAAATCCAATTTACGCTTCTTGCGGTTATCTGCCGTCCATTCTATTTGAGTCATAGTTGGATCAGGTACATGAACATAGGCTTGTAAAGCATCAATCAACTCTTCAGCATTTGAAGCCGAGATGAGAATTCGTCGTGCTGAGTGTGGGATAAACCTCTGTTCCACAGCTTGATCTAGAAAAGATAACAGACCATCAAAGAAGTGATTAACATTTAACAAACCTATCGGTTTGTGATGCATATTCAGTTGTGCCTAAGAGACTATTTGGAAAATCTCTTCTAAAGTACCAAAACCACCTGGTAAGGCAATGAAGATGTCAGCATTGCTCATCATTCTAGCCATGCGTTCATGCATGGAAGCTACTCTATATTCTTCCCCAATTGTTTTCCCTATGATGCTAGATGTAGCTAGAGCTGTAGGAATAATACCTAGAACTTGGCATCCTCCTACATGTGCAGCTGTAGCCACACACCCCATTAACCCACGGTTACCTCCACCATACACTAAATGAATTCTTCTCCTAGCCAGCACCATACCCAAATTTTGTGCTACTTTAACATACTCCCCATCTTTTCCAGGACTGGAACCACAAAAGACACAAATATTTCAAAATTGAAGGAATTTGATTCCCTCCATAATTTCTATCACCTTAACTTTGAGTATAGACAAAGATACTAATCTAAGTATTTATAGAACTCAGAGAAGGACATATTTAAAATAGCTATGTGAATAGGCCGAGTATTATTAGAACAACTATGTGAGTGATTGTTGGATATAAGCTAAATTAAAGGTAAAAAAAAATTTATATGTACAGTAGTTATGACTATGACCCATATTAAGCACATAAAAAGCATAAGATAAGATATCACCAGAAATCTATCTTTATCTTGTTGTCTTTGATGAAGCATTGATGTCTTGATTCTTGTAGAAAAGTTGTAGGTGATAGTCGTCATTGTAAAAAAAAAAGTGAAAATGCAAACCAATTAATTGTTGAAGAGGAACAATCAAATGATTTATTTTGTATTCTCAATGTTTTTGCCAGTCGACTATCGGTATTATTAAGTCGACTAGCTATTTTGAGAAATTTTAATTTGGACTAGTTATTTTACAGTTGATTGATTACATCTATTTTGAAGCAATCAACTGCATCCTACCAGTTAACTACGTATTCTTTGATTTTCACATACTTTTATAAGCTCAGAAATGTTTCTTTTTCCATGTGATATCTTTCCACCGAATACCAATAGATTTAAAGTAGATTTTGGCACATATATTCAAACCTTGCGGCCACCGATTTTGTTGATATAACAGCTAAATTTTTGTTTTCAAATTTTCAAGAATTACGGCCACCGATTTTAACTCTCTCTAATGTTTTGTCCAAACTTTTGACTTTCTACTTTAGCACCGTTCTTTATTATACTTTTCGTCTGTTCTACTGCATTGTCCTACATTAATATTTGGCATTAAATGCAAGATTCTTTTCCTACATTAAAAGAAAAGTTAATTTATTTTCTTTGAAACTCAATTATTATGGTGACTAAATTGTTAGTAGGTTAAAGTAATGAAAAGTTTGAAAAGAATGGACAGATGATGGTCTTATGGTGTTTTGACGAATGTAATCAAGAGAACTAGTGGTGTTGAAGTTCTTTAGGAATAAAATATAGGAAGTAGGATTTAAGTTAGTCTTTGAACTCTTAATTTGAAAATATAGAGAATATTCTAAGAACCATGTCCAAAAATAATGTAAGTGATCAAGATATTTGTGTTAAAGGATTATATCATGCTAAATTGAGTCTAGTATCTAGGATGTGAGTTATGTTGGAATTGAGAATTCATGTATGAGTAATTGTTAGAAAAAATCTTCTTGAAATGATTGGGTGAATTAAATGGGATTGACATAAGCTAGAATGAGGTGCTTTTGGATATGATAGAAGAAATAATTGAAATTTTTGACAATGAGTTTAATGGTGCTAATAAGCTTGTATAGAATTACTGTGATGAGGTAAGTTGGAATTATTAGACATGTGTCAATGGTACATAAACGTTATTAAAGGTTTGAAGGATTTATTGCTACATATGTTTAACATATTGATTAAAGGATTTGAGGATAAAAATAGATGATAGATTAAGATGATGATATTCAGGGGATGATGTTGATATATGAAAACCCAAAAAAAATGACTTGATAGAAGTTTGGAATAAGAAAAGATTGTTACCCAATATGAAGGTGAATATGTTCCTTTATGTGTGTGTTTTCTAATATCGACCCATAGATATATCCATGCGAGCTAGAGGATATAAATTGAAGAACTTTTAAGTGAAAGAAATCCTTATGGTTAAGTTATATGGCAAAATCACTCAAGTGAATAGACATATTAAAAAGTAAAGATGTTATACATAAAAGATATCCCTAATTATTTAGGTAATAAGGTTGTTAACTTTGAATAATGCCTTAATTTCATTCCTTACATGTGGTAGGATGGATTGAAATTCGGGGACCGAATTTCTTAAGGGGGGAAGAATGTAACATCCCGTAATTTTTAAATATTTTCCTTAGAAATTCTTCAACTTTCATATATGCATAGAAATGTTCTAATATTAATGGAAAAGGTAAAGAAAGAAAATCTAAGAGGAAATATTAGAAATAAACATGCTAAAGAAAGGTGAAATTCTTAGGTAAGGAAGATAAATTTTTGTGAAGTAAGTAAAGGTCTTAAAATTTCAAGAAGATTAGATTAGGGTAATTTTTCCTAATTTAAGAGTAAAAGTTACTGAGTTTAGTATCTCAACCCATAAATTGGGCTTTTACCTATGGACACTTCATATAGAGTTTTCCACTTCAAATAAGTTTCTAGCAAGCCCATTGGATAACCTAAGCAAGAAAAAAACATAGACTTAGACTAGGATATAGTAATTGGACCAATAGTCCAAAAATTATGAAAATGTGACTAAGCCCTCCAAGAAAGGTAGAATTTTATCCAAAGCAAAGAAAATGGGTAGGAATAAGCCCATAATGGGTAGGAATAAGCCCAAATCCAAGAGGAAAATAAAATAAAATAAATTAGGTGATGATATAATAATGTAATAATAATAAAGATTAGGTTACATGGCATTAAGACAAAAATTTAGCAAGTGGTGTGATTCTACATTCATAATTTTGGCAAGTGGCATGATAATACAAGGCTTTAGGACAAAAACATCTATATCCTACACTCATAATTCTAGCAAGTGGTATGATAATACATGGCATTAGGACAAAACATTCCTATCCCACACAAATAATATCAACCAAATAATGGAGATTCAAGGGCTATAAATTTGCCACCTAAAAAGGCAAACCTATCATACTTGTTTAAGATAAAAGAAAATGGAAATGAATCCCTAAATCAAAGGGACCTTGTCCCTTATCTTAAGAACATATCATCATAAGTTTCAAAATACAAATCTACTTTTTCTATGCATATCTTGACTAAGAAAGAGGAAGACAAGAACATAAGTTGTTTGTTTTCTAAAAATTCAACAAAGTGTATCCTAATTGTGATAAGGTAGACCCATGATCATGAAAGGTGAATTATTTGGTGGTCTATATAAGAAAACCCACCCTTACAACATTAGAATTTCGTCCAAGTGAGGGAGAGGAAAAATAGAAGCAAGGTAGAGTGAGGAAAGGAGAGGAAGAAAGGAAGAAAGGAAGAAAGAGGAAGGAGAAGTCTAGGGGACTAAGTGCTCCAGGTAAGTTTAACAATATTTCTTTTTGAAAAAAACTTTTGAAACTTATAATATTTATATGAGATTTTGATCTTAGAACTTTGATGATTGGTCTTGATGTTGCTATATCATGTTACATATTGATCTTGCATGTGATGTATGTTTGAATACTTAGACTGGTATAGAAAGTTCAGCATGGGTATGGCAATGGGTGGCAGAATTTTAAGCTTCTATGTTTTAATTTCTGGGAACATTCTCTAGGGAATCTAAACAAATGGTTAACATAACAAATGTAGATTTATGTCTCACAGATTTGTAGCCACTGGAATCATTCAATGTAGAGTTCATATGAGGTAGATATGGTCCAATTGGTAAACAAAGGTCAGAAAATGGTTAATTAGGGAAGAATATATTAAGATAGCTTCGGTGTTTTAATTTCTGGGAACAATCTATAAGGAATTAAAATAAATGATTAACATATGAATTATAGATATATGTGTCACAAATTTTTAGCCACTAGAATCATTCAATGTAGAGTTCATATGAGGTAGATATGTTTCCATTAGTAAACAAAGGTCAGAAAATGGTTAATCAGGGAAGAATATGTTAGCATAGCTTCGGTGTTTTAATTTCTGGGAAAATTTTATAAGGAATTAAAATAAATGGTTAACGTGTGAATTATATATTTATCTGTCACAGATGTTTAGCCACTAGAATCACTTAATTTGGAATTATTATGTGGGAGATATAGTTAGATTAGTAAGTAAAGTTTAGAACCTACCCGAGAAGAAATAATATTGAATTTAAGGGAGTAATAACACCAAGATTTATTGCTATTTTACTGATATGATTAACATAATAGTTCTAGATAATTGTCTTAGCTTTCCATAGACACTAAGATCACCTCAATCGGAGTTAAAATGAGAAAGTTATGCTCTGATTAATGAGAAAATGTCACAGAACACGGCCAGACCGTGTTCTAGGTGCTTCAAGCACGGGTTGGCCGTGTTCGAGGCTGTTTTTGAGTATATTTGAAGTATTTTTAAAGCATGGCCATGTCCTGGAACATGGCCAGACCGTGTTGGAAGCTGGTGAAGCCTGTTTTCAACATTTTGCTACCCTAGATGAACCTCTTTAACTATAGGGTAATAGCAGAAATCAAATTGGAGGAAAATGCTCTATAAATTTGTAAAAACATGTGTTAGAAATGATATAAATAAGAAGAAATTGATTAAAGGCCAAGCATAAAGAAAATGAAGACATGAAATTAATATTTAAAAAAGAAGACGAATCTTATAAATGAAAATAATAAATGACTAGTGTATGCTATAGCCATTGCCATTGTATGAACTTCTTACCATTTTAAGTGTAAAATTCTGACATGGAAATATTTTATAAAGTGATATTTGAAATGGTTATGTTCATGGCATGATTACCAATGATTTATGGTAATAGTTATATTTTGATGAACATACTTGTTATTGAAAGTATATTTTTGGCTTTCATTGTGAAAAGAAAAGAAATGAGCTCGGTCACATGGCAATCCGTGTAGTGCACCAGTAGAGGACGCCCTACCAACGGTTATGATCATCTTAATGAGAAAAGAAAGAGAAAGTGAGCCATGTTGGACGGAGCGAGAAAAGCCCGTACCGGAGTGTAGAGGATACTCACCCTGATCGGGGTAGCTTGAAATGAGAATAAGTTGATGGCCATCATATGATATTTTGAAAATAGTTAATCCTATCATACATATCATTACAGTATGATTCTTATGTGCATAGATATAATGCATTCATGTGATCAAAAATATTTTCTGTAGTTTATACAGCTGAACATGACGTGATGAGCTATATTGATGATGATTTATTATTGAACTTACTGGGATTTAATTCTCACTATATTTCCTTATCTTATTCAAAAAATTAGTTATGCGGCTTTTTTTTAAGGCTCTGGCTTTTAGTGCACATTGGATCTAGTTACTTTATGTTGGGCAGATCTCAGAATCAAATAAGATGTTTGTGGTCGAGTTGGCTGAGATCCCGGTAAAGGTGCAACCACCCGCATCTGTATCTCCGGAATTAGTCAACCAAAATAAACAAGATATAAATATCTATGTGTTTGATATGTTGCATGTACGTTTTGATTAATGACGTGTATGTGAACTCAATATTGTATAATAATAGAAAAAAAAGGTTGTTACAATTTAGATAGCATATTTTGTGAAATTCTAGTAGTTGACATTGTTCTCTGTGGGATACGACCCGTACTCGTCGGACTAGCTATAGCTATGCTGTGCGTTTGCTGTTAATTAGTAAAATAGACACACAACAAGTTTTTTGTATGTTCTACAAATTACCGCAAGCGCACGACGTTGCTATAACTAGTCCGGTGAGTACGGGTCGTATCCCACAGAGAACAATGTTAATTACTAGAATTATACGAAACGAGCTATCTAAATCGATGTAATCCGATAGAAGTTTGTCACAATTAAATAAGTAAAGACAATCAATTAAACAAAAGCCTAGGATTACGGTTCACCACACTAATGATATTCAACATCCATCTTATACCTCTAATTGCAATTATCTAGGTTATTAGGGATAGTTTAGCCTTAATTAACTAGCAACCTCTTTCAAGCGTTACTAACCGTACCTAGGTTAATCCAATTACCTACTTTCGTGGTTCTTAGTTCAACCTAGGTCCATTAAGTTCTATGCCAACCATGGAATACAATTAATCGCTTTTCTCGTGCCCATCAATTGATTCATTCTTAGAGAGCCTTAAACTACTTTCGTGATTAAGATATGCCTAATTAACTATTAGGTTCTGGTATTAATATTCACCTTTCAGCCCTTTAATTAATATCCTAAGACGTGATAAAACATTGGCCAGACATTCATCAACTCCTATAACCATTGCATAATAGCTAATCCAAATTAACCATGGATAACACAATTAGGGTTCCTATAGTTCAATTAGCACAATGTATCAACATACCATAAGTGGGTTACCAAAACCCTAGATCAATTCTACTCAAGCATAATAGAAACAGAAACTAAAACCAAATTTATTAAACAAATCATAGAGGTTCAATACAAACTTAGAGAAAGGAGTAGAAATAGAGATGAGTGTAGAGATAAAAAGATAAAACCTGGATTGCTGAATGTAAAGAAATACAATGCTGAATTGCTGTCAAATCTAAGCTAAGAACATGAAAGTAAACTCTAATCCTACTCTAAAGCTAATCCTAAGGTGTTTCCTAAGCCTAAAAACTGATTCCCAAGTGTCTTTTTCGGTCTTCCCCCATTCTGCTACGCATCCCCCTGCATATATATCAGTTTGGGCAGCCAAAACCCTAATTTTTACGTTCAGTACGGACCCCAAAGCACAGTCGTGTCCCAGGACACGGCCTGGGCATGCTTCAGGCTGGTTTTTGGGATTTTTTGCAGTTTCTTGCACAGAACACGGCTTGGCCGTGTTGCATGCCATCAAGCACAGCCTGGCCGTGCTGAAGGCTGCCAAAGTGATTTCTTCAAGATTTTTGGTGGGCTTCCTCCTCATCTTGTTCCAAGTCCATATGGCACTTTTCATGAGTGTTTCCCCTTGCTTCTTGGCCCCTTTTGCTTACCTACAAGCATAAAAATAACTAAAATAGTTTCCAAAGCAAAGCATAACAAAAAGCAGGGAAATAACTACAAGTTTACATGAATTAGGAGATAGAATATGGCAATTAAGTAGTCAAAATTCTCCTTTATTAACTCCCTTATGCTTAAACCTTTGCTTGTCCTCAAGCAAATAACATATCATATCAGGAAGGGGGAAAAATGCAATAAGATTCCATAAGATAGAAAAGTGCAATACATGTAATTTATTACTCAATCAGTGTGCATACAATAGGCATATGAATAAACATTTACCAGATAGTCTCTGTTCTTCTAGAATTAAACCAAAAAATCTTCTATTATATATCTACTTCTATTGTTATCGTTCGTTGTATGCACCAGACTGATTTTTGGACACTCAAGTAGGCCACCTCATCGTTTAGATCTCCCTATGTTGCATTACCCTTTATTTCTATTTTTCTTCACTCAATTTCTTTTTTTTTCATTCAAACTCTTTTACTTTCCATCACATTTTTTTTCTCTTTTTCATTGAATTTTTCTTTTAGAAACATGCAGTCAGTGCATTTTATGCTCCATCTCACTATGGTAAAGGCATCTAGGTACTCATACTAAGGCCTTTTTGGTGCCTTGAAGGGGTACTCAGAGTGAAAACTTTTTGGGGTGCATATTCCCTCATTTTTCACCTCTCCCTACCTTCACACTCTCATAGTGTTAAAATCAAAAATAGCATACAATTCATAGCACAATAGAGAGATATTTTTCAAAAAAATTAGAGGTTTAATCCTAGAAGAGAGAGACTAAAATAATAACTACCTATTTCATATCCTATTGTGCATCACATGTTCAGGTTTAAAAATCAACCTATATTATGCCAATCTATCTCTAAAATATAAAAATTTATGATTATACAATGAAACATGAGATAAAATATTCAACCAGTAAAAACCACAATCCTAAAGTCAATCCCCCATGCTTAAACTTGACATTGTCCTCAATGTCAATATCAATGAAAGTACAGGCAAAGGGAGAAGGAACTTACGTGCTTTTTGATCTTCTGAAGGAGGTGGTGGAGGGCTCTGACTCAGCTGCCAAGTGTATAGCATCAGCAATAGGTAAGCCAGATATAAGCAATGAAGCATTTTGAATTGGAGCTAGGTTAAAAACATGGCCCACTTATGCTTTAGCTAGATGGCCCCTTTTTTTTTGAAACTACCTAGGGTACGACCGTGTCCTGGGACACGACCTACCCGTGTTCCTAGCTGGATTCTCCAATTCTTCGAATTTAGCTGCAGTTTTCAACCTTGCTCAATTTCCCTTGATTTTCACTCATTAATTCAACCTTGGGCACATAGGAATAGACCTAAAAATCAAATGGAAACACTCATTAAACTGTAATCTAAGAAATTAACTAAAATTAAAGATAAAAACTAGAACAAAAGGCAAGAAAACAAAACAAAAAGAAACTTAAAAATTAAAAGGTGGGTTGCCTCCCACAGAGTGGTTGTTTATAGTCATTAGCTTGACTCCCTTTTCATGCTTTTCCTAATGGTCTTCAAAGATCTTTTTGGCTCATTCAATTCTTCCCTTGCTCCATCCAAGCTTTGAGGAGGTGGTTTGGGTTTTAACTTTGTATCTTTCACTTCCTCCTTAATGTCTTGCTTTTCCTCCCCCTATTTGACATAAACCAAAGAACTTTCCACAGAGCATAACTCAAATGGGTCAGAAGGAGAAAAATTCATGGCATTATCATTCACATGAGGTTCAGTTAAGCCAATCATACAGCATGATCCACTTAGAAATGGGGGGTTCATAGCATCATTCAAATTAAACTCTACTTTTTCATCCCCTACATTCAAAGAAAGTTTTCCATCTTTTACATTTATATTTGCACCAACTGTAGCTAAGAAAGGCCTTCCAAGAATGATGGGGATTTTATCAACTTCCTCCATCTCTGAAATAACAAAATCAACTGGTATATAAAATTTACCTAACTTTAGAGGAACATCATCTAATATACCTACCGGGTGCTTGATGGATCGATCAGCCAAATGAAGAGAAATGGTGGTAGGCTTTAAGTCACCCATCTGAAGCTTTTTGCAAACCGAAAGAGGCATGAGGCTGACACTTGCTCCAAGGTCACATAGGGCTCTATCAATCTTCATATCTCCTATAGAGCAAGGAATGGAGAAGCTTCCGGGATCCTTAAGCTTTTGAGGAAGCTTATTCTGAATTAAAGCACTGGATCCCTCTGTTAATGCCACCACAACATACTCTTCAATTTTTCTCTTGTTTGAGAGGATCTCTTTCAGGAACTTTGCATAGGATGGCGTTTGGGAGATGGCTTCTAGAAAAGGGATATTGATATTAAGCTTCTTCAGCACATCCAAAAATCTCCCAAACTGGTTCTCTAACTTGGCCCTAACCAACCTTTGAGGAAAATGAATTGGTGGATTGTATGGTTCAGGAGCTACATATTTTGACTCTTCTTCCTTCTTTTCCTCTTCTTCTAGTTCCTCTTCTATTTTTTGCTCAGATGCAGCCTGAGGTTCATTTTTCTGTATCTCCCCACTTCTCTCAAATTCAACCAATTGCTTACCACTTCTCAAGGTAATGGAATGCAATGCTCTTTGGGGTTCTCAACCTGGCCTGAAAGTCTACCAAAGTTCCTGTTATATAGACTAGCCTGCTATGCTATCTGAGTTTCTAACATCTTGCTATAAGTAGCAAGCGAGTCTACCTTGGAGGCTAAATCTTTAATAGCCTCATTCATGGAATGGTTCTGGGCTCTGAATTCATCATTATGCTTACTTTGTGTGGAGATGAAGTTCTCCATCAGATCCTCCAAATTTGACTTTGGCTGAGGAGGAGGAGGATTAAATGGCCTCTAATTTTGAAATCCAGGAGGCTGCCTGAAGTTATTCTGAGGAGGCTGACTTGCATTCTGCTTGTAAGGGGGATTTGGGTTATTTTTCCAGCTTGGGTTGTATGTAATGCAGTGAGGATTTCCAAACTGACATTCATTGGTCATGTGACCAACACCTCCGTAAATCTCACAAGAAGATGATGGAGAAGAGCCAACAGCGTTGATGCTCAACTTATCTAGCTTCTGAAACAACGCATCAACTTTAGAAGTAAGATGATCAAACGCATTTACTTCATACATACCTGCTAGTTTTCTGGGCTGCCTCTCACTAGACCAAGAGTAATGGTTTTTAGCCATGTCTTCAATTAATTCATAAGCCTCATCAACTGTCTTGTTCATCAGTGCTCCTCCAGCTGCAGCATCCACAGACATCCGGTTGCTGTAAATTAGTCTATTGTAAAATGTATGGAATATCAACCATTTTTCCAACCCATGATGTAGGCATACCCTGAGGAGTTCTTTGAATCTCTCCCAAGCCTCATATAAAGATTCTCCATCCTTCTGAGCAAAAGTATTAATCTGGTTCCTCAGATGGGCCATCTTGCTCAGTGGGAAGTACTTGGCCAGGAAAGCTTGAGAAAGCTGTTGCCAAGTGGTAATAGACCCTGACGGAAGAGAGTGCAGCCATGCACGGGCCTTGTCCCTTAAAGAGAAAGGGAACAATCTCAACCTGATGGAATCTGAAGATGCCCCATTCAACTTCAGGGTGTCATAGTACTCCAAAAACATTGAGAGATGTAAATTTGGGTCTTCAGTAGGTGACCCTCCAAACTGATTCTGCTGAACCATCTGCAAGAGAGATGGCTTCAACTCAAGGTTGTTAACTTCAATAACTAGCCTGCCTATGCTGGGATTCAGGCCATGAGTGTCCAGGGCGGTGAAATCTTTAAGAGATCAGTTATCTCTCTCCCCCATTGTAGCTGCAGAATTTTCTTGCTCCTGTATTCTTCTTCTCCTCCGCAAGGTGTACTCAATCTCTGGGTCAAATTCAACAAGGAATTTGTGGCCTCTTCGCATAAAATAGCTACACACTTATGAAGAAAGAAAAAGGAAGCAAAAATTAGCAAAGGAAAATTATGCAGAAAAATAGAAAAGAAAAGAAAAAAAAATGATTTAGTCTAGCTATTTCATAAAATATCTAATACTGACTTTGATCCCCGGCAACGGCGCCAAAAACTTGTGTGTATGTTTTACTAATTACCGCAAGCGCACGGCGTAGCTATAGGTAGTCCGGCAAGTACAGGTCGTATCCCACAGAGAATAATGTCAATTATTAGAATTATACGAAACGAGCTATCTAAATCGATGTAATCCGATGGAAGTTTGTCACAATTAAATAAGTAAAGACAATCAATTAAACAACAACCTAGGGTTACGGTTCACCACACTTATGATATTCAACATCCATCTTATACCTCTAATTGCAATTATCTAGGTTATTGGGGATGGTTTAGCCTTAATTAACTAGCAACCTCTTTCAAGCGTTATTAATCGTACCTAGGTTAATCCAATTACCTACTTTTGTGGTTCTTAGTTCAACCTAGGTCGATTAAGTTCTATGCCAACCATGGAATACAATTAATCGGTTTTCTTGTGCCCATTAATTGATTCATTCCTAGAGAGCCTTAAACTACTTTCGTGATTAAGATATCCCTAATTAACTATTAGGTTCCGATATTAATCTTCACCTTTCAATCCATCAATTAATATCCTAAAACGTGATAAAACATTGGCCAGACATTCATCAACTCCTATAACCATTGTATAATAGCTAATCCAAATTAACCATGGATAACACAATTAGGGTTCCTATAGTTCAATTAGCATAATGTATCATCATACCATAAGTGGGTTACCAAAACCCTAGATCAATTCTACTCAAGCATAATAGAAGCAGAAACTAAAACCAAATTCATTAAACAAATCATAGAGGTTCAATACAAACCAAGAGAAAGGAGTAGAAATAAAGATGAGTGTAGAGATAGAAAGATGAAACCTGGATTGCTGAATGTAAAGAAATATAATGTTGAATTGCTATCAAATTTAAGCTAAGAACATGAAAGTAAACTCTAATCCTACTCTAAACCCAACCCTAAGGTGTTTCCTAAGCCTAAAAACTGATTCCCAAGTGTCTTTTTTGGTCCTCCCCCGTTCTGCTGCGCATCCCCCTACATATATATTAGTTTAGGCGGCCAAAAGCCAAATTTTTACGTTCAGTACAAACCTTGAAGCACGACCGTGCTTCGGGTGGTTTCTAGGATTTTCTGTAGCTTCTTGCATAGAACACGGCCTGGCCGTGTTGCATGCCACCAAGCACGGCCTGTCCTTGCTGAAGGCTGCCAAAGTGATTTCTTTAAGATTTTTGGTGGGCTTCCTCCTCATCTTGTTCCAAGTCCATGTGGCACTTTTCATGAGTGTTTGCCCTTGCTTCTTAGCCCCTTTTGCTTACCTACAAGCATAAAAACAACCAAAGCAGTATCCAAAGCAAAGCATAACCAAAAGCAGGAAAATAACTACAAGTTTACATGAATTAGGAGATAAAATATGGCAATAAAGTACTCAAAAATCTCCTTTATCAACTCCCCCTTGCTTAAACCTTTGCTTGTCCTCAAGCAAATAACATATCATATCAGGAAGGGGGAAAGATGCAATAAGATTCCACAAGATAGAAAAGTGCAATACATGTACGGGTCGTATCACACAGAGAACAATGTCAATTACTAGAATTATACGAAATGAGCTATCTAAATCAATGTAATCCGATGGAAGTTTGTCACAATTAAATAAGTAAAGATAATCAATTAAACAAAAGTCTAGGGTTAAGGTTCACCACACTTATGATATTCAACATCCAACTTGTACCTCTAATTGCAATTATCTAGGTTATTGGGGATGGTTTAACCTTAATTAACTAGCAACCTCTTTCAAGCGTTACTAATCGTACCTAGGTTAATCCAATTGCCTACTTTCGTGGTTCTTAGTTCAACCTAAGTCCATTAAGTTCTATGCCAACCATGGAATATAATTAATCAGTTTTCTCGTGCCCATTAATTGATTCATTCCTAGAGAGCCTTAAACTACTTTCGTGATTAAGATATGCCTAATTAACTATTAGGTTCCGATATCAATCGTCAGCTTTCAGTCCATCAATTTATATCCTAAGACGTGATAAATATTAGACAAACATTCATCAACTCATATAACCAATGCTTAATAGCTAATCCTAATTAACCATAGATAACACAATTAGGGTTCCATTAACTCAATCAGCACAATGTATCATCACACCATAAGTGGGTTTACCAAATTCCTATATTAAATCTACTCAAGCATAATAGAAAGATAAATCAAATGCTTAATCCAATTCATTAAGTAATATATTCCATACAAACCAAGAGAAAGAGTAGAAATAGAGATGGGTGCAGAGATAGAAAGATAGAACCTGGATGAAGAATGAAATACAAACTGAAATTGCTGTCAAATCTACTCTAAGAACATGAATTAAACATTAATCCTACTCTAAACCTAATCTAATGGTATTTCCCAAGCCTAAAACTGACTAAAAGAAGGTCTGAATGCGTCTCCCCTCTTCTGCTGCGCATCCCCCTGTATATATATCAATTTGGGTAGCCAAAACCCTAATTTTTACGTTCAGTACAGACCCCGAAGCATGGTCGTGTTCCAAGACACGGCCTAGCCGTGCTTCGGGCTAGATTCTGGGGAGTTCCTGCACTTCTTGCACAGAGCACGGCCTGGCCGTGTTGCATGCCACCAAGCAGGGCCTAGCCGTGTTGAGGGCTGCCATGCTCAGAATTATTGATTTCTTCAGGGTTTGCTCCTTGCTTCCTCCTCATCTTGTTCCAAGTCCATATGCCACTTTTCATGAGTGTTTTCCCTTGCTTCTTAGCCCCTTTTGCTCACCTATAAGCATAAAAACAACCAAAGCAATATCCAAAGCAAAGCATAACCAAAAGTAAGGAAATAATCACAAGTTTACTATGAATTATAGGATAAAATATAGCCATTAAGCACTCAAATTTCCACTTTATCAACTCCCCCATGCTTAAACCTTTGCTTGTCCTCAAGCAAATAACATATCATATCAGGAAGGGGGAAAGTTGAAATCAATGCGTATAACTCCTTATCAATGCGTATAACATATCTAAATGGATAATGAACTCCCTTGGCCATAGATAATGTTGCCAAGTTTGCAAAGTCCTCACCAATGCGTATAACTCCTTATCATAAGTAGGATAGTTTAGTGCTGCCCCATTTAGCTTCTCACTGAAGTATGCAATTGGTTTAGAATCCTGCATCAAAACAGCACCTATACCAACTCCAAAAGCATCACATTCAATTTCAAAAGCTTTATCAAAGTTAGGTAATGACAGCAAGGGTGCATTAGTCAGAAGATTCTTTAAAGTGTTAAATGACTTCTCATGCAAATCATCCCATTTAAAGACAACATTCTTTTTAACAAGTTCATTTAGGGGTGCAGCAATAGTACTGAAATTCTTTACAAACCGCCTATAGAAACTTGCTAAACCATGGAAACTCCTAACTTCATTAGCATTCCTAGGTGTAGACCAATCTCGGATTGCCTTAACCTTGTCCTCATCTACACTAATTCCATGAGAATTAACAACAAAACCAAGGAACACTACTGAATCAGAACAGAATGTGCACTTTTTCATGTTAGCATACAATTTATGCTCTCTAAGCACATCAAAAACAGCATGCAAATGCAATACATGTTCATCAAGATTTTGACTATATACTAAAATATCATCAAAGTAAACTACCACAAACTTTCCGATGAAAGCACGTAAGACATGGTTCATTAATCTCATAAAGGTACTGGGTGCATTGGTCAAGCCAAAGGGCATTACTAACCACTCATATAAACCATATTTAGTCTTAAAAGCAGTTTTCCACTCATCTCCATCTTTCATGCGAATTTGATAGTAACCATTCTTTAAATCAATTTTAGTAAAAACACTAGAACCATACAACTCATCAAGCATGTCATCTAATCTAGGAATTGGATGCCTATACTTTACAGTGATTTTGTTGATGGCCCTACAATCTACGCACATACACCAAGTACCATCCTTTTTAGGCACAAGAATAACAGGTACTGAACAAGGACTAAGACTCTCCCTCACGAATCCCTTCTGAACAAGGTCATTTACTTGCCTCTGAATTTCCTTCGTCTCCTCAGGATTAGCTCGGTAGGCAGGTCGATTAGGGATGGATGATCCAGGGACAAAGTCTATCTGGTGCTCAATGCCTCTCAAAGGTGGTAGTCCATGTGGAATCTCCTCAGGAAAAACATCAGTGAATTCCTGTAACAAAGACACAACCATTCTAGGCAAAGATAGGTTAGGAGTGTTAGTAAAATAAATATCCTTGTACATGAGCACAAGGAGGTTTGACTTGCATACCAAAGCACTCTTCACCTCATTTTTAGTGCAAAAGCACTCACTCTTTTATTTTTCTCTTTCTCTGGCTTACAACTCTCTTTCTTTTTCTGATCACATGTCTCAACCTCTCTCTCTTTTCTCTCACTCTCAATTTTTGCCTTACTCTCTTTCTTCTCTTTTTCTATTGTTTCTCTCAACTTACACTCTTTTGTAATTCTCACTTGATCAGCAAGAGCCTCAGCTGGCTTTAGGGGTGTCAGAATAAAGGTTCTCTTATGTATGGTTAATGTATATTGATTCTTGTAACCATCATAATTAACCCTTCTATCAAATTGCCATGGACGTCCCAACAACAAGTGTCCAGCATGCATTGGTACTACATCACAAAGCACCTTATCTTTGTAGTTACCAATAGAAAAAGATATGCAAACCTGATTGGTCACCCATATATCTCCCCTATCATTCAACCATCTTAGCCTATATGGCTTAGGATGTTTCAATGTGGATAGACCCAATTTATCAACCATCAAGGTACTAGCTACATTAGTGCAACTCCCACTATCAATAATCAAGCTACATACCTTGTTATTCACGTGGCACCTGGTTTGGAAGATGTGCTCACGTTGTTCATCATTAACATCATCATTAGGTTGCATATTAAGAGCACGTCGAGTAACAAATACTTCTCCATGCACTGGTTCACCAATCTCCATGTCACTGCAATCCTCCAATGGTGGCATCTCATCATCACTTGAATGCTCACTTTCCATGCCTCCATCATCAAGAAGAACAATGGCTCTCTTGTTAGGACACTGTGACGCAATATGCCCCAACCCGTGACATCTAAAACATTTTGTATCTCGTGCTCTAAAGGAAGTAGAAGTATCATTCTTAGCCTTATGGTTATCTTGCCAATTCGGCTTCCATGGAGTTTTAGAAATTGAGCCAAATTTAGAAGATGTTCTAACCTTTAACTGCTTCTCAACTTTAATTGCTTTATGCAGTAAATCCTCCATCTCTACATAATGGTGCATATCTACTACATCTGCAATTTCTTTCCTCAAACCACCTATAAACCTTGCCATTGTAGATTCTCTATCCTCTTCAATATTAGCTTTCATCATGGCCATCTCCATCTCATTGTAGTAATCCTCTACACTCATAGATCCTTGATGCAGATTTTGTAATTTTCTAAACAAGTCTCTATAGTAATGGCTAGGAACAAACCATTTTCTCATCACAACCTTCATCTCTTCCCATGACCGAATAGGTCTCTCACCACTTCTCCGCCTATTAATTGCTAATTGATCCCACCAAATACTAGCATAGTCAGTAAACTCCACAACAGCTAGCTTCACCTTTTTCTCCTCAGTATAATCATGACACTCAAACATATGTTCTACCTTCCTCTCCCACTCTAAGTAAAGTTCAGGGTCACCCTTACCTTGGAATGTAGGAATAGTCATTTTTATGTTTCCTAAGCCACTATCACGCCTAGGAGCTATCCTCCTTTCCTTTCTTGACCCGAATGCTTCACTATCTGAATATTCCCCTTCTCCCTCATCAAACCCAAACTGTTTGGTAAGCTTAGGCTGGGATGGTGAATCAAGGTTATCCAGCCTCATATTCAGCAACTTAAACTGATCTTCAACTGCTTTCATAAAGAGTTTAAGGTCAATTTCAGGTTGATCTCTTTCACTACTCATGTTTGTCTCACAAACCTCACGTGTTTTGCACTCAATTTCACTCTCTTTTCCTTACAGCTCTAAAACAAGAACCTGATCAACAAACTTATCTAAGAAAACAAGTGAATTAAGAAGAATAAATTTTCAAACAATGACAACCCTAGGAACTAAATTTAAAAAAATATGAGGGATACTAATATCAGTATGCTGCTTTTTTTTAACAAATTTCTCTTCTTCTTCTTTTTTCAGCTCACCTTTTTTTTTAGCGAATTTTTTTTTTGACGAATTTTTTTTTGCACAAGAGACCAAATTCAACTAGGACTAGGAATCTGATTTTTTGAATTTTGAATTTTGAATTTTGAATTTTGAATTTTGAATTTTGAATTTTGAATTTTGAATTTTTGAACAAGAAACCAAATTGAAATAGGAATAGGACTCACTTTTTTTTCGAAATTCAAATTTTTGGAAGAAGAAACTAAATTGACTAGGACTAGGAATTAGAATATAAGTAGGAAAAGAAAATTGACTAGAACTAGAACTCTTTTTTTTCTAAAAGAACTAGAAGAATATTAACTAGAACTAGAACTAGAACTGTAATTTGACCTAAAGAAAGGTAGAAGAAGAAGAAGAAAGACTCTAGAAAATAGAAAAGAAAAGATAGGACACCAACCAAATCTCAAGGAGCCAAAGCATTGATACCAAATGATGCGTTCCTCGATATGAAGAAACGGAGTGTTTGGCGAAAGCAAGGATCGTCTTGAAAATTTAACGGATGTTTGATCGCCACGAGTTGCCTCGATAAGATCGGATTCAGTTATTTGCCCAAGAACTAAGGGAAGCTCTCACTTTAGGAGAAAACTCAATCTTCATTAATCATCAAAAAATCTGTCTAATACATGAACTTAAAGAACTCTTAAATAGACAATTAAACCTAACCCTAGTAGGAAAGCCAGCAGGCTTTAAACTCCTAATTGGACTTCTAATATAATATGGCCTAAATAACACTAGTTAATTGGCCCAACTAAACTAACAAAAATTAAACTCAAAATTAAACTACTATTTGGGCTGCATAAAGAATGGGCCCAAATACTAATGATGGAGATCAAGGTACTGTCAAAGCTACTATAAACCGTTCCCAAGATCCTTTGCAAGGGATAGGCGGTCCAATGAGTTTGTGATTAAATATAAAATTGCATAAGAGGCATGCTACGTGGTTAAAATTCATTGAGACATTTCCATATGTGATTAAATATAAAATTGGAAGGGAAAATGTGGTAGCTGATGCATTGTCTAGAAAATATGCGTTATTGACATTTTTGCATGCTATGTTGCTTGGGTTTGAATACATTAAAGACTTGTATGCTAATGATGTTGATTTTGGATCTATTTGGAATTCTTGTGATAAGCGTGTTATTGATGGTTTCTATAGTCATAAAGGCTACTTGTTTAAAAAGAATAAACTTTGTGTGCCTAAGTGTTCTATGTGTGCCTTATTAAATAAGTAGAGTCATGGTGGAGGTTTAATGGGGTATTTTGGAGTGACTAAAACCTTAGAAATTCTGCATGAATATTTTTATTGGACTCACATGAAACATGATGTCATTTCGTTTTGTGCTAAGTGCATGACATATAAACAAGCTAAGTCTAAGGTTATGCCACATGGTCTTTATATTCCATTACCACATGTTGAGTTTGCTTACAATAGATCTGTGCATTCTACTACTACTTATAGTCCTTTTAAAATTGTTTATGGCTTTAATCCTTTAACACCTTTGGATATTTTACCTTTGTCTACTAATGAGTTTGTTAACTTGGATGGTAAGCAAAAGGCTGAATATGTAAAGGATTTGCATGCTAAAGTTCGAGCTAACATTGAGAGGAAGAATAAGCAATATGCAACGCAAGCCAACAAGAGCCGAACAAAAATTGTATTTGAACCTGGTGATTGGGTTTGGGTACATATGCGCAAAGAGAGGTTCCCGATTCAGAGAAAGTCTAAGTTACATCCTAAGGGAGACAGACCTTTTCAAGTCCTGGAGCGAATCAATGACAATGCCTATAAAATTGATTTACCTAGTGAGTATGGCAATATTAGTGCTACATTCAATGTTCCTGACTTGTCTTTATTTGATGTAGGTGATGCTTTTGATTCGAGGACGAATCCTTTCAAGGAGGGAGGGAATGATGGAGATCAAGGTGCTGTCAAATCTACTATAAACCATTCCCAAGATCCTTTACAAGGGATAGGCGGTCCAATGACTAGGAGCAGGGCGAAGCGGGCCAAAGAAGCTTTACTGGGCTTGATCTTGGATGTGCAGTCTAAAGAGGAAGTTATTGGGCCAAGTCCAGACATCAAGTGGGCCACATTTTGCAGCCTTGAGGATTATATTAAAGAGGGCAATTCGGAGGCCCAATAAAGGTTATTGGATCTTGAAGACAACTAGCCCAAATCTGTATAGGCTAAAGATGTATTATTGGCTTTAGATTAAATGTTTTGTTTTGGATATTTTTAGTATTTGGGCCCATTCTTTATGCAGCCCAAATAGTAGTTTAATTATGGGTTTATTTTTTGTTAGTTTAGTTAGGCCAGATAACTAGTGTTATTTGGGCCAAATTCTACTAGAAGTCCAATTAGGAGTTTAAGGCCTTCTAGCTTTCCTACTAGGCTTAGGTTTGATTGTCTATTTAAGAGTTTTTTAACTTCATGTATTAAACAGATTTTGATGATTAATAAAGATTGAGTTTTCTCCTAAAGTGAGAGCTTCCCTTAGTTCTTGGGCAAAGAGCTGAATCCGATCTTATCGAGGCAACTCGTGGCGATCAAACATCCATTAAATTTTCAAGACGATCCTTGCTTTAGCCAAACACTCTGTTTCTTCGTTTAGAGGAAAGCATCAAATACAATGCTGAATTGCTGTCAAATCTACTCAAAGAACATGAATTAAACATTAATCTTACTCTAAACCTAATCTAATGGTGTTTCCCAAGCCTAAAATTGAGTAAAAGAAGGTCTGAATGCGTCTCCCCTCTTCTGCTGCACATTCCCCTGCATATATATCAGTTTGGGCGGCCAAAACCCTAATTTTTTTGGTCGTGCTTCAGGCTGGATTCTAGGGAGTTCCTGCACTTCTTGCACAGAGCACGACCTGGCCGTGTTACATGCCACCAAGCACGACCTGGCCGTGTTGGGGGCTACCATGCTCAGAATTTGCTGATTTCTTCAAGGTTTGCTCCTTGCTTCCTCCTCATCTTGTTCCATGTCCATATACCACTTTTCATTAGTGTTTTCCCTTGCTTCTTGGCCCCTTTTGCTCACCTACAAGCATAAAAACAACCAAAGCAGTATCCAAAGCAAAGCATAACCAAAAGCAGGAAAATAACCACAAGTTTACTATGAATTAGAGGATAAAATATAGCCATTGAGCACTCAAATTTCCACTTTATCAACTCCCCCATGCTTAAACCTTTGCTTGTCCTCAAGCAAATAACATATCATATCAAGAAGGGGGAAAGATGAAATCAGATTCTAAAAGATAGAAAAGTGCAATACAGGTAATTTGTCACTCAATCAATGTGAACACAATAGATATATGAATAGAAATTTACTAGATAGTCTCTGTTCTTCTAAAACTAAACCAAAATTCTCCTATTATATATCTGCTTCTATTGGTACCATTGAATGTATGCATCTAATTGATTTTTCGACACTCAAGTAGGCCACCTCATCCTTTAGATCTCCCTATGTTGCCTTACCCTTATTTCTATTTTATCACTCTCTTTTTTTCATTCAAACTCTTTTACTTTCCATCATTTTTTTTCTTCTCTTTTTCATTCAAAACTTTTTTTAGAAACATGCAATGAGTGCATTTTATGCTCCATCTCACTATGGTAAAGGCATCTAGATACTCATACTAAGGCCCTTTTGGTGCCTTGAAGGGGTACTCAGAGTGAAAACTTTTTGGGGTGCACATTCCCTCATTTTTCACCTCTCCTTACCTTCGCACTCTTATAGTGTTAAAGTCAAAAATAGCATACAATTTATAGCACAATAGAGAGATATTTTTCAAAAAAAATTAGAGGATTAATCCTAGAAGAGGGAGACTAAAATAAAAACTACCTATTTCATATCCTATTATGCATCACATGTTCATGAGTTAAAAATCAACCTATATTATGTCAATCTATCTCTAAAATAGGAAACTTTACGATTATACAATGAAACATGAGATAAAATATTCAACCAGAAAAACCACAATCCTAAATAAATTACATGTATTGGTGCCTTCTATTGAATTTTTATCTCTTGTTTCATTATATAATCACATAGTTTGCTATTTTAGAGATAGATTGGCGTAGTATAGGTTGATTTTTAACTCATGAACATGTGATGCACAATAGGATATGGAATAGGTAATTATTATTTTAGTCTCTCTCTTCTAGGATTAAACCTCTAATTGTTTTTGAAAAATATCTCTCTATTGTGCTATGAATTGTATGCTATTTTTTATTTTAACACTATGAGAGTGAAGGTAGGGAGAGGTGAAAAATGAGGGAATGTGCACCCCAAAAAGTTTTCACTCTGAGTACCCCTTCAAGGCTCCAAAATGGCCTTAGTATGAGTACCTAGATGCCTTTACCATAGTGAGATGGAGCATAAAATGCACTCACTGCATGTTTTTAAAAAAAAATTTGAATGAAAAAGAGAAGAAAAAAAATGATGGAAAGTAAAAAAGTTTGAATGAAAAAAAAAAGTGTGAAAAAATAGAAATAAGGGTAAGGCAACATAGGGAGATCTAAAGGATGAGGTGGCCTACTTGAGTGTACAAAAATCAATTTGATGCATACAACCATTGGTAACAATAGAAGTAGATATATAATAGAAGGATTATTGGTTTAGTTTTAGAAGAAAAGAGGCTATCTGGTAAATGCTTATTCATATGCCTATTATGTACACACTAATTGAGTGATAAATTAGCTATATTGCATTTTTCTATCCTCTAGAATTTGATTGTATCTTTCCCCCTTCCTGATATAACATGTCATTTGCTTGAGGACAAGCAAAGGTTTAAGCATGAGGGAGTTGATAAAGGGGAATTTTGAGTGCTTAATGGCCATATTTTATCCCCTAATTCATAGTAAACTTGTGATTATTTCTTTGCTTTCGGTTATACTTTGTTATGGGTACTGTTTTGGTTGTTTTTATGATTGTAGGAGAGCAAAAGAGGCCAAGAAGCAAAGGAAAACACTCATGAGAAGTGCCAAATGGATATGGAATATGTTGAGGAGTAAGCAAGGAGGAAGCCCACCAAAAATCGGCAAGAAAGGAGCATGGCAGCCCCCAACATGGTATGGTCATGCTTGGTGGCATGCAACACGGCCAGGCCGTGCTCTGTGCAAGAGGTGCAGGAACTCCCCAGAATCCAGCCCGAAGCACGGCCAGGCTGTGTCTTGGAACACGGCCGTGCTTTGGGGTTCGTACTGAACGTAAAAATTAGGGTTTTGGCCGCCCAAACTGATATATATATATATATATATATGCAGGGGGATGCGCAGCAGAAGAGGGGAGAACGCATTTCAGATCTTCTTTACTCAGTTTTAGGGTTAGGAAACACCATTAGATTAGGTTGAGAGTAGGATTAATGTTTAATTCATGTTCTTGGAGTAGATTTGACAACAATTTCAATTTGTATTTCATTCTTCATCCAGGTTCTATCTTTCTATCTCTGCACCCATCTCTATTTCTACTCTTTCTCTTGGTTTGTATGGAATATATTTACTTAATGAATTGGATTAAGCTTTTGCTTTATCTTTCTATTATGCTTGAGTAGATTTGATATAGGGTTTTGGTAAACCCACTTATGGTGTGATGATACATTGTGCTGATTGAGTTAATGGAACCCTAATTGTGTTATCTATGGTTAATTAGGATTAGCTATTAAGCATTGGTTATATGAGTTGATGAATGTTTGGCCAATATTTATCACGTCTTAGGATATTAATTGATGGACTGAAAGGTGAAGATTGATACCGGAACCTAATAGTTAATTAGGGATATCTTAATCACGAAAGTAGTTTAAGGCTCTCTAGGAATGAATCAATTAATGGGCTTGAGAAAACTGATTAATTGTATTCCATGGTTGGCATAGAACTTAATGGACTTAGGTTGAACTAAGAACCACGAAAGTAGGCAATTGGATTAACCTAGGTATGATTAGTAACGCTTGAAAGAGGTTGCTAGTTAATTAAGGCTAAACCATCCCCAATAACGTAGATAATTGCAATTAGAGGTACAAGTTGGATGTTGAATATCATAAGTGTGGTGAACTGTAACCCTAGACTTTTGTTTAATTGATTATCTTTACTTATTTAATTGTGACAAACTTCCATCGGATTACATCAATTTAGATAGCTCGTTTCGTATAATTCTAGTAATTGACATTGTTCTCTGTGGGATACGACCCGTACTCACCGGACTAGCTACAGCTACGTCGTGCACTTGCGGTTAATTAGTAAAACATACACACAACACTATAGCACCCGAAGATCAGCATAAAACCACATCACATGTCCCTATGGTACCTTTGCATTTCGAAGAATGCCATTCGGGATTTACAATGCTCCAGCAACGTTTCAGCAATGCACAGTGGCAATTTTCACAGACATTGCTGAACAGTTTATGGAAATTTTCATGGATGACTTCTCAGTCTTCGGGGACTCTTTCGACCTATGTTTGGAAAACCTTGCTAAATTCTTACAACGGTGTGAGGAAACAAACTTGGTGCTGAACTGGTGAAATGCCAGTTTATGGTAAAAGAGGGGATTGTGCTGGGACATAAAGTTTCTCAAGAAGGACTTGAGGTTGACAAGGCCAAGGTGGAAATAATAGAGAAGATGCCTCCTCCCACCTCTGTCAAGGGCATTCGAAACTTCCTTGGCCATGCAGGATTTTATAAGAGGTTCATTAAATACTTCTCCAAGATTTCCAAACCTCTATGCAGTTTGCTAGAGAAGGACAGAATTTTCTGTTTTGATGAAAGCTGCATGATAGCATTCTGTGATCTCAAAAAGAAGTTGAGTACAGCCCTAGTTATCGTGGCACCAGACTAGACCTCTCCATTTGAGCTAATGTGTGATGCTAGTGAAGCAGCATTGGGAGCTGTCCTCGGGCAGCGTAGGAACAAGTTGTTTCATTCTATATACTATGCAAGAAAAACACTGCAAGGGGCCCAGCTTAACTACACAGTGACAGAAAAGGAGTTGGTTGCAGTAGTTTTTTCCTTTGAAAAATTCAAATCATATCTGGTAGGAGCAAAAGTGATAATGCACACAGACCATTCTGCCATCAAACACCTAGTTAAGAAAAAGGATTCCAAGCCTAGGCTCATTCGATGGGTGCTTTTGCTTCAGGAATTTGACCTGGAGATCAGGGATAGAAGGAGAATTGAAAATCAAGTGGCAAACCATCTCTCCAGACTGGAAGGGGACAGCTCAGGAGCAAATGAAATTAATGAGAGATTCCTATATGAACAACTCTACCTCCTGTCCCAAGATGGTGTGCCATGGTATGTTGATTATGTAAATTACCTTGTGAGTGGCATGTCCCACCAGACTTGACGTTACAACAGAAGAAGAAATTTCTACATGAGGTGAACTCATATTACTGGGACGAACCGTACCTTTTCAAGCAATGAGCAGATCAGATGATAAGAAGATGCATCCCCAGCGAAGAGATGGAGCAAATCTTGCAGCAATGCCATGCTTCCCCCTATGGAGGCCACTTTAGAGGAGTGAGGACTGCGAACAAGGTACTACAGGCAGGGTTCTACTAGCCTTCTCTATTCAAGGACTCCCACTCCTTCGTGATACAATGCGACCGGTGCTAGAGGATAGGGAATATATCTAAAAGACATGAAATGCCACTGAACAACATCCTAGAGGTGGAACTATTTGATGTGTGGGGAATAGATTTCATGGGCCCATTCCCTTCGATTTTTAGGAATCAATACATCCTAGTAGTCGTAGACTATGTCTCAAAATGGGTGGAAGCAAGTGCATCTCAAACTAATGAGGCAAGGGTGGTGACTAGATTTCTGAAGAAAAACATCTTTACAAGTTTTAGAACCCCCAGAGCCATCATCAACGATGGAGGGACCCATTTCTACAATAGGCAGTTCAGAGCACTACTAGCTATATATGGAGTAAGGCACAAGGTGGCAACACCCTATCACCCACAAACGAGTGGGCAACTGAAGTGTCCAACAGAGAGATCAAGAGAATCTTAGAGAAAACAGTAGGCCCCACGAGGAAGGATTGGTCCTCGAGGTTGGATGATGCATTATGGGCCTATAGAATAGCCTATAAAACACCACTGGGCATGTCACCATACAAGTTAGTGTTCGGGAAGGCTTGTCATTTACCAGTAGAGCTAAAGCATCAAGCATATTGGGTAGTGAAGAAGCTAAACCTGAATTTGGAAGCTACAGGTGAGAAAAGGATGCTGCAGCTAAATGAGCTGGATGAATTCCGTGGTCAGGCTTATGAGAATGCTAAACTATACAAGCAGAAGGAAAAACAATGGCATGACAAGAAGATACAACCAAGGAATTTCGAAGTGGGATAGAGAGTACTGCTGTACAACTCCAAGCTAACCTTGTTCCCTGGGAAATTGAAATCTCGTTGGTCTGGCCCCTTTCGCATTAGTAAGGTTTTCCCTTTTGGAACTGTTGAATTGGAAGAAGAAAAGGAAGGGAGGACATTCAGGGTTAACGGACAAAGAGTCAAGCACTATTTGGGAGGTGATGTGGATAGACAACACACCTCAATCCATCTGCAGGAGGGATGAACAGGGAAGAAGTCAGGCTGTTGACTCTAAAACAAGCGCTCATGGGAGGCAACCCATGTTTAAATTTGTTGTTGATTAATTTAACAGTTTTTAGATAGCTTAAATCCTGAATCTAATAGCATTTGTGTTTGTTACACAAGTTGGGAAACATAGCAGACTGCAGGCCAATTCTTGCTTTGTTGCAGCAAAACTGTGTAAAAGTTAGTCTTTGCTTTGCTGTAGCAAGATTTTAAGCAAGCCACCTCTGTTGCAAAAAAAATCATAGGCAAGCCAGTTTTTGCTACAAAAGTTGCTGCAGCAAATGTGTTCAGCCCTAAATAAAAGAGTCCCCCTCTGTCAAAAAAAAGAAAAAAAAAGGGGGCAGGAAAATTGGCAAAACCCCATAAGTCACAAACCCACGTCCCTACCCCCCTCATTACACCTCTACAACTCCCTTAACCCCTTCCCCTTCCAAGACTCCTCTCGTTCTCTCAATCCCTGCAGTTACCGAAGCCCACTTCGCACCAAAAGACCTACATTTCCCAGCCCCTACAACCAATAATGCTGAGGATTAAGACGATGGCAAAGAAGGCAAGCAAGGTTAAGAAATTCACCTCCGAGGAATGCAAGCAGAGACACGATGAAGAAATCCTGCTATGAAGTTTCTGCGCAGAAAAAGGTTTCACCTTCACCACAATGGAGGATTTGGGACTACCAATGTACGTTGCAACTGTGGTCAAGCAGAGAGGATGGGAAACTTTTACCAGTCACCAGCGAACTACCCTTATCCCTCTGGTAAGGGAATTCTACGCTAACTTTTTGTAAGACGATGAGAAGTGGGTAAGAGTTAGGGAGACTAGAGTTCGGTTCGACCAAGTCTCCATTTCCAAGGCTTATAATCTGCCGGATGAGGAAGACGAGTACGAAGAATATATAGAGGCTCTAAAGGACCAAGACTGGGATGCAATGCTCACCCGGGTGTGCATCCCAGGCACCACCTGGGACAGATCTCCACAAGGTGCCACCACCATCAATCGAGTCTCCTTGATACCTACAGCAAAGGTGTGGTACCATTTTTTCAAAACTCGCCTTTTGCCCTCCACACATGGGCAAACAGTGAGCAAGGACAGGGTAGCAATGGTCGATGCTATCATCTCGGGTCGGCCTGTTAATGTGGGCAGAGTTATCAGTGAACAAATCAAAATGTGTGCCAACCGGAAAAAAGGAAGCTTACTCTTCCCTTCCCTCATCACTCTATTGTGCCAGAATAGTCGAGTGCCAATCTCAATTGACGAGGAGACACTCAAGGGGACAGCCCCATTACCAGCATCACCATTGCCCGGATTGTCCAAGAGAAAGCTACTCCAGACCCACCAGCTGCCTCACAAGCACCTTCACCCACAGTAGAACAAACTGCATCCACTCCAGCCCCTCACCCAGCAGACCAGACTTTACAACTCTTACTCCAACAGCAAAATACAATCTTGAAGTAGCAATCTGTACTCCTCAAGAACCAGCACACCTTCTGGCAATATCACCAGCAGAAGAACATTGCCCTCTAGAGAACACTGGAGCAAAATTTTTGACAATTCTACCCTTTCCCAGACTTCCCCTTAGACATACTGCACTACACGCCTAGAAAAGAGCAGAGAACCTCTTAGACATTCAAAAGGGGGCCAGAAGTCTCAAGACTCCTCCCACAGCCAGGAGCAATAGCATTTCTCCCCACAGCCTCATGAGGCCATGGAGTCTTCGGGGGATGATGAGCCTCTAGCAAAGAAGGCAGCTACCATCAAGAAGGGGAAGGGCAAAATCCAAAGCCCGCACAGATCAACACAACGAAGGAGTGGACTCTGAAGCTCCTTAAGGTCTTCTGGGGGTCAATGCCCCTAGGGTACTACAGCATCCCTGCAAGCACCCTCAGGAAGTTCCCTTATTTCCTATTCTCTCTTTGTTGCGTTTGGAATTTCTTTGACTCTGCTCATATTTTTTATTGATGTCTCTTATGGTTTTGGCAATTTAATCAGCAGTGGGGACACTGCTCATCATTAAGTTTGGGGGGTATGATATAGATCACCTAAATATTTGCTGTGGCATCTGCTGGGGAATTGAATTAGTATTGTTTTAGTTATTGCTGTAGTGTTTGCTGAAGCATATGTTGGACTTGGACTTGGACTTGTTTGATTTAGGTTTCTGTTTATTCGTGCTTTGGCTTATTTGTGCTTCTGCCAGATTGTGTTGGAAAAGGCAGTACTATTACTTACTGTTGTCTGTCTTACTGTCTGTTTTAGATATATTTATAAAAAAAAAAAAAAGGAATGTAGAGAGAGATGAGTCTGCACATTTCATAACCTGCTATAGTTCTAGGATACTCCATGAGGAGGATTGGGAAGTTCACTAAAAACTAGAATAAGATATCTACACACTTACCCAATCACACACAAAACCTTCTTCTAATGAGCACAGGACCATGGGCAGTTTGTCAAGAGAAATTTGGTGATTTTTTAGAAATTGGACTTAAGTTTCTAGAGCTAATATTGAGAGTCTCCTGCGGAATTATAAAAGAGGCATAAGCTTATTGTCAGAAAGGATTAAGTTTGGGGGAAAGTGGAAGAAACGAGAGAAATTTGAACACTCCAATGCCTCTGTAGTTCCTTAGTAACCAGGGATATGCATGAGCCCCATGTGTACCCTTGCATAAAACAGGGACATAAAGTATGAGTGGGATGCTACTTAAGGGTGATAAGGTTGAGTAACCGGGTGCCTGCACCTTACATGCTGGCATTCGCGTCAAAAGGCACTAATGACCTCTGCTAGAATAATATCTATGCTGTAACAAAAAAAACAAAAAAAAAAGAGAGAAGAAGAAGGAAGAGAGAAAGGAAATCAGTGAGCTACCCCCATATTTGTTGCCCTGGCTGTGCCTATAAAGTATTCCAACTTGTCCTAAGTAAGGAGGCTCGATATATTAGCATGAGAATCTTAAGAACTCTGGCTGAGCTTGACCCGAGTGGCTCTTAGAGAAACTGTCCATGTCACACACACAACTTCAAAGAAGGTTTTGGTTGTGATTGGGAAGAAGGCTTGCGGTGTTCCTTATATGGAAACAATCCTGAGAGTTAAGAGCTAGCAGTAGGACCATATGGAATTATGCAAGAGAGAAGGGCTGAAATTTATTAGAAAAGGTATGGTGAACAGAGCAAATTGCTTGAGGACAAGAAACCCTTTAAGTTTGGGGGGATTTGATAACTTCAATTTATTGTAGTCTTTATGTGCTTTCTGAGTGTGTCTACTGTGCTGTTTGATTTACTAAGCACTCTTATTCCCAGATTTAATTGAATGTGATGACTCCCTTATATACAATATCATCCACCTTGTTTGCTATAACAATTTAGTATGCATATGCAGCAATCATGGCAGCAAACCGAGCGATATTGAGTGAGCTAGGCCCTTTTTAATACGATGCACTGAATCTGTTTGATATGGTGCAGGTGGCAGGGGAGCATGTAACAGCTCCATTTATGTAACAATTTTTTTTAATTTAACATCATGAAGTTATTACCTCATCTTAACTCACAATAACATTTATTTAATTATACAATACTAAGTTTACACTCACATCATTAATACAAACATTTGTACAAGACATACATGTACATATAAGCCCTAATCATCCACATAGACTATTTTCGGGGCCACTGGTACGGGTGGCAGCACCTCTGCCGAAATCTCAATCACTTCAACAACTGATATGTCCGCAATAATAGGTATTTGCCCAAGATAGCGCACCTCGATCATACGTACGGCAATAACAAGTCTCATTGAAAACAACTACATAGCTAATTTTCTAAACATGATATGGAAATATAGTGAGAATTAAATCCCAGTATGTTCAACAATAATTCATCATCAATATAGTTCATCACGTCATGTTCGGTTGTATAAACTACAGAAAATATCTTTAGGTCACATGAATGCACTTTATCATGCACATGAAAATTGTACAGTTATGACATGTATGGCATGAATAACTATTTTTCGAATTTCATATGATGGCTATCAACTTATTCTTCCTTCCAGCTACCCCGGTCAGGGTGAGTATTCTCTACCTTTTGGTACGGGCTTATCTCGCTCCGTCCGACATGGCACACTTTCTCTTTCTTTTCTCATGAACATAATCATAACCGATGGTAGGGCGTCCCCTACTGGTGCACCACACGGATTGCCATGTGACCGTGCTCATTTCTTTTCTTTTCATATTAATAGCCGAAAATATGATTCCAATAACAAGTATGTTCATTATATTCTCATGCCATAATTTATCAAAACATAATCATTCTCAAAATTCATTGGTAAACTGAAATTATGCCATGAATATAATCATTTTATAATTTTTACTTTATAAAATATGTCCATGTCAAAATTCCACACTAATACCTCGATAACTAGATAGTAATTGTAGTCTGTAAACAGCGCACCAAGAAAGTTCCCAGGAAAGAGAGGTGGGTCACTAATGGACACGCTTAAGTACCAAGTCTTTCCTTGCCAGAGCTTTCCTTAGACATGCACTTTTCACAAATCACAATTTTTTTTCTAGCAACTAGAATAATTCTTTTCTGATGTAGAAATACTGCAACCACGGAGCATACTAAGATTTTTCAAATAAAACCGGCACTTTCAAAACTTCTTGGAAATTTTATATGAGTACTAGGGTAAATTCCATGTTAAAAATTACACACTTAAAATGGTAGTAAGTTCATGCAATGGCAATAGCTAGGGCATACACTAGGCATTTATTATTTTCATTTATAAAATTCCTCTTCTTTCTTGAATATTATTTTCATCTTTTCATTTTCTTTATGTCTAGGCATTTAATCATTTTATTTTTACTTATATCATTTCCAACACATGTTCTTACAAATTTTATAGAGCATTTTTCCTCAAATTGATTTTTACTATTACCCTATAGTTTAGAAAATTCATCTAGGGTAGAAAAAATATCGAAAATAGGTTTTACTAACTTTTAACACAGCCTTTGCTAACAAATCAAAGCCTAACTCTCTCATTTTAACTCCGATTAAGATGATCTTAGTGTCTATGAAAAGCTAAGACAATTATCTAAAACTATTATGTTAATCATATCAACAAAATAGTAAGATATCATGGTGTTATTACTCCTTTAAATTTAGTATTATTTCTTCTCGTGTAGGTTCTGACCTTTACTGACTAATTAGACCATATCTCCCAAATTTGAACTCCAAATTGAGTTATTCCAGTTGGTAAAAATCCATGAGCCATATATCTATAATTGTTATGTTGGCGCGCTATTTTAATTCCCTACAGAATATTCCCAGAAATTCAAAAACTAGAGCTTTAATAACATACTCTTCCCTGAATAAACATTTTCTGACCTCTGCGTACTAATTGGATCATATCTACCTCATATGAACTCCAAATTGCATAATTCCAGTAACTCAATTTCCATGAGACATAGATCTATAACTTTCATGTTAACCATTTATTTTAATTCCTTACCGATGTTTCCCAGAATCTTAAAAACTGAAGCTAAAAGTTTTAACGCCCATAGCCATACCTATGCAGAACTATCTAAACCAGCCTAAGTATATCACATGCATGATCAATATGTAACATGATGAAGCAACATTCATGACCAATAATCAAAGTGCTAAGATCAAATTCCCATATAAATATTACAAATTTCAAAACTTTTCTTCAAAAAGAAATATTGTTAAACTTACCTAAAAATCTTCCTAGCTCATTTAGTGAATTGGTTTTCTTGTTTGCTCTTGAAAGAAGTAGCAAGACTCCTCCCTTCCCTTAGCTTTTCTAGCAGCTTAGGTAAGAGAAGGAGGGTGAGTTTTTGATCCTCAAAGATAAAGAAAAAAAAAATGGATTCAAGTGGTGATTAAGGTAACTTACCTTGAGTATTTAGCCTTCTAAACTTCTCCTTCTTTTTCCTTCCTTTCTTCTCTTCTCTTTCTCTCCTTTCCTCACTCTACCTTGCTTCTATTTCTCTCTCTTCCTCACTTGGACAAAATTAAGATGTTATGGGGTGGGTTTTGCTTATACAGACCACCAAATAATTCACCTTTCATGATCATGGATCTACCTTATCACAATTAAGATACACTTTGTTGAATTTTTGGAAAACAAACAACTTATGTTCTTGTCTTCCTCTTCCTTAGTCAAGATATGCATAGGAAAAGGAGATTTGCAATTTGAAATTTATGATGAAATGTTCTTAAGATAAGGGACAAGGTCCCTTTGATTTAGGGATTCATTTCCATTTTCTTTTGTCTTAAATAAGTATAATAGGTTTGCCTTTTTAGGTGGCAAATTTCTAGCCCTTGAATTTCCATTATTTGGTTGATATTTTTTGTGTGGGATAGGAATGTTTTGTCCTAATGCCAAGTATTATCATACCACTTGCTAAAATTATGAGTGTAAGATATAGATTTTTTTTTGTCCTAAAGCCTTGTATTATCATGCCACTTGGCAAAATTATGAATGTAGAATCATACCACTTACTAAATTTTTGTCTTAATGCCATGTAACCTAATCTTTATTATTATTACATTATTATATCATCACCTAATTTATTTTATTTTATTTTTCCTCTTGGGTTTGGGCTTATTCCTACCCATTTTCTTTGCTTTGAATAAAATTTTACCTTTCTTGGAGGGCTTGAACACATTATCATAATTTTTTGGGCTATTGGTCCAATTTCTATATCCTAATCCAAGTCTATGGTTTATTTCTTGTTTAGGTTATCCAATGGGCTTGCTAGAAACTTATGTGAAGTGGAAAAATTCTATATGAAGTGTCTATAGGTAAAAGCCCAATGTATGGGTGAAGATGTTAAACTTAATAATTCTAGTTCTTGAATTAAGAAAAATTACCCTAATCCAATGTTCTTGAAATTTTAAGACCTTTACTTGTTTCTAAAAATTTATCTTCCTTATCCAAGAATTTTACATCTCTTTAATATGTTATTTCTAATTTTTTTCCTATTAGGTTTTTCCTCTTTATTTGTTTTCTTAATGTTAGAAACATTTTCTATGCATATACATAAGGTGAAGAATTTCTAAGGATTATATTTTCCTTAGATATCTAAAATATTGTCTAATAAATTTTATTTCGTTAATGTACTTTTAACGAAATTAGGGATGTTACAGAGCAGACCTGCGCAGCAGGTGCAGCCACCACCTAGCAAGAGAAAGTAGCAACCAACTGACACTGTAGGCTGATGGTTGGTACATAATGGTCTCCACTACTGAAAATGGAGAAAAAGGCTGCACGCAGAGATGCTGGTTGCAGAGCAGGGAGAATAGCAGCAAAACTAGGCCACTTTACCGGGACCACAATGCCTGACTATAAAAATGGCAGAAAGCAGAGGCACAAGATAAACAACAATGGGGAGAAGAAAAAAATAGAGAGGGAGAGAGAACCCAAAAATCCCTGACGGGATAGGGTGGTGAGAAACACCTCAGCCTAGGGTGCACTGATACTGCATGGTGAAGCATTAGAGCACAAAAGAGTCTGCAGTTCCAGAATTTCCTTGATCCCTGTTGAGATTTTTACTGTGTAGCAGGAAACTACCTCTGTTGTTTTATTATTAGTTGCATCACTTAAGATGCATACCAGTACTTTTCTGATATCTATAACCAGTGTAGCTATGAGACTAGGCTAGTTTCCAGCTAGGGTTATAGAAGGTTTGTAACGAACACATGCACATTTTTAGTATCAATGAATTGCTACAGCATTGCTATAACATTCAACTGTGTGTATATTTAAATTTCGCCTGATAACGGAAGTTTGATAGAGGAAGATTAAGGCCAATATTCTCCTGGAAGGGTAGTGGAGGCTGGAAAAAGAGTTGAATGTGTGGGTTCAACCAATATAGGGATATATGGTACCCCATTAGCCCAATAGTTGGACTTCATGCATAATTCAGGGGTTAGGATTGACGCAGGGATGTGTGTCTGAACCCCAGAATTGCAGGGAATGGAAGTCTGGAAAGACCCCATTCAAGAATAAACGTGGCACTGAGGAAATTGCTGCAGCAATCCCTAGAGAAAATATGAGTGCAGTAGTTCATGGCAACCCTGAAGCAACCCTAGACCACCTAATATCATCTTCTTTTACTCCCTAGCACCCCTCATCTTAATTATAGTCGTATTCAGTTGTTCTACATCTATATAAATTTTGTGAACCAACTTATTTTTGCTACAGAAGAATTAGAGCTGGAGAAAAAGATAGAGGCAGAGGAGAAGAGTATGGGAAGGAATACAAAAAGGAGCTCAGGCATGAAGAGTGGCACGGCTAAGGCGCAAGTAAAATTTTGGAAGAAAAATGCAAAAAAGGAAGAATAAATACTTACCAAGACTCGAAGCACGGTCGTTCTTCTCAGCACGGCTTGCTCATGCTTCATGCTGGAGAAGGTAATTACTTCATAGGCTTGGAATACGGCCTGGGGCCAGGCTGTGTTTCTCAACACGGCACAACCGTGTTATGGGTTGGAGTCTAAATGTTTCTACGATAGGCCATGTTGGATGACACGGGAAAGTTGTGCTACCTCGGGCACAGCATCTTGGGACACTACTAACCTGTGTTGGCTGTAAGAAACTCTAAATGCTCCAAATTTTTGCCTGTGCTCTATGACATGGGCTACCCGTGCTGGGTGATGAAGCCTCTCTTTTCTTTGTATTTTGTTATTTCTTCTTATCCTCTTGGATTTCCTTTGCATTGCATCTTTTTCTCCAACCTTGGGGACATGGAAATTGACCTAAATAGCATATGGAAACACTCATTAATCCTCTAACCTAAGAAATTAACTAAAATAAAAGATAAAAACAAATCCATAAACAATGAAACTAAGCAAAAAGAAACTCAAAAATTAAAATGCAGGTTGCCTCCCATAAATCGCTTGTTTTGTAACATCCCCAATTTTTTCTCATGTTACTAATTGAAATTTATTTCTTTCAGAGAGGAGAAAGCATATTGGGCCTCAAGGGAGTATTAAATTATTTTACAATTTTACTCAAATCAAACAAGATCTTAAGATGGTTAAAATAGCATTTATGTAATTTAATTGAAATGGCATTTATGTAAATTTCTTAAGATGGCATTTATGTAAATTTTTTAAGATGGTAGTTTTGTAAATACTTTAGGATGGTAGTTTTGTAAATAATGGAAGATGGCAAAGTTCTAAATATTGGGTGGTAGGTAAGAAAAATTTTAATAATTATAAGGGAGGTAGGTGAGGAAAAATGAGTGATAATTATGAGGGAGAGAAAGGAGTTTCGGTAAGGAGTGTTGGTAAGGAAGAGAAAGAAAATAAAAAAAAGAGAGAAAAAGAAAGAGGAGGAAAAGGAAAAGGAAGAAGAAGAAGAGAAAAAGGAAGAAGAAGGAGAAGGAAGAGGAAAGGGAAATCAAAGCATCAAATTTAAAGAATTGTTTGAAGTAGGTTTAACATTTTTTAATTAATTTTGTACAAAATTATATATATGCTTTTAGATTTGTTTAGATGTGATTTGAATAACATTTCGTTTGGATATTTATATGGAATTATATTTTGGTTGTATGGACATGCATATGGGTGCATGGAATTACATAAAAGAAAAACAAGGGAGAAGTTAGACTAAGCTGAATTTCGGAATAATCTGGAAAGCCTCTATTTTTTGGAATTCTGGAAATATTCGGCAAGGATTTTAAAGAAATGGTCAACATATGAATTGTAGATATATGTCTTACAGATCTATAGCTCTGAAATTACTTAATTTTTAGTTCATATGAGTGAGATATGGCTAATTAATTTAGCAGAGGTCAGAATCCAGGATAGTAAAAATAATCATTTTTATCTTTAATTTTCTGGAAATAATCCATAAGGGATTTAAAGAAATGATAAACATAATAGTTGTAGATAATTGTCTTACTTTTTATAGGCTTTGACATCACCTCAATTGGAGTCCATATGAAGGAGATATGACTGATTAATTGAGCTGAGGTCAGAATTAGTCTAAAATTCATATTGGTAAAATAAGTATTTTGGTGTTTAATTTTCTGGGAATAATACATAAGGAATCTGAAGACATGATAAACATGAATGTTGTAGATAATTTGCTTATATTTTTATATGATTTGAAATCACCTTAACCAGAGTTTGTATGAGAGAGATATAGTTGAATAAGTAAGACAAAGTCCCAGAAAACGGCCAAGCCGTGTTCTGTGTTGCTTCGGCATGGGTAGGCCGTGTTCGAGGCTATTTTTGAGTATGTTTGAAGTATTTTTCAAGCATGGCCATATCTTGAACATGGTCAAGCCGTGTTGAGTACTAGATTATCATATTTTTCTTTGTTTTCTACCTAAAAATAATCTTATTTTTTGAAATATTTTTAGGAAACATATATCCAAGAAAAATACTTTTAAAATGATGATTTTAGTAACACAAATTACTCTTTTTCTTTATTTGATTTAAAATGAATCATATTGGATATTGGTATGTGATGAATGATTATTAATCATTTGGTATAAAAATGATGCATCATATTATGAAAGTGATTAAATGACAAGTGTAAAGCTCATGGCGAGTTGCTTGATAATGAATATGCATTTATATATATACATTTATATGTATGGATGAATATCGACAAGTTGTATGGCTTGAGACGGTACCGAGTAGGGGACACCCTATTAGCCTGAGCAAGCTAAGGGAGGGCTGCTCCAACCGAGTGTCAGAGTTAATGTAAGGAGACAGATGGGTGATGAACTCATATTCCCTAATCACTTATTGTGATTATAGTCGATCGGTCACTATGCATATAGCAAATGAGTGAATTGAGAACTGTGATATGTCTGAACATTTTTTTAAAAGAAAAAGAGTGAATTTTTAGTGCATAAATAGTATGTTAATTATGCATCATTAAAGTGATGATTTTATCTTCAAATCTTAATATTTTATGTAGCTTATACAACTGAACATAACTCCTATTTTTCTCATTATATTTTATTTATGTTAAGTCTACTGGGAACCTTTCTTCTCACTATTACTATGATATGTCTGAACATTTTTTTAAAAGAAAAAGAGTGAATTTTCAGTGCATAAATAGTATGTTAATTATGCATCATTAAAGTGATGATTTTATCTTCAAATCTTAATATTTTATGTAGCTTATACAACTGAACATAACTCCTATTTTTCTCATTATATTTTATTTATGTTAAGTCTACTGGGAACCTTTCTTCTCACTATTATTGTGGTGTTATGTTCAGATAAAAAGAAATGAGATGCAACAGGGAATGGCGTTACTGATGGAGATCTCAATATCAGCACCACCTCCTCACCCTTTGTATTTCAAGGGTGAAGTGATGTATAAGGACTCTTATTTATGTACTGAAATATTGTATTGTATAAATATAACATGTGTGAGGTTTGTATTATATATGTATACATATATATTGTGTTTTGAAATGTTGTACTGTATAATTATAACATGTATGAGGTTTGTAATAAATATGTATACATATATATTGTGTTTATACATATGGCGTATTTAACATGCGTAATGTGAAAAAAAATTGAAGTAAATCGGATCTTACCAAGTTGCTATAATAATAATAAATAAATAAAAACCGGACGTTACATGTTTCAAGTCATTAGCTAGACTCCTTTTCATTCTCTTACTCAAGGTAGTTTTAAGAAAGTTGGTATAACTTCTTTTTTGATCCATTACCTCTTATTATGGTGCTTGAGGCATTGCCCAATTGCCTTCAATGATCCTCTTGGCTCATTCCCTTTTTCTTTTGCTCCATTCAGGATAAGAGTATGTGGTTTGGGTTCTACCTTCATATATTTGACTTCCTTCTCAATTGCTTGCTTTTCTACCCCCTGTTTAACATAAGCAAAAGAAATTTCCACAGAGCATGACTCAAGTGGGTCAGTTGAACAAAAATTCACAACATTATTATTCTTATTTGGGTTAGATAAGTCTACCATGCAATATGATTCATTTAGAGAGGGAGAGTTCATTGTATCAGCTAAATTAAACTTTACTTTCTCATCCCCTACATTCAAAGAAAGCTTTTCGTCTCTTACATTAATATTAGCACCTGTTGTAGCTAGGAAAGGCTTTCTAAGAATGATGGGGATTTTATCATCTTCCTTCATATCTAAAATCACAAAATCCACTATTTTGTAAAACTTACCTACTTTTAGGAGGATATCCTCTAATATACCCAGCAGATGCTTAATGGATCAGTCCGCCAAATAAAGAGAAAGAGTATTCGGCTTTAAGTCACCCATTTGAAGCTTCTTGCATATAGATAGAGGCATAAGACTCATATTTGCTCTAAGGTCACATAAGGCTTTATCAATGTTCATGTCTCCAATAAAGCAAGGAATTGAGAAACTTTTGGGGACCTTAACCTTTTGTGGTAGCTTATTCTAAATTAATGCACTAGATCCCTCTGTTAGTGCCACAATAACATGCTCTTCAATTTTTCTCATGTTTGAGAGGATTTTCTTCATAAACTGATGGAGATCAAGGTATTTTCAAACCTATTCCAAATCATTCCTAAGATCCTTTGCAAGGAATAGGTGGTCCAATGACTAAGAGCAAGGCAAAGTGAGCCAAAGAAGCTTTATTGGGCTTGATCTTGGATGTTCATTCTAAAGAGGAAGTTATTGGGCCAACTCAAGACATCAAGTAGGTCACACTTTGCAGCCTTGAGGATGGCATTAAAGAAGGTAACTTGAAGCATAAGCTTATGGTAGAATATATGGGCATTCTTGGAGGCCAAATAGAGCTTGTTGGATTTAGAAGACAACTAGCCCAAATCTGCATGGACTAAAGATGTATTATGGACTTCATGTTATATGCTTTCTTTTGGATATTATTATATTTGGACCTATTCTTTATGCTGGCCAAATATTAGTTTAATTATGGGTTTATTTTTGTTAGTTAGCTAGGCTAAATAACTAGTGTTGTTTGGACCATATTCTATTGAAAGTCCAATTAGGAGTTTTAAGGGTTTCCTACTAGTTTTAGGATTAATTGACTATTTAAGGGTTCTTTATGTTCATGTAATTCAGAGATTATGATGAATGATAATTGAGTTTTCTCCTAAAGTGAGAGCTTCCCTAAGTTCTTAGGCAAATAACTAAATCTGATCTTATCAAGCCAACTCGTGGTGATCAAAACATCCATTGAATTTTTAAGATGATCCTTGCTTCGATCAAACACTCTATTTCTTGACTTAGGGAAATGCATCATTTATGATATGAACCCGCCTAACTCCACCTCAAAAACTAGCTCGTAAGGGAGGATTGCAAACCCATATATATAACACCCAAGACCTCTCTCCTAACCGATATGGGACTTTGCTGATATTCACCCTCACCATTGCACAGTTCACATTATTCGCCCACTCTTTGGCTTGTACGTCCTCATGCAAGGTGTACAACCTACCACCACGAGCTACAACCATAGCATAATTTTTTATGACCTACCTCAGTCGGCAATTTGGCCAACCAACCTGACTAATCAAGGGAAGGCTCTGATACCATATAATATGAACCCACTTAACTCCACCTCAAAAGCTAGCTCATTAATGGAGGATTACAAACCCATATATATAACGCTCAAGACTTCCCTCGCAAACTGATATGGGACTTTGTCGATATTCACCCTCACTATTGCATAGTTCACATCATTTAATGATAAAGATCAAGGTGCTGTCAAACTTATTCCAAATCGTTCCCAAGATCTTTTGCAAGGCATAGGCAATCTAATGACTAGAAGCAAGGCAAAGCAGACCAAAGAAGCTTTATTGAGCTTGATCTTGGATGTGCATTCTAAAGAGAAAGTTATTGGGCCAAGTCAAGACATCAAGTGGATCACACTTTGTAGCCTTGAGGATGGCATTAAATAGGGCAACTTAAAGCATTAGCTTGTGACAAAATAGATGGGCATTCTTGGAGGCCAAATAGAGCTTGTTGGATCTAGAAGACAACTAGCCCAAATCTGTATAGACTAAAGATGTATTATAGGCTTTATGTTATATTCTTTCTTTTGGATATTATTATATTTGGGCCCATTCTTTATGCTGGCCAAATATTAGTTTAATTATAAGTTTATTTTTGTTAGTTAGTTAGGCTAAATAACTAGTGTTGTTTGGGCCATATTCTATTGAAAGTCCAAGTATGAGTTTTAAGGGTTTCTTACTAGTTTTAGAATTGATTGACTATATAAGGGATCTTTATGTTCATGTAATTCAGAGATTATGATGAATGATAATTTAGTTTTCTCCTAAAGTGAGAGCTTCCTTGGGTTTTTGGGCAAATAACTGATTCTGATCTTATCAATGAAACTCGTGGCAATTAAAACATCTATTGAATTTTCAAGAAAATCCTTGCTTTTACCAAACACACCATTTCTTGGCTTAAGGAAACTCATCATTTAGTATCAGAGCTTTGACTCCTTGAAATTTGGTTGGTGTCCTATATTTTCTTCTTTAATTTAGGTTCTAGAGTTATTCTTCTTCTTCTACCTTTCTTTAGATTAAATTAAAGTCCTAATTCTAATTAATGTTCTTTTAATTTCTTCAACAACAAAAAAAGAGTCATAGTTCTAGTCAATTTTCTTTTCCTACTTATAGTATAATTCCTTCAACAACAAAAAAAGAGAAAATAAAAAGAGTTCTAGTCCTATTTCAATTTGGTTTCTTCTTCCAAAAAAAGAGAGTAGAAATTCGCTCAAAAAAAAGTGAGCAGAAGTTCATTCAAAAGAAAAAAAACAAAAAAGATAATTTCATTCAAAAAAAAAGAATGTTAAAAAACAACATACTGATTTTATTAACTCTCATTTTTTTCAAATTCAATTCCTAGGGTTGTCATTGTTTGAAATTTTGTTCTTATCATTCTTAATTCACTTGTTCACTTGATAAGTTTGTTGATTAGGTTATTGCTTAAGAGCTTTAAGGGAAAAAGGTAAAATTGAGTACAAATACGTGAGGTTTGTGAGACAAACATGAGTAGTGAAAGAGATCTACCTGAAATTGACCTTAAACTCTTCATGAAGGCTGTTCAGGAACAGCTTAAGTTAATGAATATGAGGCTTGATAACCTCAAGTCACCATCCAAAACTAAGCCTACCAAACAACTTAGGTTTGATAGGAAGAAGGGGAAGATTCAGATAGTGAAGGATTTGAGTCAAGAAAAGAAAGGAGGAGAGTGCCTAAGCGTGATAGTGGCTTAGGAAGCATCAAAATGACTATTCATGCATTCCAAGGTAAAAGTGACCCTGAACTTTACTTAGAATGGAAGAGGAAGGTGGAACATGTGTTTTAATGTCATACTTATATTGAGGAGAAAAAGGTGAAGCTAGCTACTGTGGAGTTTACTGACTATGCTGGTATTTGGTGGGATCAGTTAACAATTAATAAGCGGAGAAGTAGTGAGAGACCCATTCGGTCATGGGAAGAGATGAAAGTTGTGATGAGAAAACAGTTTATTCCTAGCCATTACTATATAGACTTGTTCAGAAAACTACCAAATATGCATCAAGGATCTATAAGTGTAGAGGATTACTACAATGAGATGGAGATGGCCATAATGAAAGCTAATATTGAGGAGAATAAGGAGGCTACAATGGCAAGGTTTAAAGGTGGTTTGAGGAAAGAAATTGCAGATATAGTGGATATGCACCATTATGTGGAGATGGAGGATTTACTTCATAAAGCAATTAAAGTTGAGAAATAGTTAAAAGTTAGAGCATCTTCTAAATTTAGCTCCATTCCTAAAACTCTATGGAAGCCAAATTGGAAAGACAACCATAAGGCTGCTACTAGGCCAAAAGAAGAAGGCAAAGGGAGGAATTTAGTTACAGCCCCAAATCCTAAGGCCAAGGATGATACTTCTACTTCCTCTAGAGCACGAGATACAAAATGTTTTAGATGTCACGGGTTGGGGCATATTGCATCACAGTGTCCTAACAAGAGAGCCATTATTCTTCTTGATGATGGAGGTGTGGAAAGTGAGCATTCTAGTGATGATGAGATGCCAACATTGGAGGATTACAGTGATATGAAAATTGGTGAACCAGTGCATAGAGAAGTATTGGTTACTCGACGTGCTCTTAATATGCAACTTAATGATGATGTTGATGATGAATAGCGTGAGCACATCTTCCAGACCAGGTGACACATGAATAACAAAGTATGTAGCTTGATTATTGATAGTGAGAGTTACACTAATGTTGCTAGTACCTTGATGGTTGATAAATTGGGTCTACCCACATTGAAACATCCTAAGCCATATAGGCTAAGATGGTTTAAGGATATAGGAGATATATGGATGACAAATTAGGTTCGGGTATCTTTCTCTATTGGTAACTACAAAGATGAGGTACTTTGTGATATAGTACCAATGCATGCTGGACACTTGCTGTTAAGACTTGACGCATATGCATAGAATATAGAGCCATCAACAAAATCACTGTAAAGTATAGGCCTCCAATTCCTAGATTAGATAACATGCTTGATGAGTTGTATGGTTCTAGTGTTTTTACTAAAATTGTTTTAAAGAATATATACTATCAAATTCGCATGAAAGAGGGAGATGAGTGGAAAACTTCTTTTAAGACTAAGTATGATTTATATGAGTGGTTAGTGATGCCCTTTAGGTTGACCAATGCACCCAGTACCTTTATGAGATTAATGAACCATGTCTTACATGCTTTCATTAGAAAATTTGTGGTAGTTTACTTTGATGATATTTTGGTATATAGTTGAAATCTTGATGAACATGTATTGCATTTGCGTGCCGCTTTTGATGTGCTTAGGGAGCATAAATTGTATGCTAACATGAAAAAGTGTACATTCTGTTCTGATTCTGTGGTGTTCCTTGGTTTTGTTGTCAATTCTAATGGAATTAGTGATAATGAGGACAAGGTTAAGGCAATCCGAGATTGGCCTACACCTAAGAATGCTAATAAAGTTAAGAGTTTCCATGGTTTAGCAAGTTTCTATAGGAGGTTTGTAAAGAATTTTAGTACTATTGTTGCACCCCTAAATGAACTTGTTAAAAAGAATGTTGTCTTTAAATGGGATGATCTGCATGAAAAGTCTTTTAAAACTTTGAAGGATCTTTTGACTAATGCACCCTTGCTGTCATTACCTAACTTTTATAAAGCTTTTGAAATTGAATGTGGTGCTTTTGGAGTTGGTATAGGTGTTGTTTTCATGCAGGATTATAAACTAATTGCAAAATTTAGTGAGAAGCTAAAGGAGGCGGCATTGAAATATCCTACTTATGATAAGGAGTTATATGCATTAATGGAGACTTTGCAAACTTGGCAGCATTATCTATTGTTGAGAGAATTCATTATCCATTCAGATAATGAGAGTTTGAAATTCTTGAAGTCCTAAAGTAAGTTTCATAAGAGGCATGCTAAGTGGTTAGAATTCATTGAGACATTTCCTTATGTGATAAGTATAAAACTAGAAAGGAAAATGTGGTAGCTGATACATTCTCAAGAAGATATACGTTATTGACATCCTTGCATGCTAAGTTGCTTGGTTTTCAATATATTAAAGACTTGTATGCTAATGATGTTAATTTTAGATCTGCTTGGAATTCATGTGATAAGTGTGCTATTGATGGTTTCTATAGACATGAAGGTTACCTATTTAAAAAGAACAAACTTTGTGTGCCTAAGTGTTCTATGCGTGACTTGTTAATTAAGGAGAGTCATGGTGGAGGTTTAATGAGACATTTTGGAGTGACTAAAACCTTATAAATTCTACATGAACATTTTTATTGGCCTTACATGAAACATGATGTCATTTTGTTTTATGCTAAGTGTGTGGCATGTAAACAAGCTAAGTCTAAGGTTATGCCACATGGCCTTTATACTCTATTACCTATACCTACACAGCCTTGGCATGATATTTCTATGGATTTTGTGATAGGGTTACCGAGGTCTCAAAGTGGTAAAGATAATGTTTTTGTGGTTGTTGATAGGTTTAGCAAAATGACTTATTTCATTGCATGTGCTAAAACCAATGATGCAACACACAGCTAATTTATTCTTTAAAGAAGTAGTGTGTTTGCATGGGTTGCCTAGAACAATAGTAAGTGATAAAGATGTTAAGTTCTTAAGTCATTTTTGGCGTACTTTGTAGGGTAGATTAGGGACTAAACTTCTATTTTCTACTATTTCACACCCTCAAACAGATGGGCAAACTGAGGTAGTTAATAAGACGCTTACTACACTTTTACGTGCTATTATGTCTAAAAGCTTGAAATATTAGGAAAGAGCTTTACCATATGTTGGGTTTGCTTATAATAGATCTATGCATTCTACTACTGCTTATAGTCCTTTTGAGATTTTATATGGCTTTAATCATCTAACACCTTTGGATATTTTACCTTTGTCTACTAATGAGTTTCTTAACTTGGATGGTAAGCAAAAGGCTGAATATGTAAAGGATTTGCATGCTAAGGTTCGAACTAACATTGAGAGGAAGAATAAGCAATATGCAACGCAAGCCAACAAGAGTCAAACTAAAATTGTATTTGAACTGGGTGATTGGGTTTGGGTACATATACGCAAAGAGCAGTTCCCGACTTAAAGGAAGTCTAAGTTGTATCCTAAAGGAGATGGACCTTTTCAAGTCTTGGAGCGAATCCATGACAATGCCTATAAGATTGATTTACCTAGTGAGTATGGCAATATTAGTGCTACATTCAAAGTTGCTAACTTGTCTTCATCTGATGTAGGTGATGCCTTTGATTCAAGGACGAATCATTTCGAGGAGGGAGGGAATGATGGAGATCAAGGTGTTTTCAAACCTATTCCAAACCATTCCTAAGATCCTTCGCAAAGGATAGGAGGTCCAATGACTAGGAGTAAGGCAAAGCAGGCCAAAGAAGCTTTTCAAGGGCTTGTTCTTGGATGTGCATTCTAAAGATGAAGTTATTAGGCCAAGTCAAGACATCAAGTGGGTCACACTTTGCAGCCTTAAGGATGGCATTAAAGAGGGCAACTTGAAGCATAAGCTTGTGGCAGAATAGATGGGCATTCTTGAAGGCTAAATAGAGCCTGTAGGATCTAGAAGACAACTAGCCCAAATCTGCATAGACTAAAGATGTATTATGGGTTTTATGTTATATGCTTTCTTTTGGATATTATTAGATTTGGGCCTATTCTTTATGTTTGCCAAATATTAATTTAATTATGGGTTTATTTTTGTTAGTTAGTTGGGTCAAATAACTGGTGTTGTTTGGGCCATATTCTATTGAAAGTCCAATTAGGAGTTTTAAAGGTTTCCTTCTAGTTTTAGGATTGATTGACTATATAAGGGTTCTTTATGTTCATGTAATTCAGATATTATAATTAATGATAATTGAGTTTTCTCCTAAAGTGAGAGCTTCCTAAGTTCTTAGGCAAATAACTAAATCTGATCTTATCAAGGTAACTCGTGGCGATTAAAACATCCATTGAATTTTCAAGATGATCCATGCTTCCGCCAAACACTCTGTTTCTTGGCTTAAGGAAATGCATCAAAAACTTTGCATAAAAAGGTATTTGGGAGATGGCCTCTAAGAAATGAATGTTAATATTTAACTTCTTCAACACATCTAAAAACTTCCCATACTATTTCTTTAACTTTGCTTTGACCAATCTTTGAGGGAAAGGGATTGGTGGCTTGTATGGTGCAAGAGCCACATATTTGGGCTCTTCTTCACTATTTTCCTCTTCTTTACTCTTCTCAGATTCGTCTTCCTTTTGTAACAACTCCATTTTTTTAAATAGATATATTTGTAAAGTCCCATAAAGTCATTTCTTCTTTACTTCTAATTACATAACTCATAATAACATTCAAATAATTTAACCAAGCATAATTAAGGTTTAAGGTCTACCATTAATACTAATACAATTATGAGTTCATATACACATCATTAATCAAAACGTCTGTAAAAAAATCAAACACATAAATATCTACATCTTATTCATCCATGTTAGCCAATTCCGAATATACGGGTGCGAGTGGTTGAACTTTCATCGAGATCTTAGCCAACTCAACCACAAACACTATTAATTTCTGGGATCTACCCAACATAGAGTAACTCAATCCAACATGCACTAAAAGTCAAAACCATAGAAAAATCTACATAACTAGTTTTCTGAACATGATATGGAAATATAATAAGAATTAAATCCCAGTAGGGTTAACAATAAATCATAATCATCAACAATATTGCTCCTCACGTCACCCTCATCTGTACAAGCTATAGCAAATATCTTAGATCACATGAATGCACTTTATCTATGCATATGAAAATTGTGTAGTAATGACATGTATTGTAATATCCTGTAATTTTTAAATAATAATGTTTTGCTATAAAAAATATATTTTTATTTTAAATGATTAGATTTTGCTGAAAGAAAATATACTTTTAATTTAAATAATTTTTGTTTTGCTTAAAATAATTATATTTGGCTTTAAATAAATTTTATTTTTTATTTCTATAAATTTCTTTCTTTTAATATGCATGAAGATATTTTATATTGTGATTTATTTTATTAAAATTTTAATTAAAAAAATTATGATTTAAGAGTTCAACTAAAGTTTTGTAATAATATAAATTAAAAAAAGTTAGGATATTTTACGATAAAAATAACATTTATATATATATATATATATATATATATATATAATAAAATAATAATAAATTTTAAATATTTAATTATTAAAATAATAATAATAATAAATAAATAAATAAAACAAAGGGGGAGGGAGATGAAGCGTGAATTTGCGAAATCCCATAACTGATGAATAATATAAATAGTAACCTCCATATTTTCTTTTTAGATCTGCTGTGTCTACAAGCATTTGATATCAAAACTAAGGGTACCACTGGATTCAGGACGAAAAATACTACGATTTGACCGAACAATTTTTCAAATCAGCTGCAGAATCGTTGCAGATAGGAAATAGAAAATCTTAGAAAAAGGTAAACTTTGAAACTCTTATTTAGAGACCTCAAATTGAAAATCTAGCACCGTAGATGGATTTAGGAGATAGATAAACTATAGGATATGAAGTTTCACAGTCATCTGACAATTTTTGATGTCATGAACAGTAACTCCGACTAACGTAAATCTAGTCGATGTGAACAATAAATCCGACTGGCATAAATAGTAATTTTCGATCGTGAATAGTACCCACCAATTGATCAGTGTTGACCAAGATCTCGAATGTTAAATTTCATGATTCTGAAGCCATTTCCTAGGTTTTTGGATCCTCTGGACTCGTTTTTTAGATCCATTTGATCAGATTTGACTTGGAAAAATACATTTAGGGCTGTCCAACCTGGAGCCCTGACCTATGAGTAGATAATTCTTTCTATGACTTAAATAGTAATTTTCGATCGTGAATAGTACCCACCAATTGAACAGTGTTGACCTAGATCTCGAATGTTAAATTTCATGATTCTAAAGCCATTTCCTAGGTTTTTGGATCCTCTGAACTCGTTTTTTAGATCCATTTGATCAGATTTGACTCGGAAAAATACATTTAGGGCTGTCCAACCTGGAGCCCTGACCTATGAGTAGATAATTCTTTATATGACTTACTCCATGCTCTTCTTGAATTTAAAATGTATAATTGGTTATGTTTACAAATTATTTATGCTATCATAAGTTTCTGAAATGTGTTAAAATATCTGTTTTACCTATGAATTGGCACATAGTTCAAGAAGAGTATGGTTTTGCAAATAGATTTTAAAACTCATTGAATATGTGGTTCTAAATGTATTTATCATTATTTGGTAAAGTGAATATTCTGTGCATGAGGCATTGATTTGTAAAACTATATAGTTGCTTATTGTGATTGAATGGCAAGCATAAAGCTCATTGCGAGTTACTTGATAATTATACATTGCATTTGATGAATATATATTTATATATATGTATTTATATGTATGGATGAATATTGACAGGTTGTATGGCTTGTGACGGTACCGAGTAGGGGACGCCCTATTAGCCTGAGTAAGCCAAGGGAGGGCTAGTCTAACTGGGTGACAATTGTAATGTGAGGAGGCAGATGAGTGATGAACTCACATTCCCTGATTACTATTGTAACTGTAGTCGATCGGTCACTATGTGTATAGCAAATGAGTGAATTGAGTGTATTGAGAGCTGTAATATGCTTGAGCATTATGTAAAAAGAATAAATTTTCAATGCATATATAATATGTTAATTATGCATCAACAAAAGTTATAACTTTATCTCAAAAGTTTAATATTTTACTATAGTTTATACAGTTGAGCATAACAACATTTGTTTAATGATCATACCGTGCTGAATATGGTTTTGGATATCTGAATATCCTTTTATTTGAGAATATTTGAAATACATGTCCCATATGGATGTACTTCTGAACTGTATTTTCTATGTGACAAATTTTAAAACATGAGTACATCCATATGCTGACCTAAGAGGTTATATAAGGTATTATCTGCTCATTGAGTTGTCAAACTCGCTACACAATATTTCCATATTTTTCATATAAAAATACAGAGTCTGATTCTGCAAATAGGTTATCAGTTAGGTGACATATTCTCTGGGTGAGTCTACATTGCTTCTAAGACTCACAGTTATTAAATTATACTGTGTTTGTATTCTAAAGTGTACTCTAAACGCCACAAGTAGGATCCCTGCTTCTGTTGTTACTTTGACATTTATAACTTGGTCTATATAATGTATATACATGAGATAACCTATATGTATCTATTTTCATAACAAATAATAGTGATATGCATGTTATGGAAAATATCTAATTGTAGAAAAAAAAATGTTTGTTTCACGTACTCGTAAATTGGAAGCGTTACATGTATGACATGAATAACTATTTTCAGAATATCATATGATGGCTATCAACTTATTTTCATATCAAGTTACCCCAGTCAGGGTGAGTATTTTCTACTTTCTGGTGCGGGTTTTTCTCGCTCCATCCGACATGACACACTTTCTCTATCTTTTCTCGTTAGCATAATCATAGCTGTTAGAAGGGCATCCCCTACTGGTACATGTAACATCCCAAATTTTAATAAGTGAAAAATAATTCTCTTGGTGAAGGGAATGGAAGAGAATAAAATGGAACATTGATGAAACCTTAGAAAAATGATAAAGTGGCTAAATGGCAAAAGTGTAATTCTTAAAAAAAAGAGAAGGCATATGTTAAGGAGAGGCAACCTTCTAGGCTTGGAATTAAGATAATATTTTCCCTTATTTTGGAATAGAAATAGAATAAGGGGGGAGAGGGATGGCTTATTGGAGAAGCTTGTATTAAATAATCTTATCATTGGCTTGGAGAAGAAGCCTTGACTTGGAGAAGTATTGGCTTGAAGGAGAAGTAGTTGACTTAGAGAAGTCTTGGCTTGGAAGAGAAGTATGCCAAAAGATCAAGGGGGAAGAGAGGTGGCGGCCAAGGAAAAAAAGAGAAGAGAGACAAGCTGGGAGAAGGAGAGGAAGGAAAAGAAGAGATAGAAAGAGGAGAGAGAAAGGAAGAAGAAGTGATTAAGAGGAAGAAATCCAAGGATAGAAAGAATCTCTAGTTTGGTATATTTAACATTACTCATATTTCCATGGAATTTCATGTATTTTGAATGATTTATAAGTATTTCATATATCCTATTTTGATTATGCATGATGGATATTTGTGTTTAGCCATGAAAAGTGAGAGTTTGGATGCATAGATTATGCATGTGTATGCTGAAATTGGCTAGAAAAGGGTGAAAATCGATGCTCTGAATGGTTGATTCTGTTGGTTATAATTTATGTCAAATTTGGAAATCTGTTCAAAAGATGAGTTGTAGCCTTGTTTCTGAGCTTTCTAATGCCCTTGGCATTACCCTAATCGTATTTTAAATGAAAGAGATATCACCTGATGAGTGAAGAAAGGTCAGATCTAACGAACAGAATCACGACGTTGTTTTTGCACACCTTTTTCACCTGTTTCTGTTTCTCATTTGTTAAATTAGAGTTAAAATGAGAGAGTTATGGTCTTTGTAGTAAGAGAAGGTCTGGCTGGACGGAAATCTGGAGTGCAAAAAAACCCGAAGCACGGCAGTGCTTGGTGACACGGCAAGGCCGTGCTTAAGGCTGGAATTGCTCTATTTTGTATTTTGAAGGCTCTAAATGAACTCCAATGAATGGATGATATTAACGGGAACTAAAATACAAATAAATACCTTGTTAATGATGCATTGTAGTGTGAATTTCATCCTTTTATTATGAGAAATTAAGTCACATATTGCATATTGATGAGATGTATGTTTAATGTATGAATAAAAATACATATTAATGAGACCTATGCAAGTGAATTTGTTATATATTGATGAAATATATGTAAGTGAATTGCATATAAGCTAGATGTGCAATGTATGGATGAAATGCATGTTGATTTGGTGCCTATGCTAATATATCAATGCATGAGGATTATATGATACAAGGTATGCATTGTTGGTAAGTATTTTAATACATATTTGTTAAATGATGTGGTGATGATATTACGCGTGATATTAGTGATGTGCTTGGTTAATGCATAATCCTATTGTGATGGTCATGATGATTAAAGAATATGATGTGTACATTATTATATGACGATAGAGGGGTTGTTATATAATGATTGTATGAAGAGACAAAGTTAATTATGGATGGCAAGCATGATGATAAAAGTGAGTTGTTTGATGTATACATGGTTATATCATGTTGATGTACATGGTTAAACTCGTGGTTACAGACGATTAGTCACTGAGTGTGGAGATGTGGTTACAGACGATTAGTCACTGAGTGTTGAGATGTGGCTGCAGACGATCAGTCACCCTATATGAAAGCACTGCAAAGATAGATATACAAGCATAATATTTAAGTATAACCTGGTTATTATACATGCCTGATATTGATGCATAACCTGTCTATTTGAATATGAAAGCATTCTATACATTCTTATTATTTTATCATATACAAAGAGAAAATGTTTTCTGTAGTTTATATAGCTGGACATAACATTGTGTTTTCCTTACTTACTGTATGATGCTTTTAATGTTAAACCTATTGGGAACCTCCGTTCTCATTATTGTTGGTGTTATGTTCATATAAGAGCAAACGTCAAGCTAGCTGCTTCCATGCACTTGATCATAAAAGATCCAGTGGATAGCGATGCCTTGTCCAGATCTCGATACCAGCACCACTTCCTCCACCCTTTACACCTAAGGGAGATGTGCGGTATAGGGTTCATTGTTAAGTTGATGTAATTATGTGTCCCAGTGTCGCTTATGTATAAATATTAACCTCTGATGTAGTTTTGGGTATTATGATAATAGAATATTAACTGCTTATATAAATGTGTGTGGTTCACTGTTATAATGTGTTATCGGTCACTATATATATAACAAAAAAAATTGGTTGTTACAGTGCACCACACAGACCACCATGTGATCGTACTCGTTTCTTTTCTTTTCTTTTCTTTTCTTTTCACATTAATAGTCAAAAATATGATTTCAATAATAAGTATGTTCATTATACTCACATGCCAAAATTTATCATCAAAATATAATCACTACCAAAACTCATTGGTAATCATGCCATGAACATAATCGTTTTCAAATATCACTTTATAAAATATTTTCATGTCAAAATTACTCACTTAAGATGGTAAGGAGTTCATGCAATGGCAATGGCTAGGGCAAACACTAGTCATTTATTATTTTCATTTATAAGATTCTTCTTCTTTCTTAAATATTATTTTCATCTCTCACTAATCAGAGCATAACTCCCTCATTTTAACTCCTATTGAGGTGATCTTGGTGTCCATTTAAAACTAAGACAAACCTCTAAAACTCTTATGCTGAACATTTTAGTAAAATCATAAGGAATCTTGGAGTAATTACTCCCTCAAATTCAAAGTTATTTCTTGCCGAGTAAGTTCTAACCTCTACTAACTAATATGATCGTATGTCCCTCCTATGGACTCTAAATTGAGCAATTCTAGTGGGTAAAAATTCATGAGTCATATATCTATATTTTTTATGTTAACCATTTCTTTTGATTCCCTACAAATTCTTCTCAAAAATTCAAACACAGAAACTTACCTAACAGATTCTTTCCTAGTTAACTAGTTTATGACCACTACTTACTAATCTGACCATATCTTCCTAATATGGATACCAAATTGAATGATTACAGTGGCTAAAAATTCGTGAGACATATATATACATTTTTATGTTAACTATTTATTTTAGCTCTCTATAGATTGTTCCTAGAAATTTAAACACATAAACTTACCTAACAGATTCTTCCCTGGTTAACTATTTTTGGACTACTACTTACTAATTAGACAATAACTCCCTCATTTGAACTCCAAATTGGGTGATTCTAGTGGCTAACAATCTGTGAGACATATATCTACATTTTTCATGTTAACTATTTCTTCTAATTCCTAATTGATTCTTCTCATAATTTCAAAAATATAAGCTTCCCTAGTTACTTCGAAATCTAGCCCCACAGCCATTGTAACATCCCTAATTTGATTTCTTTTATTAATAAAGATACATAAATATTTAGTTAAGAAAATAAAATTTATTAGACAATTTTTAGATATCTAAGGAAATATAATCCTTAGAAATACTTTACCTTATGTGTATGCATAGAAAATGTTTCTAACATTAAAGGAACAAGTAAAGAGAGAAAACCTAATAGGAAAAATTAGAAATAACATACTAAAAAGAGATGAAATTCTTGGGTAAGGAAGATAAATTTTTGAGAAGTAAAGGTCTTAAAATTTTAAGAAGATTAGATTAGGATAATTTTTCCTAATGCAAGAGTTAGAATTCCTAAGTTTAACATCTCCACCCATACATTGGGCTTTCACCTATGGACACTGCATATAAAGTTTTTCCCCTTCACACACGTTTTTAGCAAACCAATTGGATAGCTCAAGCAAGAAATAAAATATAGACTTGGGCAAGGATATAGAAGTTGGACTGATGGCCCAAAAATTATGAAAATGTGACCAAACCCTCCATGAAAGTTAGGCTTTCAGCCAAAATAAAGGAAATGGGTAAGAATGAGCCCAAATCCAAGAGAAAAAATAAATAAATAAAAAATCATGTGAGGAAATAGTAGGGTAATAATAATAAAGATTAGGTCACATGTCATTAGGATAAAACATCTATATCTTACATTCATAATTTCAACAAGTAGGTATTAATACATGGAATTAGGACAAAACATCTATATCCTAAATTCATAATTTCAACAAGTGGGAAATAATACATAGCATTATGACAAAACAACCTTATCCTACATAAATAATTTCAGCCAAGTAAGGGAGATTCAAGGGCTAAAATTTATCACCTAGAAAGGCAAACCTATCATAATTGAGCGAGACAAAAGAAAAGGAAATGAATCCCTAAATCAAAGGAAACTTTTCTCTTGTCTTAAGAACATTTTATCATAATTTTCAAAATACAAATCTCCTTTCTCTATGCATATCTTGACTAAGTGAGAGGAAGATAAGAACACAAGTTGTCTTTTGATAAAGGGGAAATTTGAGTACTTAATGGCTATATTTTATCCTAATTTAAAGTAAACTTCTTATTATTCCCCTATTTTTGGTTATGCTTTGCTCTGGATACTGCTTTGGTTTGTTTTATGCTTGTATTTAAGCAAAAGAGGTCAAGAAGCAAGGGAAAACACTCATGAGAGGAGCCTTATGGATTTGGAACATGCTGAGGAGGAAGCAAGAAGGCAACCTTCAAGAAATTGGCAAATTCTGAACCAGAAAGCTTGAAGCACGGCCAGGCCGTGCTTTATGCAAAAGTTGGAGAAAAGCTCCAGAATCCAGCCCAAAGCACGGCCAGGTCGTGTCCTAGAACATGGCCATGCTTTATGTCCGTATAGCACATGATATTTAGGGTTTTGAGCCGCCAAGTTGATACATATACGTGGGGAAACGCAGAGGAACACATTGAGACCTAGACTAGACTCAGTTTTTAGGCCTAGAAAACACTCTTAGATTAGGTTTTTACTTGAATCATTATTGAATTTATGTTCTAGAGTACGATTTACACCAATGGAAGGTTGTATTTTGTCTTTACTTTTCTACAAACCAGGTTTCATCTTTCTACTTTAGTTCTCCACTTCTTCTACTCTTTCTTTTTGTTTGTATTGAACATTGATGATTACTTTAATGAATTTGATTATGTTTTCTCTTTCAATTATGCTTAAGTAGACTTGATCTAGGGTTTTGGTAAACCCACTTATGATGTAATGATACACTGTGCTAATTGAATCATTGGAACCTTAATTGTATTATCCATCATTAATTAGGATTGACTATTATGCATTGATTATATGAGTTGATGAATGTCTGGCCAAGGTTTTATCATGTCTTAGGATATTCATTGATGAATTGAAAGGTGAAAATTAATACGAGAACCTAATAGTTAATTAGAGATATCTTAATCATGAAAGTAGTTTAAGGTTCTTTATGAATGAATCAATTAGTGGGCAAGAGAAAATCGATTAATTGACTTCCATGGTTGGCATAGAACTCAATGGACCTAGGTTGAACTAAGAACCACGAAAGTAGGCAATTTGATCAACCTAGGTACGATTAATAATGCTTGAAAGAGGTTGTTACCATCCCCAATTACCTAGATAATTGCAATTAGAGGTACAAGTTAGACGTTAAATTTCATAAGTGTGGTGAACCCTAATCCTAGGCTTTGTTAATTGAATTCTTAATTTACTTAATTATGATAAATTGTCCATTGAATTACATCGATTTAGATAGCATATTTCGTATCACTCTAGTAATTGACATTGTTCTCTGTGGGATACGACCCATACTCGCTGGACTAGCTACAGCTACGCCGTGCACTTGCGGTTAATTATAAAACAGACACAAAAAAATTTTGGTGCCGTTGCCGGGGAGCAATCGTCAATAATAGATATTTGCGAAATAGCTAGACTAGATCACTCTTTTAATTTTTCTGCATAATTTTATCTTGCTTATTTTTGCCTCTTTCCTTCCTTTATAGATGTGTTTCTCTTTTATGCGAAGAGAACGTGAGTTCGTTGCTGAATTTGATCCAAAAATTGAGCGCACACTATGAAGGATAAGAAGAAGACAGCAACAAGAAAATTATGCACCTACCATGGCGGAGAGATAACTGATCTCTTATGGATTTTACTACCCTGGATACTCATGGCCTAAATCTGAGTATCATAAGACCAGTTGTTGAGTCCAGCAACTTTGAACTGAAGCTTTCTCTTTTGCAGATGGTTCAGCAGAATCAATTTGGAGGGTCATCTACTGAAGACCCTAATCTCCATCTTTCAGTGTTTTTTGAGTACTGTGACACATTGAAGCTGAATGGAGTATCTTCTAATGCCAGTAGACTGAGGTTTTTCCTATTCTCTTTGAGGAACAAGACCTATGCATGGTTGCATTCTCTTCCATCAGGGTCAATAACTACATGACAGTAGCTTTCTCAAGCTTTCTTGGCCAAATACTTCCCACCAAGCAAGACATCCCATCTTAGGAATCAGATAACTACCTTTGCTCAGAAAGATGGGGAGTCACTATATGAAGCTTGGGAGAGATTTAAAGAGATCATCAGAATATGCCCACACCATGGGTTGGAGAAGTGGTTCATAGTCCATACATTCTACAATTGACTAATCTACAGCACCCGTATGCCTGTGGATGCTGCAGCTGGAGATGCTTTGATGAATAAAATGGTAAATGAGGCCTATGAGCTGATTGAAGATACGGCTCAGAATCATTACTCTTGGTCTAGTGAGAGGCAGCCAAGAAAACCATCAGGTATGTATGAAGTTGATGCATTTAATCATCTAACTTCTAAAGTTGATGCCTTATTTCAGAAATTAGATAAGTTAAGCATCAACGATGTTGGTTCCTCTTCGTCATCTTCTTCATGTGAGATTTGTGGAGGTGTTGATCATGTGGCCAATGAATATTAGTTTAGAAACTCTGCACCTCAGGATTGTGAGCAAGTGAATTTTGTGAACAATAATCAGAAAAACAATCCTTACAGCAACACCTACAATCCAGGCTGGAGAAATCACCCAAATATCCCATACAAGCCAAATACAAATCAATAGCCTCAGAACATCTTTAGGCAACCATAAGGATTTCAGAATTAGAGGCCCTTCAATCTTCCCCCTCAGCCAAAACCAAATTTAGAGGCTCTAATGGAGAATTTCATCACCACACAGAGTAGACAAAATGATGAATTCAGAACCCAGCACCACTCAATGAATGAGGCTATAAAAGATTTAGCCTCCAAGGTAGACTCGCTTGCTACTCATAGCAAGATGCTGGAAACTCAGATAGCACAGCAAGCGAGCCATTCAAATAGGAACTTTGGCAGACTTCCAGGCCAGACTAAGAACCCTAGAGAGCACTGTAATACCATTGCCCTAAGAAGTGGCAAACAATTGGTTGAATCAGAGAGAAGAGGAGAGATAAAAGAAGATGAACCTCAGGCTACATTTGAGAAGAAAAGAAAAGAGGAAAAGAAGGAAGAAGCGCCCAAATATATGGCTCCTGCACCTTACAAGCCACCAATCCCTTTTCCTCAAAGATTGGTTAAGGCGAAGTTAGAAAAGCAATTTGGGAGGTTTCTGGATGTTTTGAAAAAGTTGAACATTAATATCCCGTTCCTAGAAGCCTTCTCCCAAATTCCTTCCAATGCAAAGTTTCTGAAAGAGATCCTCTCAAATAAGAGGAAAATTGAAGAGAATGATGTTGTGGCATTAATAGAGAGATCTAGTGCTTTAATTCAAAATAAGCTGCCACAAAAGCTTAAGGATCCCGGAAGCTTCTCAATTCCTTGCTCTATAGGAGACCTGAAGATTGACAGAGCCCTATATGACCTTGGAGCAAGTGTGAGCCTCGTGCCTCTTTCGGTTTGCAAGAAGTTTCAAATGGGTGACTTGAAGCCTACAACCATTTCTCTTCATTTGGCTGATCGATCCATCAAGCATCCGGTAGGTATATTAAAGGATGTTCCTTTAAAGGTGGGTAAGTTTTATATACCTGTTGATTTTGTGATTTTAGAGATGGAGAAAGATTACAAAATCCCCATCATTTTTGGAAGGCCTTTCCTAGCCACAGCTGGAGCAAACATCAATGTAAAAGATGGAAAGCTTTCTTTAAATATAGGCGATGAAAAAGTAGAAATTAATTTAAATGATCCAATGAACCCTCCTTCTCTAAATGAAGCTTGCTGTATGATAGGCTTACCTGAACCTAATATGAATTATAATGCCATGAATTTTCCTCCCTCTAACCCACTTGAGTTATGCTCTGTGGAAAGTTCTTTTGTTTACGATAAATAGGGAAAAGAAAAGAAGACTATTGAGGAGGCAATCCAAGCTCCAAAAGTCAAACCTAAGCCACCTCCTCTCAACCTCAATGGAGCTAAGAAGGAAAAGAATAAGCCAAAAAGATCCTTGAAGACTAATGGGCAACATTCTAAGCACTATACTAAGAAGCAATGGATAGCAAAGAGAGTTATTCAAACTTTCTTCAAGCTTCCTTGAGTGAAAAGTATGAAAAGGAGTCGAACTAATGACTTTAAACAAGCGCTTTGTGGAAGGCAACCCATATTTTTAATTTTTTTTTAGTTTCATTTTGTTTTGTTTCATTGTTTTTGGTTTTATTTTCTTGCTTTTGGTTTTTTTCTCTTTAATTTTAGTTAATTTCTTAGGTTAAAAGTTTAATGAGTGTTTTCATTTGATGTTCAGGTCCATTCCCATGTGCCTAAGGTAATATAAAAGGATCAAAATCAAAGGAAATCAAATAGAATCAAAAATTGAGGCAAATTTCGAAGAATTAAGGGTTCCAGCATCAAACACAAGTAGACCGTGTCACAGAGCATGCCCGTGCTTCAGGCACGGACCAAAAAATGGAAAAAAAGGAGTCATCAGCAACCAACACAGGCCGGCTGTGACCTAGGAACAACCTAAGCACCCCCTCCTCGTGTTGGCAACATGAGCAAAAATCTAAAAAATTTGGATTTCTAGTGCCTAGCACGAGTGGGCCGTGCTGTGTAACACGGCTTGGCCTAGCCCGTGCTCTAGGTAAGTTTTTAAAAAAATTAGGGGAAGAAGAAGAAAAGAGAAGGACCAGCAACCAACACAGGCTGGCTGTGTCACAGGACACAACCGTACCTTAGGCCCAACCAAGCACCCTTTGCCCATGTTCCTCAACACGGGCCTAATCCTGGAGAATGAGGCATTCCAGCCCGAAGCACAGGTGGGTCGTGTTGAGAAGCACGGCCGTGCTTCAGGCCCAGGTGCATTTTTCCCCTTATTTTTTTCTCTTTCCTTCCCTATGTTCATACTCCTTTCTTCCGTGCCCTAGCCCGTGTCTCCTTCCCTTGCATCCCGTGCTCTCTTCTCCCTTCTTCCCTCCAATTTCCTTGACATTCTCCACTTCAAACCTTCATCTACCCCATTCCCAAATCGTGCCCTAGCCAGAAAACTCGAATCCCTCCATCCCTTTTTCTACCCATTCCCAATCCTAGAAATTCCCCCTCCCCTGCTTTGCGTTTTCACCCATTCCCCCACATCCAGAAAAAATTTTCCCTACACCAACACTCTCCCATCCATCCCGTGCCTCAGGTCCCCATCTCTGCACCCAAACCCGAAGTCCTTGCTGTAACAACCTTTTTTTTCTATTATTTATTATACAATATAGAGTTCACATACACGTCATTAATCAAAATGTACGTACAACAAAAATAAACACATAAATAACTACATCTTATTTATTCTGGTTGATCAATTCCGGAGATATAGGTGTGGGTGGTTGCACCTTCACCGGGATCTGAACCAACTCGACCACAAACATATTATTTGATTCTAGGATCTACCCAACATAAAGTAACTCGATCCAACGTACACTAAAAGCCAGAGCCATAGAAAAAGCTACATAACTAATTTTTTGAACATGACATGAAAATGTGGTGAAAATTAAATCCCAGTAAGTTCAACAATAAATCATCATCAATATAGCTCATCACATCATGTTCAGCTGTATAAACTACAGTAAATATCTTTGGTCATATGAATGCACTATATCTAAGCACATAAGAATCGTACATTAATGACATGTATGACAGGATTAATTATTTTCAGAATATCATATGATGACTATCAATTTATTCTCATATCAAGCTACCCTGATCAGGGTGAGTATTTTCTACTCTCTGGTACGGGCTTTTCTCGCTTCGTCCGACATTGCCCACTTTCTCTTTCTTTTCTCATTAACATGATCATAACTGTTGGTAAGGCATCCCTTACTGGTGCACCACACGGATTGCCATATGACCGTGCTCATTTCTTTTCTTTTCACAATGATAGCCAAAGTATGCTTTCAATAACAAGTATGTTCACCAAAATATAACTATTACCAAAAATCATTGGTAATCATGCCATGAACATAACCATTTCAAATATCACTTTATAAAATATTTCAATGTCAGAATTTCACACTTAAGATGGTAAGAAGTTCATACAATGGCAATGGCTATGGCTATGGCATATACTAGTCATTTATTATTTTCATTTATAAGATTCTTCTTCTTTTTCAAATATTAATTTTATTTCTTTATTTTCTTGATGCAGGTTTTCATCCTATCTAACCTTCTCTTACTAATCAGAGCATAACTCCATCAATTTAACTCCGATGTAGGTGATCTTGGTGTGACTTTCAAGACTAAACAATTATCTAAAACTATTATGTTGAATAGTTTAGTGAAATATTAAGAAATCAAGGTGATATTACTCCCTCAAAGTACAAGTTATTTTTTCTCGGATAGGTTCTGACCTCTACCTACTAATCTGTTTATATCTCCCTCATAAGAATTCCAAATTAAGTTATTCCAGTGGGTAAAAATCCGTGACACATGTAGCAATAAATTTTATGTTCATCATTTATTTTAATTTCCTACAAAATGTTCCCAGAAATTAAAACACAGAAGCTATCCAAAAATATTCTTTCGTGATTAACCAATTTCTGACCACTGCTTATTAATCGGACCATATCTACCTCATACGGACTCCAAATTGAGTGATTCCAGTGGCTACAAATCCGTAACACATATAGCTATAATTCTTATGTTAACCATTTATTTTATTTCCCTACATAATATTCTGAGAAATTAAAACACAGAAGCTATCCTAACATATTCTTCCCTGATTAACCATTTTCTGACCACTACTTACGAATCGGACCATATCTACCTCATATGGACTCCAAATCGAGTGATTCCAGTGGCTAAAAATCTGTTAGACATAGATATACATTTTTTATGTTAATCATTTGTTTTAATTCCTTACTGATTCTTCCCAGAATTTAAAAAAACAAAGCTTAAAAGTTTGTCATCCATAGCCATACCTATGCAGAACTATCTACACCAGCCTAAGTATTTAAACATACATAATATGTGACATGATATAGCAACATTCATGACCAATCATCAAAGTTCTAAGATCAAAATCTCATATAAGTATTATAATTTTCAAAAGTTCTCTTCAAAAAGAAATATTGTTAAACTTACCTTGAGCACTTAGTCCTCTAGATTTCTCCTTCCACTTTCTTCCTCTCTTCCTCTCCTTTCCTCACTCTACCTTGCTTCTATTTTTCCTCTCCCTCACTTGGACAAAATTCCAATGTTATAAGGGTGGGTTTTGCTTTCATAGACTATCAAATAATTTATCTTTCATAATCATGGGTCTACCTTATGACAATTAGGATGCACTTGGTTGAATTTTTGGAAAACAAACAACTTATGGTCTTGTCTTCCTCTTCCTTAGTCAAGATATTCATAGGAAAAGGAGATTTGTATTTTAAAAATTATGATGATATGTTCTTAAGATAAGGGACAAGGTCCCTTTGATTTAGGGATACATTTCCTTTTTCTTTTGTCTTAATCAAGTATGATAGGTTTGCCTTTTTAGGTGGCAAATTTCCAACCCTTGAATCTTCCCTGCTTAGCTAAAATTATTTGTGTAGGATAAAGATGTTTTGTCATAATACTATGTATTATTACCCACTTGCTAAAATTATGAGTGTAAGATATAGATGTTTTGTCCTAATGTCATGTATTATCATACCACTTGCTAAAATTATGAATGTAGGATATCACACCACTTGCTAAATTTTTGTCATAATGCCATGTCACCTAATCTTGATTACACCATTATTCCATCACTTTATTTTTATTTTTATTTTTATTTTTATTTTTTCTCTTGGGTTTGGGCTCATTCTTGCCCATTTACTTTACTTTGGTTTAAATTCTACCTTTCATAATGGGCTTATCACATTTTCATGATTTTTGGGCTACAAGTCCAATTTCTATATCCTAGTCCAAATCTATGTTTTATTTCTTCCTTGGACTATCCTATTAATTTGCTAAAAATTCATGTGAAATAGAAAAACTCTATATAAAGTGTCCATAGGTAAAAGTCCAATTTATGGGTGGAGATACTAAACTTAGTAACATTAACTCTTAAATTAGGAAAAATTACCCTAATCCAATCTTCTTGAAATTTTAATACCTTTACTGACTTCACAAAAATTTATCTTTCTTACCCAAGAATTTCACCTTTCTTTAGTATATTTAATTTCCTCTTAAGTTTTCTCTCTTTACCTATTCCATTAATGTTAGAATATTTCTATGCATATACGTAAGGTAAAGAATTTATAAGGATTATATTTCCTTAGATATCTAAAAATTGTCTAATAAATTTTATTTTCTTATGGGATGTTACACTTGCCATACTCCCACACCTAGAAAATCTCAGCTTTCCCAAACCCAGAAAGCATCTAGCGAATCCTTCTGCAACCCAAATCCTAGCCATCCCGTGGCCAACTCCCTCACCCAGCCCTTCCACTTCACCCACACCCCAACCCGAATCCCGCTGCATTACCCATGCCTTAACTAGCACCAAAACCTAATCCCCCTCACCATTCTCCCCAACCTATCTCCTTCCATTACCCATACCCATGCTTCCCCTTCCTTGCACCAGCCTACCCGAAACCCATTCTCACATTACCAACCTCATGTTGAACTGAAGATTGCAGGTAACTAGTTACTCCTTGCTGCATTCCATCATACTTCACCCAGGTAACTTATAATTTCTTGCAATTTCTTTCAAATTCTAGATTGGACCTTCTGGACTTGCTGATTGATTCTGATTGGTCTGTTTATGTTACTGCATTTGAGCTTCAATTTTCTGGTATAATGCCTTAAACTTTCTAAACTTCCCTTATCTGCCATTGACCATAATTGTAGCCAAAATTTTGCCCTTGTTTACCACATAAAGCTGGATTAATTTTTCCTGAATATATAAATTTTCATGCTGCTTGGTATTCTGCTTTACTTCTCAGTCACTGCACTAGAACTTCCTTCCCACTATTTAGACTTGTTGAATGGTTTATCTGAATTATGGAATATGTTTAATTGAATGGATGGATTTAGAATACATGCTCTGCACACTGAAAGCTACTGCATTTTGCATATTACCTTAGTGCATTAATTAGCTAAGATAATGTTGGACTAATTTGCCTAGATTTTCCTATTTGAGGTATAAAATTGACTTTACCATTGACTGACGTTTTCTACTGGTTTTTCTGCACCATTGAGACACATATGACCAGTTTTGTTCCTAATTTGAATTGTCCTTGCTGCATTTAACTTCAGAATTATAAATTTTTGTTTTACAGTTGAATCTTGATCTCTAGTTTAACACTGTGACTGCAATCCTTGATTAATTAGTTTTTAGGCCTGCACATCCTATTCCCCTTTTGCATTTGATTACATATCATCACATATGGGTCCCAAAAGAGCTAGAACTGGCCAATCATCCTCCCAATCCCAACAACCACGTAGAGGATTCCTCACCAAATAAATGAGTATGGTATTGTGTTTGTTGATAATAGTCAACGGACACGATACGATACTCTAATTAAACGGGGAATGCTGAGTACCTGCTACATCGATGAGGAATGTTTAGACCGGTTAGGTCTTTTAAATGACGTCCACTACTTAGTTGATAGGATTGGGTGGAATACATTCATTACACTATGATACCCAGCCTATACTAGGACCACCTTAGAGTTTTTTAGCTCAGTTAATGTAGTCCTGTTTTAGGGTCCCAACGTCGATCAGGGCTGTGTTAATTTTAGAATGTTTGACCATACTTTTATCTTAACATTGGCTGAATTTAATGCACTATTTAGACTACCTCCTGGGGGAACTAGATCAGTCCCCTCAAGTTTTCTTGCCCAACCTTTTTGGAACTCAATTTCTGTTGGAGGCCAGTATAGTGCATCAAGTTCAAAAGCCTCTTTCATTTGCAACCCCACTTTTAGATATTTACAGCGCCTAATGGCCCATACTATTTTTTATAGGGCTGAGAGTGATGGGGTTGCAAATCAAATGGAGCTTTACTTTCTTTATGCCATGGTACACGGTACTAAGGTGGATACTGGAGCCTTCATGGCTCAACAAATGGCCCGAGTAGGTAGTGTAATGAATGGTAAGGTGGTTATAGGGGGCCTAGTTACTACAATAGCTAAAGGGCTGGGATTTGAGGCAAATCTCCAGGGAATGCAACCAGTAGTTGGCAGCAGCAGGATTGATTTGGAATCCTTCCTGCATATGAAACTCATTGTCAAGAAAAATGCTGACTATTGGTTGTATCTCAGAGGACATAGAATCTTCCGTCTCCCTAACCCTATTAGGACTGCAGTTACCAGTGAGGAGAACTAGTTATACCCTTTAGAGGAGAGTAGAGAGGGTGATGAGATTCCACCAGAGAGGGATAATTTCCCACTTGAGCCACTTTTGTCTCTCCCACCCCCACCCCCTTCTCATTTTACTGACAATGCAGGTACATCATATGCTCCCCTAGAGGATCAGGAATCTATCTCTTCGAGACTCAACCGCATTGAGGCAGAGCAACTATCACAGAGATCTACCCTCCATGCCATGCAAGATTCCATCCAAAGCATGCAGGGAATGATGCAGGCATGGTACACCTGGCACTTGGGTCAGAACCCACCTCCACCTCCTCCAGACAACCAGTAAGCATGTAAGTCACTTATCCCTTTTCCTCTTCTTTCATTATTACTAACATTAGGGACAATGTCAAGCTTAAGCATAGGGGAGTAGACTTTAGCTTTTAGGTTTGCACTGGATGAACTTATGATCTGCACTGGTTATTTCCATTGACTGATTTAGTTGTCTTTTGCATGTATATATTGTACATATCACATCCCTCTTGTTTTATTCCATAATCACATAGTTTTCTATTTTAGAGATAGATTGATGTAATATAGGTTAATTTTAGCTCATGAACATGTGATGCACAATAAGATATGAAATAGTTAGTTTAAATTTTAGTCTCTCTCTTCTAGGATTAAACCTCTAATTTTTTTAAAAACATCTATCCTATTGTGCTGTGAATTGTATGTCTTTATTGATTTTTAACACTATGAGAGTGTGAAGGCTGGGAGACGTGAAAAATGAGGGAATGTGGATCTCAAAAAGTTTTCACTCTGAATACCCTTTCAAGGCACCAGAAAGGCCCTAGTATGAGTACCTAGCTGCCTTTACCCTAGAGAGATGGAGCATAAAATGCACTCACTGCATATTTCTATTTAAAAAATGATGAATGAAAAAAAATGATGAGAAATAAAAGAAATTGAGTGAGAAAAAGAGTGAGTAAAATAGAAATTAAGTTAAGGCAATATAGGGAGATCTAAAGGATAAGGTGGCCTACTTGAGTGTCTAAAAATCAATTAGATACATACATCCAATGGTACTAATAGAAGTCAATATATAATAGGAGAATTTTGGTTTAGTTTTAGAAGAACAAATACTATCTGATAAATGTCTATTCATATATCTGTTGTGTGTAGATTGAATGAGTGAAGAATTTTATTTATTGCATTCATCTATTATTTGAAACTTGTATGCATCAACTCTCTTCCTTTTGATTTGACATGTTATTTTCTTGAGGACAAGCAAAGATTTAAGCATATGGGAGTTGATAAAGGGAAAATTTGAGTACTTAATGGCTATATTTTATCCCCTAATTTAAAGTAAACTTCTGATTATTCCCCTGTTTTTGGTTATGCTTTGCTCTGGATACTGCTTTGGTTTGTTTTATGCTTGTAGGTTAGCAAAAAAGGCCAAGAAACAAGGGAAACACTTATGAGAGGAGTCTTATGGACTTGGAATGTAACAACTCCATTTATGTAAATGTAACAATTTTTTTTTCTTTTTTTTTTTATATTTGTAAAATTCCATGAAGTTATTACTACTTTAATTCTAACCATTTAACTCGTAATAATAATCACTTTAACCAAGCATAATTGTTATTAACAGTGATACAATAATGAGTTTCCATACACACTATTATTTTCCAAACTACACACCATTATTTTACAAACATTTGTACAAAGATACATATTAGCTTTAATCATCTATGTCGACTACTTCCGGGGACACTGGTGCGGGTGGCATCTCCATCGGAATCTCAGTCACATCTACGACAGTTACATCTGAAATAACTGGTAGTTGCCCAAGGTAGGGCACCTCGATCCAACGTACGGAAATAATAAGTGTCATAGAGAAAATCTACATATTTATTCTTCTGAACATGATATGGAAATATAGTGAGAATTAAATCCCAGTAAGTTCAACAATAAATCATAATTTACCATCAATATAGTTCATCATGTCATGTTCAGCTGTACAAACTACAGAAAATATCTTTGGTCACATGAATGCATTATATCTATGCACATAAGAATCATACAATAATGATATGTATGACAGGATTAATTATTTTCAGAATATCATATGATGGCCATCAACATATTCTCATTTCAAGCTACCCCAGTCAAGGTGAGTATCCTCTACTCTCCGGTACGGGCTTTTCTCGCTCCGTCCGACATGGCCCACTTTCTCTTTCTTTTCTCATTAACATGATCATAACCGTTGGTAGGGCGTCCCCTACTGGTGCACCACACGGATTTCCATGTGACCGTGCTCATTTTTTTTCTTTTCACAATGATAGCCAAAAATATGCTTTCAATAACAAGTATGTTCATCAAAATATAACTATTACCATAAATCATTAGTAATCATTCCATGAACATAACCATTTCAAATATCACTTTATAAAATATTTCCATGTCAAAATTTCACACTTAAGAAAGTAAGAAGTTCATACAATGGCAATGGCTATGGCATATTTTATTATTTTCATTTATAAGATTCATCTTCTTTTTTAAATATTAATTTCATCTCTTCATTTTCTTTATGCTTGGCCTTTAGTCAAATTCTTCTTATTTATATCATTTCTAACACATGTTCTTACAAATTTATAGAGCATTTTCCTGCAATTTGATTTCTACTATTACCCTATAGTTAAAGAGGTTCATCTAGGGTAGAAAAATGTTGTAAATAGGTTTCACCAACTTCCAACTAGGGGTGTAATTAGGTTCGGTTCGGTTCGGTTTTAGACCTTAACCAAACCGAACCGACCATAAAAAAAAAATTTGGACCTATTCAGTTCGGTTGGTTCGGTTTTTTTAAAAAAAAAATTTGCCAAATTTTTTAAATTTTTGGCCCATTTGAATTTTTTTGGGCCTATTTTTTTTTATTTTTTGGGCTTATTTCGAATTTTTTGGGCCCATTTCAAAAAATTTAAAAAAAATTATGTAAATTATTTTTAAAATATAATAAAAAATAAATTTAATAATATAAATTAAATATATTAAAAATAATTTGGTTCGGTTCGGTTTGATTCAGTTTGACCATCCCAACCGAATCAAACCGATCGGTTTATCAAAAAAAAAACCGAACTAAACCGATTTTAATCGGTTTGGTTCGGTTTTTGGTTGGTTCGGTTTGTTTTTTTCGGTTTGGTTCAGTCCGATTCGGTTTTTGTTCACCCCTACTTCCAACACGGTTTGGCCATGTTCCAGGACACGGCCATACTTAAAAAATACTTCAAATGTACTCAAAAACAGCCCCCGAACACGGCTAACCCGTGCTTGAAGCACCCAGAACACGGCCTGGCCGTGTTCTGTGACCTTTTCTCACTAATCAGAGTATAACTCCCTCATTTTAAGTCCGATTGAGGTGATCTTGGTGTCTATGGAAAGTTAAGAAAACTATATAAAACTATTATGTTAATCATATCAGCCAAATAGTAATATATCTTGGTGTTATTACTCCCTTAAATTCAATATTATTTCTTCTCGAGTAGGTTCTAACATTTACTTACTAATCTGACTATATCTCCCACATAAAAATTCCAAATTAAGTGATTCCAGTGGCTAAACATCTGTGACACATAAATATATAATTCATATGTTAACCATTTATTTTAATTCCTTATAGAATTTTTCCATAAATTAAAACATCGAAGCTATCCTAACATATTCTTCCCTGATTAACCATTTTCTGAGCTTTGTTTACTAATCGGAACATATCTACCTCATATGAACTCTAAATTGAATGATTCCAGTGGTTAAAAATCTGTGACATACATAGCTATAATTCTTATGTTAACCATTTATTTTAATTCCATACAGATAATTCCTAGAAATTAAAATACAGAAGTTATCCTAACATATTCTTCCCTGATTAACAATTTTCGGACCTTTGTTTACTAATCAGAACATATCTACCTCATATGAACTCTAAATTGAATGATTCCAATGGCTAAAAATCCGTGACATACATAGCTATAATTCTTATGTTAACCATTTATTTTAATTCTACACAGATAATTCCCATAAATTAAAATACAGAAGCTTAAAATTTTGCCACCCATAGCCATACCTATGCAGAACTATCTACACCAACCTAAGTATTCAAACATACATCACATGCAAGATCAATATGTAACATGATATAGCAACATCCATGACCAATCATCAAAGTTCTAAGATCAAAATCTCATATAAATATTATAAGTTTCAAAGGTTTTCTTCAAAAAGAAATATTGTTAAACTTACCTAAGAATCTCCCTAGCTTACTTAGTGAATTGGTTTTCTTGTTTCCTCTTGAAAGAAGTAACAAGATTCCTCCCTTCCCTTAGCTTTTCTAGCAGCTTAGGTAAGAGAAGGAGGGTAAATTTTTGAACCTCAAGGATGAAGAAGAAAAATGGATTCAAGTGGAGATTAAGGTAACTTACCTTGAGTACTTAGCCTTCTAAACTTCTCCTTCTTCTTCCTTCCTTTCTTCTCCTCTCTTTCTCTCCTTTCCTCACTCTACCTTGCTTCTATTTCTCTCTCTTCCTCACTTGGACGAAATTAAAATGTTGTAAGGGTGGGTTTTGCTTATATAGACCACCAAATAATACACCTTTCATGATCATGGGTCTAGCTTATCACAATTAGGATACACTTTGTTGAATTTTTGAAAAACAAACAACTTATGTTCTTGTCTTCCTCTTCCTTAGTCAAGATATGCATAGGAAAAGGATATTTGTATTTTGAAAATTATGATGATATGTTCTTAAGATAAGGGACAAGGTCCCTTTGATTTAGGGATTCATTTCCATTTTCTTTTGTCTTAAACAAGTATGACAAGTTTGCCTTTTTAGGTGGCAAATTTCTAGCCCTTGAATCTCCATTATTTGGTTGATATTATTTGTGTGGGATAAGAATGTTTTGTCCTAATGCCATATATTATCATACCACTTGCTAAAATTATGAGTGTAGGATATAGATGTTTTTGTCCTAAAGCCTTGTATTATCATGCCACTTGCCAAAATGATAAATGTAGAATCACACCACTTGCTAAATTTTTGTCTTAATGCCATGTAACCTATTCTTTATTATTATTACATTATTATATCATCACCTAATTTATTTTATTTTATTTTTCCTCTTGGATTTGGGTTTATTCCTACCCATTATGGGCTTATTCCTACCCATTTTCTTCGCTTTGGATAAAATTCTACCTTTCTTGGAGGGCTTGGTCACATTTTCATAATGTTTGGGCTAATGGTCCAATTACTATATCCTAGTCCAAGTCTATGTTTTATTTCTTGCTTAGGTTATCCAATGGGCTTGCTAGAAACTTATGTGAAGTGGAAAAACTCTATATGAAGTGTCCATAGGTAAAAGCCCAATGTATGGGTAAAGATTTTAAACTTAGTAACTCTAGTTCTTGAATTAGGAAAAATTACCCTAATCCAATGTTCTTGAAAATTTAAGACCTTTACTTGTTTCTAAAAATTTATCTTCCTTATCCAAGAATTTTGCATCTCTTTAGTATGTTCTTTCTAATTTTTTCCTGTTAGGTTTTCCCTCTTTATTTGTTCTCTTAATGTTAGAAACATTTTCTATGCATATACATAAGGTGAAGAATTTCTAAGGATTATATTTCCTTAGATATCTAAAATATTGTCTAATAAACTTTATTTCCTTAATTATCAATAAAAGAAACGAAATTAGGGATGTTACATGGAACATGCTGAGGAGGAAACCCTGAAGAAATTGGCAAATTTTGAGCCTGACAGCTTGAAGCACAGCCAGGCCATGCTCTGTGCAGAAGTTAGAGAAAAGTCCCAGAATTCAGCCCGAAGCACGGCCAAGCTGTGTCCTAGAACACATTCATGCTTCGTGTCTGTACAGCATGTGATTTTTAGGATTTTGAGCAACCAAGTTGATACATATGCATGGGGAAACGCAGAGGAACACATTAAGACTTGGATAGACATCTTAGACTCAATTTTTAGGCCTAGAAAACACTCTTAGATTAGGTTTTTACTTGAATCATTGTTGAATTTTTGTTCTAGAGTAGGATTTACACCAATGGAAGGTTGTATTTCATCTTTACTTTTTTGCAAACTAGGTTTCATCTTTCTACTTTAGTTCTCCACTTCTTCTTCTACTCTTTCTTTTAGTTTGTATTGAACATATATGATTACTTTATTGAATTTGATTATATTTTCTCTTTCAATTATGCTTGAGCAGACTTGATCTAGGGTGTTGGTAAACCCACTTATGATGTAATGATACACTGTTCTAATTGAATCATTGGAACCCTAATTGTATTATCCATGGTTAATTAGGATTGACTATTATGCATTGATTATATGAGTTGATGAATGTCTGGCCAATGTTTTCTCACGTCGTAGGATATTAATTAAAGAACTAAAAGGTGAAAATTAATACCAGAACCTAATAGTTAATTAGGGATATCTTAATCACAAAAGTAGTTTAAAGTTCTCTAGGAATCAATCAATTAGTGGGCAAGAGAAAACCGATTAATTGACTTCCATGGTTGGCATAGAGCTCAATGGACCTAGGTTGAACTAAGAACCACGAAAATAGGCAATTGGATCAACCTAGGTACGATTAGTAATGCTTGAACGAGGTTGCTAATTAATGAAGGCTAAACCATTCCCAATTACCTAGATAATTACAATTAGAGGTACAAGTTGGATGTTGAATATCATAAGTATGGTGAACCCTAACCCTAGGCTTTGTTAATTGAATTCTTAATTTACTTAATTGTGACAAACTCTCCATTAAATTACATCAATTTAGATAGTATATTTTGTATCACTCTAGTAATTGACATTTTTCTCTGTGGGATATGACCCGTGCTCGCCAAACTAACTAGAGTTACACCGTGCACTTGCGGTTAATTATAAAACAGACACAACATCTTTCCCTAAAAAACAACCAAATGCGTCCTAATTGTGATAAGGTAGACCCATGATTATGAAAGGTGAACCACTTGATAGTTTATTTAAGCAAAACCCACCCTTATAACATTATAATTTCGTCTAAGTAAGGGAGAGGAAAAATATAAGCAAGGTAGAATGAGGAAAGGAGAGAAAGAAAGGAGAAGAGAGGAAGAAAGAGGAAGGAGAAGTCTAGAGGACTAAGTACTCACCCTTCTTCTCTTATTTAAGCTACTAGAAAAGCTAAGGGAAGGGAGGAATCTTGCTACTTCCTTCAAGAGGAAACAAGAAAAATAATTCACTAAGTGAATTAGGGATATCTTTAGGTCCATTTAACAATATCTCTTTTTGAAGAAAAACTTTGAAATTTGTAACATTTATATGTGATTTTGATCTTAGAACTTTGATGAAATTTACAATATTTTCTACTTTGATGATTGGTCATGGATGTTGCTACATCATGTTACATGTTATCTTTCATATGATGGATGTTTTGAGCATTTCGGTTGGTGTGGAAAGTTCTGCATAGGTATGGCTATAGGTGATAAAATTTTAAGATTTTTATGCTACTATTTTGTATATTTGAATGTAGTCAAAAATTGATGAAAGATGATTAGATGTAAATTAGGATGAAAATGGAAGAGGACGTAATAAAATGATGAACTAAAACTTTAGGAAAGGTTTGGTTAGGAAACTAGATTTTGGAGTAATCAAGGAAGCTTCTATTTTTGAAATTTTAGGAAGCATCAGTTAGGAATTAAAATAAATGCTTAACATGATAAATATAGAAATATGTCTCACGGATTTTTAACCAAGGAAGAATCTATTAAGTATGCTTTTGTGTTTGAATTTCTGAGATAAATCTATAGGGAATTAAAAGAAATAATTAACATAATAATATAGATATATGTCTCATGAATTTTTAGCCACTGAAATCATTCAAATTGGAATCAATTTGAGGGGGATATGGTTTGATTAGTAAGAAGAGGTCAGAAACTTGCTAACTAAGGAAGAATCTGTTAAGTATGCTTCTGTGTTTGAATTTATGGGCACAATCTATAGGGAATTAGAGGAAATTATTAACATAATAAATATAAATATAGATATATGTACCGCGGATCTATAGGCTCTTAAATCACTTAATTTGGAGTCCAGATGAGTGAGATATGGTTAATTAATTAGTAGAGATCAGAATCAGTCTAAAATCCAGGGTGGTAAATATAAACGTTTTTATTTTTGATTTTCTGGGAATAATTAGTAAGGAATATGAAGACATGATAAACATGAAAGTTGTATATAATTGTCTTAGTTTTTTATAGGCTTTCAACTCAACTCAATTGGAGTTCGTATGAGGGAGATATGGTCAGAATAGTTAGTAGAGGTCTGAACCAAGACAAGAAGAAATAACAATGAATTTGAGGGAGTAGTAACACTATGATTACTTAAGATTTCACTAAAATGTTTAACATAATAGTTTTATAGGATTGTCTTATCTTTCAATTGACACCAAGATCACCTCAATCAGATTTAAAATAAAAGTGTTATGCTCTGTTTAGTGAGAGAGAAAAATAATATTTAGAAAAGAATAAGAATCTTATAAATGAAAATAATAAATTACTAGTGTATGCTATAGCCATTGCCATTGCATAAACTTCTTACCATCTTAAGTGTGTAATTTTGACTTGGAAATATTTTATAAAGTGATATTTGAAAATGATTATGTTCATGGCAAGATTGTATTTTACCAATGATTTTTAGTAATGATTATGGTTTGATGATAAATCATGACATGTGAATATAATGAACATACTTGTTATTGAAATCATATTTTTGGCTATTAACGTGAAAAGAAAAGAGACGAGCACGGTCACATGGCGGTCCGTGTGGTGCACCAGTAAGGGACGCCCTACTCACGGCTATGATTATGTTAATGAAAAAAGAAAGAAAAAGTGTGTCATGTTGGACGGAGCGAGAAAATCCCATACTGGAGAGTAGAAAGTACTCACCCTGACCGGGGTAGCTTGATATAAAAATAAGTTTCATATGATATTCTGAAAGTACTCACCCTGACCGGGGTAGCAGCTCTAGATGCAGGAAAATAACGTTCTAAAAACATTATGTTCATCTCATTCCAAGTAGTGATAGTACTAGAGGGAAAATAATACAACCAATCTTTGGCTAAATCACTTAATGAAAAAGGAAAAGCCCTGAGTTTTATTTGTTTTTCAGTTCCCCCAGGGGGCTTCATGCTAGTACATACTACATGGAATTCCTTCAAGTGTTTATGCGGGTCTTCACCTGCAAGTCCATGAAAATTAGGTAAAAGATGAATTAATCCAGATTTCAACTCAAAATTAACATTGTCATTAAGATTAGGAAAAGTAATGCATAAGGGTTGCTGATGCAAATCTGGAGCTACAAGCTCCTTTAGAGTGGGATGCCTCGCCATGGTTACTTCCTCCTTTTCTTGATCAATGTCCTCTTGAAGTTCTCTTCTGTGCCTGTATACAGATTTTCCAATATCTGGATTGAACTCTAAATTTTGAGAATTAAAAGAACAAGTCACAGGAATAAATAAAAATAAAATCACAAAAAGTAATAGACGCAGTCCCCGACAATGGTGCCAAAATTTGGTGCGTACTGTCACAGGTACACCCAAATTGATACCTTACCTCAAAACTAACCTGTAGTAGTACGAGTAAGGGTCGATCCCACAGAGACTAGAATTACCTTATGTGATTGAGAAAGGGGAGAATTGATAATTGTAAATAAACCCAAGTAAGCAATAATGAAAGTAAAATAAGAGAGAGTGATTAATGATAAAGATGTTGGTTTCAATTGATATCCACCGTCAAGGGATTGTATTGATCATTGACAACATAATCAATCTGTAATTGAATATCTATCATTGGTTTTCTAACCCTGTTCCTCCTTAAGTCTAATAAATTAATGACAATCGCACTAATTAAACCTTAATTAACAAGCAATCCTTTAGCACGTCGGTAAAGCATAACGTATTAACTACATGAAGAACTAAAGAAACTGACAGAGTTAAACAAATACAAACACATCGGCTATATCTAATTTAGTTAATTATTCATCATAGGTCTAATGATTTATAATCCAAAATCGTCAAACCTATTTGCCTCATGAATAACAGAATTGAAGACTTTGTTCAAAACATAATTCAGCGGTAGATTAAGACAGATAATATACAAGTAGGCCTTCTAGCAATCATATGAATAATCATTGAGAAGAACAGATAAATAATCAATACTCAATTCAAATTGAAATAATAAAATCAAATCCACATCTCACAATGCATGAAGATCCCTTGAGGTTTTAATCTACCTCAACCAACTAAAAAGAACTAGCCACGCAGGGCCATAAGGAAATCTAAAGAAGAATTGAAGAATGTAACTAAGAACTTGGATGAATGATTAAATGCATTCTCTGCTTGCTTTCCTCACTTTTTATAGATTAACTCCTCCTAATCGAAGTATGAGTGTTTCTAGGTCAAATCCCGGCCCATCGGGCTTCAATTGGAGTCAAAAAGACCTAAAATTTGCGAATTCAGTGACCTGATGCGGTGGCGAGCGCCACAGTGCTCTACTCGGGCACCCCGGTGCTTCGAGTCTGCAATGACGCAGCGCCACGGCGCCCAGAAAATTACAAAATTTGTCAAAGTGTCGAACACAAAAGTTGTAGCTCTATGTCTCTTCTTTCCATATCCTTTGGAATCACCTTAATCTAATCTAACGTTAAGGAGATATATTAAAATTAGTGACCAAAGGTCAGAATTCATCCTACCGCACTGTGATTCTGATTTTCAAGCTTTGTAACGCTATTAAATCTCCTGAATTTGACCAAGTGTTCAACATAAAAGTTGTAAAGAATTGTGTTATCTTTACACAGCCACTTGAATCACTTTGATTGGAGTTCATAAGAGGGAGATATGCTCAAAACAGTACTGAAAGATCTGGAATAATGTAGCATTTTTCCATGAATTTCTTCTCTTTTTCTTCTCTTTTCTTCTTCCTTTGTTCCTACAACACAAAACACAAAACTAAGCTAATTCGTAATTATATTTTACTTAAATCAAACAAAAAGTAAGTTTAAAGGTATTAATATCATGCTTAATTAAGATCACATCATTAATTTATCCAACTTCTAAAACAATACATCAACTTTAAAAGTTAGATAATTAAATACATCAATTTTATACATACCTACGAGTTTTCTAGATGGCTGCCTCTCACTAGACTAGTAGTAGTGAATCTAAGCCATATTTTCAATCAGCTCATCAACCTCATCAACTATTTTATTCATTAAGGCTCCTCCTGCTGCAGCATCCATAAACATACGGTTGCTGTATATTAATCAATTGTAGAATGTATGGACTATAAGCCATTTTTATTGTAATAACCGTAAAATTTAACAAAAATTTTAATTAAAGAAAATTTAGAATAAAAGAGAGAATATTGAAAATAGAGATAAGAACCGTAGAAAATATGTATATTTACTACATGGGTTAAAGAAGTACAAAAAAAATATGAGAATGTACGTTTTGGCGCGTAATTTTTATTTTTAAATGATAGTATTTTGCTATAAGTAAATATGTTTTTATTTGTTTAAAAATGATTATGTCTTGATAAAAGTAAGTAGACTTTTAAATAAAATAATTATTGTGTTGCTTAAAATAATTATACCAGCCTCTAATGAACTTTTGTTGTATTTTTAGAAATATTCTTTCTTTTAATATGAATAAAGATATTTTTTTTAGATTTGTTTTATTGTGCTTTTTATCAAAAAAATCATGATTTAAGAGTTTAACCAAAGGTTTATGAGAATGTAAATTTTTAGAAATTTTTGAGCTATTTTAGGATGAAAAACGGAATTTATATGAATTTATATAAAAGAAAATCCTATCATTAATTATTAAATAATAATAATTATTATTATTAAAATAAAAAATAAAGAAATAAAAGTGGAAGGGGGCGGACGACGCTATGAGATTTTCTAAAAATCGAAATGGATGAATAGTGAGTGAATAGTAACCTTCAACTTTATCTCTAGATCTGGAGTGCCTATTGGCTTCCGATCTCAAAACTGAGGGTGCTACTAGATTCAAGACGAAGAATACTACGGTTTTGACCAATTAATTTTTCAAATCAGCCGTTGAATCGTCGTAGATCTGAAGTGGAAAATCTCAAAAAAAGGTAAATTCTGAAACTTTTACTTAGAGACCTCTAATTGAAATTCTAACACCATAAATGGATTTAGAAACTAGATAAACCTTGGGATATGTAGATTTTTGGCCATCTAATAGCCTTTTTGTTCGTCGTGAATAGTGTTTTCCGGCGGTGAATAGTGACCAAGTTCCCGAAGTTGCTTTCTTGATTTTTGGACCCTCCGTATACGTTTTTTAGGTCAATTTGATTAAATAGTGATTGGAAAAGTACATTTTAGGGTTGTCCAAACTGGAGTCCTTATTTGTGAGTAGATGATTCTTCCTATAGCTTGCGTTATATTCTTCTTGATATTTGAGCATGTATACGATTATGTTTATGAGATATTTACACTTTGATATGTTTCTGAAATACATTAAAATGATCTCAATTGTTTATAATTTGAAATATGATTCAAGAAGAGTATGGTATTTGAAAATGGATTTCTGAACTCATGATGTATCTGATTTCACATGTATTTCTCATTAAATGATAAAGTGAATATTTATGCATGTGGCATTATTTATAAAGCTATATGTTTGCCTCAGATATAGGCATGTATACATGATTCCCCTGAATGGGAAGTTTTGACAGATGAATATATAGAGACTGAAAGTCTGCATTATATTGAGAATTTTATACTGAATTATATGGCATATGTGCATATGATATTGATTTATACAGTGATATGTTTGCCTCGGATATGGGCATATATACGTGATTCCCCTTATTGAAAAGTTTTGACAGAGGAATATACTGAGAATGAAAATGCTGTATTTTAATAGTACGTTTATTTTGATTAAGACGGAATATATGAAATTATGGTTTTATGGAGGAATCCTATTGGAAACACTGTCTGCTAACAGCAGATGATGTTAGCCCTGGTGTGCAACTTGATTACCTCAGCTAGCAGGGGAGGTGGTGCTAGCCTTGTGTGAGAGCCAACACACTGGAGATGATATGTGAAGGAGAGCGGAATGCCTCCTATATATGGTCGAGATACCAATTATATGAGATGTTATTTGTCTTCCCTTGCTGTGTGCTTGGGAAAGACCCATACATAGTCCCTTCGCGTGTCCTCTTGAATGGTAGTAGGGCAAACCTCAGCGGGATGCTAAGTTTAAGCAAATCTTATAGCACCAAAGTACGGAAGTGGTTAGACTCTAATATGATGGTTCTGATATGGGATCCTCCGAATATTTTATGACAAATGTTTTCATGCATAACATGATTTGGTTAATGATTATACAGTATTGAGTATTATTTTGAACTTGATTTGAATATTATTTATACAGTACCGCATACGGTTTGAAATTCTTGAATATGATTTTTGAACAGAGAATATTTGAAAATACAGGTCCCATATGGATGTATTTCTGAAATGTAATTTTTGATGAAATAAATTTTATTATGTGAGTACATCCATATGTTGACCTAAGAGGTCATAGGAGGTCTTATCTGCTCACTGAGTTGTAAAACTCACTACACATGGTTGACATATTTTTCAGATAAAGACCTATAGTTTGGTCCTGCAGCTTCTTGATTGACTAGGTGTCGCACTTCTGTGATGAGCCTAAATTGTTTCTGGGCTCTCAGTGTTTTATTTGTAATATAATTGTACTCTAGAGTTGCTCTAAACGCCACAGGCAGGATCCCTGCTTCTGTTGTACTCTGATGTATATGTACTTGATTTGTATATAGTATCTGTATGGGAAAACCTATATGTATCTGTTTCCTTGATAAATGATTGAGATATTCATGTTTATGGAAAATATATGTTCATGATATACGTGTTCACGTGCCCTAAAATTATGGGCATGACAAGTTGGTATCAGAGCATTAGGTTTCCTTGTGACTATCAGAGCAAAGGATTCTTTAGTAGGACCTTTAGTATCGATATAAGCCGGACATATTTATACTTCAGGTGCTGCTGAGGGATTCTATAGGGTTTCAAATTCCTTTATATTCCAAGTTGCTAAAGTTTATAGTATAAGATAGAAAGTATCTATGGATCAATTATAGCTTGAAAGTGAAAGAGATATGCGTTTTAAAGAATTTAAGGAATTGTGACATATATCAAATATGAGGGTTTCTGAATGTGATATTTGGTGTACCCAGTTGTCTAAATATGGTAGACTTTGATGTGATATTGAGAATGGATTAGTTGGCATTATGTCATGTCATTTTCACTTTAAGGTGATTCTTGGAGAATTTTTTTCTTGATACAAGGAGATCGTAGTGAGATACCCAGTAATCTAATCTCTGCTTTAACATCCCATAGTGATTATAAAAAGGTGTCACGAATATTTGGTAGTGGTGAGAGATGTTGATATAAAGTATACCAGTGTAAATCAAATTCCAGTGGTTAGAGAATTTTCTAATGTATTACCTGAGGAATTTCCAAGACTTTTTCGAAACGATAAATAGAATTTGGTATTGATTTACTTCTTGGAACTTAACCAGTGTCTATATTTCCATATAGAATGGCAACCACTGAACTTAAGGAATTGAAAAAGAATTAGTTACATGACGTGTAAGACAAGGGATTTAAAAGCCCTAGTACTTTTTCTTAAAGTATTTCAGTTTTATTTGTGAAAAAGAAAGATGGATCACTATGACTATGCATAGCTTATAGACAGTTGAATAAAGTGACAATGTGGAATAAGTACTCATTACCTTGTATAGATGATCTGTTTGACCAATTATAAAGTGCTCAACATTTTTCAAAAATTGACTTGATTTGATATCTAGATATCATCAATTAAGGACAAGAGAAGAGGATATTGCAAAAATTGCTTTTCGGATTCGGTATAGACACTATGAGTTTTTAGTTATGTCATTTAGATTGGAAAATGCCCTAGCTACATTCATAGATTTAATGAATAAGTAATTAAGTCATCTCTGAATTAAAATGTTATGATATTTATTGATGATATACTAGAATATTCGAAGAGTTCAGAGGATCATAAGCAATATTTAAAGATAGTTTTACAAACTCCAAGGGAGTATCAGCTATATACTAAGTTCTCAAAATAGGAATTTTGACTTAGTAATATTACTTTCTGAAGGTATGTGGCTAGCAAGATGGTATCTAAGAAAATCCTGAGAAAGTAAAAGGGGTACATCACATCTTGCTACAGTTACAGATGAAGATCCAAGTCCAATTTGCGCTTTCTACTGTTGTTTGTTGTCCATTCTATTTGAGCTGTAATTGGATCAGGTACATGAACATATGCTTGTAAAGCATCAATCAACTCCTCAGCATTTAAAGCTAAAATGAGAATTCGTCGTGCTGAGTGTGAGATGAACTTTTGTTCCACACCATGATCAAGAAAAGACAATAGACCATCAAAGAAGTGGTTAACATTTAACAAACCTATCAGTTTGTGATGCATATTTAGTTGTGCCCAAGAGACTATTTGGAAAATTTCTTCTAAAGTACCAAAACCCCCTGGTAAGGCAACGAAGGCATCAGCATTGCTCATCATTCTAGCCATGCGTTCATGCATGGAAGCAACCCTAAATTCTTCCTCAATTTTCTTTCCTATGATGTTGGATGCAGCTAGAGCTGTAGGAATAATACCTAGAACTTGACATTCTCCTACATGTACAGCTGTAGAGACACACCCCATTAACCCACGGTTACCTCCACCATAAACTAAATGAATTTTTCTTCTGGCCAGCACCATACCTAGGTTTTGTCCTGCTTTCACATATTCTTCATCTTTCCCAGGACTGGAACCACAAAAGACACAAATATTTCGAAATTGATGGAATGTGATTCCCTCCATAGTTGTACACACTTTAAGTATGAAAGTAAAGATACTAAAGTGTGTATTTATAGAATTCAGGGAAGGACATACATATGATAGCTATGTGAATAGGCCGGGCATAATTAGAACAACTATGTGAGTGATTGATGGATATCAGCTAAGTTGAAGGTAAAATTTTCAAAAATAACGGCAAGCATGTATATGTCCAGTAGTTGTGATAGTCGCTCATATTAGGCATATAAAGAGAATAAGGTTAAGATATCACCAGAAATTTTCTTTTTTCTTGTTGTCCTTGATGAAGGATTGATGTCTTGATTCTTGTAGGGAAGTTGTAGATAATAGGCGTTATTGTAGAAAAAAAAAAGAGTGAAGATGCAAACCAGATAATTATTGAAGAGGGACAATTAAATGATTTTTTTATTGTTTTCTCAATGTTCTTGCCAGTCGACTATCAGTATTATTAAATCGACTAGCTATTCTGAGAAATTTTAATTTGGACTGGTTATTTTACAGTTGATTGATTACAACTATTTTGAAGCAATCAACTGCATCTTACCAGTTAACTACGTATTCTTTGATTTTCACATATTTTTATAAACTCAGAAATGCTTCTTTTTCCTTGTGTTATCTTTCCACCGAATATCAACATATTTAAAGTAGATTATGACACATATATTCAAAACTTGCACCCACCGATTTTTTCCGAAATAGTAGCTAAGTTTTCTTTACAGATTTTCAAGACTTACGGCCACCGATTTTAACTTTCTCCAATACTTTGTCCAAACTTTTGACTTCCTAATTTGGCACCATGCTCTATTATGTATGCCACATTTTCTGCTGTATTGTCCTACATTAATATTTGGCATTAAATGCAAAATTCATTTCCCTCATTACAAGAAAAGTTAATTTTTTTTCTCTGAAACTCAATTATTATGCTGTCCAAGTGGTTAGTAGGTTAACGAAAAGTTTGAAAGGAATAGATGGATGATGGCCTTATGGTATTTTGGCAAATGTAGTCAAGAGAATTAATGGTGTTGAAGTTTTGAGGAATAAAATATGGGAATTAGGATTTAAATTAATCTTTGAACTCTTAATTTGGAAATATGGAGAATATTCTGAGAATCATATCCGAAAATAATGTAAGTGATCAATATATTTGTGTTAAAGGTTTATATTATGCTAAATCGAATCTAGTAGCTAGGATGTGAATTACGTTGAAATTGAAAATTCATGTATGAGTAGTTGTTTGGAAAGATCTTCTTGAAATGATTGGATGAATTAAACGAGATTGATATAAGTTAGAATGAGGTGGTTTTGGATATGATAGAAGAAAGGATTAAAAATTTTGACAATGAATTTAATGGTGTTAATAAGATGGTATAGAATTACTGTAATGAGGTAAGTTTGAATTATTAGACATGTGTCAATGGTACATAAATTTTATAAAAGGTTTGGTGGATTTATTGCTACGTATGTTTAGTATATTGATTAAAGGATTCTAGGATAGAAATAGATGATAGATTAAGATGATGATATTTATGGGATGATGTTGACATTTGAAAACCAAAAATGACTTGATAGAAGTTTGGAATAAGAAAAGATAGTTACCTAATATGGGTGTAAAGATGTTCTTTTATGTGTATGTTTCTAATATCAACTTATAGATATATGCATGCGAGCTTGAGGATATAAAGGAAGGAGATACTCAATGGTTTAAAAGTTCCTTATATGTATATGTATATATATATATATATATATATATATATATATATAGTATGTTGAATAAAATTTTGCATAAAGTGAAATTGATTAGAAAAAGAATACAAGCAACTCAATACCGGTTAAAAGTCTATAAGGACCATGAATGTTGAGCACTAGAAATTATCAGTTTGTGACCACATATTCTTGAAGGACTCACAAATGAAAGAGGTAATGAGATTTGGAAAGAAAGGGAAGTTACACCCTCGGTATATAGGACTATTTGAAATTCTTGATAGGATCGGTTCAGTGGCTTATGGTTTGGTTTTACCACCTGAATTAGGTAATGTCCAACCAATCTTTCATGTCTCTATGCTACGGAAATATTTACCGAATCCAACACATGTTATACAGTGTCCACAGATTCAGTTACAGGAAGATTTAACCTAGGAGGAACAACCAATAGCAATAGTGGACAGACAAGTAAAGAAGTTACGGTTAAAGGAAATACCTACAGTGAAAGTGATATAAAAAAACCACTCAAGTGAGGAAGCCACCAGAGAAGTACAAGATGGCATACAAATAAGATATCACCAATTATTCAAGTAATAAGGTTGGTCACTCCAAATTATGTTTTGTTTTTATTCCCTACATGTGGTAGAATGGTGATGAAATTCGGGGACCGAATTTCTTTAAGGGGGAAGAATATAATAACCGTAAAAATTAACGAAAATTTCAATTAAAGAAAATTTAGAATAAAAGAGAGAATATTGAAAATAGAGATAAGAATCGTAGAAAATATGTATATTTACTACATGGGTTAAAGAAGTACAAAGAAAATATGAGAATTTATGTTTTACCGCGTAATTTTTATTTTTAAATGATAGTATTTTGCTATAAGCAAATATATTTTTATTTGTTTAAAAATGATTATGTCTTGCTAAAAGTAAGTAGACTTTTAAGTAAAATAATTATTGTGTTGCTTAAAATAATTATACCGGCCTCTAATGAATTTTTATTATATTTTTAGAAATATTCTTTCTTTTAATATGAATAAAGATAGTTCTTTTAGATTTGTTTTATTGCGTTTTTTTTAAAAGAAAAATCATGATTTAAGAGTTTAACCAAAGGTTTATGAGAATGTAAGTTTTTAAAAAAAATTGGGATATTTTAGGATAAAAACGGAATTTATATGAATTTATATAAAAGAAAATCCTATTATTAATTATTAAATAATAATTATTATTATTAAAAAAATAAAAAATAAAAGAAATAAAAGTGGAAGGGGGCGGACGACGCTATGAGATTTTCTGAAAATCAAAACGGATGAATAGTGAGTGAATAGTAACTTTTAACTTTTTCTCTAGATCTGGAGTGCCTATTGGCTTTCGATCTCAAAATTGAGGGTGCTACTGGATTCAAGACAAAGAATACTACGGTTTTGACTGATTAATTTTTCAAATCAGACGTTGAATCGCCGTAGATCTGAAGTGGAAAATTTCAGAAAAAGGTAAATTCTGAAACTTTTACTTAGAGACCTCTAATTGAAATTCTGACATCGTAAATGGATTTAGAAGCTAGATAAACCTTAGGATATGTATATTTTCAGCCATCTAACAACCTTTTTGGTCGTCGTGAATAGTGTTTTCCGGAGGGTGAATAGAATTTTCTGGTGAGTGAATAGAGACCAAGTTCCCGAAGTTGCTTTCTTGATTTTTGGACCCTCCGGATACGTTTTTGAGGTCAATTTGATCAAATAGAGATTGGAAAAGTACATTTTAGAGTTGTCCAATCTAGAACCCTTATCTGTGAGTAGATGATTCTTCCTATGGCTTGCCCTATACTCTTCTTGATATTTGAGCATGTATACGATTATGTTTATGAGATATTTACACTTTGATATTTTTCTGAAATGCATTAAAATGATCTGAATTGTTTATAATTTGAAATATGATTCAAGAAGAGTATAGTATTTGAAAATGGATTTCTGAACTCATGATGTATCTGATTTCACATGTATTTCTCATTAAATGATAAAGTGAATATTTATGCATGTGGCATTATTTATAAAGCTATATGTTTGCCTCAGATATAGGCATGTATACATGATTCCCCTCAATGGGAAGTTTTGACAGATGAATATACAGAGACTGAAAGTCTGCATTATATTGAGAATTTTGTACTAAATTATATGGCATATGTGCATATGATATTGATTTATACAATGATATGTTTGCCTCGATTATGGGCATATATACGTGATTCCCCTTATTGGGAAGTTTTGACAGAGGAATATACTGAGAATGAAAATGCTGTATTTTAATAGTACATTTATTTTGATTAATACGGAATATATGAAATTATGGTTTTATGGAGGAATCCTATTAGAAACATTGACTGCTAACAGCAAGTGATGTTAGCCCTGGTGCGCACCTTGAATGCCTCAGCTAGCAGGGGAGGTGATACTAGCCTCGTGTGAGGGCCAACACACGGGAGATGATATGTGAAGAAGAGCGGAATGCCTCCTATATATAGGCAAGATGCCAATTATATGAGATGTTATTTGCCTTCCCTTGCCATGTGCTTGGGAAAGACCCATATATAGTCCCTTCGCATGTCCTCTTGAATGGTAGTAGGGCAAACCTCAGCGGGATGCTGAGTTTAGGCAAATCCTATACCACCAAAGTACAGAAGGGGTTAGACTCTGATATGGTGGTTTTGATATGGGATCCTCCGAACATTTTATGAGAAATGTTTTAATGCATAACATGATTTGGTTAATAATTATACAGTATTGAGTATGATTTTGAACTTGATTTGAATATTGTTTATACAATACCGCATAAGGTTTGAAATTCTTGATTATGATTTTTGAACAGAGAATATTTGAAAATACAGGTCCCATATGGATGTATTTCTGAAATGTAATTTTTGATGAAATAAATTTTATTATGTGAGTACATTGATATGTTGACCTAAGAGGTCATAGGAGGTATTATCTGCTCCTTAAGTTGTAAAACTCACGACACGTGGTTGACATATTTTTCAGATAAAGACCCAGAATTTGGTCCTGCAGTTTCTTGATCGACTAGGTGTCGCACTTCTATGGTGAACCTAAATTGTTTCTGGGCTCTCAGTGTTTTATTTGTAATATAATTGTACTCTAGAGTTGCTCTGAATGCCACAGGCAGGATCCTGCTTCTGTTGTACTCTGATGTATATGTACTTGATTTGTATATAGTATCTGTATGGAAAAACCTATATGTATCTGTTTCCTTGATAAAGGATTGGGATATTCATGTTTATGGAAAATATATGTTCATGATATAAGTGTTTCACGTGCTCTAAAATTAGGGGCGTGATGTAACATCCCTAATTTCGTTTCATGTATTGATAAAAGTACAAAAGTATTCAAAGTAACATCCCTAATTTCGTTTTCTTTATGGATAAACATACATAAATATTTAAGTAAATAAAATTTATTAGTCAATTTTTAGATACCTAAGGAAATATAATCCTTACAAATTCTTCAACTTACGTGTATGCATAGAAATGTTCTAACATTAATGGAATAGGTAAAGAGAGAAAACCTAAGAGGAGGAATAGGTAAAGAGAGAAAACCTAAGAGGAAATATTAGAAATAAACATGCCAAAGCAAGTTGAAATTCTTGGATAAGGAAGATAAATTTTTGTAAAGTAAGTAAAGGTCTTAAAATTTCAAGAAGATTGAATTTGGATAATTTTTCCTAATTTATCTCCACCCATAAATTGGGTTTTCACTTATGGACAATTCATATTGAGGTTTTCCACTTAACATAATTTTTTTTAGCAAGCCCATTGGATAACTGAAGCAAGAAATAAAACATAGACTTGGACTAGGATATAGAAATTGGACCGGTAGCCCAAAAATCATGAAAATATGACCAAGCCCATTATGAAATGTAAAATTTTAACCAAAGTAAAGAAAATGGACAAGAGTGAGCCCAAATCCAATAGGAAAAATAAAAATAAAAATAAAGTGATAAGATAATGGTGTAATCAAGATTAGGTGAAATGGCATTAAGACAAAAATTTAGCAAGTGGTATGATAATACAAGGCTTTAGGACAAAACATCTATATCCTACACTCATAATTTTAGCAAGTGGTATTATAATACATAGCATTAGGACAAAACATTTCTATTCCATACAAATAATGGAGATTGAAGGGCTAGAAATTTGCCACTTAAAAAGGCAAACCTATCATAATTGATTAAGACAAAAGAAAAAGTAAATGAATCCCTAAATCAAAGGAACTTGTCCCATATCTTAAGAACATATTATCATAATTTTCAAAATACAAATCTCATTTTCCTATGCATATCTTGACTAAGGAAGAGGAAGACAAGAACATAAGTTGTTTATTTTCCAAAAATTCAACTAAGTGTAACCTAATTGTGATAAGGTAGACCCATGATCATGAAAGGTGAATTATTTGGTGGTCTATATAAGAAAACCCACCCTTACAACATTATAATTTCGTACAAGTGAGGGAGAGGAAAAATAGAAGCAAGGTAGAGTGAGGAAAGGAGAGGAAGAAAGGAAGAAAGAGGAAGGAGAAGTCTAGGGGACTAAGTGCTCTCAGTAAGTTTAACAATATTTCTTTTTGAAGAAAAGTTTTGAAACTTGTAATATTTATATGGGATTTTGATCTTAGAACTTTGATGATTGGTCATGGATGTTGCTATATCATGTTACATATTATGTATGTTTGCATACTGGTGCGCACTGTCGCAGGTACACCCAAATTAATACCTTACCTCAAAACTAACCTGTAGTAGTGGGAGTAAGGGTCGATCCCACAGAGACTGGAATTACCTTATGTGATTAAGAAATGGGGGTTTGATAATTGTGAATAAAGTAAATTAAACAATAATGAAAATAGTGAAAAGAGTAATTAATGAGAAAAGCGTTGGTTTCGGTCGATATTCACCATCAAGGGATTGCATCGATCATTGACAAAATCATTAATCTTAAACCAAATATCTATCATTGGGACTCTATCCCAATTCCTCCTTAAGCCTAGTGAATTGATAACAATCATACCAATTAAACTCTAATTGATAAAAAATCATTTAACACATCGGCAAAGTCTAACTTATCAACTGCATTAAGAACGAGAGAAACTGATAGAGCTAAATGAATATAAGCAAATCGATTATATTTAATTTAGTTGATCATTAATCATAGGGTTAATGATTTATAATCCAAAATCCTTAATCCTATTTGCTTCATGAATCAAGTAATGAAATCTTTGTTTAAAACCTAATTCAGCAGTAAACTTAGACATACAATATACTAGTAGGCCTCCTAGCAATCACATGAAAAATCATTTAGAAAAGAAAAGCATATGAATAAACAATACCTAGTTAAGATTGAACTATTGAAAACAATTCCAAATCTCACAATGCATAAGGGTCCCTTGAGGTTTCAATCTACCTCAACCAACTAAAAAGAACTAGCCACGCAGGGCCATAAGAAAATCTAAAAAAGAATTGAAGAACTTGGATGAAAAATTGGATGCCTTATCTGCTTGCTTTCCTCTCTTTTTATAGATTCCCTCCTCTTAATCGAAGTAGGAATGTATTTTGGTCAAAATCCCCGTCCATCGGCCTTCAATTTGAGTGAAAAGGACCTAAAATCGCGAAATCAGCAAGTCTAAACGGCGGCGGGCGCCGCGGCGCTACGAAAATTATGTCACGGGGTGCCGCAGCGCCCTCAGTCAGCGTCACGATGCTCTATGGTTCCTGGAAAGGGGCGCCGCAGTGCTACGTACTAGCTATGACGGGTCGCCGCGGTGCTAACTTGTGAGCGCCGCAGCGCCCATAAATTCTGGATTTTGCCAAAGTGCCGAACATGAAAGTTGTAGCGCTATGGTTCTTCTTTCCATAGCTGCTGGAATCACCTCGATCAGAGCTAAAATGAGCGAGATATGCCTCCATTAGTGATGAACGGTCAGAAATCAGCATTTTTCATGATTTTCTCTCTATTTTTCTCTTTTTTTCTTCTTTATTATTCCTAAAACATAAAACACAAAAATTAATTAAATCCTATCTATTCACTATTTAAATAAAATAAAAAGTAACATAAAATATGCTAAATACATGCTTAATTTATAGCATGTCAAATACTTAGGTTGGTACAGATAGTTCTGCATGGGTATGGCTATGGGTGGCAGAATTTTAAGCTTCTGTGTTTTAATTTCTGGGAACATTCTATAGGAATTCTAAACAAATAGTTAACATAACAAATGTAGATGTATATCTCACGTATTTTTAGCAACTAGAATCATTCAATTTATAGTTCATATGAGGTAGATATGGTCCGATTAGTAAACAAAGGTCAGAAAAAAGGTTAATTAGGGAAGAATATGTTAGGATAGCTTCAGTGTTTTAATTTTTGGGAACATTCTATAAGGAATTAAAATAAATGATTAACATATGAATTATAGATATATGTGTCACTGAGTTGTATCCACTGGAATCATTCCATTTAGAGTTCATATGATAATACAAGGCTTTAGGACAAAACATCTATATCCTACACTCATAATTTTAGCAAGTGGTATGATAATACATAGCATTAGGACAAAACATTTCTATTCCACCCAAATAATTTCAACCAAATAATGGAGATTGAAGGGTTAGAAATTTTCCACTTAAAAAGGCAAACCTATCATAATTGATTAAGACAAAAGAAAAAGTAAATGAATCCCTAAATCAAAGGGACCTTGTCCCATATCTTAAGACCATATTATCATAATTTTTAAAATACAAATCTCTTTTCCCTATGCATATCTTGACTAAGGAAGAGGAAGACAAGAACATAAGTTGTTTGTTTTCCAAAAATTCAACCAAGTGTAACCTAATTATGATAAGGTAGACCCATGACCATGAAAGGTGAATTATTTGGTGGTCTATATAAGAAAACCCACCCTTACAACATTAGAATTTCGTCCAAGTGAGGGAGAGGAAAAATAGAAGCAAGGTAGAGTGAGGAAAGGAGAGGAAGAAAGGAAGAAAGAGGAAGGAGAAGTCTAGGGGACTAAGTGCTCCAAGTAAGTTTAACAATATTTCTTTTTGAAGAGAAGTTTTGAAACTTGTAATATTTATATAGGATTTTGATCTTAAAACTTTGATGATTGGTCATGGATGTTGCTATATCATGTTACATATTATGTATGTTTAAATACTTAGGTTGGTGTAGATAGTTCTGCATGGGTATGGCTATGGGTGGCAGAATTTTGAGCTTTTTTATTTTAATTTCTGGGAACATTTTATTGGAAATCTAAACAAATGGTTAACATAAAAAATATAGATGTATGTCTCACGGATTTTTATCCACTGGAATCATTCAATTTAGAGTTCATATGAGGTAGATATGGTCTGATTAGTAAACAAATGTCAGAAAAATGGTTAATTAGGGAAGAATATGTTAGGATAGCTTCGGTGTTTTAATTTATGGGAACATTCTATAAGGAATTAAAATAAATGGTTAACATATGAATTATAGATATATGTGTCACGAATTTTTAACCACTGGAATAATTCCATTTAGAGTTCATATGAGGTAAATATGTTCCGATTAGTAAACAAAAGTAAGAAAATGGTTAATCAGGGAAGAATATGTTAGGATAGCTTCGGTGTTTTAATTTCTGGGGACATTCTACAAGGAATTAAAATAAATGGTTAACATATGAATTATAGATATATGTGTCTCGGATTTTTAACCATTGGAATCACTTAATTTGGAAGTTTTATGACGGAGATATGGACAAATTAGTAGGTAGAGGTCAGAACCTATCAGAGAAGAAATAACCTATACATTGGGGGAGAATTATCACCTTGATTTCTTAATATTTCACTACAATGTTCAACATAATAGTTTTAGATAATTGTTTTATCATGAAATTGACACCAAGATCACCTACATCAGAGTTAAATTGAGGGAGTTATTATCTGATTAGTAAGAGAAGGTTAGATAGGATGAAAACCTGCATCAAGAAAATAAAGAAATAAAATTAATATTTAAAAAAGAAGATGAATCTTATAAATAAAAATAATAAATGACTAGTATAGCCATAGCCATTGCCATTGTATGAACTTCTTACCATCTTATGTGTGAAATTTTGACATAGAAATATTTTATAAAGTAATATTTGAAATGGTTATGTTCATGGCATGATTACCAATGATTTTTGGTAATAGTTATATTTTGATGAACATACTTGTTATTGAAAGCATATTTTTGGCTATCATTGTGAAAAGAAAAGAAATGAGCACGGTCACATGGAAATCCGTGTGGTGCACCAGTAGGAGACGCCCTACCAATGGTTATGATCATGTTAATGAGAAAAGAAAGAGAAAGTGGGCTATGTCGGACGGAGCGAGAAAAACTCGTACCAGAGTGTAGAAAATACTCACCCTGACCGGGGTAGCTTGATATTAGAATAAATTGATAGTCATCATATGATATTCTGAAAATAATTAATCTTGTCATACATGTCATTATTGTACGATTCTCATGTGCATAGATATAGTGCATTCATGTGACCAAAGTTATTTACTGTAGTTTATACAACTGAACATGACGTGATGAGCTACATTGATAGTGATTTATTGTTGAACTTACTGGGATTTAATTCTCACTATATTTCCATGTCATATTCAGAAAATTAGTTATGCATATTTTTCTATAGCTCTGGCTTTTAGTGCACGTTGGATCGAGTTATTCTATGATGGGCGGATCCTAAATAAAATGTTTGTGGGCGAGTTGGCACAGATCCCGGTGAAGGTGCAACCACCTACACCCGAATCTCTGGAATTGGTCAACCAGAATAAATAAGATGTAGATATTTATGTGTTTGAAATGTTGTACGTACGTTTTGATTAATGATGTATATGTGAACTTTATATTGTATAATAATAAATAAATAAATAAAGTTGTTACACGTGAAATTTATAACCCATGGTGTGGGCTTAATGTGAGAAGCTCCTTAAATCTCTCTTAAGCTTCATATAACAACTCACCATCTTTTTTAGCAAAAGTAGTCATTTGATTTCTAAGATGGGTTGTCTTACTAAGGGAGAAGTATTTGGCTAGAAAGGTTTAAGAAAGCTGCTACCAAGTAGTGATAGACCCTGATGGAGGAGATTGCAACCATACTCAGCCTTTGACCAACAGAGAGAATAAGAACAACCTCAGTGGGATAGCATCAAAGGATACTCCATTCAGCTTCAATGTATCACAATATTCCAAAAGAACTGATAAATGGAGATTTAGGTCTTCAGTAAGGAACCCTCCAAACTAATTTTACTGAACTATTTGAAGAAGAGAAGGCTTCAGTTCAAAGTTGTTGGCCATTACAATAGGTCTAAATATGCTTAGATTCAGGCTATGAGTATCTGGGGAGATGAAATCTTTAAGAGATCAAATATCTCTGTTCACCTTGATAGTTGGTGTAGAATCTTGTTGTTTTCTTCTTCTCCTCCTTCATAAGGTGCGTTCAATTTTTAGGTCAAAATTAGTAAAGTATTCACGATCTCTTCGCACAAAATAGCTGCACACCAACAAAGGAAGAAAAGAAACAAAATTGGCAAGATAAAATATGTAGAAAAAAATTAAAAGAAAAAGGATCTAGTCGAGCTATTTCGTAAGATATCTAATATTGACACTATTGGTCCCTAGCAACGGTACCAAAAACTTGTTGTGTGTGTTTTATTAAATAACTGTAAGGGCACGGTATAGCTGTAGCTAGTCTAACGAGTACGGGTCGTATACTACTGAGACCAAAGATCAACTACTAGAATTGTATGAAACAAGCTATCAAAATCAATATAACTTTATTGGTATGAAGTCACAATTAAGTAAATAAGGTAATCAATTATCAAAATCCTAGGATTAGGGTTTTTTGCACTTATGATATTCAACAATAAATATGTACCTCTAATTGAAATTATCTAGGTAATCGGGGATGATTTATCCTTAATTAATTAATAACATCTTTCAAGCGTTACTAATTGTACCTAGGTCAATCCAATTTCCTACTTTCGTAGTTCTTAGTTTAACTTAAGTCCATTAAGTTCCATGCTAACCATATGATTCAATTCTTAGATGTTCTCGTGCCTACCAATTGATTCAATTCCTAAAGAACCTTAAACTACTTCCGTGATTAAGATATCCCTAATTAACTATTAAGTTATGATATTAACTTTCAACTTTCAGTTCATCAGTCAATAACCTAAGATTAGATAAAACGGTGATAAGGCATTCTATCAACTCGTATAATGCATAATAGTTACTCCTAATTAACCACAGATAATACAATTAGTGTTCCAACCATTCAAAATCAATGCAATATAAATATATCACAAGTGGGTTTACCTAAACCCTAGATCAAATCTACTCACACATAATTGAAAGAGAAATCTTAATTAAATTCATTAAGCAATTCATAATAGTTCAATACAATCCAAAAGAAAATAGTAGAAGTAGAGATAGGTGTAGAGATAAAAGGATAAAACATGATTTGTAGAAAGCAATGAATTAGGGATACAATGATTGAATCAATCTTAATTCTAGTCTAAGAACATAAAGTAAACAATGATCCTACTCTAAACCTAATCGAAGAGTGTTTCCTAAGCCTAAACTGAGTCTGTATCAGTTTGTATATCTTTTTTCACATTTTCCCTCATATATATATATATATATATATATATATATATATATATATATATATATATATATATATATATATATATATATATATATATATATATACATATATCACTTTTGCAGCTTAAAACGCTTAAAAACACAAATTGTACTGACCTGAAGCATGGCTGTGTTCCAAGACACGGCCTAGCTACACTTCGGGCTAGAATCTGAGAATTCTCTCCATATCTTGCATAGAACACGGCTTGGTCATGTTAAAGGTTGGTAAGGTTTATTCTTGCCAATTTCTTGTGTGTTTTCTCCTTGCATCCTCCTCAACTTGTTTCAAATCAATGCAGTATCATTATATCATAAGTAAGTTTACCAAAACCCTAGATCAAATCTACTCACACATAATTGAAAGAGAAATCTTAATTAAATTCATTAAGCAATTCATAATAGTTCAATACAATCCAAAAGAAAATAGTAGAAGTAGAGATAGGTGTAGAGAGAAAAGGATAAAACATGATTTGCAGAAAGCAATGAATTAGGATACAATGATTGAATCAATCTTAATTCTAGTCTAAGAACATAAAGTAAATAATGATCCTACTCTAAACCTAATCAAAGAGTGCTTCCTAAGTCGAAACTGAGTCTGTATCAGTTTGTATATCTTTCTCCATGTTTTTCCTCATATATATATATATATATATATATATCACTTTTGCAGCTTAAAACGCTTAAAAATACAAATTGTATAGACCCAAAGCACAATCGTTATATATATATATATATATATATATATATATATATATATATATCACTTTTGCAGCTTAAAACGCTTAAAAATACAAATTGTATAGACCCAAAGCACAATCGTGTTCCAAAACACGGCCTAACTATGCTTCAGGCTAGAATCTGAGAATTTCTCCATGTCTTGCACAGAACACGGCCTAGTCGTGTTAGAGGTTGCTAAGGTTTTTTCTTGCCAATTTCTTCTGTGTTTTCTCCTTGCATCCTCCCCAACTTGTTCTAAGTCCAAATTACTCTTAACATGAGTGTTTTACCTTTATTCTTGGCTTCTTTTGCTCACCTACAAACAGAAAACTAACCCAAGCAGTATCCAGAGCAAGCAAAATAGAACAGAAGCAAAGCAGGGAAGTAATCACAAATTCACTATAAAATAAAGGATGAAATATAGCAATTAACTAAACATTTTTCCCATTTATCATGCGTTGATTACCTTTTTGTGATTTTATTTTCATTTATGCATGTGACTCTATTTGCTAATTCTCAAGATTTACAGTTCAATCCAGATATTGAAAAATCTGTATACAGGCACAGAAGAGGGCATCAAGAAGATATTAATCAAGAGAAGGAGGAAATAATCATTGCCAAGTACCCAACTCTAAAGGAGCTTGAACTTTCAGATTTGAATCAGCAACCCTTATGCATTACTTTTCCTAATCCTGATGATAATATAAATTTTGAGTTCAAATCTAGATTCATTCATCTCTTATCTAATTTTCATGGTATTGTAGGTGAAGACCCATATAAACACTTAAAGGAATTTTATGCAGTATGTACCAGCATGAAGTCCCCTAAAGTAATTGAGGAACAAATAAAACTCAAGGTTTTTCCTTTTTCATTAAGAGACTCAGCCACATATTGGCTATATTATTTACCATCTGGCACTATCGCCACATGGAATGAGATGAAGAGAATATTTCTATAACAATATTTTCTTGCATCTGGAGTTGTTAATATCAGGCAAGAAATATGCGGCATTAGGCAATTACATGGAGAGGCACTTTATGAATATTCAGAGAGGTTTAAAAAGCTTTGTGCAAGTTGCATACATCATCATATTAGTGAGCAACTACTAATCTAATATTTCTATGAAGGTCTTTTGTAGGGAGACAAGAGCATGATAGATGCAGCTAGTAGAGGAGCACTAATAGACAAGACTCTTGAAGTAGCCAGGGTCGTAATATTAAATATGGCTACCAACTCCCAACAATTTGGCACTAGGCATGATCCTTCAATTAGACATGCCCATGAGGTAAGTACTTCTTCTCTTCAGAAACATATATCTAAACTTACCTCTCTTATGCGCCAAATTGCTACAGTTATATTGCAGCAAGTTAAAGTCTGTGGAATATGTTCAGCAACTGGGCACCCAACTGATATATGTCCCACATTTTAAAAGAAATCCACAGAACAAGCTAATGCTATATGAGGTTTTCCTAGCCACCCAAAGAGGTATGATCCTTATGTGAATACATATAATCCTAGATGAAAGGATTATCCCAACTTCATATATGGGAATCCACAAAATAGGCCTGTAGGACAAATTTTTTAGCAAAATCAACAAGCCTATAATCCTAGACAGAATGCACCTTAGGACCCCCAGGTAAGTAATTCCTTGGAAGATATTGTTAAGACTCTTGTGCATAACTCTCAACAATTCCAGCAAGAGACAAGAGCTAGCATTTAGAACTTGACAACTTAAGTGGGTTAGTTAGCAACCATAGTTAGTCTATTAGATGCTCAAAATTCAAGTAAGTTATCTTCTTAAACTGTGGTAAATCTAAGAGAAAATGTTAGTGCAATTATCTTAAGAAATGGTCAGGAAATTGAAGGTCCATCATCACCCTCTTCTCCTAAGGATCATAACCAATTAATTAAAGAGAATAAAGCATCTACAGGTAAGTCTCCATCTACTTTAAATTATGAAGTAGTACCTCCTTTTCCAGAAGCTCTTAAAGAAAATAGGCTACATGAGAAATCTTCTTACTTGTATGAAACTTTTAGAAAGTGTGAAGTTAATATTCCCTTTCTAGATGTTATTAAACAGGTGACAAAATATGCAAATTTCTTAAAAGAATTGTGTACTAAAAAAAGAAGTCAAAAATTGAAGGGATTTGAAAAGGTTCAGATGAATTAGAATGTATCTGCCATGATACAAACAAAACTCCCCATTAAATGCAAGGATCCAGGTATGTTTACTATTCCATGCAAAATTAAGGATACTCGTATTGAAAAGGCTATGCTAGATTTAGGAGCTTTCATAAATGTCATGCCATATTCTGTATATACTTCTTTAAAATTAGGACCATTGAACTCTACGAATTTGGTAATTCAAATAGCAGACAAGTCCAATGCATATCCTAAGGGAGTAATTGAGAATGTCTTGGTATAGGTAGATGATTTGGTTTTCTCTGCAAATTTTTATGTACTTGACATGGAAAATGTGTATTTTACTTCTCCAATATTATTAGGGAGACAATTTTTGAAAACCTTTAAAACCAAGATAGATGTTCACAATGGCACACTAACTATGGAATTGGATGGTGACATAATAAAATTTAATATGTATGAAGCCATAAAACACCCTAGTGATGATACTTCTATTTATTCTATTAATATCATTGATTCTTTAGCACATGAAGTGTTTGAATTAGATGGAGAGGATAAAATGGAGGTGATTGTGAGTAAATTCGTAGAGGAAGATGATGGTGAGATACACCTAGATGTAGAAACAAAGGAGGAACTGGTTGTACTCAATGATTTTTTAGAAGGGCCGCCGATAGGTAAGGTTGCTTATATGGAATTACCAATTTTTAATACTACTCTTGCACCTTCTATTTTGTAGGATTCTATATCAAAATTTTCACCTTTTCCCAATCACCTAAAATACTTGAAAGTTGGATATGTGTAACATCCCATAATTTTTATTTTTAAATAATAATGTTTTGTTATAAACAAATATATTTTTCTTTGTTTAAAAATAATTATGTTATGCTAAAAGTAAGTCTATTTTTAATTAAAATAATTATTGTTTTACTTGAAATAATTATATTGGTCTTTAATGAATTTTTGTTGTATTTTTAGAAATATTATTATTTTTAATATGTATAAAGATATTTATTTTTAGATTTGTTTTATTATGATTTTTATCAAGAAAAATCATGATTTAAGAGTTTAACTAAAGGTTTATGAGAATGTAAATTTTTAGAAATTTTTGGAATATTTTAGAGTGAAAAACGGAATTTATATGAATTTATATAAAATAAAATCATATTATTAATTATTAAAAAATTATTATTATTATTTAAAAAAATGAAAAGGGAAAGGAGCGTAATTGGAAAAAGGGCCGGAGGCCAAAAATTTGATAAAAAATGGAGAAGATGAATAGTGAATGAATAGTAACTTTCAAATTTTCTCTAAATCTGGAGTGCCTATTGGCTTCTGATTTCAAAACTAAGGGTGTTACTGAATTCAGGACAAAGAATACTACGGTTTTGACCAATCAAATTTTTAAATCAGTCGTTGAATCGCCGAAGATCTGAAGTATAAAATCTCAGAAAAAGGTAAATTCTGAAACTCTTACTTAGAGACCTTCAATTGAAATTCTGACACCGTAGATGGATTCAGGAGTTGGATAAACTTTAGGATATAAAATTTTTCAGCTATCTGACAACTTTTTGTTCGTCGTGAATAGTGTTTTTTCGACAGATGAATAGTATTTTCTGGCGAGTGAATAGTGTTTTCCGACGGTGAATAATGACCAAGCTGCCGAAGTCATTTTTTAAGTCTTTGGACCCTCCGAACACGTTTTTGAAGTCTAATTAGTCAAATTCAACTTGGAAAAAAGTATATTTGTAGGGCTATCCAACCAGGAGCCCTACCCTTTGAGTAGATACTTCTTTCTATGACTTGCCCCATGCTCTTCTTGAACTATAAATGTATTATTGATTCTATTTATAAATTATTTATACTATTATAAGTTTCTGAAATGTGTTAAAATATCTGTTATACTTACGAACTGGCACATAGTTCAAGAAGAGTATGGTTTTAGAAATGGATTTTGGAACTCATTGAATATGTGGTTCTAAATGTATTTATCATTATTTGATAAAGTGATTATTATGTGTACGATGCATTGATTTGTAAAGTTATATACTTGTGAAAATGATGCATGTCATATTAAAAATGAGATTAAATGGCAAGCGTAAAGCTCATGGCGAGTTGCTTGATAAATATGACAAGCGTAAAACTCATGGCGAGTTGCTTGATAATTTTACATGTATATATATGTATTGATGAATATCAGCTGGTTGTATGGCTTGTGACGGTACCGAATAGGGGACGCCCTATTAGCCTGAGCGAGTCGGGGGAGGGCCGCTCCAACTGGGTGACAGTGGTAATGTGAGGAGGCAGGAGGGTGATGTACTCACATTTCCTGATAACTTATTGTGACTAGGGTCAAGGTCACTATGCGTATAGCAAATGAGTTATATTTTCATTGCATTGACCAGATCGTCGAGTGAGGCAGGTGCATTAAAAGTGATGATTTTATCTCCAAATCTTAATATTTTACTATAGCTTATACAGCTGAGCATAACAACATTTGTTTAATGATCATACCGTGCAGCATATGGTTTTAGATATCTGAATATCCTTTGATTTGAGAATATTTGAAATACGGGTCTCATATGAATGTACTTCTGAACTGTATTTTCTATGTGACATATTTTAAAACATAAGTACATCCATATGCTGACCTAAGAGGTCATAGGAGGAATTATTTGCTCACTGAGTTGTCAAACTCACTACACGATATTTGATGTACTTACATTCCCTGATCACTTATTGTGACTAGGGTCGAGGTCACTATGCGTATAGTAAATGAGTTATATTTTCATTGTATTGACCAGATTGCCGAGTGAGGCAGGTGCATTAAAAGTGATGATTTTATCTCCAAATCTTTATATTTTACTATAGCTTATACAGCTGAGCATAACAACATTTATTTAATGATCATACCATGCAGCATATGGTTTTGGATATCTGAATATCCTTTGATTTGAGAATATTTGAAATACGGGTCTCATATGAATGTACTTCTGAACTGTATTTTCTATGTGACATATTTTAAAACATAAGTACATCCATATGCTGATCTAAGAGGTCATAGGAGGAATTATTTGCTCACTGAGTTGTCAAACTCACTACACGATGTTTGACATACTTACATTCCTTGATCACTTATTGTGACTAGGGTCGAGGTCACTATGCGTATAGTAAATGAGTTATATTTTCATTGCATTGACCAGATTGCCGAGTGAGGCAGGTGCATTAAAAGTGATGATTTTATCTCCAAATCTTAATATTTTACTATAGCTGATACAGCTGAGCATAACAACATTTATTTAATGATCATACCGTGCAGCATATGGTTTTAGACATCTGAATATCCTTTGATTTGAGAATATTTGAAATACGGGTCTCATATGAATGTACTTCTGAACTGTATTTTCTATGTGACATATTTTAAAACATAAGTACATCCATATGCTGACCTAAGAGGTCATAGGAGGAATTATTTGCTCACTGAGTTGTCAAACTCACTACACGATATTTGATGTACTTACATTCCCTGATCACTTATTGTGACTAGGGTCGAGGTCACTATGCGTATAGTAAATGAGTTATATTTTCATTGCATTGACCAGATTACCGAGTGAGGCAGGTGCATTAAAAGTGATGATTTTATCTCCAAATCTTTATATTTTACTATAGCTTATACAGCTGAGCATAACAACATTTATTTAATGATCATACCGTGCAGCATATGGTTTTGGATATCTGAATATCCTTTGATTTGAGAATATTTGAATATGGGTCTCATATGAATGTACTTCTGAACTGTATTTTCTATGTGACATATTTTAAAACATAAGTACATCCATATACTGACCTAAGAGGTCATAGGAGGAATTATTTGCTCACTGAATTGTCAAACTCACTACACGATATTTCCACATTTTTCAGATAAGAATATCAGAGTCTGATTCAGCAGATAGGTGATATATTTTCTGGGTGAGTCTACGTTGCTTTCAAGACTCACGGTCTTTGAATTATACTGTGTTTGTATTCTATAGTGCTCTGGACGCTACAAGCAAGATCCCCGATTCTGTTGTACTTTGATGTTTATAGACTTGGTCTGTATATTGTGTATACATGAGAGATCCTATATGTATCTATTCTCATGATAAAGAATTGAATTATGTATCTTTATGGAAAATATCTTATTGCGGAAATAATAATTGGAGGAAAAAAAAATTTTATTTTACGTAATGTAAATTGGGGGCGTTACAAGTTGGTATCAGAGCATTAAGTTTCCCTGTGGCTAACAGAGCAAAGAATTCTGTAGTAGAACTTTGAGTATGGGTGTGTAACTGCAGACATATTTATACTCACGGTGCTGTTGTAGAATTCTATAGGGTATTATCCTCTTCTTCTTCTGACTCTTATCCTTAGGTAAGCAATGTTTAAACATCTATGCGTATGTTCTAGATGGTACCTTTTGTGTGTGGACTAATAGTTCAGCTTTTGAAATTATTTTGACGAAAAGTGAGAAAGAGAACCCTCTTGGAAAATTAGCTGAAAATAAGAAAATTCTATCCGAACACAAAGGGAATGGCTTGTTTGGATGTCAAGAAAGTTTGAATTGATTGTTTGATTTGCTTACGTGAAACAATATGGCGCATGGCTAATATGATATTGATCGTGGATTATGATGTGATCGAGATTGTTAACTCCAAGATAATGATTTGAAATAAAGTGAGTGTTTTGGAAATAGATATAAATTTTTTTTTTCAGATGGATGAGTTGGAACCTATGTATATAAATAAATTTGACAAGTTGTGGGTTGGATTGAATTTGAGAGCGAAAAATCTATGAAGATAATATTTTCAATGATATATTTTGTTAATATAAGGAATTCGAAGACAGTTTGGTTTTCAATAATACTATGTATAAGCATTATGATAAAGCAAGGTTTACCCATGAAAATTTAAAATTAAAGGTATGCAAAATGGGTAATTTATGTGAAGGGCTCTTGGATAGACATAAATTTTCCATGATTGATTGTTAAGATATTGCATAAGCATGTTAAAGAATAAAGTCATTATAGGTTGAATTTGTTTAAGTTTTTTGAAGTGCGATCTAGCTGATACAATATGAAGATGTCATCAATAGCAGAAAATGTTACTAAAGGAGTTGCAAATAGTGAGCAATCATGAAAGCATGTACCCAGTAATTTAATTTCAGTTTTAGTGACCATAAGTTATTACAAAAAAAAGGGTGTTAAGGATATTTGGCAGTGGTGAGAGACGTTGATATAAAGTAAAATTTTTAGAAGAATTACCTAGATTACCCCTGAAACGGAAAAATAGAATTTGATATTGATTTACTTCTTGGAACCCAACTAGTATCTATATCTCTATATAAAATGATATCGATTTAATGTTTAAAAAAAGTAGTTACAAGACTTGTTAGATAAGGGATTCAAATGCCCTAATACTTTTATTTGGAGTGCTCCAATTCTATCTGTGAAAAAGAAAGATGGATCACTATGACTATGCATAAATTATAGACAATTGAATAAGGTGACAGTGTGGGATAAATACCCATTACCTCGTATAGATAATTTGTTTGATCAGTTACAAGGTGCTCAATGTTTTTCAAAAATTGATTTGAAATATGAGTAACATTAATTGAGGATAAAAGAAGAGGATGTACGGAAATTTTCTTTTAGGATTCATTATGGGCATTATGAGTCCTTGGTTATATTATTTAGTTTGACAAATATCCTAACTGCATTCATATATTTAATGAATAGTAATTAGGTCATCCTTGGATCAACTTCTTATTATATTTATTGATGATATACTTGAATGTTTCAAAAGTTCAGAGGATCATAAGTAACATTCAAAGATAGTTTTACCAACTCTAAGGGAGTATGGTTGGTAAATATGGTATCCAAGTAGACTCTAAGAAAGTAAAAGTGGTACAATAATAGCTATGTTTTACTACATCTAAAGATGAAGATCCAAATCTAATTTGCGCTTCCTGCGGTTGTCTGTCGTCCATTCTATTTGAGCCATAGTTGGATCAGGTACATGAACATATGCTTGTAAAGCATCAATCAACTCCTTAACACTTGAAACTGAAATGAGAATTCATCGTGCTGAGTGTAAGATGAACCTTTGTTCCAGAGCATGATCAAGAAAAGACAACAGACCGTCAAAGAAGTGGTTAACATTTAACATGATTTATTATTGAACTTACTGGATTTAATTTTCACTATATTTCTATATCATGTTCAGAAAACTAATTATGCAAATTTTCTCTATGACTCTAGTTTTTAATGCACGTTAAATCGAGTTATTCTATTTTGCGCAAATCCTAGAAATTTATAAGGTGTTTATGGTCGAGTTGATTAAGATTCTGGTGAAGGTAGAACCACCCGCACCCGTATATCTGAAATTAGTCAACATGAAAGAATAAGATGTAGATATTTAAGTGTTTGATTTTTGTACAGATGTTTTGATTAATGATGTGTATGTTAACTCAGAATTGTGTTAGTATTAATTGTAGACCTTAAACCTTAATTATGCTTGGTTAAATTAATTTAATGTTATTATGAGTTAAATAATTAGAAGTAAAAAAGTAATGACTTTATATAACTTTACAAATATATATATATATATATATATATATATATATATATATATATATATATATATATATTAAAATGAATGGAGTTGCTACATAAGTCACCTTTTTTTGAGATTAAAGTAGCTAACAGTTGCATGTTGTGGCCAACAATCGACTGTTGGCTTCTATTGCAACACAACCAACTTTGAATGATCATATTTTTTTTCATTTTAAATCCTTTTTATGCATATAACCTATCAATTCAAAGCTTGTTAAGTATAACTTTCAATGCAATAGGTTTCAATCCAAAATAATTTGTACTATGTAAGATATAGATAGAATAGTGATCAAATGTCAAAAACATAGTTTAATTAAAAACCATATCTTACTTCCTTACAATTCCTATTCACTGCATCTTCTATTTAACTCCATTTTGGGTGAATGACATATCATTGAAAATATATGGGAGTCTAGTTTCCAATGAATAAGTTTAAATTCAAAAGGATTTTTAGTTTATAAGGTATGAATAAAATAGTGACTAAAGATTAAAAAAAATCGAGTTTAGTTAAAATCCATATTTTACTATCTTACTTTACCTTCTTTTTTTTTGCATCTTCTTTTTAACTCCATTTTGAGTGAATGACATATCATTAAAAAACTCTTGGAGTGTAGTTTTCAATGCAACAATGTTGGGTCCAATACTCTTTGTAGTTTAGGAGATATGAATAAAAGAGTAAACAAAAGTCAAAAATAGACTTTAATAAAAATCTATGTCTCACTATCTTTTCATTCATATGAACTTTAAAATATGTTCTAAGATAAATTTTTCAACTTGAGTTTTTAAGTCATTTCACAAATGATTCTAAGTCTAGAATACCCAAAGAAGTATTTACCATGACATCTTGTGTAACAACTCCATATTATTTTTTACACACACACACACACACAGATATATATATATATATATATATATATATCTAAAATTCCATGAAGACATTACCTCTTTACTTCTAACTATTTAACTCATAATAACATTCAATTAAATTAACCAAACATAATTAAGGTTTATGAAATACCATTAACACTTATACAATTATGGGTTTACATACACGTTATTAATCAAAACATCTGTACAAAAATCAAACACGTACAAGTCTACATTTTATTCATCCATATTGACAAGTTCCAGAGATATGGGTGCAGGTGGTTGTACCTTCATCTGGATCTTAGCCAACTTGAGCCAACATACGCTAAAAGCCGGTCATAGAGAATATCTGCATAACTTAGTTTTCTAAACATGATATGAAAATATAGTGAGAATTAAATCCCAGTAGGTTCAACAATAAATCATAATTATCATCAATATAGCTCATCATGTCATGTTCATCTGTATAAACTACAACAAATATATTTAGGTCACATGAATACACTTTATGTATGCACATGAAAATCGTACAGTTATAACATGTATGGCATGAATAACTATTTTTAGAATATCATATGATAGCTATCAATTTATTTTCATACCAAGCTACCTCGGTCAGGGTGAATACTTTCTACTCTCCGGTATGGACTTTTCTCGCTCCATCCGACATGGCACACTTTCTTTTCTCATTAACATAATTATAGCCGTTGATAAAGCGTCCCCTACTAGTACACCACACAGACCACCATGTGACCGTGCTCATTTCTTTTCTTTTCTTTTTACATTAATTGTCAAAAATATGATTTCAATAACAAATATGTTCATTATATTCACATGCCATAATTTTTCATCAAAATATAATAATTATTACCAAAAATCATTGGTAATCATTCTATGAATATAATCATTTCAAATATCACTTTATAAAATATTTTCATATTAAAATTACACACTTAAGATGGTAAAGAGTTCATACAATAGCTATGGCATACATTAGTTATTTATTATTTTCATTTATAAGATTCTTTTTTTTTTAAATATTATTATCATCTCTCACTAAACAGAGCATAACACCCTTATTTTAAATCTGATTAAGGTGATATAGGTGTCAATTGAAAGATAAGACAATCCTCTAAAACTCTTATGTTGAATATTTTAGTGAAATCTTAAATAAACATAGTGTTACTACTCCCTCAAATTCAATGTTATTTATTCTCGAGTAAGTTCAGACCTCTACTTACTAATCAAACCATATCTCCCTCGAACGAACTCCAATTAACGTTATTCCAAAGCCTATAAAACACTAAGACACTTATATACAACTTTCATGTTTATCATTTTTTCAGATGCCTCACTAATTATTTCCAAAAAATTGAAAATCAAAACACTTACATTTACCACCCTAGATTCTAGACTGATTCTAACATTTACTCATTAATTAGCCATTTCTCTCTCATATGGACTCTAAATTAAGTAATTTTAGAGCCAATAGATCTGTGATACATATATCTATATTTATTATGTTAATAATTTCCTTTAATTACTTACAGAGTTTGCCCAGAAATTCAAACATAGAAGCATACTTAACATATTTTTTCCTGGTTAGCTAGTTTTTGACCTCTGATTACTAATCTGACCATATCTCCCTCATATTGATTTCAATTTGAATGATTCCAGTTACTAAAAATTCATGAGACATATACATTTATCATGTTAAGCATTTCTTTTACTTTCCTACAGATTTATCCCATAAATCCAAACACAGAAGCATACCTAACAGATTCTTCCATGGTTAACTATTTTCTGACCACTGCTTACATATCGGGCAATATCTCCCTCATATAAACTCCAAATTAAGTGATTGCAATGGCTAAAAATATGTGAGATATAGATCTACATTTTACATGTTAACCATTTCTTTTAATTCTTAATCGATTCTTCCCAGCATTTCAAAAACAGAAGATTCCCTAGTTATTCTGAAATTCAGTTTTGTAACCAAACCTTTCCTATAGTTTTAGTTCATCATTATATTACATCATCTTCCATTTTCTTTACATCTAATAATATTCTATCAATTTTTCACCACATTGAAATATACAAAATAGCAGCATAAAAAACATAAAAAAATTTCACCCACAGCCATACTTATGTAGAACTTTCCACACCAACTGAAATGTTCAAAACATCCATCATATGCAAAATAACATGTAATATGATATAGCACCATCCATGACCAATCATTAAAGTAGCAAATATTGTAAATTTCATCAAAGTTCTAAGATCAAAATTCTATATAAATGTTACAAATTTTAAAACTTTTCTTCAGAAAGAGATATTGTTAAACCTACCTAAAGATATTCCTAATTCACTTAGTGAATTCTTTTTCTTATTTCCTCTTGAAGGAAGTAGCAAAATTCCTCCCTTTCTTTAGCTTTTCTAGCAACTTAAATAAGAGAAGGAGGGTGAGTTTTTGAACCCTAAGGATGAAGAGAAAAGATGGATTCAAGTGGAGATTAAACTATCTTTCCTTTAGTACTTAGTGCTCTAAACTTCTTCTTCTTCCTTTCTTCATTTCTTTCTCTCCTTTCCTCACTCTACCTTACTTCTATTTTTTCTCTCCCTCACTTAGACGAAATTATAATGTTATAAGGGTGGGTTTTGCTTAAATAAACTATCAAGTGGTTCACCTTTCATGATCATGGGTCTACCTTATCACAATTAGGATGCACTTAGTTGTTTTTTGGGGAAAAACAACTCATGTTCTTGTTTTCCTCACCCTTAGTCAAGATATGCATAGGAAAAGGAGATTTGTATTTTGAAAATCATGATAAAATGTTCTTAAGACAAGGGACAATGTTTCTTTAATTTAGGGATTCATTTCCTTTTTCTTTTGTCTCACTCAAGTATGATAAGTTTGCCTTTGTAGGTGGAAAATTTTTAGCTCTTGAGTCTCCCTTACTTGGCTGAAATTATTTATGTAGGATAATGATGTTTTGTCATAATGCTATGTATTATTACCCACTTATTGAAATTATGAATGTAGGATATAGATGTTTTGTCCTAATACCATGTATTATTACCTACTTGTTGAAATTATAAATGTAGGATATAGATGTTTTGTCTTAATGCCATGTGACCTAATTTTGATTATTATTACACTACTATTTCCTCACATGATTCTTATAGTTTTTTCTTAGATTTGAGCTCATTCTTACCCATTTCTTTTGCTTTGACTAAAATTCTACCTTTCATGAAGGGTTTGGTCACATTTTCATATTTTTGAGCTATCGGTCCAACTTCTATATCCTAACCCAAATCTATGTTTTATTTCTTGTTTGGACTATCCTATTGGGTTGCTAAAAATTTATGTGAAATAGAAAAACTCTATATGAAGTGTCTATAGGTGAAAGCCCAATTTATGGGTTGATATTAATATTTTATATTTCTTTATTTCAATGTTAACTTTTCTTGCTTTAAACCATTCTACAAAAGCTATTTAACTTGCAAACTAAGTAGTTAGTTCAAAGAATAATATATATGATTAAATGATGTTCTATAATGTAAAAAATTTTATGATGCACATGAAATGCATAAAAACACATATTCAATATGTAAGATATATAACATTTTACAAGACTTATTGGATATATATTAGAAGCAAGTATATGTCATAGTTAGTATATAAGATATGATTAAGTATAAGATATTATGCATTAATGATTGTAATAATATATAGTACATAGTAATCAAATAAGCACATTTGTTAAGATACTTACTACACATTTGTTATCATCAAAACTTATGACATAAAATTTTATATCTAACGATTTCTTCTTTTTTTATTATGACAAATACCCATAGAAAAATACGTTTAACAGTTAATAAATTTCCCTCTTTATGTTTTACAATTTTCCTCTCTTATCATTAAACATATTTCCTATCATTCTTCTCCCTCTATTTAACATCAACAAAAAGGTTGTAGGAAAGATGGTATCCTTCTTCTTCCCTTTTTCTTATGGTGTTATATAGGGCCTCTCATCCAAATTTAATTTTTGAGTTAGATATGCATTCGAACAAAAGATTATACCAACATCATAAATCAATCTCATCATTTCTCATGAAAGCTCAATCAAAATTCATTCAATTATACTATTTTAAAGATATTTCACACAGCATATTGCAAGAATAATCATGTATAGATTAAACATTTTTTTAGCATATAGTTCTTGCAAAAGCATGAAGCCATTTTATCAAATAAGTATATTCTAAATGATATGATCAAACAAATCTTTCAATCTAGGAGAGAAGAGTAAAAGTTAAAAGATATTATAATCAACAAAGTTTCTACTCCCCCTCAATTCATGTACACCACTAAAATTCCATGTAAGCGTTCTTTTGGATGCAAGATACATAATGCACATATATCTATTTTCAAAAGGTGAAATCCGTAAAGATTATAACAAGATCACAAACGGGCTCTCGCTCAAATCATGCATATGAAAAGATCAAGAGAATTATGTTTGATAAAAAAAAAACTATATATTCAAAGTAAGGTATATGTATCAATATAATCTCTCATTTTTAAAGGGATTTCAATTATTACAAAACATTTAAAATTTCTTTCTCCCTTAAATTTTTTTTAAAGATAAGTTTCATTTTCAAATTTTTTTGAAAGTAAAGTAAAATGATTAAAAGAAAATATGAAAGGCTTTCTCTTAAAGATTCATGAGCCCTCTAAGAATGAGCATTCTTTTTATGAGAAGATTAATTGACAAAGTAATAAGAACATGGTTTAAACAATGATATAGTATGTACGAGGAAGTAAATAAGATATTCAATCCATCGAGTTCCTATTGAATCAATAACAATATTAAGAATACAAATTCAATTCATCAATATGTCGTTGATAAGAATACAATTCATAATAATTTTACATTATTGCCATCATAGATAATGAAGCAGAGGAGAATATTTCAATCCATATAAAATAAAATAAAAAATAAAGTGATAAGGGATAAAGATACTTATGGATTATGGCAATATATGATATATATGAAAAAAAAAGGATTTATCCACTCTATGATGATTTACAAGGTGATGACTTTGAATTGAATTTCTTGGATATCATGCTTCATTGCAAAGGAAGAAACTTACTTTTATGACACATTGATATCATTTAAAGCATTTATTATTTTTGAAATAAATGATATAATTTATGATGAAAGAAATGAGAATGTTAAAACAACCAAGCCATAGATATATCATCAATATTTCAAAGTATTTAAAAAAACAAAGTTCAAGAAATAGTAAGTTTAGAAAAGTTAAAAATTTATTTCATGAACATCATAGAGAGTTGTCAAACTTGTTTTCCATTATTTTCTCTTAATATTTTCATTTTACTTTGGTAGAGAATATAGTTAAATTTCTTTTAGGTTTACTTGTGTTACTATATGAAAGAAATATTATTTTTGAAGTATCCTGTACTTTTCTAACTCTTTCATAATGAGTATGTTTTATTTCATTTACATTCCCTTTATCTTTATGCTCTTCCAGATTTAAGTCAAACTTCATAATATTTATTGATCAAGAACAATATCAAGTTGACCCTTTTTTTATTTTATATAACTATGAGTCAAAAATTTTTATTTAAAATATTTTTAACGAAAAATTTAATTAAAAATTAATTTTAAAGATTACAATTTTAAAATTATTTTTGAAGCTAATACAAAGCATAAATTGTGTGTTTAAATTTTGCCTCACCGCCTTTTCGACTGTTCAGACGCTAACAGTTTCAAACGCGAACTCTTCTAGGGCTTATCACACCCTAGGCTGTAGATTCAATAGCCTGATTCTACTGCTTCACCAAACTCCATAAACCCTAATATTTCACTTTGACCAAAAAAAGAAAAAGCCCTAATATCTCACGATTAGGATTGGTGGCCTCCATTTCAGGTCTTATATTTTCAAAACCGTCCTGATTTTCCAATGACGAGGGTGTACGGTACTGGGACATACGATTTTCGTCGTCACAGAGTGGCTGAGTACCCGCTTGAGTCCAGTCATCAGCTCGCTGAGAAGCCAGTGGAGTCCAAGCCCGGGGCTGCGCTTCCAAACACAATTACCCTCTCGGAAATCCAGCGGGACCGGCTCACCAAGATTGCAGAGGCTAATTGGTTGAGAACCGGTGACCCCACTAGGCCCAAGAACCTCTTTGATCCCGAGTTGGTCAAGAAAATTTATGAGACAGAGTTGTTGGTTAAGGAGGGTCAGAAACCCGTTCCACTCCAGAGGGTAATGATCCTCGAGGTTAGTCAGTATTTAGAGAATTATTTGTGGCCTAATTTCGACCCAGGGACTGCTACTTTCGAGCATGTCATGTCTATGATACTCATGGTCAACGAGAAGGTATTCTGCTTCTTCCATCGTAACTTTAGGTGATGAGAAAATGTTAATTCGATCTAATCAGCAATTGCGGCATAGGCTACTAAATGGTGTGAAACGCTTACTAGTTACTTATTAAGGTCATATTATGAGGTTGAATGTAACTGTTAGAATTAACCTAAATATGTTGTGTGATTATAATTAAATAGATTGTGATTAGAGAGTATCAGTTATTTCTGGATTGTAGAAATTGTCATATTCTTTTGATTTAAGAGGGATTGTAATTATATTTGTAATATATTTAAGGGATTGTAATTATATTTGTAATCAAATGACTTGTATTTTTTTTATATATATATATATATATACGAGGGATTATTGTAATCCTTTTTCTTCTCCTATTTTTCTCTGAAAAAAAAATAGTAGTCCCTCAGCTATTCCTCTATGTAGCTTCCTATTTTCTTTTATTGAAAAGAAAAGAAATCCTCCGGCAGAACGCAATAGATGCTGTGTTCCCTTCCAGCATATACAAAGAGTGCTTCTGCTTGCATCAGGGTTGGGTTCTGTTTAGAACCCAAAATTTGGCCAACCACCACTTCCGGAGCATCTCCGGCCGCTGTCGGCATCAATAGTCACCCTCCAGCTTGCAGTTTTTGGCTTGTGCTGCCTAGACAGCACTGTTAATCCATTCTCAGCTTGTGTTTTTGGCTTGGACTGCCTGGACAACACCGATAATCATCCCAGCTTGCTGTTTTTGGCTTGTGCTGCCCAGACAGCACTGTTAATATATGAGGAATTATTGTAGTCCTTTTTCTTCTCCTATTTTTCTCTAAAAAAAACAAAAAATATAGTAGTCCCTCAGCTGTTCCTCTATCTAGCTTTCTATTTTCTTTTATTGAAAAGAAAAGAAATCCTCCGGCAGAACACAATAGAGGCTGTGTTCCCTTCCAGCATATACAAAGAGTGCTTCTGCTTGCACCAGGGTTGGGTTCTGTTTAGAACCCAAAATTTGGCCAACCACCACTTCCGGAGCATCTCCGGCTGCTGTCGGCATCAATAGTCACCCTCCAGCTTGCAGTTTTTGGCTTGTGCTGCCTAGACAGCACTGTTAATCCATTCTCAGCTTGTGTTTTTGGCTTGGACTGCCTGGACAACACTGATAATCATCCCAGCTTGCAGTTTTTGGCTTGTGCTGCCCAGACAGCACTGTTAATACATGAGGGATTATTGTAGTCCTTTTTCTTCTCATATTTTTCTCTGAAAAAAAAAAAATAGTAGTCCCTCAGCTGTTCCTCTATCTAGCTTCCTATTTTCTTTTATTGAAAAGAAAAGAAATCCTCCGGCAGAACACAATAGAGGCTGTGTTCCCTTCCAGCATATACAAAGAGTGCTTCTGCTTGTACCAGGGTTGTGTTCTGTTTCGAACCCAAAATTTGGCCAACCACCACTTCCGGTGCATCTCCGGCCACTGTCGGCATCAATAGTCACCCTCAAGCTTGCAGTTTTTGGCTTGTGCTGCCTAGACAGCACTGTTAATCCATTCTCAGCTTGTGTTTTTGGCTTGGACTGCCTGGACAACACCGATAATCATCCCAGCTTGCAGTTTTTGGCTTGTGCTGCCCAGACAGCACTGTTAATCCATTCCCAGCTTGAATTTTTGGCTTGGGCTTCCCAGACAACACCGATAATCATCCTAGTGATTTGCCTAGTTGCTGTTTTCCACTTCTTCATTTTTGTTTGTGGTGTTCTCTCACTGTCTGGTTTGTTTTTGGCTGCAATCTTTTTCCAAACGTGATGGCTACCTCCTCCGCGGTTCCCATTGTCCAAAAATTGGGTATTCTCTCACCTGTTATATTTAGATATTCTGTCATTACTATAAAAAAATTAAATGGATCTAATTATTTTTCATGGGATACTTCAGTTGAGCTTTGGTTCTTTGGTCAAGGTAGTGAAGACCGTTTAATAAACGAATTAAACTATATTTTTGAAATTGATAGACTTGCCTGGAAAAAATCAGATCATCAATTATATGGTTTGTCGTGGCACTCTGTTGATTCTAAATTGTTGCTTCTCCTTTATGCTTATAAAGTGTGTTGTGCCTTTTGGAAACAAGGTTAAATTTTTCTACATTAATGACATTCGGCGTTGTCATTCAATTATAGAGAAGATGATGGGTTTGAAATAGTTTAACATGGATATGAATACTTATCTAGGTATGGTTTAGTTTGTAAAGAAAGAATTTAATGAATTATTGTCTATTACAATTTATGAACAAAAGAAACAATGGGATAAGTTCTTTATGATTCTCACTCTTGCTGGATTAAAACCCGAACTTGAATCAGTTCGAGAGCAAATCCTCTCTAGTCATAACATTCTATCTTTGGATAGTGTGTTTGCTTGTTTACTGCGTGTCTCAAGACCAGCTTCTCCAAAGGCAGAGGGTATACTTTTTGGGCCCTAAGCTCTTGCTTCTCAGGTTACCCATCACAGTAGAACAAATAGTATTGGTCGGGGTGGCGGATGTAATCGCAGCCAATGCCTTCAATGTACTTACTGTCATAAACTTGGTCATACTAAGGACAAATGTTATTCTTTACATAGTCATCCTCAAAAAGTTGTTCATATTGTTCAAGCAGACAATCTTGAGACTGTTCCACCATATACAATAATTTTAATGTCAGGTGCTGATTATCAAGAATTTTTACAATGTCATGTCACTAAAAATGCTGATGGTACCATTATTTCTGTTGCTTATACTGTTAATCATATTGGTTGCCTTACATAGTTTTCTTTTTCAAGGTTTTGGATCTTAGACTCAAGTGTTTCAGATCATATCTTTAGTAACTTTCATCTTTTCTCAAAATTGGATATTTCATTTTCTTCTTTTTTTGTTGTTATTCTTGCTAATGGTTCTAAAGTTGTTACCAAAGGTACTGGTCAAGTACGACCGCTTCCTTCTTTACCTTTTGAGTCTGTTCTTTATATTCCTAGTTGTCCTTTCAATCCCATCTTTGTTTGTAAGCTTATTCGAATTTTGAATTGCTCCCTTATCTTCTCTAATTCTTATGGGATTATACAGGATTGGAGTACTAGTTGGACGATTGAAACTAGGCGTGAATCATGAGAGTTATATCATCTCACTATGCTTATATCTCTAGTTGTTTGCACTACCTCTATCTCTCCAATTATGCTTTATCATCGTTTGGGACACCCTAACCTTTGTAAATTGCAACAAATGGTGCTTAGTCTTTTTTCTTTAGAATGTTTAGATTGTGAGTTATGTCAGTTGGGTAAATATACTCGTGTTTTCTTTCTTAAACAGAGTCAAAGTAAAATTGAGTCTCTTTTTTCCTAGTTCATATTGATGTTTAGGGATCTAACCATTATCGTTATGTTTTGGGTTTAAGTATTTTGTTACTTTTATTGATGATTATTCTCGTTGTATCTAATTGTTTTTAATGAAGGATTGATCTGAATTGTTCTCTATTTTCAAAAATTTTTGCACTGAAATTCGTACTCAATTTGATATAATTATTAAAATTTTGCGGAGTGATAACGCATGTAAATAATTTTTTACCTTTTTGTAAAATTTTATGACTGGATAGGGTATGCTTCACCAATCTTTTTGTGCTTACACACTATGACAAAATGGTGTGGTTGAATATAAGAACTGCCATTTAATTGAGACAGCTCACACTTTTTTATTTCATCACCATGCTCTTCTTTCTTTTTGGAGTGATGCTATTTTTACATCTTATTATTTAATCAACCGCAAGCCATCCTCAGTGCTCCAAGGTCAGGTCCCTCGTTTTCTCCTGTACCCAAGTCAATCTTGTATCATATCTCTCCTCGTGTCTTTGGACGTGTTTGTTTTGTTCATAATCATATCCCACATTGTGATAAGTTTGCCATTAAATCTTTAAATGTATCTTCTTGTGCTATTTTAGATTACAAGAAGGGTACAGGTATTACTCTCTCTTAACTCGTCAGTTCTTTGTATTTGCAGATGTTGCATTTTTTGATCAATCTTCTTGTTACTCACTATCTTATTTTGTTGATCATCTATTGTTACTAATGCCCTTCCTCTTCCCTGTCTTGATTCTTCTATTATTCTATTGTCAGACACTTTAGTTTTACCTCCAACTCCTCCCCTCTAGGGTCGTCATCGCCATGTACCTGCAGGCCCTGTAGATGCTCCTACCGATTTGTCTTCGCTTCAACTTTAGAACCTACTTCAGACCTTTTGCTTGCTGATGGTTTTTTTAATTGTTGTTCAAAAGTATTCGCTCTTCTCATAATCTCTATCCTATCTACAATTTTATGAGTTATCATCTCTCTATTATGCTTTTGTGTCGTCTTTATCTTCTGTTTTTATTCTTCAAACTACATAGGAAGTTCTATTACATCCTGGGTGGCAGTAAGCAGTGGTTGATGAAATAACTGCATTATAATCATGTGGCACTTAAGAATTGGCACATTTACCTCCGGGTAAGTCTTGGATTGGTTGTCGTTGGATTTATACAGTTAAAGTTAGGCATGATGATATTGTTGATCGTCTTATAGCTCATTTGGTTGCCAAAGATTATACACAGATTTTCGGGTTAGATTATGTTGATACCTTCTCTCTGGTTGCAAAAATAGCTTCTATTCGACTTATGCTATCAATTGCCTCCATGTAAAATTGAGCTCTTTATCAACTTGATATTAAAAATTCTTTCTTTAATGGAGATCTTGAGGTGGAAGTGTATATGGAGCAACCTCTTAGTTTTGTTGCTTAAGGGGAGTTTAGACTAGTATGTAGATTGCGGCGATCTATCTACGATTTGAAGCAATCTCCCTGACTTGGTTTAGCCGATTTAGTAGTGTCGTTTAACAATTTGGGATGACTCGTAGTGAGGTCGAGTATTTAGTTTTTTATGCACGTTGGTCATCGCTGATCGCTGTATTTATGTAATTATCTATGTGGATGATATCAGCATCGTAGGGAATGATCAAGAAGGGATTTTTCAGCTCAAACAACATCTTCTAAAAAATTTTCAAACTAAAGACTTAGGTAAGTTGAAATATTTCCTAGGGATTGAAGTGGTACAGTCCAGTATTGGCATTGTAATATTTTAGAGAAAGAAAGTATGTCTTAGATCGTCTTGAAGAGACATGTATGTTGGACTGTAAATCAATTGAAAATCCGATGGATCCAAATGCTAAATTTCTACCTAAACAGGGGAAGTCTTTATATTATCTTGGCAGGTACTACAGATTGGTGAAAAAATTGAACTATTTCATGATCACTCGATTAGATATTTCCTTTGCAGTGAGTGTTGTAAGTCAATTTTTACAATCTCGACACACAAGTCACTTGACATTGCCTCTAATCTCGTGTTCTATGAGCAGACTAAGCATATAGAAGTTGATTGCCATTTTATTAGAGAGAAGATTTAACCAGGACCCTTGCTACAAGCTTTGTTAATTTTGATGATCAATTAGTTGACATTTTCATCAAGTCCCTAAGAAGTTCACGAAAAAATAATAGTTGTATATAGATTTTGTGTGATTAGGGATTTAAGAGATTGTAGTAACCGTCGTATCTTTTAATTTAGGGGGTTGTAATATCTCTTGATTTAAGGGATTGTAATTATGTTTGTAATTAGTAAGTTGTTGTATTTTTTTTCTATATATATATGTGTGTGTGTGTGTGTGTATATAGAGATGGGACTAATGTAAGCTTTTCTCATGGGCTAGGTTCTTACTATTATCTTTTTTCTTATTTTTCTCTGATTTCACAGTAACTATATAGTTGTTATGAAACTTATATGCCTCGCAGTTTCGAGAGAATGTTGCAGCTTGGGCATGCTTCTATAATCGGAAAGATATTTTCAAAGAATTTCTTGAGAGGGTGCTTCAGTTGAAGGAGGTTTGTATATGTCTTTCCCTAGTATTCTTATTTTTAGATTCAGTTATGCATTATAATGGGATGCTGCTATCAATTCTATATCCTTTTTGCTACTTTCCCAGCCTTGGGAACTTTATCACTTACTACTATTGTTTCTTAGAGTCAATATTTTAATGTTGGCAGAGAAAAGCTTTTTTTGTTTTTTAGGTAAGAATATTAAATATTCTATATCACATCTGTGTTGGAGGAGACTAATAATTCCAGTAATTGATTCTATACTAAAAAATTAGTTCCAATAATTAATAGTTGGAGACCTAGGATCAGAGGGACATCGAATTTTGTATTGATGGTGTAGGTAGGAAAGGTCTAGATAGGAAAATCATAAGTTGACTTACTAAGTTGTTAAGATCTAAGAAAATGTCAGATGGATGGAGAAGTACTTTAATCCCTATTTATAAAAATAAGGGAGACATACAGAATTGTGCCTACTATAAGGGAATTAAGTTCATGAGCTATACTATAAAGTTATGAAAGAAGGTCATTGAGCAGAGATTAAGACAAGAGACTCAAGTCACAGAGAATTAATTTGGTTTCGTGCTAGGAAGGTCAACTATGGAAGCAATTTACTTATTGCGGAAATTGATAGAAAGATATCAAAGGAAACAAAAAAGATGATGTTATTGATTTGGAAAAGGCATATGATAAAGTGCTGAGAGAAGTTTTATGGAAGGTTTTAGAGAAGAAAGGAGTACGTATTGTGTATATTCAAGCAATTAAAGATATATATGATAGGATTACAACTTGCGTAATAATATAAAATGGAGATATAGGATTTTCTCACAACTATTAGGTTACATCAAAGGTCATCTCTGAGTCTATATTTTTTTAACTTGATTTTAGACGTAGTTACTGAACATATACAAAATTTGGGATTTCGATTTATGATTTTTACAGATGATATACTTTTAGTTGGTGAATCGAAGGAGGAAATAAATAGAAAGTGAGTCATGGAGACAAATTTTAGAAACAGATGACTTTTGTATAAGTAGAAATAAAACAAAATATATGGAATGTAATTTTAGTAAAAAGCGAACAAATATGAATTTAAAAGTAAAACTTGAAAAATATCTATTAAAACAAGTTACAAACTTCAAATATGTTAGGTCTATTATATAGAATGATGGCGAAATAAAAGCGGACGTAAACTATAGGATTCAAGTGGAATGGATGAAATGGAGGAAAACTTCGGGTGTCATTTGTAATAGAAAAGTGTTACTCAAAGTTAAAGGAAAATTCTACCGTACAATTATAAGAACTACTAGGTTAGGCGGTTAAAATCCCATATGAAGATAAACTCAATGTTGTAAAGATAAAAATGTTGTGTTGGATGTGTGGACACACTAGAAGAAATATGATTAGAAATGAGTGCATTAGAGAGGAAGTTGGATTAGCACCTATTGTGGAAAAGATGGTGGAAGCTTGCTTAAAGTGGTTTGGCTATGTGTAGAGAAGACCTGTAAAAGCTCTATTGAGAAGAGTAAATAAGATGAAGAGCAGTCTGATAGTTAGAGATAGAGGGAGGCCAAAGATAATGATTGGTGAAGTTATTAAGAAAAATTTAATAATTAATAATTTATCTGTTGATCTCATTTATAATAGACTATTGTGGCGGCACTTGATCCATATAGCTGACTCTACTTAGTGAGAAAATGTTTGGTTGTTGTTGTGGTATGCTTCGACTCCTAATTTTTTGAAAGAAAAATATTTGGTGTTATAAAACTTGGTTGTTGATATTTAGGGTTAAACTAAAAAAGATGGCAGAATTTAGGGGCTGGAGACAAAGATCACACACACACACCTTGTGGCAGGCCTCTCTCTTCTTTTACTTACAATAATCTAAATATACAGATTAACTACAAGATAAACTCCTAAAAATAAAAATGAAACACAAAATGTAAGATGAAGATAGCTAATTTTCCTATCTTTCGAATAAAACTAGATAATAATACAAAGAGATAACTATAAAACTCCTGAACATTATAAACTCTAAGACTCTAGAAAATGATAAACTAAAGACACTAGATAATAATAAACTTCTAATCCATTAGGATTTTGATACAATACCACCCCTGAGTACCTATTTTAGAAGAAAGCCACGTGGGCCACACGGCAAGGAAGCCAATACTGTGGAAACACTCAACCAGAAAGTGGAACAACTCATCCTCTAGATTCTGCTACACAACTACCCCCACTACTGCCAGATTTTGCTGCACAACCACCCCCACTATTGCACAACTACTTCCATTGTCTCCACTTATCTTTTATTTCTACTTTATTTGCTGTATTCATGATTAGAGAGTTTTAAATAGGGACAATACATGATTTTACTATAAATTGCCACATAGGACTTTAGTTTAGGATCATCCCAACAGTTGTATTATGCATTGGAGTTTTGTCTTCTCCGTATGGACACACTTTTGAAAATTTAAGTGTTTAAGATTCTTGCACTCAATTTGCCAATAATCTCTCTCTCTTCCCTTTATTCCTTCTTACCTAGTACTAAATTTATCATTTGGTATTAGAGTTGGTCTTTTCACTATCGTGACCACACGTTTATCTACATTTGTCAGCGAACCAGCAAACCCACCTACCAGTCCTCATCCTCTGATCTTAAAAAGAAGGCGGGCACAGGGGTTATCTAAAAGCTTTGAAAAGACTTTTTGCTAGTTTCTTTTGGCCAAGAATGAAATATGATGTTAAGAGGTGGGTTTAGAATTGTTTAGCTTGTCAACAAAGCAAATATCAAACTTTAGCACTAGTTGGATTACTACAACCATTCCTTATTCCTAATAAAATATGGGAAGATATCTCTCTTGATTTCATTACAGGAGTTCCTAAGTTAGGTGGTTTTGACACTATTTTGATTATGGTAGACCGTCTCAACAAGCACTCTTATTTATTCCTTTGGCTCATCCATACACTGCCAAGCCTGTTGCCAACATCTTTTGCAGGGAAATTGTATGTTTACATGGCATTCCTTAATCCATAGTCTCAAATAGAGATGTTATTTTTCTTAGTGAGTTTTGGCAAGAGTTGTTTAAGATTAATAAAACTCGGCTTAACATGAGCACTATTTACCATCTTCAATTTGATGGGCAAACAGAGGTTGTTAACAGGTGTTTAGAGGAATACCTATGTTGTTTTGCACTCGAACAACCACGCTCATGGTCCGCTGAATATTCCTTTAACGCAGGGTTCCATTCATCAGCTGGTACTACCCCATTTAAAATTGTTTATGGTAGAGACCCACCATCACTACATTCGTATATTCTAGGAGAAACTCATATTGCTGAACTTGAAGAATAGCTAGTTACTCGAGATGAGATGTTGAAGATTCAAAAAGAAAATCTTTTGAAAGTTTAGTCCAGAATGGAGGCACACGTTGATGCTAAAAGAAGGGACATAAATTTTGACATTGGAGATCTAGTTTTCTTGAGAGTCCAACCTTATCGCCAAAGGTCCCTTGCAAAATGCAAGTATGAAAAACTATCTGCAAGATTTGTTGGACCCTACGAAGTAGTGCATAGAATAGGTCTTGTGGCTTATGAACTAAAATTACCTGCATCAACTGAAGTCCATCCCCTATTTTATGCCTCTATTGCGCAAGGCTTTTGGGCAACTCCCTGCAGAACCACCTCCACTACCCATTAATTTTGACTGGGAACTAATACTAATCCCTTCCAAGGTATTGGGCCACCGTTGGATTACTGAAGGGGGAGTTCAAGTGCTGGAACTTCTAATACAGTGGCAAGATAGTTCAGTTGAAGAGGCTAGTTGGGAAAATTATGACTTAATTTGCTGGCCAGTTTCCTTGCTTCTGCCTTGAGGACAAGGCATCTTTTTAGGGAGGGAGCAATGATACAATACCATCCTTGCGTACCCATTTAGAAGGAAGTCATGTGGCCACGTGGCAAGGAAGCCAATACTGTGGAAACACTCAACCAGAAAGTGGAACAACTCATCCCTTAGATTCTGCTGCACAACTGCCCCCACTACTGCTAGATTCTATTGCACAACCCCACTACTGCCATATTCTGCTGTACAACCACCCCCACTACTGCACAACTACCTCCACTTATCTTTTATTTCTCCCTTATTTGCTGTATTCACGATTAGGTAGTTTTAAACAGGGACAATACATGATTTTACTATAATGCATTTTTCTTTGACTTGGATTTCTAAATTTTTCCCTTTACTTTCTTTTGCTTCCCTCTCTTGTAGGATGTCACTTCATGTAGTGTTTGATGTCGTTATACTGAATCTCATATTTCAAACTTTACTGTAGGGAAGAGACCTAAGTTTAGCAGAGAAGACGAATTACCTAGTTTTCATGATAAACACCTTTCAGGTATGCTGGCATTGTACTTCATCCTTTTACTTAAGTCCTGCTGAAAACATGTTTTTATCTTTGTTAGCAAATATCAAACAGGCATAATGTTTGCTAATTTTGGCAATGCATGTTTATATAATTGCTGGATAGTTTTTATTATCCAATGATGGTTTTTTTTTATTGTTTTAGAATTGCTTTCACTCTAACATAATCATTATACTTTCATCAATGCTGTTTTCATATTTTTTTTTGGCCAAAGCTTCATTGTTCTTACAGAATATGTTCTGCCGTTGGTTCAAACAGTGAATGTTAGTATTTTCTTGATTAATGGAAAATAACCAAAAGTTAGCAAATAATTTCTAAGTCACCAATTCCTATATCTTAATATGGACCATCTACCACTTGCAAGTAATCTGTCTTATACCATACAAATGCCTTTGAATATTGGCTGCTGTTCATTGATTGTCAGTTGTTGTTGCTTATCTTAGGGTTTTGGTTGTGGGCTAATTTATGTGTTTGCATGAATCAATTGTATTTTTTTTTTTTTTTGGTTTGGGATAAATCCATGGGGTTTTGGACGGAGGATGGAGTGTAAGGCTCTGCAGAAGTTTCTTTGTTTGTTGAATTGTGGCCTGCAAAGTACCAATTTCATCCCAAAAGCTTAAGCTGCTAGGTGAAGGCCAAGGATCAGTTTTATTAATATTGTAACATGCCTTCTCACATGGAAGCCTTTTGGGTGTGAAGTGTGGACAAAGCTAGGTCCACCATACCTTATTGCTGAAGTTTAATTTAATTAAGAAGAATGGAAGCAGCAATGATCAAACTTCTGAATGCTTAGTCATGAAAGCTTTGGTAACATGTTAAGGACTAATTCATCCCAAAAGCTTAGGTAGTTAGGTGAAGGCCCATGATTGATTCTAGTAATGTCTCTAATACATTCTATTTGGTTAGAATGTAATGCCATTATCTATAAATAGACATGTTAATTCATGCACCTTATATAGGAGAGGGTTTTCTTTAACTTCTTTGCGGACTTCTGCTTCTAGCCTTTTTAGGGAGTTTCTTTGTCCCATATGCAATGATAGGTGATCTGTTTATTTTTTGTTTTTTTTTTCTTTGCCCTAGGAGAATTTCTTATCCACTGTCTTTTTGCCTAACTAATCTATTAATAAATTGCTGAATCACAAAAGAGAAGCTGGTAGCTTGCTGAGGTTATTAGAAAAGCGGCCATTATATACAGGATAAATGCAAAAGTTTTTAGTTTATTAATTATATAGTCATCTATACTCAATAGGTAATAAAATTTGAAATAGATTAGTTTCTCATATCAAAACTAAAATGTCTAGTGTTGTGCTATCATCCCTTATCAATATATGAAAGTTCCCTAGAACTATAACTTATGAAATGAAACTCGGTAGTAGTTTCATTACTTCAAGAGTTAAACCCTTGACAGTGAAAGATCAAGGTTAGTGGAAGAGCACCAAAGAAGGTTGGTTTGATTCTAGTCTTTTCTATTTTAGATTAGTCTTTGGAAGATTTTTGCCATGCAGATATACTGGTTAGGTTTAATGTTTCTTAGAGTTTCTTAGGTAGCTTGCAAAATGGGTTTAAAGTGTTAGGCCAGTGGAGGGTACTGAGGATTGTGATGGTTGCTATATGCCAATACCCCTTCAATATGAGGAGTTGGCTTCAATATGGTTTTGTCAGCATTTTTGATGCAGATGTTGAGTTCCATTTATTACTTTAGTTATTTTATTTAATTTTACAATTAGATTTTTCTATTTGGGAATTAGGGTTTTGTAATTTTATTTTGAGGTGTTTGGACGTTAACTTTTGCAACTTGTATGTCTATACATATGAATTTCCTAGTTACTGTTTTGTTTACATTTTCATTATTGATTAATAAAATTTGATATTTAGTTGATTTTAGAGAGTTCTCTGTTGTGTATTCTCTTTGGTTCTATACCAAATTGGTATCAGAGACTAGCAATGCTTTAACTATGCTAACAATGTGTTCTATCTGTCAAAATTTGGTGCTGTGTTGCCTAGAATTTTGTATTTTTCATTTCATGTTTGCAAATGACTAATACACCTGTACAAACTAAGAAAAAAGATAGAATACTTGGAAAGTGTAAGAGATAGGCTTATGTTGTATTATATTTATAATAAAGAAAAGACTAGCGTAGGTAAAATAAGCACTGTGGGACTAGGAGCCTGTTTGGCCTAGCATCTTTTGAAAAATAAGTTGCGTATTTTAAATGTTAGCAGAATCTAAGTTTATGCTGAAATGGTGAAGCATGAATTTCGAGCTTCTCTGAAGCAGAAAATAAATCTTGTTATGGACAAAAATCCGTCACCTAAAATAAAAATTTCCAAAACTATTTAACCTTATATTTTTAAATGCATAAAAATTTACCATACAAGCCCTTTAATTTTTTTAATTAAAGAATATTATTGTGAAATTACTATATTTGATGATAAGAAATTTTTTACAATTGAAGTACCCTAAACATACTTTCTCAGTGATAGCAACACTAGAACTAGATTGAGCAACCTCAACACCTAGGAAATAATTTTAGTCAGGTCTTTGGTTTGAAAATGATCAAAGAGATGTTGCTTTAATGATTGGATGCCGTCTTGGTCAATACTTATTATGATTGCGTCATCCACAAAAACCACCAAATATATACATCGACCATGGGAAGTATGTTGGTAAAACACTAGGTGCTCTACATTACTTTGAGTTATACCAAATTTCTAAACAACTATATTGAATCTACTGAACTATGCTTGATCAGACCAACGGGAGCAACATAACCTGCATACTAACCTAGACCTCCCTTGCCCAAGAGGTTGCTCTATATAAGCCTCTTTAGAAAGCTCACTATGAAGGCTGGTTTTATCTAGTTGATAAAGGGGCCAATGGCACATGACAGCCATAGAGAGGAATACAAACTGAAGCAATCTTTGCCACCGGAGAGAAGGTATCACCATAATTTAAGCCAAAGATATGAGTAAGGCCTTTAGCAACAAAGTGAGTTTTAAGGAAATCAATTTGACCATTAAAGCCAATTTTTACTATATATGTCAAATGGAAACCAACAATAAACTTTCCGAATCTAAGTGGAACTAAATCCCAAAAACCACTAGGAGGTAGCCTAGTCATTTCATCAATTATAGCCTGGAACCAATCTAGAAGTGAAAGGGCCTCATTTGTAGTGTTAGGCATACAAAAAGAAGAAAAAAAGGACACAAGTATAATATGTATAAGATAATTGATGATAGCTCAAGAAATTAGAAATGAGATAGGGTTTCAAGTAAAATGAATACCTTTTCAAAGAGTAAGTGGAAGACTATCATCTGGAGACAAACTTGTGGTTGGTAAAGGTACTGGAGTAGGATGTGAGGCATTAGGTGTTGCAATCAATTGCATAGGAGGATCATGATGTGGATGATGCTGATCTATTTGGAGAGGCTCAGGAGAAACATCATCAGGACAGAAAATATATGGAACAGGAAGATCAGACACTTTGGGTCTTTCAACTGATGAAGGAAAGGAAGGAGAGCTCTCAAAGAAGGTGACATTAACTAATACGAAGAATCAATTTGCGTTTAGAGAGTAACAATGATTCCCTTTTTGAAGAGGAGAATAGTCAAGGAAAACATACTTCATGGCATTAGCAGAAAGTTTATTTTGTCCGAGGGTTAGGATATGAACAAAATAGGTACAACGACAAGCACACGGAGGAAGGGAATAAATAGTGTAAAATTTTGGGAATAAATTTTCTCAAATTCCATTGACTACCGAATTGTACATAAATAGGAGATTGACGGCTGATGACAACAATAAACAACAATTAAGTCTTTTTCCACTAAGTGGGGTAGGTTACATGGATCAAACAATGCTACAGTGGCCTATTATAAATGAAATCAACAGATAGATTATTAACTATTAAATTCTTTTTAATAGTTTCACCTATTATTTTCTTTAGCCTCTCTCTACTTCTAATTATCGGACTATTTTCTATTTGATATACTCTTCTCAATAAAGTTTCTACAGGTTTTCTCCACACATGTCCAAACCATCTTAAGCGAGATTCTACCATCTTCTTCATAATAGGTACTACTCCAACTTTCTCTCTAATGCACTCATTTCTAATTGTATCTCTTTTGGTGTATCCACACATCCAACGCAATATTCTCATATCTACAACATTGAGTTTATTTTCGTGTTGTCTTTTAACCACTCAACATTCACTACCATACAATATAGTAAGTTTGATAGCTATACGGTAGAATTTTTCTTTAATTTTGAGTAGTACTTTTCTATCACAAATGACGTTCGAAACCTTTCTCTATTTTATCCATCCTGCTCCTATGGTTTACGTCTTCCTTTACTTCACTGTCGTTTTGTATAATAGATCCAAGCTTGTAACTTGTTTTAATATATGGTCTCCCAATTTTACTTTTAAATTCGTATTTGTTCGTTTTTTTACTAAAAATATATTTTGTTTTATTTCTACTTATACGAAAACCACGTGTTTCTAAAATTTGTCTTTATGACTCTAACTTCATATTTATTTTCTCTTTTGATTTACCAATTAAGACTATATCATCTGCAAAAATCATACATCGAGGTCCTAAATCTTGAATATGTTCAGTAATTGTTTTCAAAATCACGTTAAAAAAGATATCGACTCTGAGAAGATCCTTGATGTAGTCTAATAGTTGTGAGAAAATCTTTTGTATCCCAATTTTGTGTTTTCACGCAAGTCATGATCCCATTGTACATGTTTTTAATTGCTTGAATATACACAATACATACTCCTTTATTCTCTAAAGCCTTCCATAAAATCTCTCTTAGCACTCTGTCATATACCTTTTCTAGATCAATAAAAACCATATGCAAATCTTTCTGCCTCCTTTGATAACTTTCCATCAATCTTCGCAGTAAGTAAAGTGTTTCCATAGTTGACCTTTATAGTATAAAACTAAATTGATTCTCTGTTACTTGAGTCTCTTGATTTAATTTTTGCTCAATGATCTTCTCCAATAACTTCATAGTATGGCTTATGAGCTTAATCACCCTATAATTGGCATAGTTCTTTATGTCCTCCTATAAGATAGGGATTAAAGTACTTCTTCTCTATTTATTCGGTATTTTCTTAGATTTCATTATCATATTAAACAACTTAGTGAGCCAACTTATGCCTTTTCTTCCTAGACTTTTTCACACCTTAATAGGTATATTATCGGATCCTACTGTTTTGCTATTTTTCATTCTCTTCAAAGCCTTCTCTACTTCAAGCTTCTTAATTCTACAATAAAAGGTATAATTATGGTACTCCTTTGCAATATTTAGTCTGTCAAAGTCATCAGTCAACTCATGTTCTTCGTTAAAAAGTTCTTGAAAGTAACTTTTCCATCATACTTGAATATCTCGCTCCCTTATCAAAACATTATCCCTTTCATCTTTAATATATTTCACTTGATTTAGGTCTCTTGTCTTTCTTTTCCTACCCTTCACAAGCTTGTAAAATTTTCTTTTCTCATCTTTAGTTCCTAAAGATTGATATAGCCCTTCAAAAGCTTTAGATCTTGTTTCACTCACAGCCTTCTTAGTGTCTTTTTTAGTAACTTTATATTTATCTCAATTTTCATTATCTTTACATAAAAATAAGCATTAGCCTAATCTAAGGGTTTCTATTTATAATGATTGTCCCTAGTTAGCTGACCTAATAAATACAATTTACTATCATTAACTACAATTATTTACATGATTAGTCAACTATCTCTTAATTTTGAGGATTTCCAACACCCCTCAAGTTGGGGCATAGCTACTGATTATGCCTAGCTTGCTTGTTAACTCTTTAGCCTGTGGTCTAGGAAGACTTTTAGTAAGTGAATCAGCTACCTGCTATTTTGTGGGTAGATGTCTTAGGCTAATAAGCCCATTAGTCATTTTCTACATGTTTAGTTCTGTCATGATGAATCGGATTGTGGACTATGTTAACTACTGCTTGGTTCTCACAATATAATGTTATGGTTAAAGGTATAAGAACCTAAAGTTCCTTTACCATTCTTCTTAGCCAAATACCCTCGCAAACCCCATGTGCCAAGTTTTGAAATTTTACCTTTGTAGTTCTTATGGCTACAACAAATGTTTTTTACTTCTCCATGTCACTAGATTTCTCCACACATAAGTACAATAACCTGAAATGAAGTGCCTATTAGTTATTGATTCTGTCCAATTTGCATAAGTGAATATTTCAACATGTCTCTGTCTTTCTTTTATAAAATACAGTCCCTGTGCGTAAGGGTCCGAAACATAAATAGGCAAATATTGGACCCAGAAGCTTAATTTTATTCAGAGAAAACCAAAATTTATACATGCAGCTACTCTTAAAATCATGGAGTAGATTACAACATAATACATAAAAGATTCCTAAACTATAGTAACGGTAAAAAATAAGAATAAAACAGGGATCCTTATAATCAATTAAGATATAGTCAATCAGGCTTTGTATTGGGCTCTATTCTCCCACACTCTCTCCTTAAGTTGGTGCATAGATATCAAATATGCCCAACTTTGTAATTAAATACTCAAAATGGGATATTGAGAGCCCCTTGGTAAGGATGTCAGTTGTTTGTTAATTTGAGGGCACAAAAGACATGCAAATGGTTCCAGTCTCCAATTTCTCTTTAATGAAATGTCTGTCAATTTTAATATGTTTGGTCCTATCATGTTGGAGTGGATTGTGTGCAATGCTGATAGTGGCTTTGTTATCACAATATAATTTTAGGAGAAGGTCTATCATCTTTCTTAGTTCTTAGAGAATCTTGTACACCCATAATTTTTCACATATCCCTTGAGCCATAGCTTTAAATTTAGCTTTTGCATTGTTTTTGGCAACTACACTCTGCTTCTTATTCTGCCAGGTAACTAGATTACGCCAAAGAAACGTACAATAAACTTTTGCACTGTTTTTGGCAACTACACTCTGCTTCTTATTCTGCCAAGTAACTAGATTGTCTTAAAGAAACGTACAATAAATTGTTGTAGGTTTCTTGTTAGTGACTGATCCAGCCTAGTTTGCATCTGTGAAGACTTAAATATTCTTGTTGTTAGTCTTTTTGAAGAGTAGACATTTTTCAGGAGAAGATTTTAGGTATCTTAGGATCCTGTAAATTGTTTCAAGATGTTCTTCATATGAATCATGCATAAACTGACTAAGCATACTAACAGAATAGTGGTCCGGTATGTGATAGATAGATTAACTTTTCAATCAACCTCTAGTATCTTCCAGTGTCTACAAATGTACTCCCTTTTTCCTATAATTTTACATTTGGGTCCATCGGAGTCTAGGTTGGTTTACACCCACTCATTCTTGTTTCTTTCAGAAGGTCATTAATGTATTTTCGTTGAGAAATCACTATTCCCTTTCTAGAATAAGCAACTTCCATTCCAAGAAAATATTTAAGAGCTCTAAGGTCATTGATTTCAAATTTTGATGCAAGGTCCCTTTTATTCGCTCCATTTCGTCGTATCATCTCCTGTAAGGATGATGTCATCGATATAAACAATTAATACAACAATTTTTCCATCTAAAGAGAATTTAAAGAACAACGTATGATCAGTTTGGTCTTAAGTGTATCCTTGTTTCTTTATTAATTGAGTAAATTTCTCGAACGAAGCTCTCGGGGACTGTTTAAGGTCATACAAGAATTTTTTTAGTCTACACACTCTATGGTTAAACTTTTCCTCAAATCTTAGAGGGCACTCTATATATACTTTTTCCTCGAGGTCACCATTCAGGAAGGCATTTTTTACATTCGATTGTTGCAAAGGCTAGTCTAGATTAGTCCACCCTATATGTTTGAGTGAATCCTTTAGTCATCAATCTGGCTATGTATCTTTCTATAAAATTGTCTGAATTATGCTTTATGGTAAAAACTCATTTACAGCTCACTGCCTTATTTGCTATTGGTAAGGATTCAACACTCTAGGTATTGTTCTTTTCAACAGCTCTCATATATTTAAGTACAGCTTCCTTAAGCAGCAAATGAAGATGAAAAATTTGAGTATGAAACAAAGTTAGATAAAAGGTGGTTGGTGCAAGATCGAACTCCTTTTCAAAGAGTAATATATATATATATATATATATATATATATATATATATATATATATATATCATATTCAAGACTTAGATAGAGTTAAGAGTTACCATTATTTTCCCTTGGCTTAGAGTCATGATAGTGCTGAAGTGTTGCCTCTTCTCTTTCTTTGTTTTTCCTTTTTGAGTAAGAAAACCCTTTCCAAGTTCCATTTTTGCTGTCTTTATCATGTGGCATAATAGTGGGTTGTTCCTCTTTATCTGTTTCCCTAAGATTTTTTCAAATGTAGGTCGAGACTCATTTGGACATTCGTTCATGATAAGAGGATGTCTAGAAGATGAGTTTCGGTTATTTGTTGTAGGTGCAAATGATTCTGGGTGTTTTTGCAATAGACAAACTTTAAAAAAATTACTAGAGGAATCAAGTGAATTTTCCTTCAAGTTCTCTCTCTGAAGATGATGGTCTCTAAAATAGGGTTGATTTTTAAAGAAGGTGACATCATTGAGACATATGTTCTTTTTGAGATAGGGTCAAAACATTTATAGCCCTTTTGGCTTGGAGAGTAACCTATGAAGACACACTTGATAGCTCGTGGTTCAAGTTTGCTACTCTTTTTGTGATCATGAGTAAATGCAGTACACCCAAATATTCTTAGAGCTACACTAGCTGAAAGTCTCACTGATGGAAAGCAATGCATGAAAGTATTGAAAGGAGTTGAAAATTGTAAAACTTTGGAAGGCATTCTGTTTATTAAGTATGCAGCTGCTAGGACCACATCTCCCTATGTATACTTGGGAACATTTGTAGAAAATAGGAGAGCTTTAGCCACCTCCAACAAATGTTTATTTTTTCTTTCGGCAATGCCATTTTGCTGGGGTGTCTCAATGCAAGTACTTTGATGAACAATCCCTTTTTCGAGTAAACAATTTCCCAAAATTCTATTAAAGTGTTCCTTTCCATTATAACTTTTAAAATTTTGTATATTGGTTTGAAATTGAGTCTGCACCATATAATAATTTTTTTTGAAAATTTGTTCAGCTTCTGACTTATCTTTTAATAAGTATACCCAATATAGATGAGTGTTGTTATTTGTGAAAGTGATGAACTATCTTTTGATAGTAGGTGTGCTTATCTTATTAGGACCCCAAACATCATTGTATATGATAGTGAACGGCTTTGAAGTTTTTTATGATTGATATGGAAATGAAGTTCTATCATGTTTTGCAAGTTCACAAATTTCACACTGGAATGAAGATGCAACTCTATTATAAAATAAATGAGGAAATAGATGTTTAAGATATTGAAAACTAGGATGTCTTAACCTAAAATGCCATAATATAATGTCATTATTATCAAAAATAGAAATAGATTTAAAACAGGAACTCAAACTTGTACTCGGTGAATGTTGACTCGTTTTGGATTCTGAATTAAGGAGATAAATCCTCCATATTTTTTAGTACTGCCAATCATCCTCCTCGAAGTCAAATCCTAAAAAACACAATGTGTTGAAAAGAAATAAGTATGACAGTTTAAATTACTGATAAGTTTATTAACAGAGAGTAGATTACAAGACAAGTTAGGAACATGAAGAACATTGTGCAAGGTAAGAGATAGGGAAACAACAATGGAACCTTTTCCAGCGATAGTTGATAGAGAGCCTTTGGAAATTTTTATTTTTTGATTTCCTGTACATGGACTATAAGATGAAAAAAGACTAGATATTCCTATCATGTGGTCAATGGCTCCTGCATTTATGATCCAAGTGTGATCAAAATTGATACTTAAGAAGGCAGCTTTTGAATAGTTATCTTTTTGTGTTAAGGAACATGATGGAGACTTTTGAGATTCCAATAATTTGTATAGTTGATCTATTTGTTCTTTTTGAAAGGAAATGAACCACAGGATTACTGTTTCTCTTGATCTATAGTGGCCTGAAATGCACACCCTTTTCCTCCAAATTTCTTTTTTGATTTTGCGGCTTGCTATGGATTTTCCAGCAAGTCTCATGTGAGTGCTCGGAACGTTTGCAATAGTCACACCATGGGTGTTTACTAACCTTCTTGAGTGTCTCATGAACATTCTTTGTGACAAGGGCAGAGTTCTCCACTTCTGAACGATGAGAGTGTTTGTTTAACATGATACTTTGTCGAGTTACTTCCCAGCGAACTTCAGAGAATACTTTCCCAATGGTGGGTAGAGGTTTTTTTTTAATCATAATACGACTTCATACTTCATCTAACTCCTTGTTCAGTCCTGCTAAAAACATAAACACTCGGTCATTTTCTTGACGTTTCATAGAACAGATATTGTTTTCAGAACATTTTCAGTCATCATTATAGCATAGGTTTAGGTCTCACCAAAGTCTCATTAGTTCATTATAATAGGATATTACGTTCCGATTTTCTTGCTTCGCATGCCATAACTTTGATTTCAGCTCAAATATTTGTGAAGGGTTTTAAGACCTGAGTACGTTTCTTTAACAACCTCCCAGACATCTCTAACAGTAGGAAAAAACATAATGATTTCCTAATTGTTGGTTCCATTGCATTTATTAACCAAGCAATAGTTAGGAAATTTTTTGATTTTCACAATTTCCATTGCTAATCACCTTCTACTGGCTTGGAGATTATGCCAGCTAAATACCCAAATTTTCCTTTGCCATCCAGTATCAGTTTCACTGTTTGAGCTCATTCCACGTAATTCCTCTCATGTTTATGAATATTCACGTGGAGTGAGTTAGATGAAGATTCCAGACTGCTTATTCCCTGGGTAGTTGATAGGATACTACCCTAGACATCTCTCATGGTGGGTGCGATAGTACTTTCTTCCTAGGTTGATGATTCTCGGCCTGTCTCTCCATGTGTTGGTGAATTATGGCCAATCGTGCTCGTCAATGCAGTCTTTCAAGGGAGTTGGTTTGCCATCGCGTTTTGGGTTCACATTGTGGGTTCACTCTTGCAAGTCCTGTGTTGTGCATCTGTGCGTCAGTTTCAGGGTTTGTCAAGATGTAGTGCTATGACGTTCATCAAATTTTGGATTGGGATTTGACCATAGCAGAGGAAGACAGAGCACGAGCTGGGATGTCAGTTGTGTCGTTCGATGAGTTTTGAGTTGGGATTTGACTAGAGCAGAGAAAGACGGAGATCAAGCTGGGATGCCGAATTGATTTACAGTAGCTTTGATACCATATGCGCAAGGGTCCAAAACATAATCAGGCAAATATTGGACCCGGAAGCTTAATTTTATCTAGAGACAACTAGAATTTATACATGCAGCTCCTAAAATCATGGAGCAGATTACAACATAATACATAAAAGATTCCTAAACTATAGTAACAGTAAAAAATAAAAATAAAATAGGGATCCTAATAATCAACTAAGATATGGTCAACTGGGCCTTTAGGCTCTATTCTCCCACATTCCCTTTCTTGGAGTGCCTTTTAAGTACCTCAAAATTCTGTGCATCAATGTGACCTTCCTTAGGAGAATGCATGAATTGGCTTATCACACAAAAGCTAGGTGATAACTATCCATATTACCCAAATTTGGAAATATGGTGTTTTGTACAATCTCTTATCCCTTTTCTCAGAGCAATTGGAAAGTCTCTGAAGGTTTGGTGCATTTTAGTCAGTTGCTGCATGGCTGGTTGTCTCTGTTGGTTGCTGTATAGGACATTCAATACCATTAGTGTTATTGGAGCACACTCGCTTCATATGCTTACCCTTGTTGTGTCACCCTTTGAAGATGAATTCCTCCTTGAATAAACAATCAATTTTGAGGTTTCTTTAGGGGTTTTTGTTTTTGTGTTTACCTGCTTATATGAAATGGTGACAGTTTTAGTTTCAACAATGGTTTCTGGAATAGTTAGAGTAGGTGTGGTTTCAGAAATTGTGGGAAAAATTGTTGAAGGTCCTGTTTCGAGTTGGATAGTCCCATGTTCAAGCTCTAAGAAAGTTTCCTGGTATGCTCCCCCTAAAGGTGAGTGAGCGGGGAGGAATATGGTTCTGTTTCTAAAAAGGTAACATCCTTAGATACAAAAAAATGTTTGAGAGTATGGGAATAACACTTGTGCCCTTTCTGAGTGGGTGAGTATCCTACAAGCACACATTTGTGTGCCTTAGGATCAAGTTTGGACTGCCCAGGAAATTGGAAGTAAACAAAGACCTTACAACTGATAGTTTTAGGTGATAGAGATGAAGGATTGAAGTGGGAAAAAGACTGTTGAAGGACTGAAATTGGTGTTTGAAAACTTAGTACTTTGGAAGGCTTTCGATTGATGAGATAGGCTGATGTTAGAATAGCCTCATCTATATTTGAGAACATTCATAGTGAACATGAGGGATCTAGCCACTTCTAATAGATGATGAATTTTTCTCTTGGATATACCATTCTATTGTGGGGTATTAGCACAAAAACTTTGATCGATTATACCCTGAGAAGTAAGGTATTCTCCTAAAGTATTCATTTCCATCATTAGTTCGTAAAATCTGAATTGTTGCTTTGAACTGATTTTGGACCATAGAATGAAATTTTTTGAAAGTTTTGAGAGGCTTTAAACTTTTCTTTTAGGAGATATACCTAGCGCACCTCACAAGGAGGAGAATTCAAAATTTCATTGATAAATAACGTTGGAAACAACCTCTTAGAATATAGGAAACTAGAGTGTCCTAACCTACGATGCCACAAAATAATTTGATCAGATTTGGGCACTGTTACAGCAAGGGCTTGTTTGTTTAGAGGTCCACTTTTTTTCAGAAGTAGAGACTATCTGACATACTAGCACTGTTAATCATCTTTCTATAGCTTGCTCCTGTATAACACAACAATTAGGGGTAAGTTTGATTTGGCATTTGGAACCGCGGGTTAATTTACTGATTGAAACAAGGTTTCAAGTTAAATTTGGGACATGAAGAATAGTGACCAGGTTTTTGGATAATTTGATTGACCCAAAACTAGCAACAGGTGATAGTGACCATTGGCTACCCTTACCTGATAGGCATAGGTGCATGGTGTATAAGAGAGTAAAATTGAGGAATCACTTGTCATATGGTCCAAAGCTCTAGAATCAAATATCCAAGGAGCTGAATGTTTAGGTTTAGGCTTAGAAACAGAGAGAGCTGTACCTTTAAGGGCTAGATTACATGTAGGTGTATTAGATTGGGTACTGAGCAATTGGTGGACGACTCCTAGTTGAGGTTTGGTCAGTTGAACACTGGAGACTTCTTCCTCTTCACAAGTTTCTTCAGGTGTAAATTCACTAGGAACTTGGTGAACCTTTCCTTTTCTTTCATTTTTGGGTTTCTAGCCTGGAGGTACTCCATGGAGCCAGAAACACTTCTCTCAGGTGTGTCCTACCTTCTTATAGTAGCTGTAGGTAAGGTGTTCCCCAAGCTTCAGTTGTTTGTTGTCACCTGAGCTTTAGAATCAGAACTACCCTTGGTATAAATAGTAGTGGTTTCAACAGATTTTGCAATAGAGTTTGTGTCTTTAGCTTCTCCCAACATAACCGTTTTTTTGTTCTCTTCACATATGACTTCAACAAGGCTTCTCCAATTGATGGTACGGTCTTTCTTCCCAAGATCCATCCACATACCTCGTCTAAATCTCTATTTAGACCCGCCATAAATTCATGCAGTTGCTCTTTGTCCAAATGTGCCTTGAATTTTATGTGGTCATCAACATCTCTCCAATCAGCTTCATAGAACAGATCTAGTTCTTGCTAAAGAACCTTTAGAGAGTTGTAATAGCCTGTGACATCTAGATTGCCTTGTCAAATATCTTTCAACTTCATCTTTATCTCAAACACTTGAGATGCATTCTCAAGGTCTGAATAAGTTTCTTTGACAGCATCCTAAATAGCCTTGGCTGTCTTGAACAGCAGATAGGTTCGGCTAATGTGTGGCTCCATGGAGTTGATTAGCCAAGACATGACAATTGAGTTGTTAAACTCCCTTGCAGCATAGCTGAGATAATCAATTCTGGGTTTGCTAGTTTCACCAATAATAAAACCCATCTTTCCCCATCCTCTAATCACAGACTGAAACCAATAGAGAAAATTCTTCCCATCTAGCCTATGATTTGTGGTGACTAGAGAAGAGTTTTCACTAAAGGAAGAGACAACTGAAGTGGACAAACTAGTTTCACCATCAGAGCTCCCTTTTCTTGAAATTTCCATGGCTTGGAATTGCTCTCATACCATGTAAAATTTTGGGAATAATATTTCTCAAATTCCATTGACTACCGAACTGTACTTAAATAGGAATTTGATGACAACTACTATCAATTCCTAAAAATAAGCACTAGCCTAATCCCAGGGATTCTATTTATAATGATTTTCCCTAGTCAGCTATTCTAATAAATACAATATACTATCATTAACTACAATTATTTACATATTGGTCAACTATCCCTTAATTTTAGGGATTTCCAACAAATAGGCTAATTGGGAAATAACAGAGAATGAGGTCTTTGGTTTTGCAACACAAAAGATGGCATGCAGATAATCAAATAACATGAAGTAAGAACAGTACCACCCTAGAAATGTGGGGGGATATTTTTACGAAGAAGTAAAGTTTGAGTTGTTTCAATGAGTTGATGGTTCTTACATTCAACAACTCCATTTTGTTAAGGGGTATAGGCACACGATGATTGATGAAGAATTCCCTATTATGTCATAATTTTGAAATGATGTTGAGAAGTATTCAAGAGCATAATCACTGTGTAAAATGTGAAAAGGGATACTAAATTGTGTTTTAATTTCAACAAAAAATTGTTGAAAAATGGAAAACAACACTGAACAAATTTTCATTGAAAATAGCCAAATGCAATGAGAATAAACAATGAATATGACAAAGTATTGAAAACTAAATACAAAACTAACACAACTTGAACCCAAATATTAGAGTGAGGTTCAAAAGGAGATGCAGCTTGATTTTTACAAGTTAAGGATACGAACCTCTAGTAAGTTGACATTACTCACAATCAAAAGACTTTAAAAAAATAAACTAGGAATCATTTTTTGGAGCTTTGAAAGGCTAGGATCCCCAAGCAAATATGAAGAAGAGTTGGAGAGTTTGTTGAGGTGTATGCAATTGAAGATGTAAGCAAAAAGATGGTACAAACCTTGTGATTCATGCCTTGTGCCAATCGTTTGTCTCGTTCTTTGGTCCTACAGTATGACGGATTTATGAGGTAAAGTAATGGAACACTTAAGGTTACAAGTCAATCAAGAAATAGCGATCAAGTTAATTAGGCATTTTGGAACATGAAGAATAGAATCTAAAGGCATAGAAGGGATCAGATGAGCTTGGGCAATGGCTTCAACAACAATTTGTATTCCATTAGCTTAGGTTACAATTGGAAAGGGATGAAAATTTCTATGAAAACTGGTGAAAAGAAGTGTTACTGGATATGTGAAAAAATGCCCTTCATTTAAGCATTCATAGGCCTAGTGAAGAGGGCACACAATATGATTAATACTAGTTTGAGCCACAAAAATCAACTGAGGATTGTCAGGTGGCTTGATATTGTAGGTACTCATCTTATTTAGTTCTAGACAAAGTTATACGCATTGAAAGGGTAAACGTATTTCTTTAAGATGAGAAGAAGCCCTAGAAATAAGCAACCAAACCTAAGATAGAGTGCATGATGGCTGAAAAGATGCATAGTCACTGAAAAAACCAAGAGAATCCAACAGAGTTGGGCTCACTAGAATTCCAAAAAATAGCTCAAAAAATGGTAGGGCAGAACCAGAAACACCTCAAAGAGAGCCAATTAGGGTGATTGAAGGACTGGGCGAGGTGAAGGGGCCCAAGTCTGACCTTGTTGGAGAACTAATGGAGTTGCTTCATGCTCTCATGCGCTGGCACGTGGGGTGCTGCCCATAAGTTTCTTTAAGCGTGTGGGGGCATGTGGCTAACTGTTGGTTGTCTTGTTGCCCATCCCGTTGCTTGGGATGGACCCGTTGGAATTTTTGATGCCAATTGGAGGTTTCCTATAGGTTGGGTCACCAAAAAAAGGTTCTGTTTGTCAAAAAGGTGGTCGAAAAATGGACACAGAAATATAAACGAAATTTCGTTGTATGTGCTGTGGAGATGTAATTTTTTGTTCTTGTCTTGATTCATGTAACCGAACTCACCTAATGAAAAAAAGTTTAGTTGTTGTTGTTTTGATACCATGTAGAAACTAAGAAAGGAGAGAATATTTGGCAAGCACAGGGAGACAGGCTTACCTTGCATTATTTTTTAAATCAAGAAAATACTACATTATAGGTAAAATAAGCAATGTTGGTGATAGGGCCCAGGTGTTGGTTCTTGGGAGCAACAAGCCCAAAACTTGGGCTTGTTTACTCTAAGCAGCAGAATAAGAAATGTGATCAGACTTGAAGAAACTGGGATTCTTTTTTGTTAGTTAGTTATTTATTTATGTTTTATGTGTGTTAGTTATGTTTTAGAGTTGTGGCTTAGGTGTGTAAGTAATTAAAAAGGTAAGCCAGTTAGTGGGAAATGGTATGGTGTTATTTTCCGTTTTTGGTGTAAGGTCTAGGAAGTATCTTAGAACTAGCTTCGGCTTTGGGCTGGTCGTGAAGTTTTCCAATTAGATTGTAGTGCATTGTGTCAATTTAATTGGTGTTGTTCTTCATGTTGTTTTTTGACCACCCAACATTCAGTATCATACAATATAACAGGCCTTATAGTTGTATAGTAGAATTTTTCTTTAACTTCGAGGGACACTTTTTTTATCACAAATGACATTCGAAACCTTTTTCCATTTCATCCATCCTGCTTGAATTCTATGGTTTACGTCCTCTTTTAGTTCGCCGTTATTTTCTATAATGGACTCAAGATATTTAAAACTTATAACTTGTTTTAATATATGGTCTCCAACTTTTACATTTAAATTTGTATTTGTTCGTCTTTTACTAAAAATATATTATATATATTCTGTTTTATTTTTGCTTATATGAAAACCATGTGTTTCTAAAACTTATCTCCATGACTTTAACTTCATATATATTTTCTTTTTTGATTTACCAACTAAGACTATATCATCTGCAAAAATATACATTGATGCTCCAACTCTTGTACATGTTCAGTAACTGCGTCCAAAATTAAGCTAAAAATATACAGACTCAAAGAAGATCCTTGATGTAGTCCAATAGTTGTGGAAAAATTTTTTGTGTCTCTATTTTGTGTTTTCACGCAAGTCGTGATCCTATTATACATGTCTTTGATTGCTTGAATATATGCAATACGTACTCCTTTTTTCTCTAAAGCCTTCCATAAAAACTCTCTTAAGACTCTGTCGTGTACCTTTTTTAGATCAATAAAAGCCATATGCAAATATTTTTGTCTTCTTTGATACTTTTCTATCAATCTCCACAGTAAATAAATTACTTTCATAGTTAACCTTTCTGACATAAAACCAAATTGGTTCTTTGTGACTTGAGTTTCTTGTCTTAATCTTTGCTTAATGATCTTCTCCCATAACTTCATAGTGTGGCTCATGAGCTTAATTCTCCTATAGTTAGAGCAGTTCTATATGTTCTCCATATTTTTATAGATAGGGATTAAAGTACTTCTCCTCCATTCATCCGGCATTTTTTTAGATTTTATCACATTAAACAACTTAGTGAGCCAACTTATACCTTTCCTTCCTAAACTATTCCGCACCTTAACAGGTATATTATCGGGTTCTATTGTTTTGCCATTTTTCATTCTCTTCAAAGCCTTTTACTTCAAGCTCTTGAATTCTACGAGAAAAAGTATAATTACGGTCCTCTTCTGCAATATTTAGTCTGTCAGAGTTATAGGTCAACTCATGTCCTTCGTTAAAAAGTCTTTGAAAGTGACTCCTCCATCGTGCTTGGATATCTTGCTTTCTTACCAAAACATTATCCTTTTCATCTTTAATACATTTCACTTGATCTAGGTCTCTTGTCTTTTTTTTCCTACCCTTTGCAAATTTGTAAATTTTTCTTTCCCCATCCTTAATTCCTAAAGATTGATATAGCTCCTCAAAAGCTATAGATCTCTCTTCACTCACAGCCTTCTTAGCGTCTTTTTTAGCTATTTTATATTTATCTCAATTTTCCTTATCTTTACATAAGTGCCACTCCTTATAACAATTTTTTTTAATTTTAATCTTATCTTACACCTTTGCATTCCACCATCAAGATTCTTTACCTTTTGGTCCAATACCTCTTGATTCTCCAAGTATCTCTCTTGCTATATTTCTAATCCTTTTGGCCATCTCGTCTCACATATAATTAGCATTTTCCTGAACCTTCTAAAGCCCATTTTCCTCCACTCTTTTTTGAAAACTCCTTTATTGTTCATTCTTCAAAGACTATCACTTAATTTTGGGAACTGTTTTCTTGCTCTTTCTTTCTACTCTTATCGTAACTCGTACGTCCAAAATTAAAATTTTGTGTTGGGTAGTCAAACTCTCTCCAAGTATGACTTTGCAATTTGTGAAAACTTTCTTTCTGATTTTCTTATTAAGAAGGAATCTATTTGAGAGCTTGCTCCTCCACTTTTGTATGTGATAAAATGTTCTATTCGCTTTTTAAAGCTAATGTTTGTTGTAGTAAAATTATAGGTTAAAGAGAAATCCAAGATAGTTTTATCTTCTTCATTTGCTTCTCTTAATTCAAAACCTCCATATATACCCTTGTATCCTTTAGATTCTCTCCCTAGATGTCAATTCAGATCCCCTTCTAGGAAAATCTTTTCTCCCATAGGTATTTCTTGAATCAAACCTTCTAGATCCTCCCAAAAAGTTCTTTTGTAATGCTCCTCTAATCTAACTTGGGGTGCATATACACTAAACACATTAAAAGTGTCCCGTTCAACTACAAGCTTTAAAGCTATAATCTTATCTCCTAATCTTTTCACATCTGCCACAATGTTCTTCCACTTCTTATCAACTATTATACTTACACCATTGCTAGTTCTTGTTTTGCCGGTGTATCAAAGTTTAAAACCTGAAGAATTTAATTCCTTTGCCTTTTCTCCTACCCACTTAGTTTCTTGTAGACACATGATATTGATCCTTTTCCTAATTATGGTATCAACTATTTCCATTGATTTTCTTGTAAGTGTGCCTACATTCCAAGTTTCAAAATGGATCCTACTCTCATGAACTAACTTTTTTACCCACACCCGTTCATTAAAATGTGAGAATCCTTGCTTATTTTTCACTGCATCCGGACGCTGATGCAGCGGCCTTTGCTCTTTTAACACTGTACTTGAGCTATACAGCGCGTTGCTTTCGGGCAATGACTTAGCTTTAACACTATTGTTTTGTTTATCCATATTCATGAAGTTACGATAAAGTTTTACGTTGGCTATCGCTTGCCTAACATAACCCTCCTCTTTTATTTGAGCTTGGGACTGGCTATACAAATATAGGCAGAGTTGCAGGAATACATTGAAGCATTTGAGTTAATTTTCTCTTAAGTGGTACGCCTTCCCGAGGAGCAATATCTGGGTTATTTCTTGAGTGGGTTGTAGTCTCATATTTGAAGAAGGGCATAGACATGAAAATCATTTTGAAGAATTGGCAGCCTTAAAGCATACTAGGAATGTGTAGCAATACATTAAAGCTTTTGAGTTAATTTCCTCTCAAGTGCTGCGCCTTTCTGAGGAGCAATATATGGGTTATTTCTTGAGTGGGTTGCAGCCTCATATTCGAAGAAGGGTCAGGACATTTAATCCTTAATTTCGGGGACATGTGATGCGTGTCGCCAAGGATGTTGAAGAAAAATTGAGAGGAGATGAAGAGTACGAATAGAAACTAGGAGGAAAGGGACGGTTAATGGGCGGTTATAATCAAGGTGGTGGCAGTTTTGGTGGATATCGGTCCAACGTAGGACCCACTTTTGCTCTAAAAGAACTGGGTCAATCATTTCAAATGGACCGCACTACAAAATCACCTGAATGGGTTTCTAATAAAAACTGAGAGGGAGTAATGTGGGGTCTGCATCGAATAGAGGCCTTGTTTCTTCTATAGAGTCTACAACATGGAAAAATAATTGGGAGATGGACAAATGCAGACAAGCCTAGAGGATTTCATTCTATGACATATTCAAAACTTATGGAGAGGAGGGCCAAGGGTTTGTGTTTGAAATGTGGAGAAAAATTCCATCCCCTTCATCAGTATGTAGAGAAGAAATTAGGACTGTTAGTGCTTAGGGAAAATGAAACTTTAAATCCAAAAGGGGAGATAGTGAGTTTGGAGGCAGTAGGTTATGAAGAAGAGGAGGAGTTGGAGTGTAAAATTATGGAGTTATTGGACAAAAACTTTGTAGGGGAGAATGAGAATAGAACCATGAAGATTGAGGGCAGGTTGCTGGAAAATAACATAGTAGTACTGATAGACAGTGGAGTTAGTCACAATTTTATTTTCCCATACTGACCAATGGCTCTAGGATTATCGGTGCAACATACAAAGAAGCTAGGAATTACTTTGGGTGATGGACACATGGTTTTTACCCAAGGGAAGTATACGTGGCTGTGTATACACTTGGGAAATTTTGAATTGACATCAGAAGCCTATGTCCTAGAATTGGATGGATTAGATATGGTATTAAGGGTTTCTTGGTTGAAAACATTGGGAAAGGTTGTCATGGATTGGAAGGAGATGACAATACAATTCTCTCAAGGGGATCTTGTGGTTACGTTACAAGGTAGAGTCGAGAAAGCCAACACACTTCACCAAGCAGAACCATGGGGGACGGACCATTGCTCCTTGGATTGTCTTTTAGAAAAGGCGCTCTCTTAGTATGGAAGGAAGTTGTGGGTAGCCGAAGCCATTCCTTACCAGACAGCAATGCCAACTGAGTTGAGTGAATCACAAGAAGAATTATCACAGCTGTTGGAGACATTTTCTATTGTTTTCAAAGAGAGGGTTGAATTACCACCAATGAGGAATCAACAGCATGCCATAGTGTTACAAGAGGGACAATGACCCATTAGTGTGTAGTCATACTAATATCCACACCACCAAAAAGAGGAAATTGAGAGGCAGGTCTCGGAAATTCTACAATCAAGAGTGATCCGATCTAGTGTAAGTTCTTTTTCTAGTCCAATTTTATTGGTTAGAAAGAAATATTCCTCGTGGAGCATGTGTGGTGATTATAGAGCTTTAAATAAGATTATCATTTCGGATAAGTATCTTGTACCAGTACTAGATGAATTACTTGATAAGTTATTTGGAGCCATTTATTTTTTCAAAATAGATTTGAAATCAGGCTATCACCAAATTAGAGTAAGGGAGGAAGACATTCCAAATATTGCATTTCGCACTCATAGTGGACATTATGAGTTCTTAGTTATGATATCCTTTGGGCTCACTAATGCTCCTGCTACTTTTTAAGCTACAATGAATGATTTATTTAGGCAATTTCTTCGTAAATTTGTGTTAGTTTTCTTTGATGATATTTTGGTATATTGTTTGGGTTGGCCTACACATTTGTCTCATCTCTCTATGGTGATGGAAGTCCTTCTTAGCAATTAGTTTGTGGCTAATTTTAAAAAATGTAGATTTAGTCAGACTATAGTGGATTATTCAGGCCATATAATTTCTTGACAAGGTGTTTCAGTTGATTCTGTCAAAATTCAATGTATTATGGATTGGCCTGTACCTAAGAATGTTAAGGGAGTCAGGGGATTCTCGAGTTTCATAGGATACTACTGAAAATTTATGGAAAACTATGGTAAGGTGGCCAAACTTTTAACATAATGGACGAAAAAAGATAATTTTCACTGGAGTCCTGCTTCTTTGCAGCCCTTTTTGACAATGAAGAGAATTATGACCAGCAAACCCCCTCGGGGTTTTAGCTCTTTTTGATTTTTCCAATCTCTTTGAGATAGAATGTGACGCTTTAGGTAAGAGCATTGGAGTTGTTTTAATGCAAGAGAAAAGGCCCATAGTTTATTTCAGTAAGGCCTTATTTGAGAAGGCTTTGTCTAAATCAGCCTATGAGAATGAATTGATGGCTTTAGCTTTGATTGTGCAATATTTGCACTCTTATCTTATGGGGAGTGGCATTCTTATCTTATGGGATGATCTTTCATTGTGTATACTGATAAGAAAAGTCTTATGCATGCATTTGCTCTAACAACGGGTTATCACTAGATCAACAATGTTGGATGACTACGCTGTTGGGTTATAAATTTGAAATCATCTACTAGTCAGGATTGGAAAATAAGGCTACGGATTTGTTATCAAGAATATATGAAGAGAATGAATACTGAGCTTTGGTATCTTATCCTACTTGGGGGGACAGAGAGACTCTTATTGAGGAAGCTTACCAGGATCTTAAATTGCAAAAAGTTCGGGTTGATCTTACCACCAATCTAGTTTCTCATCCAGCTTTTTAGCAGCAGCAGGGGGTTTTATTTTATAAGAGGAGATTAGTTATATCTGCCTTGTCTCTTTCGATGCAATTTCTCCTAAAGGAATTTCATTTCTCCCCTTTAGGAGGACATTCTAGGTTCTTAAAAACTTATAGATGGCTGGCCAAAAATCCCTATTGGATTGGTATGAAGCAAAGTGTACAAGAGTTTGTGTAGTCTTGTAATGTGTGTCAAAGACATAAGTATGCTGCCACAACTCTTAGGGGACTACTTCAACCCTTACCCATATCAGATCTCGTATGGGATGACATCTCTTTAGATTTCATCATAGTTCTCCCAAAATCTAAAGGGTATGAAGCTATTTTTGTTGTGGTGGATCGGTTATCAAAATATGGTCATTTTATTTTGCTGAAACACCCTACACAGCTAAGACTATTGCTGAATTGCTTGCTAGAGAGATCATTTAGCTTTATGGAGTTCCTAAATCCATTATTAGTGATCGGGATCCTTTATTCATTATTAACTTTTGGAGGGAACTCTTTCAATTGCAAGGTACTATGTTTAAGACGAGCTCATCCTACCACCTTGAAAATGATGGTCAAAATGAGGTGTTGAGTAGATGTTTGGTATAATACTTCTTTTCAAGTTTCCATTGGCAAAATCCCTTTTGAAGAAGTTTATGGAATGCAGCCTCCCACTTTAACTCGCTTCTTGAGGAATGAGACTAAAGTAGAGGCAATGACATGAGAATTGGTTGATAGAGATGCAGCTCTCCTCCAACTGAAATATAACCTCTCTTGGGCTCAAGAACATGAAACGATATGCCGATGAAAAAACGTGACCCCTTTAATTCCAAGCAGGGGAATGGGTATTCCATAACCTATAGACAACAAACAATTTCTAAGAGGATTAATAAAAAATTAGCAGCCCGGTACTTTGGACCTTTCAAAATCATCGCTAAATATGGAGTGGTTGCCTATAAGCTTCAACTTCTACCTCAATCTCAAGTTCACCCCATTTTTCATGTTTCGTTATTGAAGAAGGCTGTTGGAGACTACCAAGTACCAGCTGAGCTGCCTAGCGGGATGGAAGTAGCATTGGAAGATGATATAGAACTAGAATCAGTGCTTTCTAGTTAGGACATTGTTCAATATGGCGAAGTGGTTTGTCAATGGCTAGTTAAATGGAATGGCAGAAGTCTGCTGGACACCACTTGGGATGATAATTTTACTCTTAGAATTTAATTTCCCAATTTTAGCCTTGAGGACAAGGCTGGAACTGCAGAGGGTGGCACTGATAGGGCCTAGGTGTTGGTTCCTAGGGGTGACAAACCCAAAACTTGGCTTGTCTACTCTAGGTAGAATAAGAAACGTGACCAGGCTTGAAGAAACTGGGATTCTATTATGTTAGTCAGTTATTCATTTATGTTTTATGTGTGGCAGTAATGTATGTGTGTCAATTATGTTTTAGAGTAGTGGCTTAGGTGTGCAAGTAATTAAAAGGGTAAGCCAGTTAGTGGGAAATGGTATGGTGTTATTTTCTGTCTTTGGCGTAAGGTCGAGGAAGTATCTCAGAACAAACTTCGGCTTTGGGTTGGTTGTGAAGTTTTCCAATCAGATTGTAGTGCTTTGTGTGTTTTGGTTGTGGAATCTAGTAGAATTCAGTGTGTTTTTCTCTAAAAACATCTCTGGAATCCTATCAATTGGACTAAAGAATAGACAGCTTAGCCTCCTATTTACTTAATTCTAACAATGCCCTTGAAGTCAAAACCTCCAGAGTTTGTGTGTTTGTTGTCCAAATTAAGATATAGCGTGGAAGTTCATCAGAATGTGCAACTGACATCTCAGTTTTGTCCAACTAAGAGCTCCTATAAAAAATCTAAGAGCACCACCAAAAATTTGCATAAATAGTATTGGTCTTTCATAGATCTGGTTACCAACAACATTTTTTTAAGCTTTTAATCACACAAAGGTGATTGGTAGGCTCTTATTGGCCTGCCTCTCAAAGTTTCAGCTTAAGGAAAAGCTTCAAGTGTTTCTGCATGCTAATAAAGTCTCGGTGTATGGCAGTCTCTCTTCCCCTGTGATATTGGCCTGCCTCTCAAAGTTTCAGCTTAAGGAAAAGCTTCACGTGCTTCTGAATGCTAGTAAAGTCTCGGTGTATGGCAGTCTCTCTGCCCCTGTGATGACTTGTCATTGTCACCAATTCCTGTAGATTTTACTTGTGTTTTCCTTTTCTTTCCTAGTTTCAAAACTCATGGTCCTTTTTTAATTTTTAATTTTTAAATTTTTTTAATTTTCCCGACAAGGAGATAATGATACAAGATGAGAAGATAGAAATTTTATTTTATTATTTAGGATACTTGTGAATTTCTAATTAAATAATTGGGGCCTAATTCTAGGGCTAGGGAATTGTTATTCTATTACTGTTAGGATTAATTCTAGGGCAAGGGAATTGTTATTCTATTACTGTTAGGATTAGTTATTTGTATTATTTTATTAGGATTTGTCCCTTTAATCTTGTTTGTTTTTAGCAAATTGGCTCAAATTCTTAACTGATTTGGTACCATGGAAAGCTGGAGAAATAAGGAGGGAATCTTAAGATTCATAATGTGTGTCACTAATTCTACTGACCTACACAACTATGGTATTTATAGAGACTTGATACAAGACAAGACATTAAACTGCAATAATTATATTACAGCTATATACGCCTCAGGTTCATACTAGGTCATAACTAGTTTTCACACCTATTCTGACAAGAACCATATTACTGTGGCAAACCAATTATGCAAGAGAGCATGTGGAATATTATTTCATCTAGCCAGCATTCGGAAACTATGAAATAGTTATTTTAATAATTTTTATTGTTTATATGAGGAATATGTTACGTAACTGGATTTACCTTGAAATATTCTGTTCATTAACATTGGTGGTCTCTTAAATTTAGTTGACTGCATTTTCTCTAGATTTTGTTATTTGATAATTGATATACTTCAACTTAGAGTATATTAGTCCGAAAACAATACCTGGTCCCTCTCCCAAATAATGCCCGTCTTTTGTCCCTTGTATATAGATGGACTGCTTGACGTAGAGACACATGACAGGCTGTTCCTTCATGAGTTTCCCTGCTGTAAATGTGTCTCTAGCTGCTGTTCTTTATTTTGAGAACTTAGATCATGTTTGGTTTGCTGGAAGCAATGGAAATGGTCAAAGTTTGTTGGTAACAACTTCGGAAAGGAATGCTTATGACATTTCAAATGCTCCTTCCATTAAATAGGAGAATGGCCATTTTCTCCAAAAATCTATGAACAGTCCCAAATAATATTTTTAAATTATTTTAAAAATTAATGTTCTATTCTGATGGACCCTCCAATTAGTGAATAGGCAGGCTAGGTGGAATATGTGAGAAGGGGGGATCCAGGTAGGGGATGTGTGCTGTTAGTAGGAGCCTCTGGAAGGAGTTAGTTAGGGAAAATGTGTTTAAAAAGGGGCCGAGGAAGAGAAGGTAGGCAAAAATTGGGTGAAACTGTGGGGAGACATCTAACTATCTTGAAGTGCTAGGAATCTTTCTTTCTGGTTTATTTTCTGCTATAGGATATTCTGGTATCAGAATTTGCCTATTTTCAGGTTTTCAATTTTCTTTGTAAGCTAAGTTCATCCTATAATGGTGGATTTGGTGTTTAGTAGGAGTTTCTTAGTGAATTTTTGTTTGGATTCCCATCATATTCCTTTTAGACTAACTTTTTTCCCCACATATTTAAAAACATATTAGGCAAATAATGAAATATTTTCAATTAAAAATAGAAATTATTAATATTTTATTGTTTCTTAGTATGAAGGGCATCCTGATCATTTTCTTTTCTCCATTTCAACAATACTGAACTTGACAGTTAGAATGATCTCATATTAAAATCATTCCAGCAAATCAAACAGGCCCTTAGATCATTGTTGGAAAGTGTGGTGGATGTTTCCCTGAACATTATAGCTAAGAGTAACTTTGCATTGCAGAGTTTGGAAGATGAGGTTGTCAGCAAGACAGTCTTGAGACTAGCAAGTTTGAAATCCTGGTACAGTTTGTCTTATGGTCGATTCCAGGTAAGATAACATGAGTGGGCATATTTTTTGCTGTCTAGTAGTGTTTCTTTTTCAATTATTCTTTCCCATGAAAAATGTTGAAAATCATTGTATACATTCTAATTGCATTTTTGGGGCATCGGTTTTCACGTGTAGATGGAGCTTTGTCTTAATCCTGGTTTAATCAAGAAATGGAAAAGGATGATAAGGAAAGAACCTGTGAAAGGAGGGAATTTTGATCCCTCAACTACCCTTGAAGTTATGTTCTTGAGAAATCTCATTGAAGAATTTCTGGAGGTTGTTTGTCCAGCACTTTGAATCCTGGCTACAATTTGTTGTCAGTGCCGTAAAATTAAGTGGTAATCTGAGGATTAAGTCTAAATTCTTTATGTTGTCTTTCTTTTCCTCTAGATACTGGATTCTCAGGTCTTTCCCCAGAGACAGTCAGCTGGTCAGGTTATTGATGCTATCAATTTGGAGCCAGTCGATGATGCTTTTGTGTTGTATTGTGAGAGGTTTATGGAATTTCTTATTGACCTCTTGAGTCAATTGCCAACAAGGAGGTATACTGATATATTCTGATATCCACCCTCATGAGTTTCTTTGTCGTATCTCCTCTTCTATTGTTCCAACTTTTTAATATAGATTTATGTTTGGCAAAGGACATGATTTTATATTAGTTTGCTTCCAAAATTTAAATCAGCAATATTTAATTCTTCTATTTGCCTGTTAACTATGATTTAATTGAGGACATATTCTGCCCTTGAGTACATGAAGAAAGAAGTTATACTTTTTGGAATATCATTTTTCTCATGTCATCTTATGCAATAATGTTTTTCCTTTTTCCTGACGTATTTCTGTTGTAGGTACTTGAGGCCTCTTGTGGCTGATGTTGCTGTTGTGGCCAAATGCCATTTGAGTGCACTCTATAGGCATGAAAAAGGAAAGCTCTTCGCCCAGTTGGTTGACTTATTACAGTTCTATGAAGGATTTGAGATTAATGATCATACAGGAACACAGTTAACAGATCATGAAGTTCTTGAATCTCATTACAGTCGTCTCCAATCATTTCAGCTACTTGCATTTAAAAAGATAGAAAATGTATGCGTTTATTAAGTCTAGTATAATTTAATTCTTTTTCCTACCTCCCCTTGATTTTTTTTTTCTTTATCAATAAGAAGAGATTTTTACTAGTTACTTTACCCATGGTTGTTGCAGCTGCGAGACCTTGCATTGACTAACATTGGTTCAATTCACAAGCGTGTGGATCTTTCTAACAAATTGTCTGTTCTTTCTCCTGAGGAGTTAAGGGATTTGGTTTGCTGTAAGGTGTGTGTACCATGGATTCAACTTATCATACTCTTGATATTAGATCTTCTATTATTCCCCATAGCATGTGTGGATTTTGTGAGTTAGAATTGATTGTTACTCTCTTTATGGCTATTGCTAATTATTTTTATGGCTTTAAAGTTTTCCCTTTAACCCTACCTTGCTTTTTCTTCTCTTTTCCCTCTTTGATTTTCCCAAGTTTTTCTCTTCTTAGAGAGAGGTTTGCAGTCTTCTTGATTGATTGTTAATTCCGATTCATCAAGCTGTTGTAGACTTTGGGATGCATTGCTAAGTTTTCTGATTACTGTTAAATGATACATGTAGGGAGGGTAGTCCTTATGCTGGATTTCACCTACTAGAAAATAACAAATTTTTTTTAAGATCTTGATTTCGAAAGATGGACCTTCAAATTTCTGGTATAACACCAGCAAGGGTGGAAGTCCTCTCCTCCCTTTTTCTCTAGGTACACTAGCTTCATACTGTAGATTGCTGGATTCTGGTGCTATTGAGGGGGAGAAGGGATGTTTTCTTGGTATGTTCAAGATGTTGTAGTGGATAGTTTTTGTGTGTTGTGCCAAAGTTCTTACTAGTTCCCATGGACTAGTTCCAGCAATAAATTTCAGAAGTATTGTGGAATAATCTTGTGTATGTGAGCAATTTGTTGATTTTCAATACTTCAAACTCCTGTTTTTGACATTTTTTTCTCTTTATGCAGCTCAAATTGGTCTCCAAAGAAGATCCTTGGTCAGAGAGGGTTGATTTTCTTATTGAAGTGATGGTTTCGTTCTTTGAGAAACAACAGTCTCAAAAAGAAGCCATTAATTCTCTTCCACTATACCCAAATGAGCTGATTATGTGGGATGAAAGCGTTGTACCTAGCATCAATTACTCTGGGGAAGGTTGTCTGGCTCTGCCTAAGCTTAACTTACAGTTCTTGACACTTCATGATTATCTCCTCCGAAATTTTAATCTCTTTAGGCTTGAATCAACATATGAGATACGTGAGGATATTCAAGAAGCTGTGCCACATCTTCTTGCTTATATTAACAATGAGGGAGAAACTGCTTTTCGTGGTTGGTCAAGAATGGCTGTGCCAATTAAAAAGTTCAAGATCACTGAGGTAAAACAGCCAAATATAGGAGAAGTCAAACCATCATCTGTGACAGCAAAAATTACTTATAGCATTTCCAGTTATAGAGCACAGATAAGATCAGAATGGGATTCCCTCAAAGAACATGATGTTTTGTTTCTACTTTCAGTTCGCCCATCATTTGAGCCTCTTAGTGCAGAAGAAGAAGTCAAAGCTAGTGTACTGCAAAGGCTTGGCCTTCAATATGTTCGAGGATGTGAAATTGTTGAGATTTGTGATGAAAAAGAAACCCTTATGAATGATTTCACTGGAAAGATTAAACGAGATGAGTGGAAGCCACCAATGGGGGAACTAAGAACCGTAACTGTGGCTTTGGATACAGCACAATACTACATGGATGTCAATAACATTGCAGAGAAAGGGGCAGAAGATGTTTATGGTACATTCAATGTGTTGATGAGGAGGAAGCCAAAAGAAAACAATTTTAAAGCCATCTTGGAATCAATAAGGGATCTGATGAATGAGTACTGTATTGTTCCTAAATGGTTGGAAAACATATTTCTTGGTTATGGAGATCCTTCAGCGGCACAGTGGACTAATATGCCTGATCTATTGAAAACAGTAGATTTCAAAGATACTTTTTTAGATGCTGATCACCTGAAAGAAAGTTTTTCAGATTACGAGGTTGGTATGGTTTATATTTGCTTCAGATATATTGCAAGTAGCGCTTTCATGGATGTGATTGAAATTTTCCTTTTAAATTATAATAACAAAACCAAGCTAATGATGTGACACACAGCTTACTTCTCCTTTGTACCTGTAGGTTTCTTTTGTCAATCCAGATGGCACAGAAAACATACATCCAAAACCCCCTTTCCGAATCATGCTTCCCCGAACACTTAAAGGAAGAAGTGGTGCCCTTCCTGGAAATGTATTGTGTAGTGCTGATGCAACAAATGATGTCAATATGATTGATACTAATCATAAGAGAGAAAAACTAATCATTCAGACATACACTCTTCCTGATGCAGGCCCATATCCCCAAGATCAGCAAAAACAGAATTCAGTTAGATTCACACCCACACAGGTGCTGCTCAGCGCTGCTACTCAATTTTAGAGTGTCACTTTTTCATGAGTAATTTTTGTTTTCTTGTAGTGTTTCTCTCTCTCTCCCCCGAACATTGGTGGAATTTGAGCAAATTTTAGTGAGTAATGATGCAGATGGTTATATCAATAGTTCTAGGATGATAGTGCTGGGTTAACTAAGTCATTACAGTCCAATCCAATATGATTCCCTAGTCCAGTCCATTAGTTTGGGAGAGGAATTGACAGTGTGGTGACTCTGGTGGAGCATCACAAAAGATTGTCAGGCAACATGCATTGGTAGATGGCAAAATGCTTGCCAATGGTAGTTGAAGTCCCACATTGGCTGGATGTTTAAAGAATATGCTATTTATAAGTAAAGGCAATCCTCCCTCTGTTGACTCAAGTTTTGAGAGTGGAGTTAGGCCCAATATTTCTAATATGATATTAGAGCCTGTTCTAGTTTCAATGTGATCCACCCGTAGATGTTCATGACTGCAACTTCACGCTCCAGATGTTCATTCCTGGGCGTGAGGGGGGTGTGTTGAAGTCCCACATTGGCTGGATGTTTAAAGAATATGCTCCTTATAAGTAAAGGCAATCCTCCACTCGAGTTTTGAGAGTGGAGTTAGGCCCAATATTTCTATGGTAGATGGCAAAATGCTTGCCAATGGTAGTTCCAATGAAGCCTTTCTATTGTCGCAAACAATGCCAGAGATCATTTTATTGCCTTAGAAGGTGGAGGCAATGATTAGAACCCTAACAAGAAGGAGACAGATGCTCTTCCATTATCTGCTATTTTAAGTGAGCCAGATTTCAAAAGTCAAGAGAATGCCAAAAAATGCGAGGGCTCATGCACAATAAAGCCTTTTGGCATTGCCCTATCTTGCGGAAGGCAGGATTTGTGGGAAAAAGTAAAACCTTGCAGTAAAGCTTTCTCTGCAGTTGTATAAGTTTCTAGGGTTTTCTTTATGCATAAAGATGAGCTAGTTAGTATTGCTGAGAATTCCAATCTCTTGTGGAACTTCCATTTTTTTTTTTTGGAAGCTTCAGTCTCTTCTGTCTTCAATTGATTCTGACATTCTGTTCATTTTCATCTAGTCCAGATATGAGTCTGGAATCTTGATTCTTCTGGACCTTTTTTCATGAAATTCTTGTTTCAGTTCCTCCCTCATTCTCTTTGGTGTTCTGCACATGGGTATTTTAAGGGAGTAACTATTTCTGATATGTGCTTTACTACATTGACGATCATTTCAGGAGCCTTATTTTTCTAGTGTTTCATCATTTGATGATTTCTTATTGTCCATCAAGTTGTATTTTCTTTTCTCTCTAATAATTTTTTTTTCTTCTATCAAATAAAAAAGAGCTTGATAGTTAAATGCTGACAATGATGCTGTTTGTAAAAAGTATTCAGCCTTTTGACATTTGGACTGAAGAAGACTCTTCTTTTTCAAGTAGTAAAGTGGGTATATTTTGATGTTAATGTCATTTCTCAAGTATACGAAGGCTTGCTTATATATGAATTACAGGCTGAATGTGAACAGTAAAATGTTTTAGCTAGGATTACCAATGATGATGATAAGTTACAGTGGCCTGGGGGATAATATGAATTTCCGGTGTCTTTTGAGCCTGACATTGATTGTGTAAAGTGTGAAGACCCAGAGGAAGAAGTGATATATTTTGTGCTGTTACCTAGTGCAGCTGTTGACTATATATGCAATTTCTTCTTGGTACTTAACAGGATCAATACTAATAATGTTCCATATTTTAGACCCCACAAAGCTTCTATTGATATGCATGTTGTGTTTGCTTGTAGCGTGGAAACAACTGACTTTTTTTTTTTTTACATGGCTTAGCAGCCACTTACATATTAAGCAGTTTGTTTGGTGGTTTGTCATTTGAATATGGAACAGTTTCTGTTAGAGTTAATTTAAATAATATCTTTGATTGGGGGGGAGAGTATAATTAGAGCTGTAATTAGGGGTCAAATATCTTTGTAATTAGTTTCTTGTCTGTAAATTCTCCCCACAAGTATCAGGACTAATGTAGGTTATTCTCACATACCACTGTGGCGTCATTTGATTTATGTAGTCGACTTCACTTAATAGAAAAATACGTAGTTGTTGTTGTTGTCTTTTTGTCTTCACCTAGTATCTATTTACATTATTTCTAACAGTGTCTATTAAATAGTTTCAGGGCCTTTGGTAGGAGTAAGGTGGGAAAGGCTTTATGGTGGTGTTCGACTTGTGCTGGTCTTTGGTGTATTTGGCCGGAGATGTTCTTTTCTTCAAGATCTTTTTATTGCCCATGTATATATATATATATATATATATATATATATATATATATATATTATGGGATTTCTTTTGCTTCCTTGTGGTGCTTAAACCTTGTTTTTAAAGGAGTTTCTTTGTACTATTGTGTTTTTTTTCACCTTGATATTTTTGTGTCCTTGCTAAGGATAATCTTAGCATATTTTTTTCTCTTAAATAAGGGGACATAGAGAACTACGCCAACTATAGGGAGACTAAACTCATAAGTCATACTATGAAGTTATGCGAGAATGTCATTGAGCAAAAATTAAGACAAAAAACTCAAGTAATAGAGAATCAATTTGGTTTTGTGCCGGGAAGGTCAATCATGGAATTAATTTACTTACTTCGAAGATTGATGAAAAGATATCAAAAGAGAGGCAAAAAGATATCCATATAGTTTTTATTGATATGGAAAAGGCATATGACAGAGTGCTAAGAGAAGTTTTATAGAAGGTTTTAAAGAAGAAATAAGTACGTATTGCGTATATTCGAGCAATCAAAGATATGCCTGATAGGTTCACGACTTGCGTGAGAACACAAAATGGACATAAAAATTTTCTACAACTATTGGACTACATCAAGAGTCATTTTTGATTTCATATTTTTTAACTTAATTTTGAACGTAGTTACTAAACATATACAAGATTTGAGGTCTTGATGTATGATTTTTGCAGATGATATATTCTTAGTTGGTGAATCAAAAGAGGAAATAAATATGAAATTAAGAGTCATGGAGACAAGTTTTGAAAATACATGGTTTTCGTATAAACAAAAATAAAGTAGAATATATAGAATGTATTTTTAGTAAAATGTGAACAAATACGAATTTAGAAGTAAAACTTGGAGACTATATATTAAAAAAGTCACAATTTTTAAATATCTTAGGTCTATTATATAAAATGATGGCGAAGTAAAAGAGGACAGGGACAATAGGATTCGAGTGAGATAGATGAAATAGAGAAAGTTTCGAGTATTATTTGTGATAGAAAAGTATCGTTGAAAGTTAAAGAAAAATTATATCGTACAGTTATAAGACTTACTATATTGTATGATATTGAATGTTGGACGGTTAAAAGACAACATGAAGATAAATTTAATGTTGCAGAGATGAAAATGTTGCGCTGGATGTGTGGACACACTAAAAGAGATATAATTAGAAATGAGTGTATTAAAGAGAAAGTTGAGATAGCACCTATTGTAGAGAAGATGATGGAATTTCGTTTAAAGTGGTTTGGTCGTTTATGGAAAAAACCTGCAGACACCTTACTAAGAAGAGTAGATAATATGGAAAGCAGTCTGATGAGGTAAAACTATTAAGAAAGATTTAATAGTTAATAATTTATCTATTGATTTTATTTATAATAAGCCACTGTTGTGTCGTTTGATCTATGTATCCAACTCACCTAATGGAAAAATGTTTGGTTCTTGTTGTTGTAAATAAATACTTTCATCGTAAAGATATTGGTTATTTGGAATAAAAGTTGTTTAGCCCCTCAGGTATAGTGTGGAGATTTCTCCAAAGACACGTGATAGGGAAAGGAAGGCAGCAGGAAATGAGTTAGCCACCACTTTGAATTATTGGGATATGAAGGAAATAGAGGGAAATGATAGTGCATTGTCCTTATGCAAGTGCAACTTTTGTTTTTTGGTTGTTGTTGTTTAGGAGCATTTGGGAGGGTTTGTTTTAGCTTATGGCGTGGATTTGCTTCAAATTTGAAAGACATTATGCTTGAGATGTAACCTTGGGGAGCTGTGCTTGATTTCATTTTGGTGGTGATGTGGTTACTCACGATAATGAATTGTTATTGTCTCCTCTTTGAATTACAACCACTATTAATTTCTTGTATTTCTATTCTATTTTTCTATCTTTCCTTTCTCTCGTACTTTCTTCCTTCTGCATCAATAACATTTCTTCTTCTACTCCTTTAATTTAAAAAAAGAGTCATTTGTCTTCCTTTCAGAATCATTTGTTTGTTTAACTTTAAAAGGAGTTATGTATGAGAGCTATCTTGTGTCCAAAGATGTTGAAAATCAAAGTTATACTAAAAATGATTTTGTTTTAATACAACTGTTGCTGGCATTGAAGCCTTTTGATTGATTTATTTATTTTTTGGGTAGGAAGCCTGAATTTTTTACTATTGTGCATGTGTTTGTTCCTGAATTGCATAATTATAAGCATCCAGAATAGTAAGAATCACAACTCACATTTTATTCGTATTATCAATAATGTGGAATGTTCATGTTGAGCAGATTGGCGCAATCATGTCAGGCATTCAGCCTGGCCTAACTATGGTTGTGGGTCCACCTGGTACTGGAAAGACTGATACAGCTGTGCAAATTCTGAATGTTCTTTATCATAATTGTCCTTCTCAGAGAACCTTAATAATTACTCATTCAAATCAGGCTTTGAATGACTTATTTGAGAAGATAATGCTGGTAAGATATTTTATTTCTCCTCTATTTGTATGTGTAAATTTCTTTTTTCTGTTTTATGAATGCTTTTGCTCATTCAGCAGTTAACGAATATGTTTGAAAATAGAGATGAATTACAAAAAAATATGAAGATAAATAACTTTCCTGTCTTCAAAATAAAACTATAGAATAATCCTAAAAGGTGACTGATGTAGGGTTTAGAGAGAGAGAGAGTGCTCATTCAGCAGTTAACGAATATGTTTGACAATAGAGATGAATTACAAAAAAATATGAAGATAAATAACTTTCCTGTCTTCAAAATAAAACTATAGAATAATCCTAAAAGGTGACTGATGTAGGGTTTAGAGAGAGAGAGACTCCTCTGCGATTCGTGAGGCAAATAGGTTTGAGGGTTTTGGATTATAAATCATTGAACATATGATGAATAATTAACTAAATTAGATATAGCCGATGTGTTTATATTTGTTTAACTCTGTCAATTTCTCTAATTTTTCATGCGGTTAACAAGTTATATTTTACCGATGTGCTAAAAGATGGCTTGTTAATTAGGGTTTTATTAGTGCGATTGTCATTAATTTGCTAGGCTTAAGGAGAAACAGGGTTAAAACCCCAATGATAGATATTCATTTACAGATTGATTATGTTGTCGATGATCAATGTAATCCCTTGACGGTAGATACCAACCGAAACCAACGTTTTTATCATTAATCACTTTCTCTTATTTATTTTCATTATTGTTTACTTTACTTAATTTGCGATTATCAATTCCCCCCTTTTAATCACATAAGGTAATTTCAGTCTCTGTGGGATCGACCCTTACTCCCACTACTACAGGTTAGTTTTGAGGTAAGGTATTAATTTGGGTGTACGTGCGACAGTACACACCAAATTTTCTCTCTCTCTCTCTCTCTCTCTCTCCCCCCCCCTACATCATGTAATCATTATTGGTCTTTCATTGAGCTTATAACTTTATATAGCACTGTCATTATAATGTATTCAAGTTTGAATTTAATTTTGTGAACTTAGTACATAGCTATTGATTGTTTTTTTTTGACATGAACTAATACTAACTTATTGAGGGGTGTAAGAGTGCACAAAGTTTGCTAGGTTTTAGATACTGCCTTATATTCATAAGTTTTTATATATATTTATTTTTATTTTATTCTGGTAATTGTCTTAGAGGGATGTACCGGCACGCTATCTTCTTCGACTTGGTCAAGGAGAACAAGAGCTAGCAACTGATCTTGATTTTAGTCGGCAAGGCCGTGTTAATGCTATGCTTGTTAGACGGTTAGAACTGCTGAGTGAAGTAGAGAGGCTGGCAAGATCTCTTCAATTGCCAGAGGATGTAGGCTATACGTGTGAAACTGCAGGATATTTTTGGTTGCTTCATGTATATTCGCGGTGGGAGCAATTTCTTGCAGCTTGTGCTGAGAATAAAGATAAACCAACATTTGTTCTAGATCGCTTCCCCTTCAAGGAATTCTTCTCTGACACATTGCATCCAGTATTTACAGGTGAGTCTTTTGAGAAAGATCTGAGGGCTGCTAAGGGGTGCTTTCGTCATCTCAAAACCATGTTTCAAGAACTTGAAGAATGCCGAGCATTTGAATTACTAAAGTCAACAGCCGATAGGGCTAACTACTTAATGACCAAGCAGGCCAAGATTGTGGCGATGACTTGTACTCATGCAGCTCTAAAGAGGAAAGATTTCCTCCAGTTAGGTTTTAAGTATGACAACCTGTTAATGGAAGAAAGTGCCCAAATCTTAGAGATTGAGACTTTTATTCCAATGTTACTCCAGAGGCAGGAAGATGGTCATGCACGGCTTAAACGCTGCATTCTTATTGGTGATCATCATCAGTTGCCTCCTGTTGTGAAGAATATGGCTTTCCAAAAGTATAGCCACATGGATCAGAGTCTATTTACTAGATTTGTGCGTTTGGGAATTCCTTACATTGAGCTAAATGCCCAGGGAAGAGCTAGGCCAAGTATAGCTAAACTTTACAATTGGAGATACAGAGATTTAGGGGACCTTCCTTATGTAAAGGAGGGAGCCATATTCCATAGGGCAAATGCCGGATTTTCCTACGACTATCAGTTAGTGGATGTTCCAGATTACCTTGGTAGGGGTGAGACAACACCATCTCCGTGGTTCTACCAAAATGAGGGAGAAGCTGAATATATTGTCAGTGTCTATATATACATGCGCCTATTGGGATATCCTGCAAATAAGATATCAATTTTGACTACTTACAATGGTCAAAAACTTCTCATCCGTGATGTTGTAAACAGAAGATGTGTTCCATATGATTTCATTGGTCCACCTAGCAAGGTATGCTACTCAGTCTTTACTTAATACTTTCATATTAAACTATGTAGATGTGTGAATGGTTTCTTTGATGATGCCAATGTCAATTTTATGTTCTTGATTTTTAAAGGTGATGTGACTTTCTTTGACAGTCAGAGGTAACCGTGAAAATTTTTAGTAACGTTGTATTCAACCTTTTTTTTACCTACATTATGATGTCTTGGGTAGTATAAGCATCTCACTGCATTTGATTATAAATGTTCAAAAGTTTTGACCTTATTCAAGTTTATATTTGTTTCTATTCACTGCTGCCTTCAGATTACTACAGTTGATAAGTTTCAAGGTCAGCAAAATGATTTTATATTGCTGTCTCTTGTGCGTACTCGATTTGTTGGTCACCTGCGAGATGTAAGGAGGTTGGTGGTTGCCATGTCTCGTGCTCGACTTGGTTTATATGTGTTTTGCCGCCGTTTTCTCTTCGAACAATGCTATGAGCTGCAGCCTACATTTCAGCTTCTGCTCAAGAGACCTGACCGTCTTGCCCTCAATTTGAATGAGATTACATCTTGTACTGAACGACCTGTTGAAGATACTGGACCTATCCGTCTTGTCAGTGGCATTGAGGAGATGAGTAGTATTGTAGAAGGGCTATATCAGGTATGTCTTACATCTCATGCTACAAGTTTCTCTGGTGGGGTATGTAGTTGTGGGGAACTAAATTCAATTTCATTAGGTTAGCAGTTATTTTTAGTTACTCTGGTACAGAAAATATTTTCTTATAATTATTTGAGCAATGAGCACAAGTGTAGAACCTGCCTGAAAATAGCTGAATTTGAAATGCACATCTGAATTGGACTGCATTTAATACTGTGTAAAGAATAAAAGAGAGAAAATGCTTTGGAAATGGAGGCCTGTGTTACATATATACATATAGAAATATGTGGCTGAATTACCTCATCTGCTGCCTAGGCCCTTTGGGACTTGAGATGAGGTTTGGCCCCAGAAATCATGTCCCTTCCCTCTTTATCAACGTAGGCAGGAGCTTAGCCTTGGCCAGAGAGCAAACACTCCCCTTGGCACCTTAGGAAGGCACCCGGCATAACTATATCCTTGGAATGAGCAGTATTGGAGGATTAATTAAAGTTAAGGTTTCTTCATGGCAGGTCACTCCCCGTGTTCTCCATGGATAAAGATTGTGTTCATCCATACTTTCTTGAAACTTGCAAGTCCTTCTGACAAACCTTGAAGGGTCATGCCTCGGCCCCACTTTATACACTTTGAATAATAAAGGTAGTCACTTCTCAAGAAATGGCTTGTACCTTCTGAACCTAGTTCCCTATCCCATGTTCCTGACCAAGGCAGCTTGGGATGACCCTAATTAATGACTTCCCCAAAATGACCAACGTGCCTAAATTGCATTTTATATGCTCTGACCCTATCTTTCTAAACTAACCTGACTCTGCATTATATACATACACATACCATCTTCACTATGAATACCTCATAAAACCATGGAGAACACAGGTCAGCTGGGAGAATTGAGGAGAAACTCTGCTAAAAAGTCATCATCAGAACTAAGCTTAGATTGTCCCTCTGGTCTCTGTTGCAAGTACTTAATTCTTCCCACACCAAACTTCCATTGCTGCTCATTCCTTCTCACCGTTTAAATCTCTTTAACAGTTTATCCAGCCTGTTGATACTGAACCAACATGTATCACTTAAAACAAAGATAACACCCAGATTAAGTAACATAAAATTCAATTTCAATCACAGACACTGATGTAGGACGATAAAATTACCAACTATAGGAATGAAAATATAGTACTTACTGAGGTAGTGTATTAGCAACTTACTATATGAAGTAATCCTAAACAATTATGATAGTTGTTAACTAGAGAATATTGCTATTGGTCGTAATATCTAAACCAAACACAATATTGAAATACTTTGATTGTGCCTCTTGATGCTTTTGCTGTGTCTGGATAACATTTGCCTGGGAATCTGATTGGGTTCATCTGACTTATGGGGATTCCTCTTTTGTAAGAGCATGTCTAACGGAGAAAGCAAATATGAAATCAGTTGCTGAAAATTGAATATTGATGTATTGATTGCCTCATGGCCTTAAAGCAATTGGAAGTTATAAATTGTTTGTGAAGCAACACGTTGGCTGCTCTTGGCCATTTCAGGCTTCAGCATTGTTTGATTTTCTCCTTCCATCTAAACTAAGCAACATTTACTTTCAATTTTGTTCCACGTCAATTAAATTCTGACATCTTTGAGGGACAATGTGTTGACCCAACCTTTTGGAGAATTTTCTAACTATTCATATTTAGGGTTGGCGGGAGTGTTATGATAGTACTTTGTGTTTTGTTTTATCTTCGAAGAATTTCTAATCCTAAGCCAAAGCACTTTTCTCTTTCAATAAATTCTTCAATTCAAAACAAAAATTTCTTAAGTGAATGATTTTCATATTTCTTTTATCTCAGGCACGGATGCTGAGACATCAGTTTGAACAAAATAGTTCTTATTCAAGTCACTTGGCAACATCCTTAAATACAGATGAGGTGAAATGTGGATACCAGAATTTGACATTAGAGCACAATGCAGTGGGCACTGACATGCCTGTGTCCTCAATTGGTCAAGCAGAGGATATGCCACATGAAAGCAACATGGAGGAAGTTTCAATGGTTGATAGCCATGTTGAAGATATACCTCCTGAAAGCAACATGGAGGGTGTTACTGTGGTTGGCAGCGGTGCTAGTATTCCAAATGGAGGTTCAACACTTGAGAGCCCTTCAAATGAGGAGACAGATGTTACAGTTACCGCTACTGATGCAAATGAAAACTAGACCAAGAAATTTTTTGTTCCATATTCTTTCTCTAAGCCGCCACCATGAAGGTTGTTGGATTCAAGGTCTAGATAAATCAATGCCATTTCACAAGATGTTCGGACGGCAAATGAGGTTATAAATCCTTTAATATAAAATAAGGACGGTGGATGATTTCATGTCCTAGATGTACATGTAGCAGTCAGCCCATGGGGTGGTTGGTAATTGGATGCTAAAGCTTAGAGGAAGCAGTGTTTAAATCCCTTGAAATTTGCCATAGACTATGAGGACTCTAATGTAAATGGCTCCTAATTGAAAACTTAATGTTCAGTGCATGTCCTGCCCATGGAAAGCAAGTGCATGGCGATCTCATATTATGCTGTACAGATGCTGACACGGGATATAAAAACACACCTTCAACAAGACAATAAAAAAGTAGACAAGGAACAAAAGAAATCCCCCTAAACGAAAAGTAGAAATTTTTATATACTCGGCAAGAGAATGTAAAGTGACTGGCTCGAATTGAATATTCAAGCTTGGCATTTGAAAAAAATATTTTGAAATTTTATGAATGAAAAATTGAGATTTTGTAATATAATACATACTTTTTTGTATCAAATTTAAGAATTTTAAATTATATGTTTTTACACAAAAAAAAAATCAAATTCATATATATAATTTTTAGACTCATTTGGGGTAAGTTTAAGCTTGTGTTCAAAATAAAGCCCGTGCCTTGGCCCAAATTAAATTCAATTTTAGTCAAAAGGTTGATATTTAATTTTGGCCTCATATTGGCCCAAAATAATTTCGGGCGTCACCCTTGATATATTTAAGTGGGGTGAGTTATGAGACAAAGTAAAAGAATAAGAGAAATGTCGTCTCTATTGTGTGTGTGTCTCTATATATATATCTTTTTATTTTTTTATTTTAATACTTTTTTTGTATTTTTAGAAGTTGCATGATTTATTTATCTTGCTTATATATTTTGTTTGTTGATTTTAGTGTTTGATATTTTTTATTATTATAAATAAATAATGATATTTTACTTATTTAAAATTTAAAAAAAGACACATGATCAAGTTTATTTTTCACTAATAGATATAAAATTCACTGTGTTTGAATGAAGTAATTTAAGGGAAAAGAGCAATTTTATAGAGTATTTGGAATTTCTTAACATAAAATACATTGTTTGGATAATTAATTAAAGAATTTTAAAAATTTCAAATAAATTAGTAATAGAATTTTTTGAACAAAAATAGAAAGTTTCAAATACTTCACTTTAAAATTCTTCTTTCAACTCCATCATAAAAACTAGGCTTAAAAAAGATTAGATTGAATTTGATTAACTCTTTATAGAATTTGAACATATATTTCAAAATAGGGTGAGTATTATTCGGATTTAATTGTGTTTTCTCAAAATTGACTTGATCGAACATCAATTAAGTGAGAAAAATCTCACATGCTATTGACTGAACTTTTAAATCATCTGAAACAAAAACAAAAATTGATATGACAATAATTCGATCGAACATCAATTTTGGTTGGATTATCATGGTTTATATGAGACACTATTGTTTATTCCCTTTCTCAGTAAACATCAAACCATGATATACACAGGAGAGGCGGAAAAAAATAAAGATGGAGACAAATTTACATTCAAAGACATAAATGGAGTAAAGAAAAACATACCATGACGTTTATACCAGCTAGAATAAGAAGGGTATTTTCCGTCTATGGTAGTACAACGTTGAAGGAAAACCTTATTTGAGAGTGAGACATCAACAATACTAGGCCAAGAAAACCTCGAAGCATGGTTCTCTCGTTTAAGTTTTGGTAAGATTTCGATGTTTCTTCCCTCAAAACCTGAGGTTGATGTTTCTAAAGAAAAAGGTGGGTAAAAGAGTTTGGCGGGGCCTGGGGTAATAAAAGATGAAAAGCATTTTGGCAGGAGAAGATGCAAAGATTTTTGGTGTTAGAAGATGAAAAGGACAAGCAGGAAAGTATTAGTCCCTAGGTAAGAGAAAAAAGTTAAATAAAGTTCAAAATGATAAGAGGTTAAAGGGCGAATAGAAAAAAGAAAAAGTAATTTTTTTAATAAAAAATTTACATAATAGTTAGTTGACAGTTTTGAACAGATAAACCCAACTAGTCCATCATTAGCTAATTTTTTTAAAATATCACTTGTTAATTTGACTTGATCCAACCAATGTTATTTTTATTGTACTAGTTTGATCATTCAAATGGATTAGTAGGTTATGCTCATCCATGCTCCGAATTCATCTATTGGATCTGGCCTTGCCCTAAACCTAAAACTTGCCATTGCACTCCGACCTTGACCTTAGACTTCAGCCTAGGATTTAGACCAATCAAAAAGGCCTTGAACTTAACCACTAGATGTTGATCTCGAACCAGGACCTAACCAACAAAATTTGAACCCTACTATTAGGCGTCGCTCTATCTAACCATCAAACAATGATCTCGAACAAGACCTTTCGATCTACATCCAGCCATCATTCTAGAACTTGACTCTAAACTCAAGCCTTAGTTCAGATCTGACCCATGGACTAGGTATGGTAATATGTAGCAAGATACCACTAATTTTCATTTAAATAAAATATAAAAATATTTATGTAGAATCCGTTTTTGAGTTGGTAATTCTTGGGAGGCAAACTGTAGAGAAGATTTTGATATATTTCTTATATTCTTATCAATCATGTCAACATCCAACACAATCTTCCTCAAAGTAGTGAAGCAAATACTTTGATGGTTATTATGATGTAAATCTTCTTGTGATGAGCTCGTGAAATTTTTTTTCCTTCCTTCAAATGTTAAAAAAAAAAACTAAAACCTTATTCTGTTTCTTTACATATTGCCTAATTCTTAAATGGGTACTTGAGAGATTTTTGTTTTTATTTTGGTCCTCAATACTATGATGTCCATCCCATCTAGTTCCTTTACTAGCGAACTGCTACTTTTGTTAAATAAATTTGGTGAGATGCATAATTTCTATGATGTGTCATAATTAAGTTTGACAACAAAATTAACTTTCACTAACAGAGAAACTTGATGGGATGGATTTTTAAGAATGGGGGATTAAAATAAAAATAAAAATCTGTTTACGACCAATTTCAATCTATGGATTACCAAAATAGACTTTTTAGTGAAAAAGGGGAATCTTTTAGTGTTGGGTTGCAAAATTCTACTATACGTGAAAGTAGTGATCAAGTAATCAAATAAATGTCTTTTCTTAATAAAAAAAAATCTTAATTTTAAAAGGTCCTTCACTTATTGAGAGAAGGTTCATCCACTAAGTGAGAGTTTTTACTACTTTTTTGCCTTGTTTCATTGTGTTTGGGTAATCTCTCTCCTTTTCATCACATGCATGGCGTTCAAAAGATTCTATCTTGGGTATCTGGTAAGGATATTTAATACTTTCTATTCCAATGCATGCATGGGTGTTCTTCTCAATGCAAGTGGTCCCAAAGATAAAGAATTTTAATTTACACTATTAGTTTGTTTGTTTTTGTCGTTTGAATCTATTTTTGTGGTTCCAATTTCCTATTTTGGTATTTATAGTATTACATCTTCAATGGCATCACAACCTATATATATTTGAGATATGGGTTTGTCAGATTGTAGCTGCTCAAGTTCTCATTTGGGTCTAAATGTTCTAGTTCTTCTCGAAGTTCTCAGTTCAGCCCTGTACCATTAATTGAGTTTCCGAGACGAGGGCCTATGGAGTTTAATCAACAAGTTAATGAAAATAGTAGTGTATTGGAATCAATGTTTGGTGGGCCATTTGCTCAACCAGAAACCCATTCCTATTCATGAATGGAAAAAATTCTTATGAATGCTTGAAAGCTCAATGATCAGATGAATGTAAGTTGGCAGAGATTAAATGTTCTATGTGTTCGAATTTCTTAATCCAAAAGATATTGATTTCATGCTATCACAGAGCCCCTGGTCATTACAAGGCTCTCTCTTGGATTTAGATAGATGGAGTTTGAATTTAATATTATCAAATCCTATTATGCCTGAGGTTCCTACATAACTACGATTCTCGGGACTACCAGCCTGAGGTTCCTACATAACTACGATTCTCGGGACTACCATTTGAATATTAGTGATGTTAAGGAGGTGGATTGGCAATCAACACTTGTATGAAATTTTCAATTTATGAGAGCTCGGGTATATATTGATCCTTGAAAGGCATTATTATGGAATTTTCCTGGATAATGGAAGATCTATTTGGGTGCAATGTCGTTATGAAAAGGTCATTCGATTTTGCAAAGTATGTGGCTGTATTGGTCATTCCTCTGAAAAATGTGATTGGAGCGAGGGGCAAATTAAAGTTGTTTTGGATAATATTATGAATAGATATATTTTTTCTTGCTATATAGTTGTTACTTAAACATATTTTGAGTGTGTTTGGCAAGTCAAGTAATTTATAAATTATTTGATTAATTTATAAGTTTATTTGACTAAATTAGAGGTGTTCGGTAAATAAGGTTATTTAAGTAATTTAAACTAACTAAAAGTTTATAAACTATACGTTATTTCAAGTAGTATATAACTTATAAGCATTCAAGTAATTTTTAAGCTTTAAGTTAATTTATAAGTTATTTTTGCCAAACATAATATCTATCTGTAACAACTCTATTTCTTTTTTTTTTACATATATACAGATATAAATTTGTTTTTTAAAGTCCCATGAAGTCATTACCTTTATGTAACTCATAATAACATTTAATTAATTTAACTAAGTATAATTAAGGTTTATACATCATTAATTAACAACATCCGTACACAAATCAAACACATATATCTATATCTTATTCATCCATATTGACCAATTCCGGGAATACGAATGTGGGAAGTTGCAGCTTCACCAGAATTTTAACCAACTCAACCACAAACATCTTATTAATTTATGGGATCTGCCCAACATAGAGTAATTCGATCCAACATGTAACATCCCTAATTTCGTTTCTTTTATTAATAAAGGTACATAAATATTTAATTAAAAAAATAAAATTTATTAGACAACTTTTAGATATCTAAGGAAATATAATTCTTAGAAATTTTTCACCTTATGTGTATGTATAGAAAATGTTTCTAATATTAAGGGAACAAGTAAAGAGATAAAACCTAATAGGAAAAATTATAAATAACATACTAAAGAGAGGCGAAATTCTTTGGTAAGGAAAATAATTTTTTTTGTGAAGTAAGTAAATGTCTTCAAATTTTAAAAAGATTGAATTAAGGTAATTTTTCCTAATTCAAGAGTTAGAAATTTCTAAGTTTAAAATCTCTACCAATAAATTGGGCTTTCACCTATGGACACTTCATATAGAGTTTTTCCACTTCACATAAGTTTCTAACAAGTCTATTGGATAGTCCAAGCAAAAAATAAAACATAGACTTGGATTAGGATATAGAAGTTGGACCAATAGCTCAAAAATTATGAAAATGTGACCAACCCCTATATGAAAGGTAGAATTTTAGCCAAAGCAAAGGAAATGGGTAAGAGTGAGCTCAAATCTAAGAGAGAAAAAAAAAATAAGAATCATGTGAGAAAATAGTAGTGTAATAATAATCAAGAGTAGGTCACATGTCATTAAGACAAAACATCTATATCCTACATTCATAATTTCAACAAGTAGGTAATAATACATGGTATTAGGACAAAACATCTATATCGTACATTCATAATTTCAACAAGTGGATAATAATACATAGCATTATAACAAAATATCCTTATCCTATGCAAATAATTTTAGCCAGGCAAGGAAGATCCAATGGCTGAAAGTTTGCCACTTAAAAAGGAAAACCTATTATACTTGATTAAGAAAAAAGAAAAAGGAAATGAATCCCTAAATCAAAGGGACCTTATCCCTTGTCTTAAGAACATATTATCATAATTTTCAAAATACAAATATCCTTTTGCTATGCATATCTTGACTAAGGAAGAAGATGATAAAAACATGAGTTGTTTTTTCTCAAAAAACAACCAAGTGCATCCTAAATGGATGTTTTGGACATTACGGTTAGTGTGAAAAATTCTGCATAGATATGGCTATGGGTGGTAAAATTTTTATAATTTTTATGCTACTATTTTGTATATTTGAATATGGTGAAAAATTGATAGAATATGATTAGATGTAAAGAAAATGGAAGAGGATGTAATATAATGATGAATTAAAACCTTAGGAAAGGATTTGTTAGGAAACTGGATTTTGGGGTAACTAGAGAAGCTTCTATTTTTGAAATTTTGGGAAGAATCGGTTAGGTATTAAAAGAAATAGTTAAAATGAAAAATGTAGATCAATATTTCAAGGATTTTTAACTATTGGAATAACTTAATTTGGAGTCCAGATGAGGGAAATATTGCTCAATATGTATGAAGTGGTCAGAAAATGGTTAACTTGGGAAGAATCTGTCAGGTATGCTTCTGTGTTTGAATTTCTGGGATAAATCTGTAAGAAATTAAAAGAAATTATTAACATGAAAAATGTAGATCTATGAGGGAGATATTGTCAGATTAATAAATAAAGATTAGAAACTAGCTAACAAGGGAAGAATCTGTTAAGTATGTTTCTGTGTTTGAATTTTTGGACAATATATGTAGGTAATTAAAGAAAATTGTTAACATAATATATATATATATATATATATATATATATATGTATAACGGATCTATAGGATCTGAAATCACTTAATTTGAAGTCCATATGAGAGAGATATGACTGATTAATGAGTAAATGTTAGAATCAGTCTAGAATCCAGGGTGGTAAATGTAAGTTTTTTTGTTTTAGATTTTTTAGAAATATTTAGTAAGGCAATTGAAGAAATGATAAACATAAAAATTGTATATAAATGTCTTAGCATTTTATAGGCTTTGGAATTACCTCAATTGGAGTTTGTATGAGGGAGATATGGTTCGATTAGTAAGTAGAAGTTTGAACATACTCGAGAAAAAACAACATTAAATTTAAGGGAGTAGTAACACCATGATTACTTAAGATTTCACTAAAATTTTCAAAATAAGGGTTTTAGAATATTGTCTTATCTTTCAATTGACACCAAAATCACCTTAATCAGATTTTAAAATGTGGGTGTTATGCTCTGTTTAGTAAAGAAAGGATAATAATATTTAAAAAAAAATCTTATAAATGAAAATAATAAATGACTGGTGTATGACATAGCCATTGCCATTGCATGAACTCCTTACCATCTTAAGAGCATAATTTTGACATAGAAATATTTTATAAAGTGATATTTGAAACGATTATGTTCATGGCATGATTTGTAATGATTTTTGGTAATAATTATATGAAAAATTATGGCATGCGAGTATAATGAACATACTTATTAATGAAATCATATTTCTGGCTATTAATGTGAAAAGAAAAGAAAAGAAATGAGCATGGTCACATGGCGGTCCGCGTGGTGCACCAGTAGGGGACGTCCTACCAACGATTATGATTATGTTAATAAGAAAAGAAAGAGAAAGTGTGCCATGTCAAACGGAGCGAGAAAAACCTGTTCCAGAGAGTAAAATGTACTAACCGTGACCAAAGTAGTTTGATATGAAAATAAGTTGATAGCCATCATATGATATTCTTAAAATAGTTATTCATGTAATACATGTTATAACTGTACGATTTTCATGTGCATAGATAAAGTGCATTCATGTGAAAGATAATTGCTGTAGTTTATACATATGAACATGACGTGATAAGCATTATTGATAATGATTTATTGTTAAACTTATTTGGAGTTATTTCTCACTACATTTCCATATCATGTTTAGAAAACTAAGTTATGCAGATATTCTCTATGATCGGCTTTTAGCGTATGTTGTTGTTTTAATTAAAACTCGCAAGTGCACGAATCTATTGGAGTATAGATTTAGTGGTATGCAAGGTCGATCCCACAGAGATTGCCAATTGAGAGAAAATTCTAATATAGATTCGAAATAAATACTTCTAACCTAGTTCCCGATGTCTCGTTTTGTGAGAGGAATATTGAACAAAATATGCAAAGAACTAATATACTGAAATTAAATGAAGATGTATTCAAGGTAAAGAAGCATGCTAAGGTTAGGAGATCCACTCTTGGTATATCGAATAAAAATAAATTTAACTCTTTGATTACTCAATTAGAATCTTTACATGAATAAAGTTCTAATCGGATGATATGTTAATTTAAGCTCGACTTTGTTTATACATGAATTATATTTACCTCCTTTCTAATAATTAAAACATTCTTGTAAAATGGATTCAAGCATACATTGTGCCAATCACCATATTGTCTACAATAAATCAAGAGTGATTCAAGTATTTATTGTGCCAAAAATTGTCTACAATGTATCAAGGTTCACACTTTACAAGATTAAAAATACAAAGATGCAAAAGATAACTTGTAAATGGATTCAAGCATAAATTGTGCCAATCATTATATTGTCTACAATATATCAAAATTCACATTTTACAAGATCAACTTATGCAAAAAAAAATGAAAGGTAGAAAATTAATTAACATAACAAAATAAAATGAAATAGAATAGGTGGCAAAGCCAACCAATATTAAAATAAAATAAAGTAGGCGGCAAAGCCAACCATGAAAATAATAAGAGATAGGCGGTCTAATAAAACCATCCAATAACATAACAAGAAATCGGCGGTATGATAAAACCAGCCATTAAGAAATAATTATGAAAAAAGAAATAGGAAGGTAAATACAATATCAAAGATAAACATTAAGATTAAGAGTTAGATAAATTATTATTCTCATACCAAGAGTTTCACCCTTTCACCTTAACATTAGGAGATTAGTTCTCCATAATCAAGGCAAGAAAGTGAAATGAAAGATGAAGAAACATGATAATATTACGAAAGAAAATGAAAAAAATACAAGATATCTAAAGAGAGAATAACATTACAAGTTCGTAGAATTTCAACAAAGCTTTCCCAAGCTCTATCCAAAGCTCTCCAAAAAACTCAAAACTCTCCAACTCACCCCTCAAGCCCTCTATTTATAGATACAATTAAGTGTGGTAGGTGTGGTAATTGTCAAAGTTGTTAGGTAGAAAGTTGTACAAAATTGACAATTTAGATTCCATCATGTGCACCGAAATTGAGCCTTGAATATCGTCTTGAAATCCGCCGAATTTGCTGACTCCCTCAACATGAAAGTTGTAGAAAATTTTGTTAGCTTTCCGTCAAGACAAATCATGGACAAATTGGATACGTAAGTTGTGACTTATGGTCAAAATACTAGAGCAAGGTCGGGCTGGACTGCAGCAGTAGAAAAATCCGTTTCTAGCCCATTTTTGGCCCTTCTAGTGTCTGAATTGTCTGACCACTTGAACATGAAAGATGTACCCAATTGTGGCAGCTACACACCTACCAAATTTCATACATATTGGATATGTATTTGCGGAGATATGGCCCAAGTACTACAGTAAGGTTGGGCTGGACTGCAACCAGCAAACATATTCTCAACATTGGGTGCTTTGCCTTAAATCTTTATATTTTAGTTCTTTTGGAAATGTGATCATAAATCAAGAATAAATTTGTCCATATATCCATTAGGATGCGTCTCAAGAGACAATATGATAATGCTCCTTACTCAGCCATCCTTAATGAATTTGTTTTATCTGCTTGATTTATAGACATCATTCCCAAAGAACCACAATTTAGCTCTGATTCCTCCAATTAAGTCCATTTTCTACTCTTCTCTCAATCTGTAAGAAAGACAAAAAACTAAAGGCAAGTAAGGGAGATTTATGCTTAATTATGGCAAAAGATAAGATGAAAATATTTAATTTATGAGTATAAAACTCACTCATCAAATACCCCCAGACCTAATCTTTTGCTTGTCCTCAAGTAAAACACACAAACTTCAAAATTCAAATTATGAGTGAGTGATGAATGGTTTTTGACTTACTAAGCATTCCTCAAGGATTTAAAATGTGCAACCAAGAAAGATATCAGAATCCTAAGGTTATGTAGAACTTTTATTCAAATACAACATGTGGTTTACCCTTGAATCCCAAGTGTGTGTGTGTAATAGTCTTATGACATTGGACTTTTTGCATTCAAATAAATTTATGTAATCAAATATTTAAAACAGATCTCTAGATATATGCATTTGAGACTCCATAAGCTTATTTTTCATGTCACTCTCCACTAATGTAGACTGAGCACAACATTTAAGATCATTAGGACTTTCATTAGGCTTGTAATGTATGGCACAGGTTAAAGGTGGATAAAATGATATGAATGAAAGCTCAATTCACTCTTCAACGTACATGATCATTTAAAACCTCCCAAATACTTTGGATATTATACTTTGAATTCTATCTCCAACCTTTTCATCATCCTTACATTTATTTGCTTATACTATTTTTTTTTTGAATATAAACACCCCCAAACTTATTTATTTAGGGAGTATTAACTTTCTTTCTTCTTTTTTTTTCTTTTTTTTTTCTTTTCTCTCTTTTTTTTTTTTTTTTTTAAACTTCTACCATCCACCCTTGAATCATAACTTTTCAAATGATCATTCCTGTGAGTGAAGGGTAAGAGTTAGACATATTTTTATTTAAAGGCTAGATAAAAATATAGGTGTTCAAGAAAAGATAAATATAGGCACAAAATAGGTTGCTACGGATAACAAAATGTATAGGTTGGTTTGAAAGGCTCAAACGATTCCAACAATGCCTAATTCATTTCTTAAATGGAGAGTAGTCTAGGATTTCGCCTCAAGTGACAGTCAAATAAGTTCTAGAGTCTTATGAGATCAATTGACATATCTGAATCACACAAATCTTTTCTGAATAAACAATAAGTCAAATGTAAAAGATTAAGTGCACAAGATATTAGGATTCTCAAATAAAACACAAGTTACATTAGAGTTCAAGTTCACACATAGTACTCAGAACTCATCAATTTTTCAAAGGTCACAAGCATTTTAAACCATTTTCATCATTGGTGCTAGCTTTGCCTAATCCCAAGACATCACTCAAATTTTTTTTTTTATATATATATATATATATATATTTTTAAAAGATGAAAAAAACACAAAATAAACAATAAAGATTAAAAGAGATATTACTTGAAAGGAGATCTAAGAAAAGATGAACCTGCAACAAACTAAACAGAAAATAAAAAATTTATTTAAGCAAATAAAATGTGTTACAAATGAAGATCCAAGTCCAGTTTGCGCTTTCTACGGTGTTCTGTTGTCCAATCTATTTGAGCTATAACTGGATCAGGTACATGAACAAATGCTTGTAACGCATCAATCAGCTCGTCAGCATTTGAGGCCGAGATGAGAATCCGACGTGCTGAGTGCGAGATAAACCTTTGTTCTACAGCATGATCAAGAAAAGACAACAAACCATCAAAGAAATTGTTAACATTCAACAAACCTATGGGTTTATGGTGCATGTTTAGTTGTGCCCAAGAGACGACTTGAAAAATTTCCTCTAAAGTACCAAAACCACCAGGTAAGGCAATGAAGGCGTCAGCGCTGCACATCATTTTAGCAATTCGCTCGTGCATGGAGGATACCCTACATTCTTCCCCAATTGTTTTTCCTACTATGTTTGATGCTGCTAGAGCTGTAGGAATAATACCAAGAACTTGGCATCCTCCTAGATATGCAGATCCAGACACACTCCCCATCAACCCTCGACAACCTCCACCATACACTAAATGAATCTTTCTCTTGGCTAGTACTATACCCAAAGTTTGTGCTGCTTTTACATACTCTCCATTTTTCCCAGGACTAGAACCACAAAAGACACAAATATTTTGAAAGTGACGAACTGCGATTCCTTCCATATCTGCACTCACCTTGACTTTGATTATGAAGATGAAGATCATGAGGTGCGCATTTATAAGACTCAAATAAGGGCATACTTGTAATAGCTATGTGCATAGGCCGGGGGCATAATTTCAATAGCTATAAGAGTAGGCCGAAAAATGTCAGCTAAATTAAAGGTGAAAAATTCAAAAATGACGGCACGCATGCATATGTACAGTAGTTGTGATTGTGGCTCACATCTTCCTCTGGTTTTACGTCCAGTAACGGCTTAAACGCCCTCTATGGGTCGAGGATATGCTTCCCATCCAATTTTCTTATAAATTGGCAAACAGGGTCTTTTAACGTCAGATTCCCAAGACTGTACCGTTTATGTTCTTTTTTGAAATGGGGCCATAGACCGACAATACCGATATGCACAGATCCACTAGGATGTGTCTCAAGAGACGTTGGATGAAAGTCATCATCCAATGACTCCTTACTCAAGCCATCCTTAATGAACTTAATTTTGTCTTCCCGATTTACAGACACCCAACCCAAAGAACGGCAACGTTTGTTACAAGTTTCACGTCCACATTTGTAACAAACACCCATTTGTTTAGCTCTGCGCTTTTTAGCAAAACTACTTTTTCCTAAACCAGGCATGTAAGAGATGAAATCATTTGCAGATTCACCTGATAACCGTACCTTAGCTTCAATTAGCCAACGAATATCAGCAGGTATTCCCATTATCATCATTAACCTCAATCTTTCAACCCGTGCTTTGTAAATTTTTATCAATGCATTGGGTGGAAGAGAAGGAAAATGATTTTTCAATTGTGCGAGAACATCCTCCATTATCGACTCAATTTTTTTTTTTTTTTTGTGAAAGAGAGGAAAAAAAAAACAACAAGAGCAAGGAAACAATAGAAGTTCAAAAGAAGATTACAATGAGGAAACCAATTAATGCAAGTTAAATAAAGAAAGATCTTACCTAGATAGCGTGCACGACAACCTTTAATAACAGAGGCGAATCAATCCTGGTAGATAGGATCACGCAAATGTGTCTCCTCTATCTCTGGGTTATGTAATTCAAAAAATGCTTTCAATCTTTGACCATTTACTTTAAACACATCACCGTTCTTGGGATTTTCGATCTCTACTGCACCATGTGGATAAACAGTACGAACAATGAATGGGCCTGTCCACCGAGAACGTAGTTTCCCTGGAAATAAGTGCAAACGAGAGTTATATAGAAGGACCTTTTGACCTACATTAAATGATTTTCTTAAAATATGTTTGTCATGAAAAACTTTCATTCGATCCTTATACAACTTTGCACTTTCATATGCATCATTCCGTATTTCTTCCAATTCATTGAGTTGAAGCTTCCTGTGAGAACCTGCTTTGTCAAGAGCAAAGTTAAACTGTTTGATGGCCCAATAAGCTTTATGCTCTATTTCAACAGGTAAATGACAGGCCTTGCCATACACAAGCCGGTAAGGAGACATTCCAATAGGGGTTTTAAAAGCAGTACGATAAGCCCATAAAGCATCAGAAAGTTTCAAAGACCAATCTTTCCTATTTGGGTTAATCGTTTTTTCCAAAATGTTTTTAATTTCCCTATTTGAAATCTCAACTTGCCCACTAGTTTGTGGGTGGTATGGGGTTGCCACTTTGTGCGTGATGCCATATTTCTTCATCAAATGATCAAAATGCCTATTACAAAAATGTTTCCCCCCATCACTAATGATTGCTCGTGGTGTGCCAAACCTTGAGAAAATGTTTTCTTTCAAGAATTTCACCACAATCTTGTGATCATTTGCTTTACATGCAACAGCCTCGACCCATTTTGACACATAATCCACAGCAACAAGGATGTATAAATTGCCAAAATAATTAGGAAAAGGACCCATGAAATCAACTCCCCAGACATCGAATATCTCAACAATAAGAATGGGAGTTAGAGGCATCATGTTCCTGCATGAGATACTACCCAATTTTTGGCAACGCTCACAAGAACTACAGTACAAATGGCAATCTTTGAACAGTGATGGCCAATAAAAGCCACATTGCAAAACCTTTGCAGCAGTTTTTTTAGCACTAAAATGACCTCCACAAGCATGATCATGACAAAAATGAATAACACTAGATTGCTCACTCTCCGGAACACATCTCCTAATGATTTGATCAGGACAATACTTAAACAAGTATGGATCTTCCCAAAAGAATTTTTTAACTTCAGCTAAAAATTTTATCCGATCTTGCTTATTCCAATGTGTAGGTATTTGACCTGTGACAAGGTAATTAGCAATGTCAGCAAACCAAGGTAGCTGAGAAACGGACATGAGTTGCTCATCTGGAAATGAGTCTTTGATAGGTAAGTTATTTTCACCCGATTCAACTATCAGCCTGGACAAGTGATCAGCCACAACATTTTCAGATCCTTTCTTATCCCGAATTTCTAAATCAAATTCTTGTAACAGTAGTATCCATCTTATCAATCGGGCTTTAGCATCTTTCTTAGAAAGAAGATACTTAAGTGCAGCATGATCTGTAAAAATTACAACCTTAGATCCTAATAAATAAGATCTAAACTTGTCTAAAGCAAATACCACAGCTAGTAACTCTTTTTCTGTTGTAGAATAATTCAATTGAGCATCATTAAGAGTTTTACTAGCATAGTATATCACATATGGAAACTTATCAAGACGCTGCCCCAAAACAGCTCCAATTGCATAATCAGAAGCATCACACATGATTTCAAAGGGAAGATTCCAATCAGGTGGTCTAATGATAGGTGCAGAGGTGAGTAAGAATTTGAGCTTTTCAAAAGCTTGACAGCACTCTTCATCAAAGATAAAAGAGGCATCTTTGGTAAGTAAATTACACAAAGGCCTAGAGATTTTGCTAAAATCTTTGATGAATCTGCGATAAAACCCTGCATGGCCTAAGAAAGAACGTACCTCTTTTACTGTCCGAGGAGGTGGAAGACTGGAAATCAGTTCAATTTTGGCTCTATCTACCTCAATACCTTGATGTGACACAACATGCCCCAAAACAATTCCCTTTTTAACCATAAAATGGCATTTTTCCCAGTTCAAAACAAGGTTCTTTTCTTTACACCTAATTAAGACTAATCTTAAATGGTGTAGACATTCCTCAAAACTAGACCCATGCACAGAAAAATCATCCATGAATACTTCCAGAATTCGCTCTACCATGTCAGAAAATATACTTATCATGCAACGCTGAAATGTAGCAGGTGCATTGCACAATCCAAATGGCATTCGACGATAGGCAAAGGTTCCGAAAGGACAAGTGAATGTAGTTTTCTCTTGATCCTCAGGTGCAATAGGAATTTGGTTATAACCAGAATATCCATCAAGAAAGCAGTAATATGCATGTCCAGCTAACCTTTCTAGCATTTGATCTATAAAAGGAAGTGGAAAATGGTCTTTCCTTGTAACAGCATTCAACTTACGGTAGTCAATGCAAACACGCCACCCAGTTTGTACTCTAGTGGGAATCAATTCATTATTCTCATTCTTGACTACAGTAATGCCAGATTTCTTAGGAACTACCTGAACAGGACTAACCCATGCACTATCAGAAATTGGGTAAATGACACCCACATCAAGAAGTTTAATCACTTCGGCTCTCACAACTTCTTTCATGTTTGGATTCAGACGTCTTTGTGGATCTCTTGAGGTTTTGGCATTATCCTCCAAATGTATCCTGTGCATGCAAATTGATGGACTAATACCTTTAATGTCTGCTATTGTCCAACCTATGGCTTCACTATGTTCACTGAGGACTTTTATGAGTTCAACTTCCTGTTCTTTATCTAAATCAGATGCTACAATGACAGGCAAGGTTTCAGAAGGTCCTAGAAACACATATTTCAGAGAATCTGGTAAAGGTTTTAACTCTACCTGGGGAGGTTTCTCTATGGATGGCAATAAAATAGACTCAGAAGGTGTAAGTATCTCTGTTTTACCTTTCCATTTATTGGTATCCATTAATGGAGTGGTCTCTAACAGGGAATTTACTTCACTGATCAAACAGTCCTCATCCAAATCCATGTTAAAGTGGGCCAAACATTTTTCCAAAGGGTCATCATCACAAGAACTTACAAATGAGTCATAGATTATACTCTCAATCATGCTGACCTCACGCACATCATCCATGTCCACAGGTTGATGAGAGACATTAAAAACATTTAATTCCACAGTCATATTCCAAAAGATAAATTCAAAATTCCATTTCGACAATTAATAATTGCATTGGATGTTGCCAGAAATGGTCTACCCAAAATGACTGGAATTTGTGTCTCTGTATTCTCAACAGGTTCAGTGTCAAGAACAATGAAATCTACTGGAAAGTAGAATTTATCAACCTTAATGAGCACATCTTCTATGACACCTCTAGGGATTTTGGTGGACCTATCAGCTAACTGAAGGGTCACTGATGTAGGTTTCAGCTTTCCTAACCCAAGTTTCTCATACACAGAGTACGGCAGTAGATTCACACTTGCTCCTAGATCAAGTAAGGCTCTGTTAATCACATGGTCACCTATAATACAAGAAATTGTAGGACAACCTGGATCTTTGTACTTGACAGGAGTCTTTTGCTGAATTATAGAACTCACTTGTTCAGTCAAAAATGCCTTTTTTGGAACATTAGTTTTCCTTTTCACCGTACAAAGATCTTTCAGAAATTTTGAGTAAGCGGGTACTTGTTTGATAGCATCCAAAAAAGGGATGTTAATGCTTACTTGCTTAAACACCTCTAAAATGTCACTATACTGAGTACCTTTCTTAATAGATGCAAGTCTTTGTGGGAAAGGAGCTTTGGGGGCATAAGAAGTCTGTTCACTTTTCTTTTCACTTGAGTCATTAGTTTGGGATTCATGTTGACTCTGTTCCTCATTTTCTGGCATGTGAACATGATTATCAATGACCTTTCCAGATCTAAGGGTTGTCACAGACTTTACTTCTTCCTTAGGATTTGCTGATGATCCTACTTCATATTGACCCTTAGGATTAGGAATAGGTTGACTGGGGAATTTTCCTTTTTCTCTCTCTCCTACAGCATTGGCTAATTGACCCAATTGTGTTTCAATCTTTGAAATAGACTGAGTGTGAGATTGTAAAACTTGTTGGGTTGATTGCATGAATTGCTGTAGAGTATCTTCCAAAGAAGGTTTTCTTTGTTGAGATACTCCGAAAGGAGGAGCATGATGAGGAACTTGAGGGTATGAATTAGAAGGGGCAAATTGTTGCCCACTTTGATTCATTGCAGGTTGATTTTGCCTCCATGAGAAATTTGGATGATTCCTCCAATTTGGATTATATGTGGGTGCAAATGGGCTATCTGATGACTTCCCATAAGATTGAAGAGAATTAGCTTGCTCAGAGAATGCCTCTTGGTAAGCTGGTATAGATGGACAAGATTGTGCAATGTGAGATGTACTAGAACATAAGGCACATGCCTCTATCCTAGTATTGGTAGAAGGGTTTAAAGTGTGGCTTAAAGTTAAAGCTTCTACCTTTCTAGTCAGGCTAGCTAAGGCAATTCTCACATCTGTATCATCACTCACTTCATAAAGTCCTCCCTTTTTTTGTGTTTGAGACTTTTTATCCCTGGGATCTATGCAGTTCCAATGCTGAGAATTTTCAGATAAAGATCCTAAGGATTCCCAAGCTTCCCCCTCATTCAATTGTAAAAATCTCCCACCATGCATGCTTTGGATCATTTGACGGTTTGATGAAGTTAAGCCATCATAGAAATATTTCACTAATCTCCAAGTTTCAAAACCATGATGAGGACATTTTAGAAGAAGATCATTAAATCTTTCCCAACATTCAAAAAATTGTTCACCCTCTTTTTGACAAAAATCAGAAATTTCTCTCCGAAGGGCATCAGTTTTAGACATAGGGAAAAATTTTGCCAGAAACTTATTTACTAATTGGTTCCAACTAGTTATAGTTCCTGTAGGAAGGGAGTTCAACCAGGCTTTAGCTTTATCTTTCAATGAAAATGGAAACATTCTAAGTCTGATTGATTCATCATTGAAATTCTGGAAGCGAAAGGTCGAGCAAATTTCAAGAAACTCTTTAATGTGCATGTATGGATCTTCTCTTTCCATACCATAAAATGATGGTAAAAGTTGGAGTATGGCCGGTTTGAGTTCAAAATGAGTTGCAGTAGTTTGGGGTAAAACTATGCAAGATGGAGTATTGGCTATGACAGGTGAGAAGTACTCCATAAGAGTTTTATTATGCACAACTTGTTCTTCCATTTTTAATGGTGATCCAGCAGAATCTAATGTCTCTATTGTACACTCAATGGTTGACCCTAAACTTTTCCTAACCAACCGCTTATCTTTATCACGTTTCCAAGCACGCATAAACTAAAAAAAAATTGCTTCCTAATTATGAAAAAGTATCTAACTACAAAATGCAAATACCACAAAATAAAAATCACAAAATTATACAAACTCTTTTTTTTTCAAAGTGTTAGTAATAATGGGTAGTATTTAATCGGTAGACTCCCAGGAAAATATGGAGGAATCACAATGGTTTCTCTTAAAACCCATACTCCTTAGGCGCTTTTAGCCTTGTTGACAGAATCAACCAATTTTATACACCCAAATTACTACACCAATTTTCAGGAAACAATTCTAAAGAAAAATTTCTATACACAGAATAAACAAATGTTCTAACTATAACTAGTGGAAGAAAAGTACTTACCTGGATCCAAATAGCTTTTCCGTCGCAATCCCCGGCAACGGCGCCAAAAACTTGTTGTTGTTTTAATTAAAACTCGCAAGTGCACGAATCTATTGGAGTATAGATTTAGTGGTATGCAAGGTCGATCCCACAGAGATTGCCAATTGAGAGAAAATTCTAATATAGATCCGAAATAAATACTTCTAACCTAGTTCCCGATGTCTCGTTTTGTGAGAGGAATATTGAACAAAATATGCAAAGAACTAATATACTGAAATTAAATGAAGATGTATTCAAGGTAAAGAAGCATGCTAAGGTTAGGAGATCCACTCTTGGTATATCGAATAAAAATAAATTTAACTCTTTGATTACTCAATTAGAATCTTTACATGAATAAAGTTCTAATCGGATGATATGTTAATTTAAGCTCGACTTTGTTTATACATGAATTATATTTACCTCCTTTCTAATAATTAAAACATTCTTGTAAAATGGATTCAAGCATACATTGTGCCAATCACCATATTGTCTACAATAAATCAAGAGTGATTCAAGTATTTATTGTGCCAAAAATTGTCTACAATGTATCAAGGTTCACACTTTACAAGATTAAAAATACAAAGATGCAAAAGATAACTTGTAAATGGATTCAAGCATAAATTGTGCCAATCATTATATTGTCTACAATATATCAAAATTCACATTTTACAAGATCAACTTATGCAAAAAAAATGAAAGGTAGAAAATTAATTAACATAACAAAATAAAATGAAATAGAATAGGTGGCAAAGCCAACCAATATTAAAATAAAATAAAGTAGGCGGCAAAGCCAACCATGAAAATAATAAGAGATAGGCGGTCTAATAAAACCATCCAATAACATAACAAGAAATCGGCGGTATGATAAAACCAGCCATTAAGAAATAATTATGAAAAAAGAAATAGGAAGGTAAATACAATATCAAAGATAAACATTAAGATTAAGAGTTAGATAAATTATTATTCTCATACCAAGAGTTTCACCCTTTCACCTTAGCATTAGGAGATTAGTTCTCCATAATCAAGGCAAGAAAGTGAAATGAAAGATGAAGAAACATGATAATATTACGAAAGAAAATGAAAAAAATACAAGATATCTAAAGAGAGAATAACATTACAAGTTCGTAGAATTTCAACAAAGCTTTCCCAAGCTCTATCCAAAGCTCTCCAAAAAACTCAAAACTCTCCAACTCACCCCTCAAGCCCTCTATTTATAGATACAATTAAGTGTGGTAGGTGTGGTAATTGTCAAAGTTGTTAGGTAGAAAGTTGTACAAAATTGACAATTTAGATTCCATCATGTGCACCAAAATTGAGCCTTGAATATCGTCTTGCAATCCGCCGAATTTGCTGACTCCCTCAACATGAAAGTTGTAGAAAATTTTGTTAGCTTTCCGTCAAGACAAATCATGGACAAATTGGATACGTAAGTTGTGACTTATGGTCAAAATACTAGAGCAAGGTCGGGCTGGACTGCAGCAGTAGAAAAATCCGTTTCTAGCCCATTTTTGGCCCTTCTAGTGTCTGAATTGTCTGACCACTTGAACATGAAAGATGTACCCAATTGTGGCAGCTACACACCTACCAAATTTCATACATATTGGATATGTATTTGCGGAGATATGGCCCAAGTACTACAGTAAGGTTGGGCTGGACTGCAACCAGCAAACATATTCTCAACATTGGGTGCTTTGCCTTGAATCTTTATATTTTAGTTCTTTTGGAAATGTGATCATAAATCAAGAATAAATTTGTCCATATATCCATTAGGATGCGTCTCAAGAGACAATATGATAATGCTCCTTACTCAGCCATCCTTAATGAATTTGTTTTATCTGCTTGATTTATAGACATCATTCCCAAAGAACCACAATTTAGCTCTGATTCCTCCAATTAAGTCCATTTTCTACTCTTCTCTCAATCTGTAAGAAAGACAAAAAACTAAAGGCAAGTAAGGGAGATTTATGCTTAATTATGGCAAAAGATAAGATGAAAATATTTAATTTATGAGTATAAAACTCACTCATCAGCGTACGTTGGGTCGAATTGGTTAAGATCTCGATGAAGGTACAACCACCCGCACCCATATCTCCGGACCTGGTCAATATAGATGAATAAAATATAGACTTATATGTGTATGATTTGTGTACATATGTTTTGATTAATAATGTGTACATGAACCTAGAATTGTATAAGTGTTTAATGGTATTTCTTAAACCTTATTTATGTTTGGTTAATTTAATTGAATGTTATTATGAGTTAAATAGTTAGAAGTAAGAAGGTAATGACTTCATGGAATTTAAGAAATATACATAAAAGTATATATGTAAAAAAAAATGGAGTTGTTACACAACGTACACTAAGAGCTAGAGCCAAAGAAAATCTGCAAAATTAGTTTTCTGAACATGATATGGAAATATAGTGAGAATTAAATCCCAGTAGGTTCAACAATAAATCACAATGATCATCAATATAGATCATCATGTCATGTTCATCTGTATAAACTACAGCAAATATCTTAGGTCACATGAATGCACTTTATCTATGCACATGAAGATCATACAGTAATGACATGTATGGCATGAATAACTATTTTCAGATTACCATATGATGGTGATCGACTTATTTTCATATTATGCTACCCTGGTCAAGGTGAGTACTTTCTACTCTTCGGTACAGGCTTTTATCGCTCTGTCCGACATGACACACTTTCTCTTTCTTTTCTCATTAACATAACCATAGCTATTGGTAGGGCGTCATCTACTGGTGCACCACACAGATCGCCATGTGAAGGTGCTTATTTCTTTTCTTTTCTCATTAATAGCCAAAAATATGATTTCAATAACATGTTCATTATACTTGCATGCCATAATTTTTTATCAAAATATAACCATTACAAAAAATTATTGATAATCATGACATGAACATAATCGTTTCAAATATCACTTTATAAAATATTTTCATGTCAAAATTACACACTTAAGATGGTAAGGAGTTCATGCAATGGCAATGGTTATGATATACACTAGTCATTTATTATTTTCATTTATAAGATTATTCTTCTTTTTTAAATATTATTTTTATCTCTTCATTTTCTTTATGCATAGCCTCTAGTCACTTTCCTCCTACTTATATCATTTATAACACATGTTCTCACAAATTTAATACGGCATTCTTCTTCAATTTGGTTTCTATTAATATCCTATAGTTAATATGTTCATTTAGGGTAGAGAAATGTTGTAAATAAGCTTTATCAGCTTCCAACACTGCCTAAACGTATCCTATAATGTAACATCCCTAATTTTGTTTCTTTTATTAGTAGATGTACATAAATATTTAAGGAAATAAAACTTATTAAACAATTCTTTTTGTTATATAAGAAAATATAAACCTTAGAAATTCTTCACCTTATGTGTATGTATAGAAAATGTTTCTAACATTAACGGAATAGGTAAAGAGAGAAAACCTAATAGAAAAAAAAAATAGAAATAACATCCTAAAGAGAGGAAAAATTCTTGAGTAAGGAAGATAAAATTTTTGGAAGTAAGTAAAGATCTTAAAAATTCAAGAAGATCGAATTAGGGTAATTTTTCCTAATTCAAGAGCTGGAGTTACTAAGTTTAACATCTCCACCCATACATTGTGCCTTCACCTATGGACACTCCATTGAGTTTGTTCTCCCACTTCACATGAGTTTCTAGCAAGCCAATTGGATAGCCCAAACAAGAGATATAACATAGATTTGGACTAAGATATAGAAGTTGGACCGATAGCCCCAAAAATCATTAAAATATGACCAAGCCCTACATAAGATGTAGAATTTCAGCCAAAGCAAAGGAAATGGGCAAGAATGAGCCCAAATCCAAGAGGAAAATAAAAAATAAAATAAATCATGTGATGTAATAACAGTGTAATAATAATAAAGATTAGGTCACATGGCATTAAGACAAAAATTCAGCAAATGGTGTGATAATATCTATATCCTACATTCATAATTTTAGCAAGTGGTATAATAATACATGGCATTAGGACAAAACATCTATATCCTACGCTCATAATTTTAGCAAGTGGTATAATAATACATGGCATTAGGATAAAACATTCCTATCCTATACAAATAATTTCAGCCAAGTAAGGGAAATTCAATGGCTAGAAACTTGCCACTTAAAAAGGTAAACATATCATACTTGTGTGAGACAAAAGAAAAAGAAAAAGAAAAAGAATACCTAAATCAAAAGGACCTTGTCCCTTATCTTAAGAACATTTTATCATGATTTTTAAAATAAAAATCTTCTTTTGTTATGCATATCTTGACTAAAAGAGAGGAAGACAAGAACATGAGTTGTCTTTCCTTAAAAAGCAACCAAGTGCATCCTAATTATGATAAGGTAGACCCATGATTATGAAAGGAGGACCACTTGATAGTTTATTTAAGCAAGAAACACCTGTATAACATGAGAATTTTGTCCAAGTGAGGGAGAGGAAAAATAAAAGCAAGGTAGAGTGAGGAAAGGAGAGAAAGAGAGGAGAAGAGAGGAAGGAAGAAGAAAGAGAAGCCTAGAGGACTAGGTACTCAAGGTAAGTTAACTTAATCTCCACTTGAATCCATCTTTTATGTTCTTTCCTAGGGTTCAAAACTCACCCTTCTTCTCTTATTCAAGTTCTTGGAAAAGTGAAGGGAAGGGAGGAATCTTGCCACTTTCTTCAAGAGGAAACAAGAAAAAGAATTCACTAAGTGAGTTAAAGAGATAATTATGTAGGTTTAACAATATATTTTGTTAAAGAAAAGCTTTGAAATTGGAAACATTTATATAGGATTTTGATCCTAGAACTTTGATGAAATTTACAATATTTGTTACTTTGATGATTGGCCATAGATGTTGCTATATCATGTTACATGTTGATCTTGCATGTGATGTATGTTTGAATATTTAGGTTAGTATGGAAACTTTGCATAGGTATGGTTATGGATGGTAAAATTTTAAGATTTTTATGCTACTATTTTTTATATTTAAATGTGGTGAAAAATTGATGGAATATGATTAGATGTAAATTAGGAAGAAGATGGAAGAGAACATAATAAAATGATGAACTAAAACCTTAAAAAAAGTCTAGTTAGGAAGCTGGCTTTTGGAGTAACCAGAGAAGCTTTTGGTTTTCAAATTCGGAGAAGAATCGATTAGGAATTAAAAGAAATGATTAACATGAAAAATATAGATATAGGTCATATGGATGTTTAGCCACTAGAATCACTCAATGTGGAGTCCATATGAGGTAGTTATATTTAGATTAGTGAGCAGTGGTCAGAAAATGGTTAACCAGGGAAGAGTCTGTCAAGAAAGCTTTTGTGTTTGAATTTCTAGGAAAATTATGTATGGAATTAAAATAACTGGTTAACATAAAATGATGTAAATTAGGAAGAAGATGGAAGAGAACATAATAAAATGATGAACTAAAACCTTAAAAAAAAGTCTAGTTAGGAAGCTGGCTTTTGGAGTAACTAGAGAAGCTTTTGGTTTTCAAATTCTGAGAAGAATCGATTAGGAATTAAAAGAAATGATTAACATGAAAAATATAGATATAGGTTATACGGATGTTTAGCCACTGGAATCACTCAATGTGGAGTCCATATGAGGTAGTTATGTCTAGATTAGTGAGCAGTGGTCAGAAAATGGTTAACTAGGGAAGAGTCTGTCAAGAAAGCTTTTGTGTTTGAATTTCTAGGAAAATTATGTATGGAATTAAAATAACTGGTTAACATAAAATGATGTAAATTAGGAAGAAGATGGAAGAGAACATAATAAAATGATGAACTAAAACCTTAAAAAAAAGTCTAGTTAGGAAGCTGGCTTTTGGAGTAACTAGAGAAGCTTTTGGTTTTCAAATTCTGAGAAGAATCGATTAGGAATTAAAAGAAATGATTAACATGAAAAATATAGATATAGGTTATACGGATGTTTAGCCACTAGAATCACTCAATGTGGAGTCCATATGAGGTAGTTATGTCTAGATTAGTGAGCAGTGGTCAGAAAATGGTTAACTAGGGAAGAGTCTGTCAAGAAAGCTTTTGTGTTTGAATTTCTAGGAAAATTATGTATGGAATTAAAATAACTGGTTAACATAAAAAATATAGAGATATGTCTCACCGAAATATAGCCACTGGAAGCACTCAGTTTGGAGTTCATATGAGGAAGATATGGTCAGATTATTAAGTAGAGGCTAGAACCTACCTGAGAAGAAATAATGTTTAATTTGAGGGTGTAATATCAACAAAATGCCTTACGATTTTTGTAACATGTTCAACTTACTAGTTTTAGATAATTGTTTTAGCTTGACATTGACACTTAGATCACCTAATTCAAAGTTAAAATGAGAGATTTATACTCTGATTAGTGAGAGAAGGTCAGGCAGGACGAAAACTTGCTTCAAGGAATAACACAACATAGAGCATGGCTGTGTTTCAAGACATGGCTAGGCCATGTTTGGTGCTGGAAATGGCATTTTGAAGCCTAAAGAATGGCTGTTTTACAGGAAATGGCCAAGCCGTGTTACAGGATACGTTTAGATTGTGTTGAAAACTGGTAAAACTTATTTTCAACATTTTTCTACTCTAAATGAAACTCATTAACTATAGGATAATAATATTTAAAAAGGAAGAAGAATCTTATCAATAAAAATAATAAATGACTAGTGTATGCCATAGCCATTGCCATTTCATGAACTCCTTGCCATCTTAAATATGAAATTTTCATATGAAAATATTTTGTAAAGTGATATTTGAAACAATTATGTTCATGGCATTGTTACCAATGATTTTTGGTAATGATTATATTTTGATGGACAATTATGGCATGTGAGTATAATGAACATACTTGTTATTGAAATCATATTTTTGGCTATTAATGTGAAAAGAAAAGAAAAGAAAAGAAATAAGCACGGTCACATGGCGATCCGTGTAATGCACCAGAGAGTAGAAAATACTCACCCTGACCGGGGTAGCTTGATATGAAAATAAGTTGATAGCTATCATAAGATATTCTGAAAATAGTTATTCATGCCATACATTTTATTACTATATGATTTTCATATGCATAGATAAAGTACATTCATGTGACCTAAGGTAATTTCTGTAGCTTATACAAATGAACATGACATGTTGAGCTATATTATGATAATTATGATTTATCGTTGAACCTACTGGGATTTAATTCTCACTATATTTTCATATCATGTTTAGAAGACTAAATATGCAAATATTCTCTATAACCAACTTTTAGAGTATGTTGGGTTGAGTTGGCTAAGATCCTAGTGATCGTGCAACTACTCGCACCCATAACCCCAAAACTAGTCAATATGAATGAATAAGATGTAGACATATATGTGTTTGATTTTTGTACATATATTTTAATTAATGATGTGTATGTGAACCTAGAATTGTATCAGTGTTAATGGTATACCATAAACCTTAATTATTCTTGGTTAATTTAATTGAATGTTATTATAAGTTAAATAGTTAGATGTAAAGAGGTAATGACTTCATGGGTTTTACAAATATATATATATATATATATATATATATATATCTCTCTCTCTCTCTCTGTGTGTAAAAAAAATAGAGTTGTTACATAATAAAGAAAAATGGAGTTGTTACATATAACACGGCTTGACCATTTCTTGTAAAAAAACCATGGTTTAGGCTTCAAAATGCCCTTTTCAACACAAAACACGGCCTGGCTGTGCCTTGGAACACGGCCATGCTCTATGTTGTGTTATTCCCTAATGTAGGTTTTCATCCTACTAGACTGTCTCTTACTAATCAGAGAATAACTCCCTCATTTTAACTCCACATTAGGTGATCTTAGTGTATATTTGAAGATAAAACAATTATCTAAAACTATTATGTTGAACATTTTAGTGAAATCGTAAGGAATCTCAGTGATATTACTCCCTCAAGTTAAACGTTATTTCTTCTCGGGTAGGTTCTGACTTTTACTTACTAACTTGACCATATCTCCTTTATATGAACTCCAAATTGAGTGATTCCAGTGGATAAATTTCTGTGAGACATATATCTATATTTTTTTAACTAGTTAATTTAATTCCCTACATAATTTTCCCCAAAATTCAAACACAGGATCTTTCCTAATAGATTCTTCCCTGGTTAACAATTTTCTGACATTTGCTTACTAATCTGACCATATCTATCTCATATGGACTCCAAATTGAGTAATTCCAGTGGCTGAAAATCCGTGAGACATATATCTATATTTTTGATATCAACCAATTCTTTTAATTACTAACCCATTCTTCCCAAAATTTCAAAAATAGAAGCTTCCTTAGTTACTCGAAAATCCAATTTCCTAACCAAAATTTTTCTACGGTTTTAGTTCATCATTTTATTATGTCCTCTTCCGTTTTCTTCTTAATTTATATCTAATCATATTTCATTAATTTTTCACCACATTTAAATATTCAAGATAACTGCATAAAAATCTTAGAATTTTGTCACCCATAGTCATACATATCCAAAACTTTTCATACCAACCTACGTATTCAAACATACATCACTTGCAAGATCAACATGTAACATGATATAGCAACATCCAAGGCCAATCATCTAGGTAACAAATATAGTAAATTTCATCAAAGTTCTAGGATGAAAATTCCATATAAATGTTTCTAATTTCAAAGCTTTCCTAAAAAAATATTGTTAAACATACCTAAAGATCTCCCTAGCTCACTTAGTGAATTCTTTTTTTTCTCTTGAAGTAAGTAGCAAGATTCCTCCATTCCCTTAGCTTTTCAAACAGCTTAAATAAGAGAAGGAGGGTGAGTTTTTGAACCCCAAGGAAGAAAGAGAAAAGATGGATTCAAGTGGAGATTAATGTAACTTACCTTGAGTACTTAGTTCTTTAGATTTCTCCTTTTTCTTCCTTCTTTTCTTCTCCTCTCTTTCCCTCCTTTCCTCACTCTACCTTACATCTATTTTTTCCTCTACCTCACTTGGACAAAATTCTAATGTTATAAGGGTGGGTTTTTCTTAAATAGACTATCAAGTGGTTCAACTTTCATGATCATGGGTATACTTTATCACAATTAGGATGCACTTGGTTGTTTTATGGAGAAAGACAACTCATGTTCTTGTCTTCCACTCCATTAGTCAAGATATACATAGCAAAAGGAGATTTGTATTTTGAAAATCATGTTAAAATGGTTTTAAGACAAGGGACAAGGTTCCTTTGATTTAGGGATTCATTTCCTTTTTCTTTTGTCTTAATCAAGTATGATAGGTGTTCCTTTTTAGGTGGAAAATTTAAAGCCCTTAAATTTCCCTTGCTTGACTAAAATTATTTGTGTAAGAGAAGGATGCTTTGTCATAAAGCTATTTATTATTACCCACTTGTTAAAATTATGAATATAGGATATAGATGTTTTGTCCTAAAGCCATATATTATTACCTACTTGTTAAAATTATGAATGTAGGATATAGATGTTTTGTCTTAATGCCATGTGACCTAATCTTGATTATTATTACACTACTTTTTTTCTCACATTATTTTTTATTTTTTTTCATTTTTGGATTTGAGCTCATTCTTACCCGTTTCCTTTGCTTTGGCTGAAATTCTACCTTTCATGAAGGACTTGGTCATATTTTCATGATTTTTGGGCAATCGGTCCAACTTCTATATCTTAGTCCAAGTCTATGTTTTATTTTTTGCTTGGGCTATCTTATTGGCTTGCTATAAATGCATGTGAAGTGAAAAAACTCTATATGAAGTGTCCATAGGTGAAAGCCCAATTTATGGGTGGAGATGTTAAACTTAGTAACTCTAATTCCTGAATTAGTAAAAATTACCCTAATCCAATATTCTTGAAATTTGAAGACCTTCACTTCACAAAAATTTATCTTCCTTATCCAAGAATTTTGCCTCTCTTTAGTATGTTATTTCTAATTTTTCCTATTAGGTTCTCTCTCTTTACCTATTTCCTTAATGTTAGGAACATTTTCTATGCATATACATAAGGTGAAGAATTTCTAAGGATTATATTTCGTAGATATCTAAAAATTGTCTAATAAATTTTATTTTCTTAATTAAATACTTATGTACTTTTATTAATAAAAGAAACGAAATTAGGGATGTTACATTTCTCTCCCCCTAAAAGAAATTTTTTTCTCAAAATTTCAGAAATTACCTATTAAGAACAATTGCAGATATTTGTTCCTCATGACTTCTTCCAGCTCCCAAGTTTCTTTTTCTGGAGTCAAACCTTCCCATAACACCTTAACGAAGAGAATGGTCTTATTCCTCAATTGATTAACGTCAGTGTCTAATATGGATGCCGGTACTAGTTGGTATGTATGTTCTCCTTTATTTGGATTGGTTCATCCTGTATTACATGTGATGAATCTGGAAGATACTTCTGGAGTTGTGATACATGGAAAACATTATGCAAGTTGGACAAATTAGGTGGGAGGGCAACTTGATATATTGATGTCCCCACTTTCTTCAAAATTTGGTAGGGTCCTAAAAATTGCGGACTTAGCTTTCTGGTTTTGAGAGACCTACCAACTCTAGTAGTCGGAGAAAGTTTTAGAAATACATGGTCTCCTTCCTCAAACGCCAGAGGTCTATGTCTCTTATCATAGTAACTCTTTTGCCAACTCTGAGCTGTAAGTATTTTTTTTGGTATCATCCTGATTTGTTCAGTGATTTGTATCATCCTACCGTATAAAACTTCGTAAGGGCCATCTTAATACTTGAGTGATAATTATTATTATTATAAGCAAACTCCACTAAAGGTAGGTACTTATCCCATACTTTACCTTACTTTATCACACAGGCCCTTAACATATCTTCTAAGGTTTGAATGATCCGTTCTGTCTGCCCGTTAGTTTGAGGATGGTAAGCAGTACTGAACCACGACTAGGTTCTAAAAGCTTCCTACAACGCCTTCCAAAACCTTAATGTGAACCTTGGATCTCTATCAGAAATGATATTTAAGAGAATTCCATGTAATCTAACTATTTCCTAAACGTATAACTGGGCCAATTTTTCCAGTGAAAGGTTAATTTTTAGGGGCAAAAAGTGAGCAAATTTGGTTAATCTGTCAACTGTTACCCAAATAGAGTCATGTCCAACTAAAGTCTTAGGTAAGCACACCATAAATTCCATCGAAATATTGTCCTATTTCCATTTAGGGATCTCAAGAGGTTATAGAAATCCCGCTGGCTTTTGATGCTCTACCTTCACCTTCTGACAAGTTGGATATTTTGCCATAAACTCAGCAATGTCCTTTTTCATCCCTGGCCACTAATACATCCTCTTTAAATCTTGGTACATTTTAGTGGATCTAGGATAGACTATATATTTACTCTGATGCGCTTCCTGTAGGATCTTAGTCATTAACTCTTGTTCTTGAGGTACACAGACACTTCCTTCATACATGATTACTCCATCTTCCGAGAAAGAAAAATCATCTTGATCATTATGATCTCGTAAGTATTGGTCATGAACTTGAGCCTCTTTAATCTAGGCTCTAAGGTCACACTATATACTTAACCCATTGATGATTAGCTTCTTTGAGGTAAAAGTAGTGTCTAGGTTCAAATTTTGAAACTCTTCTAGCATCTGCATCTCATACACCATTATCTGACCTATGTGTAGAGATTTTCGACTTAAGACATCAGATACAACATTTTCTTTTCTTGGATAATACTTTATTTCAAACTTGTAGTCATTGAGGAATTCTACCCATCTTCGTTGCCTCATATTTAACTCCTTTTGATAAAAAAGGTACTTAAGACTGTTATGATCACAGTATACTTCAAATGTCACTTCGTATAAATAGTGTTGCCAATTCTTTAAGGCAAACACCACCGCTGCCAATTCAAGATCATGTGTTGAATAGTTTCCTTTGTGGGGTCTTAGTTGCCTAGAGGCGTAAGCAACTACTCTCTTGTCTTGCATCAGCACACACCCTAGCCCTTTCTTTGAAGTGTCACTGTAGACTTCAAAATGTCTTGTGGGGTCTGGAATAATTAAAACATGAGGAGTGGTCAATCTTGTCTTAAGCTCCTGGAAACTAGCTTCACATTGATCAGTCCATTTGAAAGGACTTCCCTTCCTGGTCAATGGCAAGGCTATACGAGAGAAGTTTTGTATAAACCTCTTGTAGTATCCTGCCAAACCCATGAAACTTCTAACTTCTGTAACCATCTTTGGTCTTTCCCACTGAATCACTACTTTCGTCTTGTTAGGGTCTACGGCTACCACTCTATTAGAGATGACATGTCCGAGAAACTTCACCTTTGTCAACCAAAATCCACACTTCTCTAATTTGGCATACAACTTTTTCTCTTTCAGCACTTACAACACGATTCGGAGATATTGTTCATGTTCTTTCTCACTCTTAGAGTATATCAAGATGTCATCAATGGACATTACCACAAATAGATCTAGGTAGGGTCAAAAAATGTAATTCATGTAGTCCATGAAAATTTTAGGTGCATTTGTCAACTCGAAGGGCATTACGAGAAACTCATAGTACCCATACCTAGTCTTGAAAGCTATTTTTGGTACATCCTCCTCTTTAATCCTAATATGATGGTATCCTAATCTCAAGTCAATTTTAGAAAAGATAGAGGCTCTCTTCAGTTGATCTAATAAATCATTTATCTTAGGGAGAGGATGCTTATTTTTGATAGTCACCTTATTTAGCTGTCTGTAATTTTTGCATAGTGTTAAGCTCCCGTCTTTCTTCTTAACAAACAACGCAAGAGCTCCCTAAGGTGATACACCTAATCTATGAATTGCTTGTCTAACAATTCCTCCACCTGTTTCTTAAGTTCCTGTAGTTTCTTCGAGGCTATTCTATAAGGTGCAATAGAGATAGGCCCTGTCCCAAGTAGGAGATCAATAGAGAACTCTATCTCTCTCTTACGAGGTAAGCCTGGAATATCTGATGGAAATACTTCAGGAAACTCGTCGGCTATTAGGATTTCATCAAGCTTCAGTTTGACTTATAGGTTTGATAAATACAAGAGAATGTATCCAAGTACTCCATTCTTCAACTCCCTATTGACTTGATTGGCATTAAGCATCAATAACTATATCTCCTCTTCTGAAGTAGGAGGTAGAAATTCAATGGTCTTGTTGCAACAATTCAGCAAAACCTGATTTCTAGACATTCAGTGTAACCCTAAAATGACATAAATACCTTTTAAAGGTAGACAGACGAGTTTTACAGAAAAATTTTTCTTTTGAATAGTGACCTGACAGTCTTTATATACAAAGAACGTTAAGTCCCTTTCTTTCGTGGGAGTTATTACAGATAGCTCATAGGGGATTTCAAAAATAGGATACTGAAACTCCCTAATACATTCTTTTGATATAAATGATTAGCACCAGAGTCAAACAACACTATAAGAGCAAATCCATAGATATAGCATGTACCTTGAATCATTTCGGAGGATTGAGCTGCCTCTTGGCCGCTCAGGGTGAAAACCCTTCCTTTCACCTGAGGCCTCTGTTCCGGCTGTTTCCCCAAATTCTGTGGGCAGTTCTTTACAAAACAACCCTTATATATGCAATTAAAGCAAATATATAATCCCATGTAGCATGGCCAGTTACCATGCATACGTCTGCACTTAGTACACTTGACTATGAAAAAGTTCTGTTGGAAAGGTCGGGGATTTGCAGTCATTGGCCTCTTGCCAGTACCCTGTCCTTTTCCTCTAACATTTTTGCCAAATTTTTGTGGCCCGTTCTTCCTTTTCCAAACATTTCGTCTTTATTTCTCATCTGCCACAGCCCTCAAGCTCTTCTCCAAGAGTCTGCATTTATTTATCAGAGGTACAAACTCCTTGATCTCCATAGCTACAAGAGCATTCCTTATCTCTGGATTCAATCCCGCTTTGAACTTAATAACCTTCCATGCTTCATTGGGGTTAAATCGAGGGTAAGAGGAGAACTTAGACAACTTCTCAAACCTCACGATGTACTGGTCTACGGTCATGTTGCCCTGCTTCAGTTGGAGAAATTCAATCTCCTTCTCCGCCTGCACAATACTTGGGAAGTACTTTTCCAAAAAGGTGTCTTTCAACACCTACTAGGTGATCTGCCTTCCTTAGTGAGCTAAAAGTTCTCTAGTTTCACGCCTTCAGTATTCTGCTTCATTTTTCAGTATATATGCAACGAAGATAACTTATTGCTCCTCAGTACAATCCATCACTTCAAAGATTTTCTCTAGTTCCTTTATCCACCATTCACCTACAGACGGGTCAAAGCCGTCTTGAAAACAAGGTGGTCTAGTCCTTAGGAACTCGGATATGCTGTTATCATTTCTTGCCATCCGGTTATTAGCACCATTCTCACCATTCGAGTTATTAGCATTTTTGAGGTATTGTAGAATTTGGTTGGTGGTCATGACTTGGTCTGGAATTGCCGTGGCAAAGTTGTGCAGGGTTTCCTCCGCATTGTTTGCTGGATTCCTCCTTGGTGGTGCGATTTCCTACTGTGGCAAAAACAAAGTTATGTTGCTATTGAGATGATCAAGCCTAGTAGTTAGTTTCAAAAATATTTAACAACAGTCATAACACCACCTTGACATATAGATAGGAAACATTAGTAATTTCTTATCTATATGAAATCAATGATCCCCTACACAGCACAACCACAATATACTCAAGGCACTATAAGATTGGTTCAGATAACCATCCACCCACTGGCCATCTAGGATCGACCTGCTCTGATACTAATTATGTAACAACTCTATTTTTTTTTACAAATATACATATATATAAATTTTATTTTTAAAGTCCCATGAAGTCATTACCTTTATTTAACTCATAATAATATTAATTATTTTAACCAAGCATAATTAAGGTTTACACATCATTAATTAACAACATCCGTACAAAAATTAAACACATATATGTCTACATCTTATTCATCCATATTGACTAGTTTTAAGGATACAGGTGCGGGTGGTTGCACCATCACCGGGATCTTACCCAACTTGACCACAAACACCTTATTAATTTCTGAGATTTGCCCAACATGGAGTAACTCGATCCAATGTACACTAAGAGCCAGAGCTAAAGAAAAATAAGCCAAACTAGTTTTCTGAACATGATATGGAAATATAGTGAGAATTAAATCCTAGTAGGTTCAACAATAAATCACAATTATCATCAATATAGATCATCATGTCATGTTCATCTATATAAGTTACAGCAAATATCTTAGGTTACATGAATGCACTTTATATATGCATATGAAGATTATACAGTAATGACATGTGTGGCATGAATAACTATTTTCAGATTATCATATGATGGCTATCAACTTATTTTCATATCAAGCTACCCCGGTCAGGGTGAGTACTTTCTACTCTCTGATACAAGCTTTTCTTGCTCTGTCCGACATGGCACACTTTCTCTCTTTTTTCTCATTAACATAACTATAGCCATTGGTAGGGCGTCTCCTACTAGTGCACCACACATATCGCCATGTGACTGTGCTTATTTCTTATCTTTTCTCATTAATAGCCAAAAATATGATTTAAATAACATGTTCATTATACTTGCATGCCATAATTTATTATCAAAATATAATCATTACCAAAAATTATTGGTAATCATGACATGAACATAATCATTTCAAATATCACTTTAAAAAATATTTTCATGTCAAAATTACACACTTAAGATGGCAAAGAGTTCATGCAATGGCAATGGCTATGGCATACACTAGTCATTTATTATTTTCATTTATAAGATTCTTCTTCTTTTAAATATTATTTTTCTCTCTTCATTTTATTTATGCTTGGCCTCTAGTCACTTTCCTCCTACTTATATCATTTTTAACACATTTTCTCACAAATTTAATACGGCATTCTTCTTCAATTTGGTTTCTATTAATATCTTATAGTTAATGAGGTTCATTTAGGATAGAAAAATGTTGCAAATAAGGTTTAACAGCTTCCAACACGGCCTAAACGTATCCTATAACATTGCTTGGCCATTTCCAATAAAACAGCCATGCTTTAGGCTTCAAAATGCATTTTTCAGCATAGAACACGGCCTAGCCGTGCCTTGGAACACGGCCATACTCTATGTTGTGTTATTCCTTAATGCAGGTTTTCGTCTTGCTAGACCTTCTCTCACTAATTAGAGCATAACTACCTCATTTTAACTCTGCATTAGGTGATCTTGGTGTTGATTTGAAGATAAACCAATTATCTAAAACTATTATGTTGAAAATGTTAGTGAAATCATAAGGAATCTTGGTAATATTACTCCCTCAATTTAAACGTTATTTCTTCTCGGGTAGGTTCTGAGGTTTACTTACTAACCTGAAAATATCTCTCTCATATGAACTCCAAATTGAGTGATTCCAGTGGTTAAATTTTTGTCAGACATATATCTATATTTTTTATGTTAACCAGTTATTTTAATTCCCTACATAATTTTCCCCAAAATTCAAACACAGAAGATTTCCTGATAGATTCTTCCTTGGTTAACCATTTTCTGACAACTGCTTACTAATGTGACCATATCTATCTCATATAGACTCCAAATTTAGTGATTCCAGTGGCTAAAAATCCGTGAGATATATATCTATTATTTTGATATCAACCATTTCTTTTAATTACTAACCAATTCTTCCTAGAATTTTAAAAAAAGAAGCTTCTTTAGTTACTCTGAAATCCAATTTCCTAACCAAACCTTTTCTATGGTTTTAGTTCATTATTTTATTATGTCCACTTCCATTTTCTTCTTAATTTACATATAACCATATTTCATCTAATTTTCACCACATTTAAATATACAAAATAGTAGTATAAAAATCTTAAATTTTGTCATCCATAGCCATACCTATGCAGAAAATTTCACACTAACCTAAGTATTCAAACATACATCACTTGGAAGATCAACATGTGACATAATATAGCAACATCTATGGCCAATCATCCCGGTAACAAATATAGTAAATTTCATCAAAGTTTTAGGATCAAAATTCCATATAAATGTTTCTAATTTTAAATATTTCTTAAAAAAAATTTGTTAAACCTACCTAAAGATCTCTTTAGCTCACTTAGTGAATTCTTTTTCTTGTTTCCTCTTGAAGGAAGTAGCAAGATTCCTAACTTCCCTTAGCTTTTCTAGCAGCTTAAATAAGAGAAGGAGGGTGAGTTTTTGAACCCTAATGAAGAAAGAGAAAAGATGGATTCAAGTGGAGATTTGGCCAACTTACCTTAAGTACTTAGTTCTTTAGACTTCTTCTTCTTTTCTTTCTTCTCATCTCTTTCTCTCCTTTCCTCACTCTACCTTGCTTTTATTTTTTCCTCTACCTCACTTGGACAAAATTTTAATGTTATAAGGGTGGGTTTTGCTTAAATAGACTATCAAGTGGTTCACCTTTCATGATCATAGGTTTACCTTATCACAATTAGGATGCACTTGGTTGTTTTTTGGAGAAAGACAACTCATGTTCTTGTCTTCTACTCCATTAGTCAAGATATGCATAGCAAAAGGAGATTTGTATTTTGAAAATCATGTTAAAATGTTCTTAAGACAATGGACAAGGTTCCTTTGATTTAGGGATTCATTTCCTTTTTCTTTTGTCTTAATCAAGTATGATAGGTTTTCCATTTTAGTTGGCAAATTTTTAGCCCTTGAATCTCCCTTACTTGGTTGAAATTATTTGTGTAAGATAAGGATGTTTTGTCATAATGCTACGTATTATTACCCACTTGTTGAAATTATGAACATAGGATATAGATGTTTTGTCTTAAAGCCATGTATTATTTCCCACTTGTTGAAATTATGAATGTAGGATATAGATGTTTTGTCTTAATGCCATGTGACCTAATCTTGATTATTATTACACTACTTTTTTCTCACATGATTCTTATTTTTTTTCCTTATTGGATTTGGCCTCTCATTCTTACCCATTTCCTTTGCTTTGTCTGAAATTCTAACTTTCATGCAGGGCTTGGTCATATTTTCATGATTTTTGGGCTATCGGTCCAACTTCTATATCCTAGTCCAAGTGTATGTTTTATTTCTTACTTGGGCTATCCTATTGGCTTGCTAGAAATTCATGTGAAGTGGAAAAATTCTATATGAAGTGTCCATGGGTGAAAGCCCAATTTATGGGTAGAGATGTTAAACTTAGTAAATCTAGCTCTTGAATTTGAAAAAATTACCCTAATATATTATTCTTGAAATATTAAGACCTTTACTTACTTCACAAAAATTTATCTTCTTTACCCAAGAATTTTGCCTTTCTTTAGTATGTTATTTCTAATTTTTCCTATTAGGTTTTCTCTCTTTACCTATTCCCTTAATGTTAGAAACATTTTCTATGCATACACATAAGGTGAAGAAGTTCTAAGGATTAAATTTCGTAGATATCTAAAAATTGTCTAATAAATTTTATTTCCTTGATTAAATACTTATGTACTTTTATTAATAAAAAAATGAATTTAGGGATGTTACATTACCAATGGTGCTTGAGCTTTTCATTGGAGTAGTAAGACAAAAACTACCAAAGTTTGTCTGGTACACTCTGTAGCACCTAAGTACTAGCGTCATTTTTTCATATATCTAAATCATAGAATGTTCCTTATTATATATAAATTCTTGGCAATGACCACCTAGCCCATACATTAACCTATTAACTTATATTGTTTGTTATCATTCTTGGGAAAGCATACAAGTACTTCAGGTGATAACTTTAATTTATTGCAGTTTCTATGTGCTTTTCGAGGATGTTTACTATGCTGTTTTAGTTTATTAAGCATTTTTATTCCCGGTTTTAAATGTATGTGTTGACTCCCTTGGATACAAGATCATCCACCTTGTTTGCTATGACAATTTAGTATGTATATGCGGCAATCATGGCAGCAAACCAAGTGATATTGAGTGAGCTGGGCCCTTTTTAATATGATGCATATTATGGGGAACTGATTCTGTATGATTTGGTGCAGGTGGCAGGGGAGCAGAGCTGCGCAGCAGGTGCAGCCACCACCTAGCAGGAGAAAGTAGCAACCAGCTAACACTACAGGCTGATGAGTGGTACCGAAACGGCCTCCATTACTGGTAGTGGAGGAAAAGCTACACGCAGGGATGCTGGCCAAAGAGCAGGGAGAATGTCAGCATAACCAGACCACTTTAATGGGACCACATGGCCTGACTATAAAGCGTAGAAAGCAGGGCGCAGGGGGAGGAGAGGATGCTATGGGGAACAAAAGAAAATTACACAAAGAGAGAACCTAGAAATCCCTAATAGGAGTGGGTTGTGAGAAAAAATCCTAGTGCCTAGGGTGCACTGACATTGCATGGTGAAGCATTGGAGCAAGAAAGAGTTTGCTATCCCAGAATTTCCCCCTCGATCCTTGTTGTGATTTTTATTATTTAGCAGGATACTGCATCTGTCTGTCTATTTTAGTTGTATTACCTGGGAAGTATACTGGTATTTTTCTGATGTCTGTAACCAATTTAGCTATGAGGCTAGGCTAGTTTCCAGCTAGGGTTGTAGAAGGGTTGTAATGAACTCATGCACATTTTTAGTTATCAAAGACTTGCTGCAGCATTGCTGTAACATTCAACTGTGTGTATGTTTCAATTTCCCCTGATAACGGAAGTTTAATAGAGGAAGATTAAGGCCAATATTCACCTGGAAGGGTAGTAGAGGCTGGAAAAAGAGTTGTATGTGTGGGGTCAACCGATATAGGGATATATGGTTACCCCATTAGCCCAATAATTGGAGCTTCATGCGCAATTTGGGGGTTACGATTGATGCAGGGATGTGTGTCCACACCCCAGAATTGCAGGGAATGAAAGTCTGGAAAGACCTAGTTCAAGAAATAACAAGGCGCTGAGGAAATTGTTGCAGCAATTCCTAGAGCAAATGAGTGCAGAAGTTCTTGGCAACCCTAATCCACCTAATATCATTTTCTTTTACACCCTAGTATCCCTCATCTTAATTATAGTTATCTTCAATTGTCCTACCTCTCAACATAAATCTTGTGAACCAATCAATTTTTGCTACAGCATTTCACAAGTCAAAATACTCTATAATAGTTTTAGTTCACTCCTTGTGGGACGATACTCACTCATCACTTTATTACTTGGTCATGACACGTGCACTTGCATTCTGACATTGCATACACTCTGTGCATTACCAACAAGTTTTTGGCGCCGTTGCCAGGGAGTGCTAACTTGAAAACTATTATTAGATATTTGTCTGTATAAAGGATTTTATCTTTTAGTCATTCTGGTGTCATTTTGGGTAGGTGAAAGCAGTGCATGAGCAGGTCTGACAGGGAACTTCTGCCTATAGAGCTAGAGATAGAATGAACGCTTCTAAGAAGACGAAGAGGACAGTTTGGACCTCAGCAACAAGCAGAAATGGCCAACCAGAATGGAGCAGACAACATGGAAGACAGAGATAGAGTCCTAAATTCTTATGTTCAACCAAAACTAAATGGGTTGAACCTAACCATTGTGAGACCAGAAATTGAAGCTCTTCATTTCGAACTCAAGCCAGTAATGTTCCAAATGCTGTAGACTACATGGAAATTCAGTGGAATGCCTACAGAGGACCCTTACCTTCACCTGAGAGTGTTCATTGAAGTCACGGATGCTTTCAAAATGAATGGGGTAACAGATGAAGTTCTCAGGCTGAAACTGTCCCCTTACTTATTAAGACATTGAGCTAGAGCGTCGTTAAATTCTCTGCCACGATTCTATTGCTACATGAGCAATTTGGCAGAAAAATTTCTGCTGAAATACTTCCCACCTACCAAGAATGCCAGATTGAGGAATGATATCACTTCTTTCCAGCAACTGGAAGGAGAATCACTGTATGAGACCTGGGAAAGGTATAAAGAGTTGTTACAGAGATGCCACCATCATGGAATCCCTTACTGTATTCAGATGGAGACCTTTTACAATGGCCTTAATGCTCAAACACGCACCATAGTGGATGCAGCAGCTAATGGGGCACTATTACCCAAAACATATAATAAAGCACATGAGCTGCTCGAAAGGATGGCGAGGAACAACTATCAATGGCCGATGGATAGAGTGTCAACTAGAAAGAAAACAACAGGCATGCATGAAGTGAGTGAAGTCATTTCTTTCACAGCCCAGCTAGCTTCACTAGTTAATGTCTTGAAAAACCAGCAACTGAACCGCCCTCAAGCAGTTGATGCAGTCCAGGAGAATGGAGCATCTTGTGTTTTGTGCAACGGACCCCATCTATTTCAAAATTATCCCTCAAATCCAGAGTCAGTGTGCTATGTGGGAAATATGAATTGCAATAACAATCCCTACTCTAACACGTATAACCCAGGATGGAGGCAACACCCAAATTTCTCTTGGAGTAACTATGGCACTGGACAGGGCGATAACTCTACCCCACAAAGACCATAGCCCCCCTGGCTTTCAGCAGCAAAGACAACAGCCTAGTGAAACTCCTACTTCATTGGAATCCCTGCTGAAGGAATATATGGCAAGAAATGATGCTCTGATCCAGAGTCAAGCGGCCTCATTATGAAATCTGGAAACCCAAGTGGGACAGCTTGCCAATGAACTAAAAAGTAGACCTCCTGGGACACTTCCAAGCAATACTGAAGTCCCTAGGAGAGAAGGGAAAGAAGCAAGGCTATAGCTCTGAGAAGTGGGAAGGTGGTGGAAGCACCCAAAACAAGAAGACAGGACTAGAAAGACCCCACTGTACCCCTAAAGAAGAAGAAAGACAAACAGAAGCAAGAGGAGGAGGCTAGTGAGGAAGCAGTCATCTCTGGAGAAACTACTGCAGCTTTGCCACAGCAAAACTCTACAACTCTGCCACAACAAAATACTGCAGCTTTGCCACAGCAAAACGTGCAGTAAACTAAGTTACCTCCACCATTTCCTCAGAGATTCCAGAAATAGTAGAATGTCCAGTAGTTTAAAAGATTCCTGGATGTCTTGAAACAGCTGCACATCAACATCCCCTTGGTGAAAGCACTAGAGCAGATGCAAAATTATGTAAAGTTCATGAAGGACATGCTGACCAAGAAGAGAAGATTTGGGGAGTTTGAGATTGTTGCTCTCACACGGGAATGCAATGCTATGCTGCAGAATAAGCTGTCACCCAAACTCAAGGATCCAGGCTGTTTCACCATACCTTGTTTTATTGGGAACCAGTATTTTGGAAAGGCACTTTGTGACTTGGGAGCAAGCATCAACCTCATGCCAATGGCCATATTCAAGAAGCTGGGGATTGGAGAAGCGAGGCCTACCACAGTCTCACTGCAACTGGCAGACAGATCCATTGCACATCCAGAAGGGAAAATTGAGGATGTCCTGGTTAAGGTGGACAAATTCATCTTCTTAATTTTTGCTACAGCATTTCACATGTCAAATATACTCTATAATAGTTTTAGTTCACCCTCGTGGGACGATACTCACTCATCACTTTATTACTTGGTCACGACACATGCACTTGCGTTGTAACATTGCATACACTCTGTGCATTACCAACAAGTGTTTGGTGCTGTTGCTGGGGAGTGTCAACTTGAAAACTATTATTAGATATTTGACTATATAAAGGATTTTATCTTTTAGTCACTTTGGTGTCATTTTGGGCAGGTGAAAGCAGTGCATGTGCAGGTCTGACAGGGAATTTCTGCCTCTAGATCCAGAGATAGAACGAACGCTTCTAAGAAGATGAAGAGGACAATTTGGACCTTAACAATAAGCAGAAATGGCCAACCAGAATGGAGCAGACAACATGGATGACAGAGATAGAGTCCTAAATGCTTATGTTCAACCAAACCTGAATGGGTTGAACCCGAGCATTGTGAGACCAGAAATTGAAGCTCTTCATTTCAAACTTAAGACAGTAATGTGCCAGATGCTGCAGACTGTAGGTCAATTCAGTGTAATGCCTACAGAGGACCCTCATCTTCACCTGAGAGTGTTCATTGAAGTCACGGATGATTTCAAAATGAATGGGGTAACAGATGAAGTTCTCAGGCTGAAATTATTCCCTTACTCATTAAGAGATCGAGCTAGAGCATGGTTGAACTCTCTGCCACCCGATTCTATTACTAACTGGAACGATTTGGCAGAGAAATTTCTACTGAAATACTTCCCACCTACCAAGAATGCCAGATTGAGGAATGATATCACGTCTTTCCAGCAACTGGAAGGAGAATCACTGTATGAGACTTGGGAAAGGTATAAAGAGCTGTTACGGAGATGCCCCCATCATGGAATCCCTTACTTCATTCAGATGGAGACATTTTACAATGGCCTTAATGCTCAAACAAGCACCATAGTGGATGCAGCAGCTAATGGGGCACTACTGTCCAAAACATATAATGAAGCATATGAGCTGCTCGAAAGGATGGCCAAAAACAACTATCAATGGCCGATGGACAGAGTCTTAACTTGAAAGAAAACAGTAGGCATGCATGAAGTGAGTGAAGTCACTTCTCTCACAGCCCAGCTAGCTTCACTAGTTAATGTCTTGAAAAACCAGTAACTGAACCACCCTCAAGTAACTAATGCAGTCTAGGAGAATGGAGCATCTTGTGTTTTGTGCAACGAACCCTATCTATTTGAAAGTTGTCCCTCAAATCCAGAGTCAGTGTGCTATGTGTGAAATATGAATCGCAATAATTATCCCTACTCTAACACGTACAACCCAGGATGGAGGCAACACCCAAATTTCTCTTGGAGTAACTATGGTACTGGACAGGGCAGCAACTCTGCCCCACAAAGACCACAGGCCACCCTGGCTTTCAGCAGCAAAGATAACAGCCTAGTGAAACCCCCACTTCCCTAGAATTCCTGTTGAAGGAATATATGGCAAGAAATGATGCTCTGATCTAGAGTCAAGTGGCCTTATTACAGAATCTGGAAACCCAAGTGGGACAGCTTGGCAATAAACTAAAAAGCAGACTTCCTGGGACACTTCTAAGCAATACTGAAGTCCCTAGGAGAGAAGGAAAAGAGCACTGCAAGGCCCTGAGAAGTGGGAAGGTGGTGGAAGCACCCAAAGCAAGAAGACAGGACCAGAAAGACCCCACTGTACCCCCGGAGAAGAAGAAAGACAAACAGAAGCAAGAGGAGGAGGCAAGTGAGGAAGCAGTCATCTCTGGAGAAACTACTGCAGCTTTGCCACAGCAAGACTCTATAAATCTGCCACAACAACATACTGTATCTATGCCACAACAAAATACTGTAGCTTTACCATAGCAAAACGTGTAGCAAACTAAGTTACCTCCACCATTTCGTGAGAGATTCCAGAAATAGCAAAATGACCAGTAGTTTAAAAGATTCCTGGATGTCCTGAAATAGCTGCACATCAACCTCCCCTTGGTGGAAGCAATAGAGTAGATGCAAAATTATGTAAAGTTCATGAAGGACATCCTGACCAAGAAGAGAAGATTTTAGGAGCTTGAGACTGTTGCTCTCACACGGGAATGCAGTGCTGTGCTGTAGAATAAGCTGCCACCCAAACTCAAGGATCCAGGCAGTTTCACCATACCTTGTTCTATCGGGAACCAGTATTTTGGCAAGGCACTTTGTGATTTGGGAGCAAGCATTAACCTCATGCCAATGGCCATATTCAAGAAGCTGGGGATTGGAGAAGCAAGGTCTACCACAGTCTTATTGCAACTGGCAGACAAATCCATTGCACATCCAGAAGGAAAAATTGAGGATGTCCTCGTTAAGGTGGACAAATTCATTTTCCCAGTAGACTTTATAATACTGGACTATGAAGCTGATGCAGAGGTGCCAATTATTTTGGGCAGACCTTTCCTAGCAACTGGCCAGAGATTAACTGATGTGCAAAAAAGGGGAACTAACCATGAGAGTTCAGGATGTGCAGGTTACATTCAATGTACTTCAGTCTATGAAGTTTCCTAGTGAAGTAGAGGAATGTTCAGTTATGTCTATGATAGACACATTAGCCTCAGAGCAGTTAGAAAAATGCTGCAAGAGCCCATCACCAGTAGTATGGATAGATAACTCAGATTCAGAAGGGGAAAACGAGAAGGAATGGGCCTGGATTGATGTCAGGCACGACATTGGGAAGTAGGGGCCAATGAAGGAGACATTACATATGACCTCACCAGAATCAAGCTTGCTGAAGGCATCAGTAGAGGAACCACTAATCTTGGAGCTAAAGCCACTACCAGCACACCTCAAGTATACATATCTAGGAGAGACAACCACTCTTCCTGTGATCATATCAGCACTCTTAATAGGAGAGCAAGAGGAGAAATTGGTCCTAACGTTGAAAAAATTTAGGAAGGCTATTGGTTGGATCCTTGCTGATGTTAAGGGAATCATCCCCTCATTCTGCATGCATAAGATCCTTTTGGAGAGCAATGAAAAAGGGTCCATAGAACCCCAACGAAGGCTCAACCCAATAATGAAAGAGGTGGTAAAGAAGGAAATCATCAAGTGGCTAGATGATGGAATTATTTACCCCATATCAGACAGTTCTTGGGTTAGCCCCATCCAATGTGTTCCTAAGAAAAGGGGCATGATGGTGGTGGAAAACAAAAACAATAAGCTCATCCCCACCAAGGTTATGACTGGCTGAAGGATTTGCATGGACTATCGGAGACTGAACAAAAGCACTAAGAAAGATCATTTCCCCCTGCCATTCATTAACCAAATGCTAGATAGACTTGTAGGAAGGAAATACTATTATTTCCTAGACGGGTATTCAGGTTACAACTAGATTGCTATAGCACCTGAAGATCAGCATAAGACCATATTCACATGTCCCTATGGCACCTTTGCATTTCAAAGAATGCCATTCGGGCTTTGCAATGCTCCAGCAACGTTTCAGCAATGCATGATGGCAATTTTCACAAAAATGGCTGAGCAGTTTGTGGAAATTTTCATAGATGACTTCTCAGTTTTTGGGGAGTCCTTCGACCTATGTTTGGGAAATCTTGCTAAAGTCCTACAAAGATTTGAGGAAAAAAACTTGGTGCTAAATTGGGAGAAGTTTCAATTTATGGTAAAAGAGGGGATTTTCCTGGGACATAAAGTCTCTCAAGAGGGACTAGCGGTTGACAAGGCCAAAGTGGAAATCATAGAGAAGCTGCCTCCTCCCACCTCTGTCAAGGGCATTCGAAGCTTCCTTGGCCATGCAGGATTTTACAGGAGGTTCATTAAGGACTTCTCCAAGGTTGCTAAACCTCTATGCATTTTGCTAGAGAAGGACAAATTTTTCTATTTTGATGAAAGCTGCATGACAGCATTTTGTGATCTCAAGACGAAATTGAGTACAGCTCCAGTTATTGTGCCACCAGAATGGACCTCTCCATTTGAGCTAATGTGTGATGCGAGTGAAGCAGCATTGGGAGCTATCCTCGGGCAGCGCAAGAATAAGCTTTTTCATTCTATATATTATGCAAGCAAAACGCTGCAAGGGGCCCAACTAAACTACACAGTGACAGAGAAGGAGCTGCTTGCAGTAGTTTTCGCCTTTGAGAAATTCAGATCATATCTGGTAGGAGCAAAAGTGATAGTGCACACAGACCATTCTACCATCAAACACCTGGTTAAGAAAAAGGATTCCAAGCCCAAGCTCATTTGATGGGTGCTTTTGCTTCAGGAATTCGACCTGGAGGTCAGGGATAGAAAGGGAACTGAAAATCAAGTGGCAGACCATCTCTCTAGACTGGAAGGGGACAGCTAAGGAGCAGAAGAAATTAACGAGAGATTCCCAGATGAACAACTCTACCTCCTGTCCCAAGATGGTGTGCCACGGTATGCCGACTATGTAAATTACCTTGTGAGTGGCCTGCTCCCACCAGATTTGATGTCACAATAGAAGAAGAAATTTTGGCATGATGTGAACTCATACTACAGGGATGAACCGTACCTTTTCAAGCAGTGTGTTGATCAGATGATAAGAAAATGCATCCCTAGTGAAGAGATGGAGCAACTCTTACAGCAATGCCATGCTTCCCTTTATGGAGGCCACTTTGGAGGAGTGAGGACTGCGAATAAGGTACCACAGGCCGAGTTCTATTGGCCTTCTCTATTCAAGGACTCTCACTCCTTTGTGATGAAACGCGACCAGTGCCAAAGGATAGGAAACATATCTAGAAGACATGAAATGCGACTGAACAACATCCTAGAGGTGGAATTATTTGATGTGTGGGGAATAGATTTCATAGGCCTATTCCTTTCGAGTTTTGGGAACCAATACATCCTAATAGCCGTTGACTATGTCTCGAAATGGGTGGAAGCAAGTGCATCTCAAACGAATGAGACAAAGGTGGTAACCAGATTTATGAAGAAAAACATCTTTACAAGGTTTGGAACCCACGGAGCCATCATCAGCGATGGAGGTACCCATTTCTGCAATAGGCAGTTCAGAGCACTACTAGCTAAATATGGAGTAAGGCACAAGGTGGCAACACCTTATCATCCACAAACTAGTGGGCAGGCTGAAATCTCCAACAGAGAAATCAAGAGAATCCTAGAGAAAACGGTGGGCCCCACTAGGAAGGATTAGTCCTCAAGATTGGATGATACATTGTGGGCTTATAGAACAGCCTATAAAACACCGTTGGGTATGTCACCATACAAGTTGGTGTTTGGTAAGGCTTGTCATCTACCAGTAGAGCTAGAGCATCGGGCATATTGGGCAGTGAAAGAGCTAAACCTGAATTTGGAAGCTGCTGGTGAGAAAAGGATGCTGCAGCTAAATGAGCTAGATGAATTCTGTGGTCAGGCTTATGAGAATGCCAAACTATACAAGGAGAAAGCAAAGAAATGGCATGACAAGAAGATACAACCGAGGAACTTTGAAGTAGGACAGAGAGTATTGCTGTACAACTCTAGGCTGACCTTGTTTCTTGGGAAATTGAAATCTCGTTGGTTTGGTCCCTTCCGCATTAGCAAGGTTTTCCCTTTTGGAATTGTTGAACTGGAAGAAGAAAAGGAAGGGAGGACATTCAGGGTCAACAGACAAAGAGCCAAGCACTACTTGGGAGGTGATGTGGATAGACAGCACACCTTAATCCATTTGCAAGAGGGATGAACAGGTAAGAAGCCAGGCTGTTGATTCTAAAACAAGCGCTCATGGGAGGCAACCTATGTTTAAATTCATTGTTGTTTAATTTGACAATTTTTAGATAGCTTAATTCGTGAATCTAATAGCATTTGTGTTTGTTTCACAGGTTGGGAAACACAACAGTCTGTAGCATAGTCCTTGCTTTGCTGCAGCAAAACCGTGTGAAAGTAGTCTTTGCTTTGCTATAGCAAGATTATGTGCAAGCCACCTCTGCTGCAGCAAAATCATAGGCAAGCCAATTTTTGCCGCAAGAGTTATTGTAGTAAATGCATTTAGCCCTAAAGAAAGGAGTCTCCCTTTCAAAAAATAAAAAATAAAAAAAATGAGAGCACGAAGAGGCACCAAGGGCTTAAGACAAAAGAGAGTTATCAAAAGCAAAAAGGGGGGCAGGAAAATTTGGAGAAACCCTTAAGTCACAAACCCACATCCCTACCTCATTTCACCTCTGCACACAACAACCTCTGCAACTCCCTCAACCCCTTCACATTTTAAGAACTCTCTCGTACTCTCAACCCCTGCATTTACCAGAATCCCCTTCGCACCAGAGGACTAACATTTCCCAGCCTCTCTTAACCAACAATGCCAAGGATTAAGACTGTGGCCAAGAAGGCGAGCAAAGTGCAGAAATTTACCTCAGAGGAGAACAATCAGAGACATGATGAAGAAATCCTGCCGCGTAATTTTTGAGCAGAGAAGGGTTTCACCTTCACCATGATGGATGATTTAGGACTACCCATGTTTGTTGCAGCCGTGGTCAAGCAGAGGGGATGGGAAACTTTTGCTCATCACCCGTGCACTGCCCTTATCCCTCTGGTTAGGGAGTTTTATGCAAACTTTCCACAAGACAACAAGGATTAGGTGAGAGTCAGAGAGACTCGTGTTCTGTTCGACCAGGCCTCCATTAACAAGGCCTACAATCTGCCTGATGAGGAGGACGAACATAAAGAAAATTTAGAGGGTCTGCAGGACCATGACTGGCAGGCAATGCTCACCCGGGTGTGCATCCTAAGCACCTACTGGGACAGATCTCCACAGGGTGCCACCACTATCAATCAAGCCTCTTTGGTACCTACAGCGAAGGTGTTGTACCACTTTCTTAAAACTCGTCTTTTGCCCTTCACACATGGGTAGACAGTGAGCAGAGATAGAGTAGCAATGGTGGATGCTATCATCTCGGGCAGACCCATTAATGTGGGTAGAGTCATCAGTGAACAAATCGGAGTGTGTGCAAACCGGAGAAAGGGAAGCTTACTCTTCCCTTCCCTCATCACTTTGTTGTGCCAGAATAGTCGAGTGCCAATCTCAATTGACGAGGAGGCACTCAAGGGGGCATCCCTATTAGCAGCATCACTATTGCATAGATTGTCCAAGATAAAGCTGCTCCAGACCCACTAGTTGCCCCACAAGCACCACCACTCGTAACAGAACAAGCTGCATCCACTTCGACCCCTCACCTAGCTGACAAGACCTTATAACTCTTACTTTAGCAGCAAAACACAATCTTGAAGCAGCAATCTCTACTCCTCCAGCGCCAGCACACATTCTGGAAGTATCAACAGCAGAGGGACATTGCCTTCCAGAGAACACTTGAACAAAATTTTTGGCAATTCTTCTCCTTTTCAGACTTCCCCTCGGATTTATTGCACTACCCAGCTGGGGAAGAGCAGAGGACCCCAGAAGCTCAATCCAAAAAAGGCCACGGGTCCCAAGACTCTTCCCACAGCCATGAGTAGTAGCATTGCCCACCACAGACTCATGAGGCCATAAAGTCCTCAGGGGATGATGAGCCTCTAGCAAAGAGGGTAGCTACCATCAAGAAGGGGAAGGGCAAACTCCAGAGCCCGAAAAGATCAACACAACGAAGGAGTGGGCTCTGAAGCTCTTCAAAGTCTTTCGGGGGTCAATGCCACTAGGGTGCTGCAGCATCTCTGTAAGCAGCCTCAGGAAGTTCCCTTATCTCCTATTCCCTCTTTGTTGTTTTAGCTTTCCTTTTACTCTGCTCTGCTTGGCTTTGGCAATATAACAAACAGTGGGGACACTGCTCAAAATTAAGTTTGGGGGGTGTGACATAGATTTCCTGAGTGTTTGCTGTGGCATTTGTTGGGGAAATTGAATTAGTGTTGTTTTAGTTATTGCTATAGTGTTTGCTGTGGCATATGTTGGGCTTGTCTGATTTGTGTTTCTGTTAATTTGTGCTTCGGCTTATGTGTGTTTCTGCTTGATTATGTTGGATGAGACTGTACAATTACTTGTTACTGTCTATTTTAGATTTAAAAAAAAGGGGCAAAAAGAAATACAGAGAGAGATGAGTCTGTACATTTCATAACCTACTGTAGTTCTAGGATACTCCATAAGGAGGGTTGGGAATTTCACTAAAAACCAAAATAGGAACTCTGCACACTGACCCAATCACACACAGAACCTCCTTCTAATGAACACAGGGCTATGGTCTATTTGTCAAAAGAAATTTGGTGATTTTTCAGAAATTAGACCTAAGTTTTTAGAGCTAATATTGAGAGTGTCCTGTTGAATTATAAAAAGAGGCATAAGTTAATTGTCAGAAAGGCTTAAGTTTGAGGGAAAGTGGAGGAAAAGAGAGAAATATTGACACTCCAATGCCTCTGTTGTTCCTTAGTAACCAGGGGCATGCATGAGCCCTATGTGTACTCTTGCGTAAAACAGGGACATAGAGTATGAGTGGGATTCTACTTAAAGGTGATAAGGCTGAGTAGCCGGGTGCCTGCATCTTACATGTTGGCATTTGCGTCAAAAGGCACTAATGACCTTTGTTAGAATAATATATATATATTTCAAAAAAAGAGAGAGAAAGGAAATCAGTGAGCTACCCCCATATTTGTTGCCTTGTCTATGCCTATGAAGTGTGACAATTTGTCTTAAGTAAGGCGGCTCGATATATATTAGCATGAAAATCTTAAGAACTTTGGCTGATATTGACCGAAGTGACTCTTGGAAAACTGTCCATATCACACACACAACTTCAAAGAAGGTTTTGGTTACGATTGGGAAGAAGGCTTGTGGTGTTCCTTATATGGAAACAATCATGAGAGTTGAGAGCTAGTAGCAGGACCATATGTAACTATACAAGGAAGAAGGGCTGGAATTAATTAGAAGAGGTGTGGTGAACAGAGCAAATTGCTTGAGGACAAGCAAACCTTTTAGTTTGGGGGGATTTGAAAACTTTAATTTATTGCAATTTCTATGTGCTTTCTGAGGATGTTTACTGTGCTGTTTTGATTTATTAAGCATTCTTATTCCCGGATTTAAATGTATGTGTTGACTCCCTTAGATACAAGATCATCCACCCTGTTTGCTGTGACAATTTAGTATGCATATGCGGCAATCATGGCAGCAAACCAAGTGACATTGAGTGAGCTGGACCCTTTTTAATATGATGCATATTATGGGGAACTGATTATGTATTATTTGGTGCAGGTAGCAGGGGAGCAAAGCTACGCAATAGGTGCAGCCACCACCTAGCAGGAGAAAGTAGCAACCAGCTGATACTGCAGGCTAATGAGTGGTATAGAAACGGCCTCCACTACTGGAAGTGGAGAAAAAGCTGCACGTAGGGATGCTGGCTGAAGAGCAGGGAGAATGTCAACATAACCAGGCCACTTTAATGGGACTACATGGCATGACTATAAAGCACAGAAAGTAGGGCGCAGAGAAAGAGAGGATACTACAGGGAACAAAAGAAAAATACACAAAGAGAGAACCCAGAAATCACTGACGGGAGTGGATTGTGAGAAAACATCCCAGTGCCTTGGGTGCGCTGACATTGCATGTTGAAGCATTGGAGCAAGAAAGAGTTGCTATCCCAGAATTTCCCCTTTGTCCCTGTTGTGATTTTTATTGTTTAGCAGGATACTGCATCTATCTGTCTATTTTAGTTGTATTACCTAGGATGCATACTGGTATTTTAATGGAATAGGTAAAGAAAGAAAACCTAAGAGGAAATATTAGAAATAAGCATGCTAAAGAAAGGTGAAATTCTTATACAAGGAAGATAAATTTTTGTGAAGTAAGTAAAGGTCTTAAAATTTCAAGAAGATTGGATTAGGGTAATTTTTCTTAATTTAAGAGCAAAAGTTACTAAGTTTAGTTTCTCCACCCATAAATTGGGTTTTCACCTATGGACACTTCATATAGAGTTTTTCTACTTCACATGAATTTTTAGCAAGCCAATAGGATAGCCCAATGAAGAAATAAAACATAAACTTGGACTAGGATATAGGAATTGAACTGGTAGCCCAAAAATCATGAAAATGTGACCAAGCCCATTATGAAAGGTAGAATTTTAACCAAAGTAAAGAAAATGGGCAAGAATGAGCCCAAATCCAAGAGGAAAAATAAAAAATAAAAATAAAAGTAAAGTGATGAAATAATGGTGTAATCAAGATTAGGTGACATGGCAATAAGACAAAAATTTAGCAAGTGGTGTGATATCCTACATTCATAATTTTAGCAAGTGGTATGATAATACAAGGCTTTAGGACAAAACATCTATATCCTACACTCATAATTTTAGCAAGTGGTATGATAATACATGGCATTAGGACAAAACATTCCTATCCCACACAAATAATTTCAACCAAATAATGGAGATTCAAGGGCTAGAAATTTGCCACCTAAAAAGGAAAACCTATCATACTTGATTAAGACAAAAGAAAAAGGAAATGAATCCCTAAATCAAAGGGACCTTGTCCCTTATCTTAGAAACATATTATCATAATTTTAAAAATACAAATCTCCTTTTGCTATGCATATCTTGACTAAGGAAGAGGAAGACAAGAACATAAGTTGTTTGTTTTCCAAAAAATTCAACCAAGTGTATCCTAATTGTAATAAGGTAGACCTATGATCATGAAAGTTGAATTATTTGATAGTCTATTTAAGCAAAACCCACCCTTACAACATTAGAATTTTCGTCCAAGTGAGGGAGAGGAAAAATAGAAGCAAGGTAGAGTGAGGAAAGGAGAGGAAGAAAGGAAGAAAGAGGAAGGAGAAGTCTAAAGGATTAAGTGCTCCAGGTAAGTTTAACAATATTTCTTTTTGAAGAAAAGTTTTGAAACTTGTAATATTTATATTAGATTTTGATCTTAAAACTTTAATGACTGGTCATGGATGTTGCTATATCATGTTACATATTATGTATGTTTGAATACTTAGGTTGGTGTAGATAGTTCTGCATAGGGATGGCTATGGGTGGCAAACTTTTATGCTTCTGTTTTTAAAATTTTGGGAAGAATTGGTAAGGAATTAAAACAAATGGTTAACATGAAAAATGTAGATGTATGTCTTACGGTTCTTTACCCACTAGAAGCACTCAATTTGGAGTCCATATGAGGTAGATATGGTCCGATTAGTAAGCAATGGTAAGAAAATGGTTAATCAGGGAAGAATATGTTAGGATAGCTTCTGTGTTTTAATTTTTGGGAACATTCTGTAGGGAATTAAAATAAATGGTTAACATAAGAATTATAGCTATATAGGATTTTTAGCCACTGGAATCACTTAATTTGGAATTATTATGAGGGAGATATGGACAGATTAGTAGGTAGAGGTTAGAACCTACCCGAGAAGAATTAACATGTTCTTTGAGGGAGTAATATCACAATGATTTCTTAATATTTTGTTCAACTATTCAACATAAGAGTTTTACATAATTGTTTTTTCTTTAAATTTATATCAAGATCACCTAAATTGGAGTTAAATTGAGGGAGTTATTCTCTTATTAGTAAGAGAAGGTCAGATAGGATGAAAACCTGCATCAAGAAAATAAAGAAATAAAATTAATATTTAAAAAATAAGAAGAATCTTATAAATGAAAATAATAAATGACTAGTATGTGCGATATCCATTGCCATTATATGAACTTCTTACCATCTTAAGTGTGAAATTTTGACATGGAAATATTTTATAAAGTGATATTTGAAATGGTTATGTTCATGGCATGATTACCAATGATTTTTGATAATAGTTATATACTTATTATTGAAAGCATATTTTTAGCTATCATTGTGAAAAGAAAAGAAATAAGCACGGTCACATGGCAATCCGTGTGGTGCACCAGTAGGGGACGCCCTACCAACGGTTATGATCATGTTAATGAGAAAAGAAAGAGAAAGTGGGCCATGTCGGATGGAGCGAGAAAAGCCCGTACCAGAGAGTAGAAAATACTCACCCTAATCGGGGTAGCTTGATATGAGAATAAATTGATAGTAATCATATGATATTCTGGAAATAGTTAATCCCATCATACATGTCATTATTGTATGATTCTCATGTGCATAGATATAGTGCATTCATGTGACCAAAGATATTTGTTGTAGTTTATACAGCTGAACATGATGTGATGAGCTATATTGATGATGATTTATTGTTGAACTTACTGGGATTTAATTCTCACTATATTTCCATATCATGTTCAAAAAATTAGTTATGTAGATTTTTCTATGGCTCTGGCTTTTAGTGCACGTTGGATCGAGTACTTTATGTTGGGCAGATCCTAGAAGCAAATAAAATGTTTGTGGTCCAATTGGCTTAGATCCCGGTGAAGGTGCAACCACCCGCACCTATATCTCTGGAATTGGTCAACCAGAATAAATAAGATGTAGATTTTTATGTGTTTGATATGTTGTACGTATGTTTTGATTAATGACATGTATGTAAACTCTATATTGTATAATAATAATAATAATAATAATAAAAGTTGTTACAATTAGCATATACATTCTTCTTTTCTTTCCATAGGCCTAAGAATCCTCATTCATTCACATGAATTTTCATTGCTAGCTCCCAAAGTTTAGTTATTTCATGAAATAGAAAAGAAGTAGAGTTAATAAAAATTCAAAGCACAATGCATGCATTGTCACAACTCATATGAGCCTGTGATGTAAGAGCCAATTTTTTTTATCTCTTAGGCTTAGTATGGAAATAATTATCACAATCCAAGCATCAAATAATAAACGTGTATAAAAGTAGAATATATTTCATTTACAACAAAGCAAAAAGACTACTTTAATGATTAGTGTTTATACAGGAGTAGCATTGAGTGACATAGTTACATTAACCTAACATTAGACCCTACACATCACATTACCACTGAAGTACAAAGAGTAGAGGAGGTAGTGCTAGCATTGGGATCTCCATGACATTCACCACTATGATGCCTTGCATAAGGTTGAACTGACCCAAATAGCTTGTGTCCACCATTTGAAACTCTAAGATCAAAGATAGAAGATTTCTAGCATCTTAGTTATCTTTATCTAGACATAACACCAAATCAAATAATAAGAATAGATGTCCCAATAGGTTTAACATTAATGCATGGTAGAAGAAATAATCAACACTGTGTTATGTTTAGCTGTATAGGCTATAGAGATTGTCAGTCATTTATAATAGATGCATAATATACAAAGATAACATGATAAAACATGATGTACCCATAAATATGATAATCACATTCACTGTATAGCAAAACATTATACGTAGTGGCTAATTATTCATCATTCATCTCTATCTTAGAAACCAAGCAATGCGAGCCATTCTCCCCTCCCCCGCTACTCACTTGCCACTTTTACATATCTTTGTTTTAGTAACAAGGTAATATGAGCCATGCTCTAGCCCGCTACTAACATACAACTATTACACATATTTGTTTTAGTAACAAAGTAGTGTGAGACATTCTCCTGCCTACTACTCACATACCATTGTTACCTGGTCGAAGTGGGCATACTCCCTATGTAATAACTCCATTTTTTTACATACATACATACATACATATATATATATATATATATATATATATATATATATATATATATATATATATATATATTTAAAATTCCATGAAGTCATTACCTCTTTACTTCTAACTATTTAACTCATAATAACACTTAATTAAATTAACCAAGTATAATTAAGGTTTATGGTATACCAGTAACACTGATACAATTCTAGGTTCACATACACATCATTAATTTAAAACATCCGTACAAAAATCAAACACATATAGGTCTACATTATATTCATCCATATTGACCAGTTTCGGGGATACGGGTGTGGGTGGTTGCACATTCACTGGGATCTTAGCCAACTCGGACCAATGTATGCTAAAAGCCGATCATAGAGAATATCTGCATATTTAGTCTTCTATACATGATATGGAAATAGAGTGAGAATTAAATCCTAGTAGGTTCAACAATAATTCATAATTATCATCAATATAGCTTATCATGTCATGTTCATCTGTATAAGCTACAGGAAATATCTTAGGTCATATGAATGCACTTTATTTATGCACATGAAAATCGTACAGTAATGATATGTATGGCATGAATAACTATTTTCAGAATATCATATGATAGCTATCAACTTATTTTCATATCAAGCTACCCTGGTCAAGGTGAGTACTTTGTACTCTCTAATAAAGGCTTTTCTCGCTCCATCTGACATGTCACACTTTCTCTTTATTTTCTCATTAACATAATCATAGCTGTAATTAGGGCGTCCCTTACTGGTGCACCACATGGACCACCATGTAATCATGCTCATCTCTTTTCTTCTTCCTTTTCACGTTAATAGCCAAAATATGATTTTAATAACAAGTATGTTCATTATACTCACATGCCATAAGTTATCATTAAAGCATAATCACTACAAAAATCATTGGTAAAATGCAATCATGTCATGATTATAACCATTTTCGAATATCACTTTATAAAATATTTCCATGTCAAAGTTACACACTTAAGATGGTAAGGAGTTCATACAATAGCAATGGCTAGGGCATACACTAGTTATTTATTATTTCCATTTATAAGATTCTTTTTATTTTTTAAATATTATTTTCATCTTTTAATTTTCTTTATGCTTGGCCTCTAGTTACTTTCCTCCTACTTATATCATTTCCAACACATGTTCTCACAAATTTAATAGGGCATTCTTCTCCAATTTGATTTCTATTATTACCCCATAGTTAATGAGGTTCATTTAGGATAGAAAAATGTTAAACATAAACTTTACCAGCTCCTAACACAGCCTGGCCATCTTCCAAGACATAGCCATGCTTGAAAAATACTTCAAACGTACTCAAAAATAGCCCTAAACACGGCTTACCCGTGCTGAAGCAACTCAGAACACGGTCTAGTTGTGTTCTGTGACATTTCCTCACTTATTTAACCATATCTCCCTCATACGAACTCTAATTAAGCTGATTCCAAAGCCTATAAAAATCTAAGACACTTATCTACAACTTTTATGTTGATTATTTCTTCAAATTCCTTACTAATTATTTTAAGAAAATCCAAAACAAAATCACTTACATTTACCACTTTGAATTTTAGACTGATTATGACCTCTACTCATTAATCGGCCATATCTCCCTCATATGGACTCAAAACTAAGTGATTTAAGAGCCTACAGATCCGTGAGACATATATAAATATATATTTATTATGTAGAAAATTTTCTTTAATTACCTACAGATTTTACCCATAAATTTGATCACATAAGCATACTTAACATATTCTTCCCTAGTTAGCTAGTTTCTATAACTAATCTGACTATATCTCCCTCATATGGAATCCAAAATAAGTGATTTTAGTGCTAAAAAGTCCATGCGACATATATATACATTTTTTATGTTAATCATTTCTTTTAATTCCCAACCTCTTCTTCCCAGAATTCTAAAAACAGAAGCTTCCCTAGTTACTCCGAAATTCAGTTTTTTTAGCTTAGCCTTTCCTAAAATTCTAGTTCATCCTTTTTTTCTACCAAATTTCCACCTAAACAAAGAATTACTCATCTGAACATTTAATTATATTTCTTACTTAATTTAACAAATTTCATCATCCACTTCAAAAGAAAAAAAATCAAATCATGCATTATTAAGGGTGTTTCCCAATAGAAATTTCTCATATTCTTCTTCTAAATTTTTAAGACCATACTCATTTTATCAATCTAATCATATTCCATCAATTTTTCACTGCATTTAGATATACATAACAACAGCTTAAAATCCCTAAATTTTTGCCACCTATAGCCATATCTATGCAGAACTTTCCATACCAACCGAAGTATTCAAAACATCCATCACATACAAGATCAACATGTAACATGATATAGCAACATCCATGGCCAATCATCAAAGTAGAAATTATTGTAAATTTCATAAAAGTTCTAAGATCAAAATCTCATATAAATGTTACAAATTTCAAAGTTTTTCTTTAAAATGAGATATTGTTAAACCTACCTAAAGATCTCCCTAACTCACTTAGTGAGTTCTTTTTCTTGTTTCCTCTTGAAGGAAGTAGCAAGATTCCTACCTTCCCTTAGCTTTTCCATCACCTTAAATAATAAAAGGATGGTGAGTTTTGTAATATCTCGTAATTTTTATTTTTAAATAATAATGATTTGCTATAAACAAATATATTTTTATTTTTTCAAAAATAATTATGTTTTGCAAAAAGTAAGTATACTTTTAATTACAATAATTATTATTTTGCTTAAAATAATTATATTGGCCTATACTAAATTGTTGTTTTATTTTTAGAAATATTGTTTCTTTTATTATGCATAAAGATATTTATTTTGTGATTTGTTTTATTAAATAGTGATTTCGGCCAATGTGAACAGTATTTTCCTGCTGTGAACAATGACCAGTGTTGACCAAGCTCCTATAGTCATTTCCTAAGTTTTTAGACCCTCCGAACATGTTTTTGAAGTTTATTTGGTCACACTTGGATTGGAAAAAGTATATTTTTAGAGCTGTCCAATCTAGTACCCTTACCTTGTGAATGGATAATACTTTCTATGATCTATTTTACATTTTTTTTACACTTTGATTGTGATATTGGTGCAGCATATGATTTTATTACTGCATTTTCAGCTCTTGAAAATTTATGAATGATTATCTTTACTTATTGGATATTATTCCTCTCAAATATGGCTTTATGGAAATTATACATGTTCACATGTCATGAATTTGGAACCCTTAGAATATATGTTGCATATATGCATTTCACTACTTGAGAATGATGATTCAGGGGTATTTGGAATTGATAACCCATATGGAAATTATGGAAAAATGGAAAGTATTCTTTTTTGAAAAGTAAATTGTTTTATACAATTATTTTTTAGAGGAATCCTATTGGAAACACTGTTTACTAATAGCAGGTGATGTTAGCCCTGTGTTATTTTGGGAGCTAGCAGGGGTGGTGCTAGCCTCGTGTGACAGTCAACACATGGGAGTCATGTGTTATTTTGGGAAAGCAGGATGCCTCCTATATGTGTTATTGATGATATGTGATTTGTCCTCTCTTGCTGTGTTATTGGGAAGTACCCATATTAGAGTCCCTTTGCGTGTCCTCTTCAATGGTGGTGGGGCAAACCTTAATTGGGATGCTGAGTTTAGACAAATCCTACACTGACAAAGTATAGAAAGGGTTGAACTCTAGTATGGTGGTTCTGATATGGAATCCACTAAAGCATGTGAAATATTTTATTGCATAACAATATTGTTTTATAATCAAGCTGCACTGTATTTAGTGTTGAATATTTGATTATCATTTGAAATAAAATATTTGAAATACGGGTCCCATATGGATGTACTTTCAAACTGTAATTTTCTATGTGATAAATTTTAAAACATGAGTTCATCCATATGCTGACCTGAGAGGTTAAAGGAGGTCTTATCTGCTCACTGTAACATCCCTAATTTTGTTTCTTTTATTAATAAAGGTACATAAATATTTAATTAAGGAAATAAAATTTATTAGACAATTTTTAGATATCTAAGGAAATATAATCTTTAGAAATTCTTCACCTTATGTGTATTCATACAAAATGTTTCTAACATTAAGGGAATAAGTAAAGAGAGAAAACCTAATAGGAAAAATTAGAAAGAATATAATAAAGAGAGGAGAAATTATTTGGTAAGGAAGATAATTTTTTGTGACGTAAAGGTCTTCAAATTTTAAGAAGATTTGATTAGGGTAATTTTCCTAATTCAAGAGTTAAAAATTTATGTTTAACATCTCCACCCATAAATTGGGCTTTCACCTATGGACACTTCATATAGAGTTTTCCCACTTCACATAAGTTTTTCGGAAGCCCATTGGATAACCTATGCAAGAAAAAAAAAATAGACTTGAACTAGGATATAAAAGTTGGATAGATAGCCTAAAAATTATGAAAATGTGACTAAGTCCTCTAAGAAAGGTAGAATTTTATCCAAAGCAAAGGAAATGGGTAAGAATTAGCCCAAATCTAAGAGGAAAAATAAAATAAAATAAATCATGTGATAAAATAATAGTGTAATCATAATAAAGATTAGGTTACATGGCATTAAGAGAAAAATTCAGCAAGTGGTGTCATAATATCTATATCCTACATTCATAATTTTAGCAAGTGGTATGATAATACATGGCATTAGGACAAAACATCTATATCTTACACTCATAATTTTAGCAACTGGTATCATAATACATGGCATTAGGACAAAACATTCCTATCCTACACAAATAATTTCAGCTAAGCAAGGGAGATTCAAGGGCTAGAAATTTGCCACTTAGAAGGGCAAACCTATCATACTTGTGTGAGACAAAAGAAAAAGAAAAAGAATCCCTAAATCAATGGGACCTTGTCCCTTATCTTAAGAACATTTTATCATGATTTTCAAAATACAAATCTTCTTTCACTATGCATATCTTGACTAAGGGAGAGGAAGAAAAGAACATGAGTTGTCTTTCCTAAAAAAGCAACCAAGTGCATCCTAATTGTGATAAGGTAGACCCATGATTATGAAAGAAGGACCACTTGACAATTTATTTTAGCAAGAACCACCCCTATAACATTAGAATTTCATCCAAGTGAGGGAGAGGAAAAATAGAAGCAAGGTAGAGTGAGGAAAAGAGAGAAAGAGAGGAAGGAAGAAGAAAGAGAAGCCTAAAAGACTAAGTATTCAAGGTAAGTTAGCTTAATTTCCACTTGAATCCATCTTTTATCTTCATCCTTAGAGTTCAAAAATTTACCTTTCTTCTCTTATTTAAGCTGCTAGAAAAGCTAAGGGAAGGGAGGAATCTTGCTATTTCCTTCAAGAGGAAACAAGAAAAAGACTTCACTAAGTGAGTTAGGGAGATCTTTAGGTAGGTTTAACAATATCTCTTTTTGAAGAAAAGTTTTGAAATTTGTAACATTTATATGAGATTTTGATCTTATAACTTTGATGAAATTTACAATATTTACTTCTTTGATGATTGGTCATGGATGTCACTATATCATGTTACATGTATTTTGCATATGATGGATGTTTTGGACATAAAGGTTGGTGTGGAAAGTTCTGTATAGGAATGGCTATAGGTGGTAAAATTTTATGATTTTTATGCTGTTATTTTGTATATTTGAATATGGTAAAAATTGCTGGAATATGATTAGATATAAAGAAAATAGAAGAGGATGTAATATAATGATGAACTAAAACCTTAGGAAAGGATTGATTAGGAAATTGGATTTCGGGGTAACCAGTGAAGCTTCTATTTTTGAAATTTTGGGAAGAATCGATTAGGAATTAAAAGAAATGGTTAACATGAAAAATGTATATCTATGTTTCACGAAACTTTATCCACTGAATCACTTAATTTAGAGTCCAGTGGAGGGAAATATTGCACGATATGTAAGCAATGGTCAGACAATGGTTAACCAAAGAAGAATCTGTCAGGTATGCTTCTATGTTTGAATTTCTGGGATATATCTATAGGGAATTAAAAGAAATGCTTAACATAAAAAATGTAGATCTATGTTTCATGGATTTTTAGTCACTGGAATCAATATAAGGGAGATATTTTCATATTAGTAAACAAAGGTCAAAAGCAAGCTAACCAGGGAAGAATCTGTTAAGTTCTGTGTTTGAATTCCTGGGCAAAGTATGTAGGGAATTAAAGGAAATTGTTAACATAATAAATATAGATATATGAATCACGGATCTATAGGCTCTTAAAGCACTTAATGTGGAGTTCATATGAGAGAGATATGGCTGATTAATGAGTAAATGTTAGAATCAGTATAGAATCCAGAGTGGTAAATGTAAGTATTTTTGTTTTCGATTTTCTAGGAGTAATTAGTAAGGAATGTGAAGAAATGATAAAGATGAAAGTTGTATATAAATGTCTTAGTGTTTTATAGGCTTTAGAATTACCTCAATTGGAGTTTTTATGAGGGAGATATAGTCCGATTAGTATGTAGAAGTATGAACCTACCCGAGAAGAAATAACATTGAATTTGAAAGAGTAGTAACACCACGATTACTGAAGATTTCACTAAAATGTTCAACATAAGGGTTTTAGAGCATTATCTTATTTTTAAATTAACACTAAGATCACCTCAATTAGATTTAAAATGAGGGTATTATGCTCTGTTTAGTGAAGAGAGGGTAATAAAATTTAAAAAAGAAGAAGTATCTTATAAATAAAAATAATAAATAACTAGTGTATGCCATAGCCATTTCCATTGCATGAACTCCTTACCATCTTAAGTGTGTAATTTTGACATAGAAATATTTTATAGTGACATTTGAAATGATTATGATTATGGTATGATTACTAATATTTTTTAGTAATGATTATATTTTGATGAAAATTGTGGCATGTGAGTATAATGAAAATACTTGTTATTGAAATCATATTTTTGGCTATTAATGTGAAAAGAAAAGAAATGAACATGATCACATGGTGGTCTTTGTGGTGCACCAGTAGGGGACGTCCTGGTGTTAATGAGAATGAGAAAAGAAAGTACTCACCTTGAACGGGGTAGATAGACATGAAAATTAGTTGATAACCATCATATGATATTTTGAAAATAGTTATTCATGCCATCTATGTCATTACTGTACAATTTTCATGTGCATAGATAAAGTGCATTCATGTGACCTAAGGTAATTGTTGAAGCTTATATAGATGAACATGACATGATGAGCTATATTGAAGATAATTATGATTTATTGTTGAACCCACTGAGATTTAATTCTCACTATATTTCCATATCATGTTCAGAAAACTAGTTTTATAGATTTTTCTTTGGCTCTGGCTCTTAGTGTACGTTGGATCGAGTTACTCTATGTTTGGCAAAACCAAGAAATTAATAAGATGTTTGTGGCCGAGATGGCTAAGATTCCGGTGAAAGTGCAACCACCCGTACCCATATCTTCAAAACTGGTTAATAGGGATGAGTAAGTTGTAGACATATATGTGTTTCATTTGCGTACGGATGTTGTGAATTAATGATGGGTAAACCTTAATTATACTTGGTTAAATTAATTGAATGTTATTATGTGTTACATTAAGGTAATGACTTCATGTGACTTTTTTTAAAAAAAATTATATATATGTATATATGTAAAAAAAAATGGAGTTGTTACACTCATTGAGTTGTCAAACTCACTACACGAGATTTACATTTTTTTTTAGATAAGGATATAGAGTCTTGTCCTACAGATAGGTGATCAGCTAGGCTGTTTAATCCTTGGGTGAGCCTATGTTGCTTCCAAGGCTCACGTTATTTAGATTGTATTGTATTTGTATTCTAGAGTATGCTTTATCTGCCACAGGCAAGATCCCTACTTTTGTTGTTACTCTGATGTTTACGAACTTAGTCTATATATGGTATATGTATGGGAGAACCTATATGTATATGTTTCCATGATAAAGGATTGGAATATTCATGTTTATGGAAAATATATGTTCATGGTATACGTGTTTCATGTGCCCTAAAATTAGGAGCGTGACAAGTTGGTATTAGAGCATTAGGTTTCCCTGTGGCTATCAGAGCAAAGGATTCTTTAGTAGGACCTTTAGTATGGATATGAGCCGGACATATTTATACTTCTGGTGCTGTTGAGGGATTCTATAAGGTCTCAATTTCCTTTATATTCCAAGTTTGTTAAATCTCCTAGTATAAGATTGATTGAATATTATGGCATCTTAAAAAGTATCTATGGGTCAATTACTACCTGAAAGTGAAAGGAATAGGCATACCAGAGAATTTAAAGAATTGAGACAAATGCCAATTATGATCATTTCTGAATATGATATTTGTTTTACCCAGTTGTCTAGATATGGTAGACTTTGATGTGATATTAGAAATAGATTGGTTGGCAACATGTCTTGCCATTTTATAATGTCATCCTAAGATGATGAAATTCAATATTCCTGGAGAATCTTCTTTCTTGATACCAGGAGACCGTAGTGAGGTAACCAAAAATCTAATCTATGTTTTAGCAGCCTATAAGTTATTACAAAAAGGTGCCAATGATATTTAACAGTGGTGGGAGATGTAACATCCTAAGCCTCTAATAAAGTTAGATAAATTTAAGGATGAGTAGAAAATACATATGACAAATGATTAAGATGCTTAGTTATATGACTATAAGGCAAGTATAAAATAGGTGACATAGTTAATATTGAATCATATAAATAAAATTCTTAAGATCATAATGGATGGAGAGAGGACACAAATATTTTTTTTTAGACATTACTAATCTAAGATTAGTGATAAATTAAGACATATAGGAACAAGAATTAAATTGTGTAATTGTTGACAATAAAGTCTTTATAAAATTTGTGGTACCATTTCATGGTTAGAAGTAATATAAATAAAATATTTTTGGAGCATAAATGAGAGGAATAGGATACAAATATATTCCTTAGGATGCTACTAATTTGGGATTAGCAACATAATAAGGAAGGAAGAAGCATTATGGGATGCAATATGAATATATATATATATATATGCATGTAATTCCTCTCACCTCCACCATGCATATTATATTATTATATTATACATTTACACATGCAAAGGAGAAGCTATAAGTATATATATACCCTTGCCTCAATTACACCATGCATATCCTAGTATACATATCATAATGCATGCATGTGAGAATGGAAACAGAAACACCAGCACTTTGGTAGGTTAAGAACACAAATGCAGCTAGGAAATGCAAGCTGAAATGTGCACCCAACCTTGCCCCACATCCAACATCTTCACGCCATCTTGCTCCACCAATAACTAGCAGAAAACCTACCCCACATGCAGCAGACTCATGCCCCATCTTGCCCAACAGAATGCATGCCACATTTGCTCCATTAGACAGCAGAGTTGGTGCCACATGCAAGCAGAAGAAATGACCCACAAAGCCAGCATAATCAACTCCACCTCAAGTAGAAAGAGACATCCCACATGGCAGCACTCTCACACCCACATTAGCTCCCTAAACCCAGCAGAAACACACCCACCCACTACAGTAGAAACTCACGCCTCCACCTACAGAACTCACGCTCCTATCTGCTCCAAGAAAGCTGCAGTTTCATGCCCATACAACCAAGAACATCCATGCATGCAAGTATGCGGTAGCATGTCTTCCTTTTATGTGTTATACACCCACTCCCCCATTGAGCATATTATAATGCATGCACCTACATGGAGAGGCAACAGAAAACTTGCTCCCTGCCCTGCATAATCCAGGGAATCCCTGCACCCATGGCAGCCACCACCTTGCATTTAGAAATGGTGCAGTAGAAAACACTCAGCTTTGCCTCACGCTAGCAGGAGAAATGAGAGAGGGAAGTGGTCAAAAAACTAAAGAGGAAGAGGAAAGAAGGGGGAGAGAGTAGCCAGGAAGAAGAAGAAGGTTGAGAGAGGAGGAAGAGAGTGGAGAAAACCAGAAAAAAGTGGAGAGTCTTCTTCCTTCACCATAAGGCAGTGAGAGTGAGAGTGAATGCTAAGATTTGAAGCCTTGCTCACCCTATATTTGGTGCAAGAAACGTGGCTGAGTTGCAAAGGAAACCAAGAGGAGAAGAAAGCTAAAAATTGAGAGCCATAGGAGTAGGTTTACTCAAGGTAAGTCTAGCTTCTTATAAAAATCCGGTTTAGAGTTTATTAGGTTAATTTTAGGCTCTACATGGGCGACCTTTGCATAAAATATGAAAATGTGTTCAACATAGAAGTTGTATTCCTATGTTTTATGTTTCCATAGCATTTGGAATCATATCAATCGGACTTAAAATGAGAGAGTTATACTCCAAGCAGTGATGAGAGGTCAGAATCGGGTCTGGAATTCAGGCTGGTGAAGAATAGCTTCGTCTTTGAATTTCTGGGACTAATTCATAAGAAATATGAAGACATGGTTGATATAAAAGTTTATATATATTTCTCACGGTCACATAGCCACTGGAATCACCCAATTTCAAATCCATATGAATGAGTTAGGGTCTGATTAGTGAGAAAAGGTCATAGAGCACGAAAGGGTTAGGTTGAGAACATAGAAACCTTTTAGCACCTGAAAATATTGGTTTAGTAAATTTAGTAAATGGCCTTTAAATTTCCTAATTTTCGGTGAGAAAAGTCTTAAAATGTTCATAATTAATTCTAAAAATTTTCGTGAGTTTTGAGAACCTACAACTAGGCCTTTTGCAATTATAATAGTGTTGAAAACAATCTGCTGGACAGCTTAGACTGTTGATGGAAATACCAAATATTGAAGGGGTTAGATGTTGAATTTTTGTATGAAAAGTTTATGAAAGGTTATAGGTATCCCAGTTAAGAATCTCACCAAATTTTAGAAAATTATGGAAAGGTTAAAGTATATAATAAAATGTAGAAATTCAGTAGGTCAGGAAATGAGTTAGAATAGACCATAACAGGAGACAGCTTTAAAACTTGGGTTATACGAGGGGTCAAATTAATTAGTTTTTACTTGAAATTTTTATGGTGATTCTATAACATATCTAGTATTCTTCATGTATAATATCATAAATTTTTAAGAAGTTTTACTAGTCCAAATGAATGCAAAACAGAATAGAAATGGAACTGAAACTAATCTGCACTGTTCTGGATTAAGGATGTAGTTTTTGGGGTTAAATGGAAGAGTTAAGGGATGAGAGAATTAAGAAATAAAATAAACATGTAAAGGTACCTCCATGAAATGTTTTATAATTTTTAGAGGGATTTTGTCATATTTAATAATAACCCTAAATCTCAACAAAATCGTAGTCTTGTTTTGAGGAGCAAAAGCTTTTAAACTAGAGATTTATGACTTTAGGTACTAATATGCATGCATTAACCAAGAACTCTTATATGTTTTAATTTGAGTTGCTAGTAGTAACCTTGGCAGCCCTGGAAAGGAAGTGATTGTGCTGAAATTGAGGTAGTTAACTCTTCCTTAAAACACTCTTTATGTTTATGAACTTGAATTTATCAAATTTCACTGGTTGCCTGACTTTTACGCTATGATGAATGATGGTCTAAAGATATGTTATGTATGCATTCTCGGGAATTAGGGGTTGCACAAAAGGGTGCCAAGTAAGCCCCATTTCCCTCACGATTGGCCAATAATAGGAGATGCATAGCCCTTTGCAGGTATGGCCGTATGTGACTACACTAGGTGTGTAAACCAAAATGTTATGGGTCCCTAGTGTGACCAAGATAATGTATGTATGTATGGTTAGTGCTTATATTTCAATAAAATAATTTGAGATCTTTTAAGGAATGCAATGTGTACTATTTTTCTGAAAAATTTGCTAGCTATTGAGATTATCATCTCACTTTTTATGTCCACATAATCACATTCTAGGTACTCCAACAAGAGGTGAGCAACATGGGTCTCAAGGTTAACTCATATGATCATGATTGTATTTTCCTTGGTTGTGTAATATATGTGGGATGGCCTAGATGAGTACTAATTCCCGTTTAGACAGCTGATAATGTGATGTAATATAAGTTAAGGATTATTGCATTTTCTTTATGGCATGAGATCCCTTATGTTGTAAGTAATGCATATCATGCCTAGCTAGTTGCCTATAAGGAAATAAGATTTGAAAATGCTTGGAATAGCTTGAAGTACTTGTATACTTATCCAAGAAAGATAACTAACAATATAAGTGAATAGGTGAACTTATGGGCTAGGTGGTCATTGCCAAGAATTTATAGATAATAAGGAACATTCTACAATTTAGATATATGAAAAATGACGCTAGTTTCGAGGTGCTACATGTAACATCCTGAGTCTCTAATAATGTTAGATAAATCTAAGAAAAAGTAAAAGATACATATGACCAAAAATTAAAATACTTAGTTATGGAACAATAAGGTATTAAAAAAATAGGTGACATATAATTAATCATGAATCATACAAATAAAATTGTTAGGATCATAATGGATGGGGGAAGGATACAAATATATTTTTAGGACATCACTAATCTAGGATTAGCAGTAAATTAAGGCAAGATAAAACAACTAAGGAGCTTCTAAGTAGCACCACCAAAGGATGCTACCTTGCAGCCACCATGCACCTTCCTCATTTTGTTTTTACAAACCATGACAAGAGGGAGATAAACCATGCAACTTCCTCATTTTGTTTCTACAAACCATGACAAGAGGGAGAGAAACCATACACCTTCATTTTGTTTCTACAAACCATGACAAGAAAGGAAGAAACTATGCACCTTCCTCATTTTGTTTCTACAAACCATGATCATGCACCTTCCTCATTTTGTTTCTACAAACCATGATCATGAACCTTCCTCATTTTGTTTCTACAAACCATGACAAGAAAGGGAGAAACCATGCACCTTCCTCATTTTGTTTCTATATGACAAGAGAGAAAGAAACCATGTACCTTCCTTATTTTGTTTCTACAACCCATGACAAGAGAGGAAGAAACCATGCACCTTCCTTATTTTGTTTCTACAAACCATGACAAGAGAGGAAGAAACCATGCACATTCCTCATTTTGTTTCTATAAACCATGACAAGAAAGGAAGAAATCATGCACCTTCCTAATTTTGTTTTAATTGTTTCTTTGCTCTATAAATACCATTGACAAGAGGGAGTCTAAGATAGAAAGAAAGGAAGAGAGAAAGAGGGAGGGAGAGAGAGAGAATAACCAGAAATTTGAGAGAGGAAATGCCTAGAAATTGAGAGAAATCTTTTTCCTTCATCATAAGGCAGTGAGAGTGAGAGTGAGTGCTGAGTTGCAAAGGAAACCAAGAGGGATAGCAAGCTGCAAATTGAGAGCAATGGGAGTGGATTTACACAAGGTAAGTCTGGCTTCTTATAAAAATATGATTTAGAATTTATTAGGTTACATTAAGGCCCTGCATGGACGACTTTCTGTCTAAAATATGGAAAAATGTTCAACATAGAAGTTGTAGCCCTATGTCTTATCTTTCTATAGCATTTGGAATCACATCAAACGGACATAAAATAAGATCATTATACTCCATGGAGTGGTTAGAGGTCAGAATCGGGTTTGGAATTCAGGCTGGTGAAGAATAGCTTCTGCTTTCGAATTTATGGGACTAATACATAAAGAATATGAGGACATAGTTAACATGAAAGTTGTAGATATATTTCCCATGGTTACATATCCACTGGAATCACACAATTTTGAGTCCATATGAGTGATTTAGGGTCTGATTAGTGAGTAAAGATCATGGAGCATAGCAGGGATAGGTTGAGAAAATAGAAACCTTTTAGCACCTGAGAATATTGGCTTAGTAAATGGCCTTTAAATTCTCTAATTTTTGGTGAAAAGAGTCTTAATATGTTTATAATCAATTCTGGAGGTTTTCGTGATTTTTGAGAACCTACAACTAGGACTTTTATAGTTAAAACAGTGTTGAGAACAATTTACTGGACAGCTTAGAATGTTGATGGAAATACAAAATATTGAAGGGGTTGGATGTTGAAATTTCATATGAAAATTTTATGACATGTTATAGGGATCCTAGTTAAGGATCCCACCAAATTTTAGAAAATTCTGGGCAGGTTAAGGCACATAATAAAATGTAGAAATTAGGTAGGACAGGAAATGAGGCAGAACAGACCATAACAGGGGACAGCTTTAAAACTTGGGTTATTCAAGTGGTCAAATGAATTAGTTTTTACTTGGAATTTTTATGGTGATTATAAAACATATCTAGAATGCTTCATATAAAATATCAGGAATGTTTAAGAAGTTTTACTAATCCAAATGAATGGAAAACAGAATAGAAATGAAACTAAAACCAATATGCACTGTTCTGGATTAAAGAGGTACTTCTTAGGGTAAATGGAAGATTTAAGGGTTGATAGATCCACGAAATCAAACAGACATGTAAAGGAACTTCCATACAAAATTTTAGAATTTTGGGAGAACTTTTATTATATTTAATAATAATTCCAAAACTGAACAGAATCACAGGTCTTTTAGGGGAACATGAACTCTTAAACTAGAGACTTAAGATCTTAAGTGCTCATATGCATGCATTAGCCAAAGGTTTTTATATGTTTTAGTTTGAGTAGCTGGTTGTAACCTTGACAGTCTTGGAAAGGAAGTGATTGTGCTGGAATGGAGGTAGCTAGCTCTTCCTTAAAACACTCTTTATGTTTATAAACTTGAATTTATCAATTTCACTAGTTGCCTGACTTTTATGCTATGATGAATGATGGTCTAAAGATATGTTATGTATGTATTCTCGGGAATTAAGGGGTGCCTAAAGTGTGCCATGTAAGCCCCAATTCCCCCACGTATTAGCTAATAATAGGAGATGCATAACCCTTTGTAGGTATGGGACTGCATTGGGTAAGTAGACCAACATGTTATGGGTCCCTAGTGTGACCAAGATGATGTATGTATGTATGGTCAGTGCTTATGTTTCAGTGAAATAAATTGATATGTTTTAAGGAATGTAATGTGTACTATTTTTCTGAAAATTTGCTAGCTATTAAGATTGTCATCTCATCTTTTTATATACAAACACATTCCAGGTACTTCAGCAAGAAGTGAGCAACAAGATTCCCAAGGTTGACTCATTTGAATATAGATATGGATTATATATTTTCTGGGAATGCAATATATGAAGAATGACGCTAGTAAGTAGGTGTTATACTACAGGAGATGTTGATATAAAATATACTAGTGTAAATCAAGTTCCAGTGGTTGGATAATTTTCTGATGTAATTGCTGAGGAATTGCTAGGATTACCTCAAAATGTAAAATAGAATTTGGTATTGATTTACTTCCTGGAACCCAACCAGTGTCTATACCCCCATATAGAATGGCAACGACTAAACTCAAGGAATTGAAGAATTAGTTGTAAGACTTGTTAGACAAGGGATTTATACGCTGTAATACTTTCTTTAAGGTGCTACAGACCTATTTGTGAAAAAGAAGGATGGATCACTATGACTATGTATAGATTATAAACTGTTGAATAAGGTGACAATGTGGAATAAAAACTTATTACCTCGTATAAATGATCTGTTTAACCAGTTACAAGTTGCTTAATATTTTTTCAAAAATTGATTGGAGATATGAGTATCATTAATTAAGGATAAGGGAAGAGGATATTCAAAAAATTTCTTTTAGGAATCATTATGGGCATTATGAGTTCTTGGTGATGTCATTTAGTTTGAAAAATGCCCCAGTTGTATTCATGGACTTAATGAATAGAGTATTTAAACTATTATTGGATAAATTTATTATTGTCTTTATTAAAGAAATAATAATATGTTTCGAGAGTACAGAGGATCATAAACAACATTTAAAGATAGTTTTACCAACTCTAAAGGAGTATAGTTGGTAAGGATGGTATCCAAGTGGACCCTAAGAAAGTAGAAGCGGTAAAACAATGGTCATGTCTTACTATAGTTACAAATGAAGATCCAAGTCCAATTTGAACTTTCCAATGTTGTCTGTCATCCAATCTATTTAAACCATAGTTAGATCAGGTATATGAATATATAATTGTAAAGCATCGATCAACTCCTCAGCATTTGAAGTTGAGATGAGAGTTTGTCATGCTGAGTGTGAGATAAACCTTTGTTCCACAGGCTGATCAAGAAAAGAAAACATACCATCAAAGAAGTGATTAACATTTAACAAACCTATTGGTTTGTGATGGATATTCAATTGTTCCCAGGAGACTACTTGAAAAATCTATTCTAAAGTACTAAAACCCCCTGGTAAGGTAATGAAGGCATCAACATTGCTCATCATTCTAGCCATACGCTCATGCATGGAAGTTACTCTAAATTCTTCCCCAATTGTCTTCTCTATGATGTTGGATGCAGCTAGAGCTGTAGGAATAATACCTAGAACTTGACATCCTCCTACATGTGCAGCTATAGACACACACCCTATTAACCCACAGTTATCCCCACCGTAGACTAAATGAATTTTTCTCCTAGCCAGCACTATACCCAGATTTTGTGCTGCTTTCATATACTCTCCATCTTTTCCAAGACTGAAACCATAAAAGACACAAATATTTCGAAACTAATGGAATGCGATTCCATTCATAACTGCACTTACCCTAACTTTGAGTATAAAGGTAAAGATATTAACGTGTGCATTTATAGAACTCAGAGAAGGGCATACTTATAATAGCAATGCGAATAGGCTAGGCATAATTAGAATAGTTATGTGAGTTATCGGTGCATATAAGCTAAATTGAAGGTGAAAATTTTAAAAATGACGTCAAGCATGTATATGTATAGTAGTTGTGATTGTGGTTCATATTAAGCACATAAAGAGAATAAGGTTAAGATATCACCAGAAATTTGTCTTTTCCTTGTTGTCCTTGATGAAGCATTGATGTCTTCATTCTTATAGGGAAGTTGTAGGTGATAGGCGTAATTGTAAAAAAAAAAAAAAGTGAAATGAAAACTAGTTAATTGTTGAAGAGGGATAATCAAAAGATTTATCTTGTTTTTCCTAATTTTCTTACTAGTTGACTAGTTATTTTGGAAAAATTTAATTTGGACTGGTTTATTTTATAATTGATTGATTACATCTGTTTTGAAGCAACCAATTGCATCCTACCAGTTAACTACGTGCTCTTTGTTCTTCACAAACTTTTGTAAGCTCAGAAATGATTCTTTTTCATATGTTATTCTTCCATCGAATAATAGTAGCTTTAAATTAGATTTTTGCACATATATTCAAAATTTGCGGCCACCGATTTTTGCCAAAATAGCAGCTAGATTTTTGTTTACAGATTTCCAAGAATTACGACCACCAATTTTAATTTTCTTTCAATGCTTTGTCCAAACTACTAACTTCCTATTTTGGAACCATGCTTTATTATGTATTCTGTATTTTATGCTGCATCGTCCTACATTAATATTTGGCATTAAATGCAAGATTCTTTTTCCTTATTACAAGGAGGGTTAATTTCTTTTCTTAAAACTGAGCTATTATGATGTCCAAGTGGTTAGTTGGTTAAAGTATGGAGATTTTGAAAGAATTTATCTAACAAAGGACGTATTTAAAAATATATTTATATCAAGTATGTATAATTGTGTAAGTTGGCAGATTATGTGCAAATTAGAAAGAATACTGAATTTACAGTATATACTTATTGAGTATTAAGGTATGAAGAACACCTAAGTTTACCTAACGTAGTTGAGAAGGGAAAGGAGAATAATTTGAGAACCATGTTAAAAAATAATGTAAAGCAATCAAGATATTTGTGTTAAGGGTTATACCATGCTAAGTTGAGTCTAGTATCTAGGATGTGAATTATGTTGAGATTGGAAATTTACATGTGAATAATTGTTGAGAAAGGAGATTTCAGAAGAAGCTATAGATTATGAATATGGATAACCCGAGGCAATAAGGATATACTAAAATATAAAGTAATTATACTAGTATAATGGTAAAAAGAAGATATAAGTGAAATATTTTTTGTTGTTTGGTATGTCAGCAAGTAAGAATTGAATAGATTGTTTCAAGAGAGCTAATCAAGAAGCTTAGGATCTTAGCTAGATTATAGTATAGCTGATAGTAAATCTAAATGATGTGTTTATACATTAGAAGTTATGCTTTAGGTATCTTTATATAATTTTGGTGAAATTTTGGAGAAAATAATTTATCCTTAGTTGAACTTGTCCCTATCAGTAATTATTAGGCCACCATACAAATGGCACCATTTGAGGTTTTACATGAACATCGTAGGTCTTTTAATAGGTGAGTGAATTGAGTAGAGTTAAGTTTTAGGAATCTAGTTTGGAATAACATGCAATAGATAGAATATAACTAACCTAAGTTAATGATGCTAGTTTGGAGAGCATGCTTCAAGCATATGTTTTCGAGTTTGGTGGGAGATCCCTTAGCAGAATTTGCCTATAATAAGATGATATTGGATGACTTAAAGTGTAACAACTTTTTTTTTATTATTATTATTATACAATATAGAGTTTACATACACGTCATTAATCAAAACATACGTACAACATATCAAACACATAAAAATTTACATCTTATTTATTCTGGTTGACCAATTCCAGAGATACAAGTGCGGGTGGTTGCACCTTCACCGGGATCTAAGCCACCTCAACCACAAACATTTTATTTGCTTCTGGGATCTGCCCAACATAAAGTACTCGATCCAACGTGCATTAAAAGCCAGAGCCATAGAAAAATCTGCATAATTAATTTTCTGAACATGATATGGAAATATAGTGAGAATTAAATCCCAGTAAGTTCAACAATAAATCATCATCAATATAGCTCATCACGTCATGTTCAGCTGTATAAACTACAGCAAATATCTTTGGTCACATGAATGCACTATATCTATGCACATGAGAATCATACAGTAATGACATGTATGACAGGATTAATTATTTTCAGAATATCATATGATGACTATCAATTTATTCTCATATCAAGCTATCCCGGTCAGGGTGAGTATTATCTACTCTCCGGTACAGGCTTTTCTCGCTCTGTCCGACATAGCCCACTTTCTATTTCTTTTTTCATTAACATGATCGTAATCGTTGGTAGGGCGTCCCCTACTGGTGCACCACACGGATTGCCATGTGACCGTGCTCATTTCTTTTCTTTTCATAATGATAGCCAAAAATATGCTTTCAAAAATAAGTATATAACTATTACCAAAAATCATTGGTAATCATGCCATGAACATAACCATTTCAAATATCACTTTATAAAATATTTCCATGTCAAAATTTCACACTTAAGATGGTAAGAAGTTCATACAATGGCAATCGCTATGGCATATACTAGTCATTTATTATTTTCATTTATAAGATTCTTTTTTTTTTTAAATATTAATTTTATTTCTTTATTTTCTTGATGCAGGTTTTCATCCTATCTGACCTTCTCTTACTAATCAGAGAATAACTCCCCTCAATTTAACTCTGATTTGGGTGATCTTTCAATTTAAAGATCAAACAATTATCTAAAACTCTTATGTTGAACAATTGAACAAAATATTAAGAAATCATGGTGATATTACTCCCTCAAAGAATATGTTATTTCTTCTCGGATAGGTTCTGACCTCTTCCTACTAATCTATCCATATCTCCCTCATAATAATTCTAAATTAAGTGATTCTAGTGGCTAAAAATCCGTGACACATATAGCTATAATTCTTATGTTAACCATTTATTTTAATTCCCTATAGAATGTTCCCAGAAACTAAAACACAGAAGCTATCCTAACATATTCTTCCATGATTAACCATTTTCTGACCTTTGCTTACTAATCGGCTCATATCTACCTCATATGGACTCCAAATTGAGTGATTCCAGTGGGTAAATATCCGTGAGACATACATCTACATTTTTGTTGTTAACCATTTGTTTTAATTCCTTACCAATTCTTCTCAGAATTTTAAAAACAGAAGCATAAAAGTTTGCCACCCATAGCCATACATATGCAGAACTATCTACGCCAACCTAAGTATTCAAACATACATAATATGTAACATGATATAGCAACATCCATGAACAATCATTAAAGTTCTAAGATCAAAATCTAATATAAATATTACAAGTTTCAAAACTTTTCTTCAAAAAGAAAGATTGTTAAACTTACCTGGAGCACTTAATCCTCTAGACTTCTCCTTCCTCTTTCTTCCTTTCTTCCTCTCCTTTCCTCACTCTACCTTGCTTCTATTTTTCCTCTCCCTCACTTGGACGAAAATTCTAATGTTGTAAGGGTGGGTTTTGCTTAAATAGACCATCAAATAATTCACCTTTCATGATCATGGGTCTACCTTATCACAATTAGGATACACTTGGTTAAATTTTTTGGAAAACAAACAACTTATGTTCTTGTCTTCCTCTTCCTTAGTCAAGATATGCATAGAAAAAGGAGATTTGTATTTTGAAAATTATGATAATATGTTTCTAAGATAAGGGCAAGGTCCCTTTGATTTAGGGATTCATTTCCTTTTTCTTTTGTCTTAATCAAGTATGATAGGTTTTCCTTTTTAGGTGGCAAATTTCTAGCCCTTGAATCTCCATTATTTGGTTGAAATTATTTGTGTGGGATAGGAATGTTTTGTCCTAATGCCATGTATTATCATACCACTTGCTAAAATTATGAGTGTAGGATATAGATGTTTTGTCCTAAAGCCTTGTATTATCATACCACTTGCTAAAATTATGAATGTAGGATATCATACCACTTGCTAAATTTTTGTTTTAATGCCATGTCACCTAATCTTGATTACACCATTATTTCATCACTTTAATTTTATTTTTATTTTTTATTTTTCCTCTTGGGTTTGGGCTCATTCTTGCCCGTTTTCTTTACTTTGGTTAAAATTCTACCTTTCATAATGGGCTTGGTCACATTTTCATGATTTTTGGGCTACCGATCCAATTCCTATATCCTTGTCCAAGTTTATGTTTTATTTATTCATTGGGCTATCCTATTGGCTTGCTAAAAATTCATGTGAAGTAGAAAAACTCTATATGAAGTGTCCATAGGTGAAAGCCCAATTTATGGGTGGAGATACTAAAATTAGTAACTTTTGCTCTTAAATTAAGAAAAATTACCCTAATCCAATCTTCTTGAAATTTTAAGACTTTTACTTACTTCACAAAAAATTATCTTTCTTGCCTATGAATTTCACCTTTCTTTAGCATGCTTATTTCTAATATTTCCTCTTAGGTTTTCCTTCTTTACCTATTCCATTAATATTAGAACATTTCTATGCATACACGTAAGGTGAAGAATTTCTAAGGATTATATTTCCTTAGATATCTAAAAATTGTCTAATAAATTTTATTTCCTTAATTAAATATTTATGTACCTTTATCAATAAAAGAAATGAAATTAGGGATGTTACTTTGAATACTCTTGTACTTTTATTAATACATGAAACAAAATTAGGGATATTACATAAAGCCTTATATAAGAGGTGTTACAAACTTTTTGTTAAATGACTAAGTGGAGTCAAACTTATTGTAAGATGTCGTTGATAAATTGAAATTAATTAGAAAAATAATAAAAGAAACTCAATACAGGCCAAAAGTCTATAAGGACCATGAAAGTTAAGTACTAGAAATTATCAGCTGGTGACCAAATATTTTTGAAGGACTCACCTATGAAAGAGGTAATGAGGTTTGGGAAGAAAGAAGAAGTTAAGCTCTAGTATATAGGCTCTTTTGAAATTTTGGATAAAGTATGCATAGTATATATAGCCTTGCTTTGCTATCACGATTAAGTGATGTTGGTATAGTCTTTCTTGCATTAATGCTAAGGAAGTACCTATCAGATTATTCTTATATTATCTAATTCTAAGAAATTCAATTTGACAAGAATTTGACTTAATCATGAAGAAAAACTGATGTTTATTATTGATCGACAAGTGAAGAACTTATGGTTGAAGGAAATTCCAATGGTTAAGATTATATGGAAAAACCACTGAAGTGATGAAGCCACTTGGGAAGAAGAAGATGTCATGTAGATGAGATATCCCCAATTATTTGAGTAATAAGGTTGGTAACTCTGAATTATGCTTTGATTTCATTCCCTACAAGTGGTAGGATGGGTTAAAATTCGGGGATCGAATTCCTTAAGGGGGAAAGAATGTAATACCCCGTAATTTTTATTTTAAAATAATAATGTTTTGCTATAAACAAATATATTTTTATTTTTTTAAAAATGATTATGTTTTGCTAAAAGTAAGTATACTTTTGATTAAAATAATTATTGTTTTGCTTAAAATAATTATATTGCCCTTTAATAAATTTTTGTTTTATTTTTAGAAATATTTTCTTTTATTATGCATAAAGATATTTATTTTGTGATTTGTTTTATTAAAATTTTTATTAAGAAAAGTCATGATTTAAGAGTGCAACTAAAGTTTTACAAGAATATAAATTTTTAGAAACTTTTGGCATATTTTAAGATGAACAATAATATTTATATGTATATATATAAAAATAAATCCCATTTTCACTTATTAAATAATAATAATAATTAAAAAAATAAAAAGAGAAAGGAGAAAGGAAACAGGAGGCAAAGGATACAGATGGCAGAGGAGGCGACATTTTTTCTTCACTTTCTCTCTCTAAGCTTCTCAACTTCTCTCTAGGATTTCTCTCATTCAAGACATCCATTTGAGATACCAAAGGTACTGTTAGACTCGTGGCAACGAGAGCTTCAAAACTCACTAATCAATTTCGTCGAAAGTTCACCAAAATTTCGCCAAAAAAATTGTGAATAGTAACTTATAGGTAATTTATCTAAAATGCTGGTATTTTGATGGTTTTTCAAGCTTTCAAGTTAAGAGTTTTGTTAAGGATGTAGAGTATTAGTTATATGATAAATTTCACGGTCAAACAACGTGATTTCATGTTTTAATTTTGAAAAATTTTCTTTAGTGAACAGTGTCTAAATAGTAAATGTGAACAATATTTCTACTGTAAATAGTGATTTCGGCTGATGTGAACAATATTTTCCCATCGTGAATAGTGACCAGTGTTGACCAAGCTCCTGGGGTCATTTTCTAAGTTTTTGGACCCTTCGAACACGTTTTTGAAATTTATTTAGTCACACTTGGATTGGAAAAGTACATTTTTGCAGCTCTCCAATTTGGGGCTCTTACCCTGTGAATGGATAATACTTTCTATAATTTATTTTACATTTCTCTTATACATTGATTGTGATATTGGTGCAGCATATGATTTTATTACTGCATTTTCAACTCTTGAAAATTTATGAATGATTATCTTTACTTATTGGATATTATTCCTCTCAAATATGGCTTTATGGAAATTGTACATGTTCACATGTCATGAATTTGGAACCCCTGGAATATATGTTGCATATATGCATTTCACTATTTGAGAATAATGATTCAAGGGTATTTGGAATTGATAACCCATATGAAAATTTTTATGAAAATTATAGAAAAAGGAATTGAACATGGAAAGTATTCTTATTTGAAAAAGTACATTGTTTTATACAATTATTTTGTGAAAGAATCCTATTGGAAACAATGTTTGCTAACAACAGGTGATGTTAGCCCTGGTGCACCTTGATACCTTAGCTAGTAGGGGTGGTGCTAACCTCGTGTGATGGCCAACACATAGGAGTCATGTGTTATTTAGGGAGAGCGGGATGCCTCCAACATGTGTTATTGATGATATATAATTTACCCTTCCTTGCTGTGTGCTTGTGAAGTACCCATATTAGAGTTCCTTCGCGTGTCCTCTTGAATGTTCGTGGGGCAAACCTTAGTTGGGATGCTGAATTTAGGCAAACCCTACACCGACAAAGTACGGAAGGGTTGAACTCTAATATGGTAGTTCTAATATAGAATCCAACTAAAGCATGTAAAATATTTTATTGCATAACAATATTGTTTTATAATCAAGCCGCACTGTATTTAGTGTTGAATATTTGACTATCATTTGAAATAAAGATATTTGAAATACGGGTCCCATATGGATGTACTTCGGAACTGTAATTTTCTATGTGATAAATTTTAAAACATGAGTTCATCCATATGCTGACCTGAGAGGTTATAGTAGGTCTTATCTACTTATTGAGTTGTCAAACTTACTACAGGATATTTACATTTTTTTTAAATAAGGCTATATAGTCTAATCATGCAGATAGGTGATTAGCTAGGCTGCTTAATCTTTGGGTGAGTCTACATTGTTTCCAAGGCTCGCGTTATTTGGATTGTATTGTATTTGTATTCTAGAGTATGCTCTATATGCCACTGGCATGATCCCTACTACTACTATTACTCTAATGTTTATGAACTTGGTCTGTATATGTTATATGTATGGGAGAACCTATATATATATATGTTTCCATGATAAAAGATTAGAATATTCATGTTTATAGAAAATATATGTTCATGGTAAATGTGTTTCACGTGCCCTAAAATTAGGGGCATGACAAGTTTTGAATCCTAAAGATAAAGAGAAAAGATGGATTTAAGTGGAGATTTAACTAATTTACCTTGAGTACTTAGTCCTCTAGACTTCTCCTTGTTCTTCCTTCCTCTCTTCTCCTCTCTTTCTCCCATTTCCTCACTCTATGTTACTTCTATTTTTCCTCTCCCTCACTTGGATGAAATTATAATGTTATAAGGGTGGATTTTATTTAAATAAACTATCAAGTTGTTCACCTTTCATAATCATGGGTCTACATTATCACAATTAGGATGCACTTAGTTGTTTTTTGGGAAAAGACAACTTATGTTCTTGTCTTCCTCTCCCTTAGTCAAGATTTGCATAGCAAAAGGAGATTTGTATTTTGAAAATTAAGATAAAATGTTCTTAAGACAAGGTACAAGGTCCCTTTGATTTTAGGATTCATTTCATTTTCTTTTTGTCTCACTCAAGTATGATAGGTTTTCCTTTCTAGGTGGTAAATTTCTAGCCCTTGAGTCTCCTTTGCTTGGCTAAAATTATTTGTGTAGAAGAAAGATCTTTTGTCATAATGCCATGTATTCTTACCTAGTTGCTGAAATTATGAATGTAGGATATAGATGCTTTGTCCTAATACCATGTATTATTACCTACTTGCTAAAATTATGGATGTAGGATATAGATGTTTTGTCCTAATGCTACGTGACCTAATCTTGATTATTATTACACTACTATTTCTTCGCATGGTTCTTATTTTTGTCTCTTGGATTTGGGCTAATTCTTGCCCATTTCCTTTGTTTTAGCTAAAATTATAGTTTTCATGGAGGGCTTGGTCACATTTTTATAATTTTTAGGCTATTGGTCCAACTTCTATATCCCAATCTAAGTCTATGTTTTATCTCTTGCTTGGGCTATCCAATTGGCTTGCTAAAAACTCATGTGAAGTTGAAAATATTCTATATGAAGTGTTCATAGGTAAAAGCCCAATGTATGGGTGGAGATGTTAAACTTAGGAACTCTAGCTCTTGAATTAGGAAAAATTACCTTAATCCAATCTTCTTGAAATTTTAAGAACTTTACTTACTTCCCAAAAATTTATCTTCCTTACTCAAAAATTTCGCTTCTTTTTATTATGTTATTTATAATTTTTCCTATTAGGTTTTCTCTCTTTACTTATTTCCTTAATGTTAGAAACATTTTTTATGCTTACACATATGGTGAAAAATTTCTATGGCTTATATTTTCTTAGATATCTAAAAATTGTCCATTAAATTTTATTTCCTTAATTAAATATTTATGTAACTTTATTAATAAAATAAACGAAATTAGGGATGTTACACCCTTTTAAGGTACTAAATTTCATTTGAAGGTACCATTTTGGTGACTCTAGAAACGAAAACCTTTCGAAACGTGTCAAAATTTTTGTGGAAACGAAAGATTTTTGAAGAAACTTTTCAAATTTTAATGATTTTAACATAATATTAATGATATATATATATATATATATATAATTATATTAAAGTTAATTCAAATTAGTGTCTGTAACTAAATAGTAAGTAAAGCACACTACTATAATGGGGACTCCGACTCAAATTCTAGTAATATTACACAACAACTTCTCTCTTGCATCCATCTCTCTATCTTCTTAACTCTTTCAAGGCCTTTATCTTTAAGTTTCTCTCTTTGTCTCTATGTGACCATGACTATATCTCTATCTTCAAATATCTCTCTCACGTAGCTTCCTCCCTCTTTGTCTCTTAATCTCTCTTTTCATTGTTTTTATAGTTTCCTCCTTTAAATAAAGAAAATGAAAGAAAGCAATGTCATAAGCATGAGGGGGGAGAGTAAAATGTTGACAAAAATGTTGTGACTTGTGGCAGAAAATTTAACTGATGAATAAGGAAAATATGAGCAACTTGGTGTTGGATGTGATGTGATGCTACTTTCATATACTTTTCTATCGAAACAAGAGTATTTCCACCAAAACATTCTGCAAAATAATAATTTCAATCAAAATGGCATAATTTCTTAACAAACACTCTGTTTCGTTTCAATAACTCCATTTCATTTCGGTGACTCCAAAATTGGAAACGTTTTGGTCATTTCGATAGAAGAGAAAAGAAATTTAGTTTCTCGCCCCTCTCGTCTCACTCAAGCAATACGACTTGTCTGGTCACCTAACTATTGTAAGGGTCATCCTAAATTTTAGTATTATTTTGTCTCTTTCTCATATTCAGCCCCATTCATAATATCATCTTCATCATCTTCATTAATATTTAACAAGTATTTATTAATACGTCTGGCACCACTACAATAATGTTTGCGTCATATCTCACAAGTATTAGTATCATTTCATCTTGTATGTAATAAGTAATTCATTATCAACATCATGCTTGCCATCATTATCACATCATTTAACAAATATGTATTAATATGTCTATCATCATGTAATAATATATACATCATAATATCTAATTATTATGGATGTATATCATAGCATAGACATTACATCATCATTCTTATCATTTCACAAATATGTATTAATACACTATGTATGTCATGCTTGTCATTACAAGAAATGGTGAAAACTAGTATTGCTTCACAAAGATTATAGAGCATTCTTCTTTAACTTGGTTCCTTTGATTTCCATCTAGTTAATCAGGCTCATTTAGGGTAGAATGCAGTTGAAACTAAGCTAAACCAGCACCAAACATGGCCTAGTCATGTTCTGGAACACGGCCATGCTCGATGCTACTTAAATCCTTTACCCACATAGAACACGACCATGCTTGAGGCTATCCTATGCTTTAGGTTTTCAATTAGCCTGATCTTTCATCACTAATTAGGCCATAACACTCTTATTTAAACTCCGATTTAGTTGATTATAAAGCCTATGGAAAGATAAGACAATAGGATACAACTTTTATTTTTACTACTTTGAAAAATTAGGAATAAAAGTAGGCTTAATAGTGTCTCAAAATCAGCATCGTGACTTTATGGGTTAGATCTAATCTATCTTTACTCACCGTGGCATAACTCTTTCATATGAAATCTAATTGAAGTAATTCTAGAGGTCTTAGAAAGCTGAGATATATATTTAAAAATTTATGTTAAACATATTTTGAAATTCCACACAAAAATATAACTCCCAAAACCATCCATTCCAAGCATCAATTTTTACCCCTTTCAAAGCCAAATTCCAACACTAAAAGATGTATTACGTATGCATCCAATTCTTTACTCTACATGGATATTCATAAATATGCATCATGTATCATCAAAGTATGATATTTGAAACACTTTTAGATCTTCCAAAAGACATGGAATTCTAATGAAGGATTATTGTTAAACCTACCAAACTCTACTTATTCTCTATGCAAGCAAGAACACCTTTAACTTTCCCTTGTCTTAGGATTCACCTAGATCTTCTTCTTCCACCAAGTTTTTCTTCACTTATCACATTCAAACCAAGATTTGAGAAGCTTAATCATGAGGATGAGGAAAGATTGAGGGCTTAGAGGGATATAAATCACCTTAATTCTCTTCTCTTAGCCTTTCTCTCTATTTTTCTTCTTCTTCTTCTCTTGGCTGTTGTGCTTTCTCTTCTCCCTCCTTTGGTTAACTTCCCCCTTAGAGTCATGTAAAAAGTATTAAAATAATAATTTATTGGTCAAGAAGCTTCTCCCCCTTCCAACTATATCCTCCAACCAACTCCTATTCACAAGTTTGCCACTTTATTACATCCTAACTAACCATTGCTTAAGGCCTTGTTTGGTTCCTCTATTTCCCCCAAATGCTTTAATTTTTCTCTTAGGAATATGCCAATAGGTTTTAGGGTCACAACCAAAGCATATATTTATCTCATTTTTTGACATTCAGTTTTAGCCCCAAAGAGTTAGGAAATTACAATTTTCCCCTTCTAACTTTCCTTTTGCCATTTAGCTAATTTATTATTTTCTAGGGCTTCCTTCAATGTCTTATTTCATTCTCTTTCCTTCCTTTCACTATTTAAATTTATTTGCTATTTAATAAAATTGGAGGATGTTACATGTGACCTATACAAAATAAAGGGTTTCCCTCACTCTATAAGCCTGCCTAACAGACACGAATCGTCAACACCAAGCAACGTAAGATTTGTAAACATAAAGATAATTATTTATTTTATATTTAAGAGATTATTCACATTTTTTTTCAATTTCATGATTAGATACAACAAAATATCTATTATCAATAAATACAACATACGTCATGAACAATATCTATAACATAAGGTAACAAAAATGCAGATCTTACTTATGGTAGTGGAGTGACTCTATATTTTTCAAAATATTGATATGCAATAATCAAAATAAGACCCAAGGACCAATTTTGGGCTAACCAAAAAATACTTATCTTCTAGAGACTTCTTTTGCACCACTCAGTCGCTAATTGAAAAAGGCATGAGTTTTGCAACTCAATAAGCAAATAATACAATTATAATATGTAGAATAAATTATCATAATAGATTATAATTTATCAAAAGCCATCTAAATTCCATCTAATATATGTCCATTTTTTATCCATTTATTTTTACTCTACTAGACTCAAAATCTCAAGATTCAATTTCAATATGCAGTATTTTACAAGGTCTAATCCGTTATCATTTTTATAACAACATTATTCGTATAAATTTTAAATAACACCATTAAATACCCTATTGGGAATGAATTAGGAAAAATAATTAGATTGAGCATATAATTAATTCTATTTTACCCCAATACAATCTTTTCTCCAAAAGTTTTACAATTGTTCAAAAGAAGAAAAGGTATATCAAGACCAATCCTTTTATGTATCTTAACAAGTATCCTTTTCCCATCGTTGATTAGTTATACATATCAAGGCTTTCCTTCATAGCATAAAGCTAGATATGTAATGTTATGTTAAGTTTAAGCTATACTTCACCATATCCTTGCCTATATTACAATTATCTTAATTTACTGTGGAAATAATTTTAACTAATATATATTTGATAATTATCTTCCCAAAACATTGTGTGTGTGTGTGTATATATATATCAATCAACATGTTAGTTAATATTAAAATTTAATGCTTTTATTATAAAATATTTATGTTGTAATATATAATGACGTGATATAATGTTAAGATTTTTCTATATATATCTTATACTACTAATTATGTCAATTAAGATTAAATATTTTATTTATTTTAGGTTATGTTATGTTATTTTTTTTTCTTTATTTTATTCTTAGTTTTGAGAAATTTTCTATTTGACCGTTGGATTGAGGATAGTAAGTTAAGGATTTAGAGCCAAAATGTGCAAAGGAACAAATGGTCTTGGTCAAAGATCACTACTGTGGGCCATCCATGAAGTTTAATAACATTGTCAGGTAAGGATTTATCTACTGTGGTTGCAGTCAGAGGAGGAGACATGGCTATAAAATTTCCATACTTGGTAAGTTTATTAATTACCACCAAGATTATAGATTTTCCTTGGGAAGAGGGTAATCCCATGATGAAATCCAAGGAAATGGTGTAACATACCTAATTTTATTTTTTTTATTAATAAAGGTACATAAATATTTAATTAAAGAAATAAAACATATTAAACAATTTTTCGTTATCTAAGAAAAAAATATAAGCCTTAGAAATTCTTCACCTTATGTGTATGCATAGAAAATGTTTTTAACATTAAGAGAATAGGTAAAGAGAGAAAACCTAATAGGAAAAATTAGAAATAACATCTTAAAGAGAGGCGAAATTCTTGGGTAAGGAAGATACTTTTTGAAAGTAAGTAAATGTCTTAAAATGTCAAGAAGATTGGATTATGGTAATTTTTCCTAATTCAAGAGTTAGAGTTCCTAAGTTTAACATTTCCACCCTTATATTAGGCCTTCACCTATGGACACTTCATAGACTTTATTTTTCCACTTCACATGAGTTACTAGCAAGCCAATTGAATAGCCCAAGCAAGAGATATAACATAGACTTGGACTAGGATATAGAAGTTGGACCGATAGCTCAAAAATCATGAAAATGTGACCAAGCCCTCAATGATATGTAGAATTCCAGCCAAAGCAAAGGAAATGGGCAAGAATGAGCCCAAATCCAAGAAGAAAAAATAAGAACCATGTGATGAAATAGTAGTTTTATAATAATCAAGATTAGGTCACATGGCATTAGGACAAAACATCTATATCTTACACTAATAATTTCAGCAAGCCATGTGATGATATAGTAGGTAATAATACATGGCATTAGGACAAAACATTTATATCTTACACTAATAATTTTAGCAAGCCATGTGATGATATAGTAGGTAATAATATATGGCATTAAGACAAAACATCCTTATCCTACACAAATAATTTTAGCCAAGTAAGGGAGACTCAAGGGCTTGAAATTTGCCATCTAGAAAGGCAAACCTATCATACTTGAGTGAGACAAAAGAAAACGAAAAAGAATCCCTAAATCAAAGGGACCTTATCCCTTGTCTTAAAATACAAATTGCCTTTTGCTATGCATATCTTGACTAAGGGAGAGGGAGACAAGAACATGAGTTATCTTTCCCCAAAAAATAACCAAGTGCATCCTAATTGTGATAAGGTAGACCTATGATTATGAGAGGTGAACCACTTGATGGTTTATTTAAGCAAAAACCACCCTTATAACAATATAATTTTGTCCAAGTGAGGGGGAGGAAAAATAGAAGCAAGGTAGAGTGAGGAAAGGAGAGAAATAGAGAAGAAGAGAAGAAGGAGAAGTCTAGAGGACTAAGTATTCAAGGTAAGTTAGCTTAATCTCCAATTGAATCTATATTTTCTCTTCATCCTTGGGGTTCAAAACTCACCCTTCCTCTCTTATTCAAGATACTGGGAAAGATAAGGGAAGGAAGGAATCTTGTCACTTCCTTTAAGAGGAAACAAGAAAAAGAATTCACTAGGTAAGCTAGGGAGATCTTTAGGTAGGCTTAACAATATCTTTTTTTGAAGAAAATATTTGAAATTTATAACTTTTATATGGGATTTTGATCTTAGAACTTTAATGAAATTTGCTACTTTGATGATTGACCACGGATGTTACTATATCATGTTACATGTTGATCTTGCATGTGATGGATGTTTAAATGCATATATATTGGTATTGAATTGTTTTTTCTTAGACATGGCTATGGGTGGCTAATTTTTAGGGATTTTTGTACTGTTGTGATGCATATTGGGATGTGGTAAAAATGGATGGAAGATGGTTAGGTTGGTAAATTAAGTATATCCTTAAACATCTAGGGGAAGACCATGGGAAATTTCTGTTGAGAAACACCCTTAGTGATGCATGATTTGATTCTGTTTTTCTTTTGAAGTGGATGATGGAATATGTTAGATTAAATAAGAAATATAATTAAATGTTGAGATGAGTAATTCTATGGTTAGGTGGAGATTTGGAAGAAAAATGGAAGAGGACTTAATAAAAGGATGAACTAGAACTTTAGGAAAGGATAGGCTAATAAAACTGGATTTCAGAGTAACTAGAGAAGCTTCTATTTTTGAAATTCTAGGAAGAATCGTTTAGGAATTAAAAGAAATAATTAACATGAAAAATGTAGATATATGTCTCATAGATTTTAGCCATTGAAATCACCCAATTTTGAGTTCAAATGATGGAAATATGGTCCAATTAGTAAGCAGTGGTCATAAAATGGTTAACCAGGGAAGAATCTGTTAGTTAAGCTTCTGTGTTTAAATTTTTGGAAAATCTCTATAGGGAACTAAAAGAAATAGTTAACATGAAAAAAATATATATATGTCTCACAATTTTTTTCGCCACTGTAATTACTCAATTTGGAATCCATAATGAGAAGATATGGTTAGATTAGTAAGCAGTTGTAAAAAACTAATTAACCTAGGAATAATCTGTTATGTAAGCTTCTGTGTTTGAATTTATGGGAAGAATTTATTGGGAATTAAAAGAAATGGTTAACATAAAAATATAGATATATGACTCAAGAATATTTAGCCACTGAAATCCCACAATTTAGAGTCCATAGGAGGGATATATTATCAAATTAATAAGTAGAGCTCAGAACCTACCAAGGAAGAAATAACTTTAAATTTGAGGGAGTAATAACTTTATGAGTCCTTATGCTTTCACTAAAATGTTCAACATAAGAGTTTTAGAGATGTTTCTTAGCTTTAAATGGACACCAAGATCACCTCAATCGGAGTTAAAATGAGGGAGTTATACTCTGATTAGTGAGAGATAAAAATAATATTTAAGAAAGAAGAAGAATCTATTAAATGAAAATAATAAATGACTAGTGTATGCCCTAGCCCACATTGTATGAACTCCTTACCATTTTAAGTGTGTAATTTTGATATGGAAATATTTTATAAAGTGATATTTGAAAATGATTATGTTCATGGCATGATTACTAATGATTTTTGGTAATGATTATACTTTGATGGTAAATTATGGCATGTGAGTATAATGAACATACTTGTTATTGAAATCATATTTTTGGCTATAAATGTGAAAATAATAGAGACGAGCACGGTCACATGACAGTTTGTGTGGTACACTAGTAGGGGACGCCCTACTCACGATTATGACTATAAAATTGAGAAAAGAAATAAAAAGAATGCCATGTTGGATAGAGCGAGAAAAGCCCATACTAGAGAGTAGAAAGTACTCACTCTGACCAGGGTAACTTGATATGAAAATAAGTTGATAGCCATCATATGATATTCTTAAAATAGTTATTCATGTCATACATGTCATTACTGTACAATTTTCATGTGCATAGATAAAGTTCATTCATGTGACCTAAGGTATTTGTTGTAGCTAATACAGATGAACATGACATGATGAGCTATGTTGATGATAATTATGATTTATTGTTGAACCTACTGGATTTAATTTTCACTATTTTCCATATCATGTTCAAAAGACTAAATATACAGATATTCTCTATGACCAGCTTTTAGTATACGTTGGGTTGAGTTGGCTAAGATTCTAGTGAAGGTGCAACCACCCGCACCCATATCCCTAGAATTGGTCAATATGGATGAATAAGATATAGAGATATATGTGTTTGATTTTTTTTGTATGTACGCTTTTAATTAATGATGTGTATGTGACCAGCTTTTTGTATGTACGCTTTTAATTATGCTTAGTTAATTTAATTGAATGTTATGTGTTAAATAGTTAGAAGTAAAGAGGTAATAACTTCATGGGATTTTACAAATATATATATGTATACATATGTAGAATAGAAAATAATGGAGTTGTTACAAATGGAGTGTTAAGAATTGTTAGGATTTTTTAAAGGTTGTAATATTCCTGGGGAAGCTATTGTTTCTAGTTTGTTTTACTAGCAACTTGAGCATTGTTTCACAAAAGCCTTCACCTACCTCTATAGGCCCTTCCAATAAAAGAGGGCCATAATTTCCTATAAGTGTTATGACTACTTGAGTGTCTTGCCCATGTTAAGGCTTATTACATGGTTAGGATTTCTTTCCTTAACTGGTCATCACTTTCAACGAATACTTTCCCTTTTCTTTTAAGTATATCAACTTTCCATTAAAACTTAGGATTATTTCCAGGTTGCTCCTTGAGTGTTTGTATTTTTTTACTCTTGGCATTAGTAAGGTAAGAAGCCTTGATTCTTTCCAAAAGATTGGATCCTAAGACTGAAATAGCCATCAATATACTATCTCCCTCTGTAACATCCCTAATTTCGTTTCAGGTATTCAAAGTAACATCCCTAAGTTCGTTTCTTTATTGATAAAAGTACATAAATATTTAATTAAGGAAATAAAATTTATTAGACAATTTTTAGATATATAAGGAAATATAATCCTTAGAAATTCTTCACCTTACGTGTATGCATATAAATGTTCTAACATTAATGGAATAGGTAAAGAGAGAAAACCTAAGAGGAAAAATTAGAAATAAATATACTAAAGAAAGGTAAAATTCTTGGGTAAGGAAGATAAATTTGTTGTAAAGTAAGAAAATGTATTAAAATTTCAAGAAGATTGGATTAGGTTAATTTTTCCTAATTTAAGAGGTAAAGTTAATAAGTTTAGTATCTCCATCCATAAATTGGGCTTTCACGTATGGACACTTCAAATAGAGTTTTTCTACTTCACATGAATTTTTAGCAAGCCAATAGGATAGCCCAAGGAATAAATAAAACATAGACTTGGACTAGGATATAGAAATTGGACTGGTAGCCCCAAAATCATGAAAATGTGACTAGGCCGATTATGAAAGGTAGAATTCTAACCAAAGTAAAGAAAATGGGCAAGAATGAGCCCAAACCCAAGAGGAAAAATAAAAATAAAAATAAAAATAAAAATAAAAATAAAATAAAGTGATGAAATAATGGTGTAATCAAGATTAGGTGACATGATATTAAGACAAAAATTTAGTAAGTGGTGTGATATCTTACATTCATAATTTTAGCAAGTGGTATGATAATACATGGCATTAGGACAAAACATTCCTATCCCACATAAATAATTTCAACCAAATAATGGAGATTCAAGGGCTAGAAATTTCCCACCTTAAAAGGCAAACCTATCATACTTGATTAAGACAAAAGAAAAAAAAATGAATCCCTAAATCAAAGGGACCTTGTCCCTTATCTTAGAAACATATTATCATAATTTTCAAAATACAAATCTCCTTTTGCTATGCATATCTTGACTAAGGAAGAGGAAGACAAGAACATAAGTTGTTTGTTTTCCAAAAATTCAACCAAGTGTATCCTAATTGTGATAAGGTAGACCCATGATCATGAAAGATAAATTATTTGGTGGTCTTTTTAAGCAAAACCCACCCTTATAACATTAGAATTTTTGTCCAAGTGAGGGAAAGGAAAAATAGAAGGAAGATAGAGTGAGGAAAGGAGAGGAAGAAAGGAAGAAAGAGGAAGCAGAAGTCTAGAGGACTAAGTGCTCAAGGTAAGTTTAACAATATTTCTTTTTGAAGAAAATATTTGAAAATTGTAATATTTATATGAGATTTTGATCTTAGAACTTTGATGTTTGGGCATGGATGTTGCTATATCATGTTACATATTATGTATGTTTGAATACTTAGGCGGGTGTAGATAGTTCTGCATAGGTATGGCTATGGGTGGAAAAATTTTATGCTTCTAGTTTTAAAATTCTGGAAAGAATTAGTAAGGAATTAAAATAAATGGTTAACATAAAAAATGTAGATCTATTTCTCACGAATTTTTACCCACTGAAATGACTCAATTTGGAGTCCATAGGAGGTAGATATAGTCCGATTAGTAAGCAATGGTCAGAAAATGGTTAATAAGGGAAGAATATGTTAGGTTAGCTTCTACATTTTAATTTCTGGGAACATTCTGATGGGAATTGAAATAAATGGTTAACATAAGAATTTTAGATATATGTGTCACGGATTTTTAGTCAATGAAATCACTCAATTTGGAGTCTATATGAGGTAGATAAAGTCTGATTAGTAAGCAATGGTTAGAAAATGGTTAATTAGGGAAGAATATGTTAGGTTAGCTTTTGTGTTTTAATTTTTGAGAACATTTTATAGGGAATTAAAATAAATAGTTAACATAAGAATTATAGATATATGTGTCACAGATTTTTAGCCACTGGAATCACTCAATTTGGAGTCTGTATAAGGTAGATATGGTATGATTAGTATGTAGTGGTGAGAAATTGGTTAATCAGGGAAGAATATTTTAGGATAGCTTCGGTGTTTTAATTTTTCAGAATATTCTGTAGGGAATTAAAATAAATGATTAACATAATAATTATTTCTATATGTATCACTGATTTTTGGCCACTGAAATCACTTAATTTGGAATTCTTATGAGGGAGATATGGACAGATTAGTAGGTAGAGGTTAGAACCTACCCGAGAAGAAATAACCTACACTTTTAGGGACTAATATCACCTTGATTACTTAATATTTCGCTAAACTGTTCACCATAATAGTTTTAGATAATTGTTTTATCTTTAAATTGACACCAAGATCACCTATATCAGAGTTAAATTGAGGAAGTTATGCTCTTATTAGTAAGAGAATGTCAGATAGGATGAAAACCTGCATCAAGAAAATAAAGAAATAAAATTAATATTTAAAAAAGAAGAAGAATCTTATCAATGAAAATAATAAATGACTAGTTATGCCATAGCCATTGCCATTGTATGAACTTCTTACCATCTTAAGTGTAAAATTTTTGACATGGAAATATTTTATAAAGTGATATTTGAAATGGTTATGTTCATGGCATGATTACTAATGATTTTTGGTAATAGTTATATTTTGATGAACATACTTGTTATTGAAAGCATATTTTTGGCTATCATTGTGAAAAGAAAAGAAATGAGCATGGTTATATGGCAATCCGTGTGGTGCACCAGTAGGGGATGCTCTACCAACGGTTATGATCATGTTAATGAGAAAAGAAAGAGAAAGTGGGCCATGTCAGACGAAGCAAGAAAAGCCCGTACCGGAGAGTAGAAAATACTCACCTTGACTGGGGTAGCTTGATATGAGAATAAGTTGATAGTTATCATATGATATTTTAAAAATAGTTAATCCTGTCATACATGTCATTATTGTATGATTCTCATGTGTATAGATATAGTGCATTCATGTGATCAAAGATATTTGCTGTAGTTTATATAGCTGAACATGACGTGAAGAGCTATATTGATGATGATTTATTGTTGAACTTGCTGTGATTTAATTCTCACTATATTTCTATGTCATGTTCAGAAGAATAATTATGCAGATTTTCTCTATGGCACTGGCTTTTAGCGTATGTTGGATCGAGTTACTCTATGTTGAACTGATTCCAGTAATATATATGGTGTCTATGGTCGAGTTGACTAAGATCTCGGTGAAGGTGCAACCACCCGCACCCTTATCTCCGGAACTGGTCAACAGGGAAGAATAAGATGTAATTATATATGTGTTAGACTTTTGTAGGAATGTTATTGATTAATGATATGTATGTAAACTCTGTATTGTATAAATTAAATAAATTTTATTTTGAGTTAAGTTATAATGAGGTAATAACTTCATGGTATTTAAAAAAAAAATTATTACTTAAATGGAGTTGTTACACCCTCCCTCTTAGATAAGGCATCAACACCTGTATTTTCTTTGCATTTTTTGTACTCAATTTCAAAGTCCAAGCCTAGAATCTTTTGAATCCCCAATTCTCCATTGTTGTGTGTAATTGTTGGTTGAGAATATGTTTAAGGGCTTGTTGGTTAGTATGAATTTTAAAATAATGTCCTATAAGGTAAGTAGTCCACTTTTTTATAGAAAATACTATAGTAAAGAGTTCCCTCCTATAAGCTAACATAGACTGATATTTCTACCCCATGGCTTTGTTGATATATGCAATTGGTTTCCCACGCTACATTAGAATGGATTTTATGAAAGTTTTAGAAGCATCGGTCCACTACTAAAGGTTGTGAAAAATCAGGCATAGCTAATGAAGGAGCCTTGGTTAACAATTATTTTAGCTTGTCAAAGGCTTCTTAGGTTTATAAATTCCATTCAAAATTTTTTTTTTAGCAGTTCTATTAAGGGGCAAGTTATAAGACCATAACTCTTTATAAACTTCTTGTAGTAACTGGATAACCCCAAAAAACCCATGAGCTCCTTGACAGATTTGGGAATAAGCCAATTATGTATTGCCACTATTTTCATGGGGTCTGCAACTACCCCATGCTAAAAGATAACATAACCTAAGTATTCCACCTGTTTAATCCTAAAGGAACACTTTCTTTTCTTGGCAAACAAAGTGTGATCTTATAAGGTTGCTAGAATTTTTTACAAGTGAAGTAAAGGTTGTTGTTATTCTTTGCTGTACACTAATATGTCATAAAAAACTAAACCAATCTTTCTTAAGAATGGTTTGAAAATATGATTCATTAATGCCTGAAATGTTGCAGAAGCATTGGTCAAACCAAAGGCATGACTAGCTATTCATAATGCCCATTTTGAGTCATAAATGTACTTTTTAGAATGTCAGCTTCATGCATCCTAATTTGGTTATATCATATCCTTAAATCCAACTTATTAAAATAGGTTACCCCATGTATCTTTTCTAGCAACCCTTTAATTATTGGAACTATAAACTTATCCTTAACAGTAAGATCATTCAACTTCTTGTAATCTATATAAAATCTCTATGAATTATCTTTCTTTCTTACCAAGATTATGTGGGAAGCAAACAGAATTGAGATGTGTTGTATGATTCTAGAGTCAAACATCTCATTGACCATATTTTCAAGAATGTCTTTTCGATTTGAGGGTACCTATAAGGCCTTTGAATAACCATGTTGCTACCTTTTTCTAGGATAATTATGTGATTATGAAAATATTACTTCTAGTTGAAGTTGTTCCTTTTTTGTCCTACTAGCATCCTTTACTACCTCTCTTGATAGGAAATCATTTTGATGAGGAAAGTTTCAGGGTGTGCCAAAATTTTACTTGACTTACTTCTTGCATTCTTCACTTGTAATTTAGGCTATATGCCCTTTAAGTAAATTTCTTGGCCCATGTAAGAAAATGGCATTGTAAGGTTGGCACAGTCCCATTAAATGATACCCAAAGATCTCAGGCACTGCATTTCTAAGATAGCTCCATAACCTAAAGTAGGAAAAAATAGAAAATTAGTCTTAAATTGATGGTTGCCTACCTTTCATAAAAGAGACTTACATTTTGGCTATAACTATTATAGCTTCTTCACTAGCTACCATTACTTTATACCCATTAATCTATTGTGCCTTTAATTTTAGCTGTACGAGCCGGTTTTGTTTTTTGATCTCTTTGGTTTAATATGGAAATAATTATCCCATCCTAAGCATCAAATAATACACGTATATAAAAGCATCATATATTTCATTACCATCATACCAAAAAGACTACATTAGTAATTAGTGTTTATACAGGAGTAACATTGAGTCACATAGTTACATTAAACTAGCATTAAACCCTATACAACACATCGCCCTTAGAGTACAAAAGGTAAAGGAGGTGGTGCTAGTATCGAGATGTCTACAACATTCACCACTATGATGTCTTGTATAATGGTGAACTGACCAAAATAGGGTGTGTCCACTGTTTGAAAATCCAAGATCAAAGGTAAAAGATTGCCGGCATCTTAGTTATATTTATCTGGACATAACACCAAATCAAATAATGAAAACATAAGTCCTAATAGGTTTAACATTAATGGATCATAGAATAAATAATTGTCATAGTGTAATATTGAGCTGTATAGGCTACAGAGATTGTCAATCATTTGTAATAGACGCATAATATACAAAGATAACAAGATAAAACATGATGTACCTATATATATGATAATCAAATTCACTGTAGAGCAAAACATTATACATAGTGGCTAATTATTCATCATTCATCTCTATCTCAGTAACCAAGCAATGTGAGCCATTCTCCTGCCCGCTACTCTTGCCACTGTTACACATCTCTATTTCAGTAACAAGGTAATGTAAGCCATTATCCTACCCGCTACTCACTTACCACTGTTACATATCTTTGTTTTAGTAACAAGGTAATGTGAGCCATTCTCTCGCCCGGTACTCACAAACCACCATTACCTGGACGCAGTGGCCATACTACCTCTCAGCTCACTCAAGGCTAATAGGTAATTCCTTATTTGGTACTGTCTTAAGCCGTACAACCCATCTGGTCACCTTACTATGGCAAGGGTCATCCCAAATTTTATTATTATTTCGCCCTTTTCTCATATTCAGCCACATAAATGATATCATCTTCATCGATATTTAACAAGCATGTATTAATACGTCTGACACCAATTTAACAATGTATGCATCACATCTCACAAGCATTAGTATCATTTTATCGTGTATTTATTAAGTAATTCATTATCAGCATCATGGTTGCCATAATTATCACATCGTTTAACAAATATGAATTAATACATCTATCATTATGTAGCAATGTATACATCATAAGATCTAATTATCATGCATGGATATAATAGCATAGACATCACATCATCATTCTCATCATTTAACAAATATGTATTAATACACAACGTATGTCATGCTTGTAATTACAAGAAATGGTGAAAACTAGTCTTGTATCATGAAGATTATAGGAAATTCTCCTTCAATTTAGTTAATCAAAATTGCTCTTTTATCAGCTCTGGGCTATCCAATTTTATCTCGAACCATTTGTATCTATTTTGAGGTCTATTACACTAATTCTAGGTCTAATAAATTCTTTTCTAATAATTCCTCAATCTATTTCTTAAGTTCTTTCAACCCCATAAGAGACATTCTATAATGTATAAAAGAAATAGGCCTTGCCTTTGGCATCAATCAATAGAAAAAAAACCGACCTCTCTTTTTACAGATAGTTCTATCACAGGCTATTAGAATTCGAGCAATTTCTATTTCATCTCTAGATTGGTAAAGTATAAGAGGACAGAGCTCAAATTTGCATCCTTCAACTCCTTGCCGAATTTACCAACATTTGTTATACTATATTTCTGTTCTTTCAAGGGACTGAAGAGAAACACAAGATTTTTACTACAATAGTTCAAAAGAATTCAATTTTGGCCTAGCCAATCCATGCCCAGAATAATATCTATACCATTAAGGGGTAACCAAATCATATTCACTATAAACAATCTTTCACACACCATAATGTGGCAAATTAAACATACCATAAATGTAATTATGTTTCCTCTAGTTAGTGTCATCACAGCTAGCTCATATGGTAAATTAGAGATAAGATATAGTAACTTTTCCACACATTCATTCACTATAAAGGAATGACCCGTGCATAAAACAAATAGTAAAATCAGAGGAAAATCATTGACATAACATGTACCTTGTATTAAGTTAGAGGTTTGTTTTACTTCAGCACTGATCAAAGTGAAAACTCGCCACTCTCACTGCTATGATTGATCAGGCCCTGTTTCATTTTTGGGAAGGTAATGTTGTCCTAGATGTCCCCTTTACACACAACGATAACAAGCATCAGGCCCTATTTCATTAATGACATCATCTTCATCAGTATTTAACAAGCATCTATTAATACGTTAGACACCAATGTGACATTGTATGCATCACATCTCACAATCATTAGTATCATCATATCATGTATTTATTAACTAATTCATTATCAACATCATGCTTGCCATTATTTTCACATCATTTAAAAAATATATATTAATACGTTTATTATCATGTAACAATGTATACATCATAACATCTAATTATCATGCATGGATATAATAGCATAGACATCACATCACCTTTCTCATAATTTAACAAATGTATATTAATAAACAATGTATGTCATGCTTGTAATTACAAGAAATGGTGAAAATGAGTCTCGTATCATGAAGATTATAGGGCATTCTCCTTCAATTTAGTTCATCTAATTACCATATAGTTAACAAGGTTCCTTTTGTAACAACTCCATTTGTTTTTACATATAATGTAACGTCCAGTTTTTTTTATTATTACTATAACAACTTCGTAAGATCCAATTTACTTTAATTTTTTTTCCACATTACGCATGTTAAAAACGACATATGTATAAACACAATATATATGTATACATATTTATTACAAATCTCATACATGATATAATTATACAATACAATATTTCAAAACACAATATATATGTATACATATATATTACAAACCTCACACATGTTATATTTATACAATACAAGATTTCAGTACATAAATAAGAGTCCTTATACAGTACTTTACCCTTGAAATACAAAGGGTGAAAAGGTGGTGCTAACATTAAGATCTCCATCAGTAACGCCATTCCCTGTTGCATCTCATTTCTTTTTATCTGAACATAACATCACAATAATAGTGAGAACAAAGGTTCCCAATAGATTTAACATAAATAAAATATAATGGGAAAAATAGGAGTTATGTTCAGTTGTATAAACTACAGAAAATATTAAGATTTTAAAATAAAATCATCACCTCAGTTGATGCATAATTAACATACTATATATGTACTAAAAATTCACTCTCTTTTTAAAAAAATGCTCAGCCATATCACAGTTCTCAATTCACTCATTTGTTATACGCATAGTGACTGATCGACTACAGTCACAATAAGTGATCAGGTAATGTGAGTTCATCACCCATCTGCCTCTTCACATTACCTCTGTCACTCGATTGGAGCAGCCTTCCCTTGTTTCACTCAGGCTAATAGGGCATCCCCTACTTGGTACCGTCTCAAGCCATACAACCCCTCGATATTCATCCATACATATAAAGGTATATATATAAATGCATATTCATCAAATGCAATATATATTTATCAAGCAACTCGTCATGAGTTTTACGCTTGCCATTTAATCACTTTCATAATATGATGCATCATTTTTATACCAAATGATTAATAATCATTCATCACATACCAATATCCAATATGATTCATTTTAAATCAAATAAAGAAAAAGAGCAATCTGTGATGCTAAAATCATCATTTTAAAAGTATTTTTCTTGGATATATGTTTCCTAAAAATATTTCAACATATAAGATCATTTTTAAGTAGAAAACAGTAAAAAATATGATAATCCAGCACCCAACACGGCCTGGCCGTGTTCTGTGTCCTTTCCTCATTTATTCAACCATATCTCCCTCATATGAACTCCGATGGAGTTGATTTCAAATCCTATAAAATGATAGGACAATTATATACAACTTTAATTTTTATCATGTCTTCAGATTCCTTACGGATTATTCCCAAAAAATTAAAAACACAAATACTTATTTTACCAATTTGAATTCTAGAATAATTCTGATCTCTGCTCATTTAATCAGCCATATCTCTCTCATATGGACTATAATTGAGGTGATGTCAAAGCCTAGAAAAATATAAGACAATTATCTACAACTTTTATTTTTATCATTTCTTTAAATTCCTTATGGATTATTTCCAGAAAATTAAAGACAAAAATAATTATTTTTACTATCATGGATTCTGACCTCTGCTTAATTAATTAGCCATATCTCACTCATATGAACTCCAAATTAAATAATTTCAGAGCCTATAGATCCATGAGACATTTATCTACAATTCATATGTTAACCATTTCTTTAAATTCCTTGCCAAATATTTTCCAAAATTCCATAAACAGAGGCTTCCCAAATTATTCCGAAATTCAGCTTAGACTAACTTCTCCCTTGTTTTTCTTTTATGTAATCCCATGCACCCATATGAATATCCATACAATCAAAATATAATTCCACATAAATATTCAGACCATATGTTATTCAAAATTACATCTAAACAAATCTAAAAGTATATATATAATTTTGTATAAAATTTATTAGAAGATGTTAAACCTACCTCAAACAAATCCTTAAATTTGATGCTTGATTTCCCTTTCCTCTTTCTTCTCCTTCTTCTTCCTCTTTCTCTTCTTCTTCTTCCTCTTCTTCTTCTTCCCTTTTTCTCATTCTTCTTCTTCCTCTTCCTTTTCCTCCTCTTTCTTTTTTCTCCTCTTTCTTTTTCCTCCTTTTTCTTTTCCTCTCCTTTTTTTCTTTCTCTTCCTTACCGAAACTCCTTTCTCTCCCTCATAATTATCACTCATTTTTCCTCACCTACCTCCCTTATAATAATTAAAAAATTTCCTACCCACCACCCAATATTTACAACTTTTCCATCTTCCATTATTTATACAACTGCCATCTTAAAGTATTTACAAAACTACCATCTTACAGATTTTATATAAATTCCATCTTAAGAAATTTACATAAATGCCATCTCAAGAAATTTACATAAATTCCATTTCAAGTAAATTACATAAATGCCATTTTAACCATCATAAGATCTTATTTGATTGAGTAAAATTGTAAAATAATTTAATCCTCCCTTGAGATCCAATATGGTTTCTCCTCTCTGAAAGAAATAAATTCCAATTAGTAACATAAGGAAAAATCGGGGATGTTACAGTTCTCCCCCATAAAAAGAATTTTATCCTCAAAATTCAAGGTATACCTGTCTCCAAACAGTTGTGGATATTTCTGTCTCATGTCATCTTCCCTTTCCCATGTGGCTTCTATCATTGTTAAACTCTCCCAACCTACCTTCGCCATTAGAATAGTTTTATTTCTCAACTGTTTCACATCTTTATCCAGAATTACTATCGGCCTCGGTCGGTAGGTTAGATTCTCATCTACAGCTATTATTTCTTCTTGAATTATGTGTGACGAATCTGGTATATACTTTCAAAGTTGAGAAACATAGAACACATCATGTAGATCTGACAAATGCAGAGGAAGTGGAATCTGATATGCCGATGATCCTATCCTTTTCAGAATTTGATAAGGTCCTAAATATCTCGGACTCAATTTCTTAATTTTCATTGCTCAGCCAATTCCAGTAGTAGGAGAAATTTTCAAGAACACATGCTCCCCTTTTTGGAATTGTATCAATCTCCTTCTCCTATCAAAATAGCTCTTTTGACAACTCTGAGCTGTTCGCATTTTATCTCGAATTATCTGTATTTGCTCAGAAGTATGTTGCACTAACTCGAGCCCTAATAATCATTTCTCCCCTACTTCATTCCAACATAAAGGCGATTTACATCTCCTACCATACAAAGCTTTATAAGGTGCCATTCCAATACTGGAATGATAAATGTTATTATACACAAACTCAGCCAGTGATAGATATCCATCCCATCCTTTTCCTTGCTCTAGCACGCACGCTCTTAGCATATCCTCTAAAGTCTGTATAGTTCTCTCCATTTGACCGTCTGTTTGAGGATGATATACAGTATTAAAACACAAACAAGTGCCAAAAGCTTCTTGTAGCGCTCTTCAAAATCTAGAAGTAAATTGGGGATCTCGATCTGAAATGATACTATTAGGAATTCCATGCAACTGTACAATTTCTTGCATATACAACTGGGCCAACTTATTCAATGAGTAATTTTTTTTAATGGGTAGAAAGTGCACCAATTTCGTCAGTCTATCTATTATTACCCATATCACATTATGACCTATCTGAGTCTTAGGTAATCCGAAAATAAAATCCATAAATATACTATCCTATTTCCACTCAGGGATTTCTAAAGGTTGTAACATCCCAGAAGGTTTTTGATGTTCTATCTTCACCTTTTGACAAACTAGACACTTAAACACGTATTCAGCAATGTCTCTCTTCATTCCTGGCCACCAGTATAATCTTTTCAAATTTTGGTATATTTTTGTAGATCCTAGATGGATTGTATACTTACTTTGATAAGCTTCGTCCTAAATCTTAGCCTTCAAATTCTCTCCTTGTGGTATACATGTTCTGCCCCAATACATAATAATTCTATCCTCTGACATTGCAAAGTCAGGTTGTTCTCTTCGATCTTGTAAAAATTGATCATGTATCTGTGCTTCTTTAATCTGATTCTTCAAATCACTTTTAATTCTTAATTCACTAACAATCAGATTTCCAGGGACAGTCATAACTGATAATTTCAAATTTCTAAATTCTTCAATTAACTCCATTTCTTTTATCAGTATTTGACTTAAATGTAACGACTTCCGGCTCAACGTATCAGCTACTACATTTGCCTTCCCTGGGTGATACTTTAATTCAAATTTTTAATCATTAATGAATTCCATCCACCTTTTTTGCCTTATATTCAATTCTTTTTTGTCAAAGAGATACTTTAAACTCTTGTGGTCACTATATATTTCAAATACAGCTTCATACAAGTAGTGTCTCCACATCTTCAGGGCAAAAACTATTGCAGCCAACTCTAAATCATGAGTAAGATAGTTCTCTTCATGCGGTCTCAATTGTCGAGACGCATAAGCAACTACTCTGCTTTCTTGCATCAAAACACAACCTAAACCTTTCTTGGAAGCATTCGTATAGACTACAAAGCATCCAGAAGGGTTAGGAACAACTAGAACAGGTGGAGAAGTCAATTTGAATTTAAGCTCTTGAAAACTATTCTCGTATTCCTCAGTCCAATTAAATGGACTTCCTTTTCTGGTCAATCGAGTCAAAGGAAAAGCTATTTGAGAAAATCCCTGTATAAACCTTCTGTAATATCTTGCTAAACCCAGGAAACTTCTAATTTCAGTCACAGTTTTTGACCTCTCCCATTTCAGCACTGCTTTAGTTTTATTGGGATCCACCGACACACCATATTTAAAAATTACGTGACCCAAAAACTTCATTTCTTCCAGTCAAAATTCACATTTTTCCAACTTAGCAAAAAGTTTTTTTTCCTTCAAGACCTGAAGTACTAATCGGAGATGCTGGTTGTGTTCCTCCTTACTCTTAGAGTAGATTAAAATATTATCTATAAACACTACTACGAATTGATCCAAGTAGGGCCTAAAAATGTGATTCATATAGTTCATAAAGACTGCAGGTGCATTTGTGACCACAAAAGGCATGACTAAAAATTCGTTGTGTCCATACCAAGTTCTGAAAGCTGTTTTTGGAATGTCTTCTTCTTTAACTCCAATCTGATGATATCTTAACCTCAAGTGTATCTTAGAGAAAATAGTAGTTCCCTTTAATTGATCTAATAGATCATCTATTCTGGGAAATGGATACTTATTCTTAATGGTCGCCTTATTCAATTGCCTGTAATCAATGCACAATCTCAAACTGCCATCTTTCTTCTTTACAAACAATACATGCGCTCCCCAAGGTGATACACTAGGTCAGATAAAGTTCTTTTCTAACAGTTCTTCGATCTAATTCTTAAGCTATTGCAGTTCCACATGAGACATTCTATAGGGAGTGATAGAAATAGGCCTCGCCTCTAGTGTTAGATCAATGGAAAATTCAACTTCTCTCTTCGGTAGAGGTTCAGAAATCTCAGAGGGAAAAACCTCTGGAAATTCACGAACTACTGGAATCTCAAGCAGTTCCCATTTTATACTCAGGTTGATAGTATACAGGAAAACACATTACAGATCTGCATCCCTTATCTCCTTATAGAGTCAGTGAGCACTAATAATGCTATACTTTTGGTCCTCCGGTGGGTCTGAGAGAAACTCAAAAGTCTTATTGCAATAATCCAGTAGGACTCAATTCTGACTTAACCAATCCATACCCAAGATGAAATCTATACCGTCTAGAGGTAAACAGATCAAATCCACTACAAAGGATCTATCATTCAATATAATGGGACAATTCAAACACACCGAGGAAGTAATTATTTTTCCTCCTGTAGGGGTCACAACCTTTAACTCGTATGGTAACTCCACAATCGAGTGTTGTAACTTCTCTACACATTCTAATGCTATGAAAGAATGGCTCTTACTAGAATCAAACAATACAATCAGAGGTAGATTGTTGATACATCACATACCTAGCATCAAATCAGGAGTTGATTTTGCCTCAGAACTACTCAGTGAAAATTCTTCCTGTCGTTTGCTGAGTTCGTGCAGTACTTTTCTCATTTTCCAGTGGACAATGCCGTGCCATGTGCCCTTTCTGCCTACATCGGTAGTAAGTAACTAGACCAAAATAACATGGTTTATCCCCATGGAATTTCCTGCATTTCCCACATTGACCCGTTGTTAGCATTTTCAGAAAAGGTCTAGGTTCCATAAGTACTGGTTGTTTACCTCTCATGATATTCTTCCCTCTGGTATTTCTATCCATAACTAGGAACTCTCTCTTTCACTTCCACTGAGTCCGCCTCTCCCTTTCATCCTCTACTGCTTTTAGACTTGTCACCAGCATTCGACATTTATTTACCAACGGGGCATATTCCCGAATCTCTAATGCCACCACATCATTCTTAAGCTCCGGGTTCAGTTTTGATTCAAACTTTCACTGCCTTCCAGGCTTCATCTGGATTATTCTTTAGAGTACTTAAGAACTTAGACAGTTCTTCAAACTTGGTAATATAGTGCTCAATGGTCCCATTTCCCTGTCTAAGCTAAAGAAACTTAATCTCTTTCTTAGCTCTCACATTACTGGGAAACTATTTGTTCAGAAAGGTCTCTCGGAACAAGTGTCATGTAATTTCCCTGTCTTGATATATCAGTAACTCTCTGGCTCCTCTCCACCAGTATTCAGCTTCTTCCTTTAGCATATATGTCCCAAAATTGACCTTCTGCTCATTAGAACAATTTAGAACTTCAAAAGTCTTCTCAAGTTTTGTTAGCCATCTCTCAAAAACTAGGGGTCATATGCACCCACAAAAGACGAAGGCCGTGTTCCCATAAATTTAGACCATCCATTACCATTCCCAGTTCTGTTTCCATTTCGGTTTCCTTCATTTTCCCTAACTTTGTCATTATTATTAATATTCTGAAGCTGTTGCAAAATCTGATTCGTAGTAGCTGCCTGAGCTTGAATAGCTACAGCTATGTTATTTAAGGTAGCATCTGCGTTGCCTGGTAGATTCCTTCTTAGTGGTGTCATAACTCATTGTATTAGTAAAGCCAAATATTAGTCACTATTGAGGTGATCAAACTCAACAGCAGTTCAAAATTTTATAGTAGCGATCACTTCACACAAGACTATAAATAAGAAATACTAGTACTTTTCTACTTTTTCTATTGAATTTATTCGCTACCTTACACAACGTTTCCATATAACTATTCAAGACTCCTCTAAGTCAATCTAGGTGACCACCCACCCCATGGTTGCCTAGGATCGACCGCTCTGATACCAACTTTGTAACGTTTGGTTTTTTATTTTTATTTTTTTTATTATTATTATAGCAACTTCGTAAGATCCAATTTACTTTAATTTTTTTTTCACATTACGCATGTTAAATACGCCATATGTATAAACACAATATATATGTATACATATTTATTACAAACCTCATACATGTTATAATAATACAATACAATATTTCAAAACACAATACATATGTATACATATATATTACAAACCTCACACATGTTATATTTATACAATACAATATTTCAGTACATAAATATGAGTCCCTATACAGTACTTTACCCTTGAAATACAAAGGGTGGGAAGGTGGTGCTGACATCGAGATCTCCATCAGTAACGCCATTCCCTGTTGCATCTCATTTCTTTTTATCTGAACATAACATCACAATAATAGTGAGAACAAAGGTTCCCAGTAGATTTCACATTAATAAAATATAATGGGAAAAATAAGAGTTATGTTAAGCTATATAAACTATAGAAAATATTAAGATTTGAAAATAAAATCATCACTTCAGTTGATGCATAATTAACATACCATATATGCACTGAAAATTCACTCTCTTTTTAAAAAAATGCTCAGCCATATCACAGTTCTCAATTCACTCATTTGCTATACGTATAGTGATCGATCGACTATAGTCACAATAAGTGATCAGGTAATGTGAGTTCATCATCCATCTGCCTCCTTACATTACCTCTGTCACCCGGTTGGAGCGGCCCTCCCTTGACTCACTCAGGCTAATAGGGCATCCCCTACTTGGTACCGTCTCAATCTATACAACCCGCTGATATTCATCCATATATATAAATGTATATATATAAATGTATATTCATCAAATGCACTATATATTTATCAAGCAACTCGCCATTAGTTTTACACTTGCCATTTAATCACTTTCATAATATTATGCATCATTTTTATACCAAATGATTAATAATCATTCATCACATACCAATATCCAATATGATTAATTTTAAATCAAATAAAGAAAAAGAGCAATTTGTGATGCTAAAATCATCATTTTAAAAGTATTTTTCTTGGATATATGTTTCCTAAAAATATTTCAACATATAAGATTATTTTTGGGTAGAAACAGGTAACAAATATGATAATCCAGCACCCAACACGGCCTAGCCATGTTCAAGACATGGCCATGCTTGAAAAATACTTCAAACATACTCAAAACAGCCCCGAACACAGCTTACCCATGCTAAGGCAACATAGAATACGGCCTAGCCATGTTTTGTGACATTTCCTTACTTATTTAACCATATCTCCTTCATATGAACTCTAATTGATGTGATTTCAAATCCTATAAAACTATAAGACAATTATCTACAACATTCTAGTTTAGCATATCTTCAGATTCCTTACAGATTATTTCCATAAAATTAAAAACAAAAATACTTATTTTACCAATCTGAATTCTAGACTAATTCTGACCTCTGCTCATTTAATAAGCCATATCTCTCTCATATTGACTCCAATTGAGGTGATGGTAAAGCCTCTAAAAAGCTAAGACAATTATCTACAACGTATATGTTTATCATTTCTTTAAATTCCTTATGGATTATTTCCAAAAAATTAAAGACAAAAATGATTATTTTTACTATCCTAGATTCTGACCTCTGCTCAATTAATTAGCAATATCGCACTCATATGAACTCCAAATTAAATAATTTTAGAGCCTATAGATTCGTGAGACATTTATCTAAAATTCATTTGTTGACACTTTCTTTAAAATCCTTGCCAACTTTTTTCCATAATTCCAATAAAAGATGCTTCCTAAATTATTCCGATATTCAATTTAGACTAACTTCTCCCTTGTTTTTCTTTTATGTAATCCCATGCACCCATATGCATATCCTTACAACAAAAATATAATTCCACATAAATATTCAGACCACATGTTATTCAAAATCACATCTAAACAAATCTAAAAGTATATATATAATTTTGTACAAAATTTATTAGAAGATGTTAAACCTACCTCAAACAAATCCTTAAATTTGATGCTTGATTTCCCTTTCCTCTTCATTCTCCTTCTTCTTCCTCTTTCTCTTCTTCTTCTTCTTTCTCTTCTTCTTCTTCCCTTTCTCTTCTTCTTCTTCCTCTTCCTTTTCCTCCTCTTTCTTTTCCCTCATCTTTCTTTTCCTCTCCTTTTTTTCTTTCTCTTCCTTACCGACACCCCTTTCTCTCCGTCATAATTATTACTCATTTTTCCTCACCTACCTCCCTTATAATAATTAAAAAATTTCCTACCTACCACCCAATATTTACAAATTTGCCATCTTCCATTATTTACAAAACTGTCATCTCAAAGTATTTACAAAACTGCCATCTTAAAGAATTTACATAAATGCCATCTCAAGAAATTTACATAAATGCCATTTCAAGTAAATTACATAAATGCCATTTTAACAATCCTAAGATCTTATTTGATTGAGTAAAATTGTAAAATAATTTAATCCTCCCTTGAGATCCAATATGCTTTCTCTTCTCTGGAAGAAATAAATTCCAATTAGAAACATAAGGAAAAATCGGGGATGTTACATATATACATATATATATTTGTAAAATCCCATGAATTCATTACCTCTTTACTTCTAACTATTTAATTTATAATATCATTCAATTAAATTAACCAAGCATAATTAAATTTTATAGTATACCATTAACATTCATACAATTTTAGGTTTACATACACATCATTAATTAAAAAGTCTGTACAAAAGTATAACACATATAGGTCTACATCTTATTCATCCATGTTGATCAGTTTCGGGGATACAGGTGCGGATGATTGCACCTTCACCAGGATCTTAGTCAACTCGACCCAACGTACGCTAAAAGCTGGTCATAGAGAAAATCTGCATATTTAGTCTTTTGAACATGATATGGAAATATAGTGAGAATTAAATCCTAGTAGGTTCAACAATAAATCATTAATTATCATCAATATAGCTCATCATGTCATGTTCATTTGTATAAGCTACAACAAATGTTTTAGGTCACATGAATGCACTTTATCTATGCACATGAAAATCGTACAGTAATGACATGTATGGCACGAATAACTATTTTCAGAATATCATATGATGGCTATCAACTTATTTTCATATCAAGCTATCCCTATCAGGGTGAGTACTTTCTACTCTTCAATACAGGCTTTCTAGCATTTTCTGACATGTTACACTTTCTCTTTCTTTTCTCATTATCATAATCATAACCGTGAGTAGGGCATCCCCTACTAGTGCACCACACAGACCACTCTGTGACCGTGCTCATCTCTTTTCTTTTCTTTTCTTTCCACATTAATAGCTAAAAATATGATTTCAATAACAAGTATGTTCATTATACTCACATGCCATAATTTATCATCAAAGCATAATCATTACCAAAAATCATTAGAAAAATGCAATCATGCCATGATCATAATCATGGTCGAATATCACTTTATAAATATTTCTATGTCATAATTACACACTTAAGATAGTAAGGAGTTCATGCAATGGCAATGGCAATGGCTAGGGTATACACTAGCCATGTATTATTTTTATTTATAAGATTATTCTTCTTTCTTAAATATTATTTTCATCTTTTCATTTTCTTTATGCTTGACCTATAGTCACTTTTCTCCTACTTATATCATTTCCAATTAATGTTCTCACAAATTTTATAGGGCATTCTTCTCCAATTTGATTTTTATTATTGCCCTATAGTTAATGAGGTTCATTTAAGGTAGAAAAATATTGAAAATAAGTTTTACCAGTTCCCAACATGCCCTAGCAGTGTCCTGTAACACGGCCTGACCATTTCCTATAATACAACCATGCTCTAGGCTTCAAAAAGCCTTTAGCTGCACTAAAAACGGCCTAGCCATGTCCTAGAACACAGCCATGCTCTGTGTCATGTGTTGTCCCCTGATGAAGGTTTTCATCTAGCCTGACCTTCTCTCACTAATCAGAGTATAAATCTCTCATTTTAACTTTGATTGAGGTGATCTTGGTGTCCATTTAAAGTTAAGACAATCCTCTAAAACTATTATGTTTTAATATTTTAGTGAGTTCGTAAGGAATCGTGTTGTTATTACTCCCTCAAATTCAATGTTATTTCTTTCCAATTAGGTTCTGACCTCAACTTACCAATTTGACCATATCTCCCTCCTATGGATTCTAAATAGAGTGATTCTAGTGGATAAAAATCCGTGACAAATATATATATATATATATATATATATATATATATTATGTAAATAATTTCCTTTTATTTACTACAAATTGTGCCCAAAAATTCAAACATAGAAGCTTACCTAACAGATTATTCCCTAGTTAGCTAGTTTATGATCACTACTTACTAATCTAACCATATCCACCTCATATGGAATCCAAAATGTGTTATTCCATTGGCTAAACATCTGTGAGACATATATCTACATTTTTTATGTTTACCATTTTGTTTTATTCCTAACTGATTCTTCCCAGAATTTTAAAAATAGAAGCTTCCCTAGTTACTCCAAAATCCAATTTCAAACCAAACCTTTCCTAAGGTTCTAGTAAATCCTTTTATTGCATCATTTTCTATTTTCTTTTTAATTTATATCTAACCATAAGATTGCTCATTTCAACATTTTAATTAGATTCCTTACACTTAATTTAACATATTCCATTATCTACGTATGAAGAAAATAGAAATCAAATCATGTATTATTAAGGGTGTTTCCCAATAGAAATTTCTCATATTCTTCTTCTAAGTGTTTAAGGACATACTCATTTTATAAATCTAATCATATTCCATAAATTTTTCACCACATTTAAATATACATAACAGTAGCATAAAACCCCTAAAATTTTGTCACCCAAAGCCATATCTATGCAGAACTTTCCACACCAACTAAAGTATTCAAAACATCCATTACATGCAAGATCAACATGTAACATAATATAGCAACATCCATGGCCAATCATCAAAGTAGAAAATATTATAAATTTCATCAAAGTTCTAAGATCAAAATCCCATATAAATCTTACAAATTTCCAAGATTTTCTTCAAAAAGAGATATTATTAAACCTACCTAAAAATCTCCCAAGTTCACTTAGTGAATTCTTTTTCTCGTTTCCTCTTATAGGATGTAGCACGATTTTCCCTTCCTTTAGCTTTTCCAGCTGCTTGAATAAGAGAGAGGGGTGAGTTTTAAGGCATAAGGATGAAGAGAAAAAATGGATTTAAGTGGAAATTAAGCTAACTTACTTGGAGTAGTTAGTTCTCTAGACTTCTCTTTCCTCTTTTCTCCTAATCTTTCTCTCATTTCCTCATTGTACCTTGCTTTTTCTTCTCTCCTTCACTTGGAAGAAATTATAATGTTATAAGGGTGGTTTTTTGCTTAAATAAATTATCAAGTGGTTCACCTCTCATAATCATGGGTCTACCTCATCATAATTAGGATACACTTGGTAGCATTTTAGGGGAAGACAACTCATATTCTTGTCTTCCTCTCCCTTAGTCAAGAAATGCATAGCAAAAGGAAATTTGTATTTAAAAATCATGATAAAATATTCTCAAAACAAGGGGCAAGGTCTCCTTAATTTAGGGATTCATTTCCTTTTTCTTTTGTCTCACTCAAGTATGATAGATTTGCCTTTTTAAGTGGCAATTTTTAGCCCTTGAGTCTCTTTTGCTTGGCTAAAATTTTTGTGTAGGATAGGGATGCTTTTTCCTAATGCCAGGTATTATTACCTACTATATCATCACATGGCTTGCTAAAATTACGAGTGTAAGATATAGATATTTTGTCATAATGGCATGTATTATTACCTACTATTTCATCACATGGCTTGCTAAAATTATGAGTGTAGGATATAGATGTTTTGTTCTAATGCCATGTGACTTAATCTTGATTATTATTACATTACTATTTTATCACACGGTTATTATTTTTCCCTATTAGATTTGGGCTCATTCTTTCCCATTTCCTTTGCTTTGGCTGAAATTCTAACTCTCATGGAAAGCTTGGTCACATTTTCATGATTTTTGGGCTATCGGTCCAACTTCTGTATCCTAGTCCAAGTCTATGTTATATCTCTTGGTTGGGCTATCCAATTGGCTTGATAAAAACTTAGGAACTCTAGCTCTTGAATTAGAAAAAATTACCCTAATCCAATTTTCTTGAAATTTTAAGACCTTTACTTACTTCCAAAAATTTATCTTCCTTACCCAAGAATTTTGCCTCTCTTTAGGATGTTATTTCTAATTTTTTCTATTAGGTTTTCTCTCTTTACCTATTCCCTTAATGTTAGAAATATTTTCTATGCATACACATAAGGTGAAGAATTTCTAAGGCTTATATTTTCTTAGATGTCTAAAAATTCTTTAATAAGTTTTATTTCCTTAATTAAATATTTTTATACCTTTATTAATAAAAGAAACAAAATTAGGGATGTTACATTTCTCTCCCCCTAAAAGAAATTCTGTACTCAAAATTTTGAAAATTACTTAATAAGAAGAATTTCGGATATTTCTTCCTCATAACTTCTTCCAGCTCCCAAGTTGATTCTTCTCGAGTCAAACTTTCTCATAACACCTTAACCAGGGGAATGGTTTTACTCCTCAATTGCTTCATGTTGGTGTCCAAAATGGATGTCGGTACTAGCTGGTATGTCATGTTATTCTTTATTTGGATTGATTCATCTTGTATCACATGTGAAGAATCTAGAAGATACTTTCGGAGTTGTGACACATGGAAACAATTATGCAGGTTTGAAAAATTATGTGGGAGGGCAACTTGATATATTGCGTCCCCACTTTCCGCAAAATTTGGTAGGGTGCCAAAAATTACGGACTCAGCTTTCGAGTCTAGAGAGACCTACCAAATCCAATTGTCGGGGAAACCTTAAGAAATACATGGTCTTCTTCCTCATATTCTAGAGGTCTATGTCTCTTATCATAGTAACTCTTTTTTCGACTTTGAGCTGTAAGTATTTTGTCTCGTATCATCCTGATTTGCTCAATGGTTTATTGAACTAGGTCAGGATTAAGCAAGTTCTTTTCTCCTACCTAAAACCAACATAGTAGAGATCAGCAATTCCCACTATAACAACTCCATTTATGTAAAAAAAAATTTCTATATTTGTAAAATTCCATGAAGTTATTACCTTATTACAATTTAACTCAAAATAACATTTATTTAATTTATACAATACTGAGTTTACATACACATCATTAATTTACAAACATCTGTACAAAAGTATAACATATACATATTAGCTCTAATCATCCACGTAGACTACTTTTGGGAACACTAGTGTGGGTGACGGCACCTCCACCGGAATCTTAGTCACGTCTATTACAGATATATCCGATGTAATCGATAGTTGCCCAAGGTAGGGCAGTTCGATCCAACGTATAGCAATAATAAATGTCATGGAGAATAGCTACATAGTTAATCTTCTGAACATGATATGGAAAAATAGTGAGAATTAAATCCCATTAGGTTCAACAATAAATCATAACCAATATAATTCATCATGTCATGTTCATATGTAAAAGCTACAGCAAATACCTTAGGTCACATGAATGCACTTTATCTATGCACATAAAAATCGTACAGTAATAACATGTATGGCAGGATTAACTATTTTCATAATATTATATGATGACTATCAATTTATTCTCATATTAAGCTACCTCGGTCAGGGTGAGTATTTTCTACTCTCTGGTTTGGGCTTTTCTCGCTCCGTCTGACATGGCACACTTTCTCTTCCTTTTTTCATTAACATAATCACAATCGTTGGTAGGGCGTCCCCTACTGGTCCACCACACGGATTGCCATGTGACCATGCTCATTTCTTTTCTTTTCACAATAATAGCAAAAAATATGATTTCAATAACAAGTATGTTCATTAAACTCACATCAAAATATAATTATTACCAAAAAATCATTGGTAATCATGCCATGAACATAATCGTTTCAAATATCATTTTATAAAATATTTCCATGTTAAAATTACACACTTAAGATGGTAAGAAGTTCATGCAATGGCAATGATTATGGCATATACTAGTCATTTATTATTTTCATTTATAAGATTCTTCTTTTTTTTAAATATTATTTTTATCTCTTTATTTTCTTGATGCAGATTTTCATCTTATCTGACCTTCTCTTACTAATAAGAGTATAACTCCCTCATTTTAACTCTCATTTAGGTGATCTTAATGTCAATTTAAAGATAAAACAATTATCTAAAACTAGTATGTTGAACAGTTTAGGAAAATATCAAAGATTCTTAGTGATATTACTCCCTCAAATGATAGGTTATTCCTTCTCGGGTAGATTCTGATCTCTACTTACTAATATGTCCATATCTCTCTCATAAGAATTCCAAATTGAGTGATTCCAGTGGCTACAATTTCGTGACACATATGTCTATAATTTTTATGTTAACTAGTTATTTTAATTCCCTACAAAAAGTTCTAAAAAATTCAAACACAGAAGCTTTCCTCATAGATTCTTCCCTGATTAATCATTTTCTGCTCACTGCCTACTAATCAGGCCATATCTACTTCATATGAACTCCAAATTAAGTGATTGCAGTGTCTAAAAGTCCGCGAGACATAGCTCTACAATGTTTATGATAACCATTTATTTTAATTCCTTATCGATTCTTCCCAGAATTATAAAAATAGAAGCGTAAAATTTTGCCACCGATAGCCATACCTATGTAGAACTATCTACACTAGCCTAAGTATTCAAACATACATCAAATGCAAGATTAATATGTAACATGATAAAGCAACATCCATGATCAATAATCAAAGTTCTAAGATCAAAATCCCATATAAATGTTACAAATTTCAAAACCTTTCAAAAAGAAATATTGTTAAACCAACATAAGGATCTCCCTAACTCACTTAGTGAATTCGTTTTCTTGTTTCCTCTTGAAGGAAGTAGTAAGATTCCTCCCTTCCCTTAGCTCTTCTAGCAGCTTGAGTACTTAGTCCTCTAGACTTCTCCTTTTTCTTCCTTCCTTTCTTCTCCCCTCTTTCTCTCCTTTCCTCACTCTACCTTACTTCTATTTTTCCTTTCCCTCACTTGGATGAAATTATAATGTTATAAGGGTGGGTTTTGCTTAAATAGACTATCAAATAATTCAACTTTCATGATCATGGGTCTACCTTATCACAATTAGGATGCACTTGGTTGATTTTTGGAAAACAAACAACTCATGTTCTTGTCTTCCTCTTCCTTAGTCAAGATATGCATAGAAAAAGGAGATTTGTATTTTGAAAATTATGATAATATGTTCTTAAGACAAGGGACAAGGTCCCTTTGATTTAGGGATTCATTTCCTTTTTCTTTTGTCTTAATCAATTATGATAGGTTTTCCTTTCTAAGTGGCAAGTTTCTAGCCCTTGAATCTCTCTTACTTGGATGAAATTATTTTTGTAAGATAGGAATGTTTTGTCCTAATGCCGTGTATGATGATACTACTTACTAAAATTATGAGTGTAGGATATAGATATTTTGTTCTAATGCCTTATATTATCATACCACTTGCTAAATTTTTGTCTTAATGCCATGTAACCTAATCTTTATTATTATTACACTATTATTTCATCACATGATTTATTTTCTTTTTATTTTTCCTGTAGGATTTGGGCTCATTCCTACCCATTTCCTTTTCTTTGGATAAAATACTACCTTTCTTCGAGGGCTTGGTCACATTTTCATAATTTTTTGGCTATCGGTCCAACTTCTATATCCTAGTCCAAATCTTTGTTTTATTTCTTGCTTAAGTTATCCAATGGGATTGCTAGAAACTTATGTGAAGTGGAAAAACTCTATATGAAGTATCTATAGGTGAAAGCCCAATTTATGGGTAGAGATGTTAAACTTAGAAATTTCTAACTCTTGAATTAAGAAAAATTACCCTAATCCAATCTTCTTAAAATTTTAAGACCTCTACTTACTTCACAAAAATTTATCTTCCTTACCAAAGAATTTCGCCTATCTTTAGTAAGTTATTTCTAATTTTTCCTATTAGGTTTTCTCTTTTTACTTTTTCCCTTAATGTTAGAAACATTTTCTATGCATACACATAAGGTGAAGAATTTCTACGGATTATATTTCCTTAGATATCTAAAAATAGTCTAATAACTTTTATTTCCTTAGTTAAATATTTATGTATCTTTAAAGAAACAAAATTAGGGATGTTACATTAAATATTTGTGTACCTTTATTAATAAAAGAAACAAAATTAAGGATGTTACACCTACTATATAAAACTTCGTATGGGGCCATCTTAATACTAGAGTGATAACTATTATAAGCAAACACTACTAAAGGTAGGTACTTATCCCATCATTTACCTTGGTCTATCACATAGGCTATCAACATATTTTCTAGGGTTTGATTGGTCTGTTCTATCTGCCCGTCAGTTTGAGGATGGTAGGCAATACTAAACTGTAACTAGGTTCCTAAAGCTTTCTGCAACGCCTTCTAAAACCTCGACATAAACCTCAGATCTCTATCAGAAACGATATTTAAGGAAATTTCATGTAGTCTTACTATTTCCTAGACGTACAACTAACCTAATTTATCTAGTGAATAGTTAATCTTTATGGGAAAAAACTGAGCAAATTTAGTTAATCTATCTACTATTACCTAGATAGAGTAATGTCTAACTGAAGTATTTGGTAAGCCCACCAAAAAGTCCATCAAAATACTGTTCCATTTCCATTTAGGGATTTCAAGAGGTTGTAGAAATCTCGCTAGCTTTTGATGCTCTACCTTCATTTTTTGACAAATTAAACATTTCACCACAAACTCAGCAATGCCTTTTTTCATCCTTGGCCACTAGTACATCCTCTTTAAGTCATGATACATTTTAGTGGATCCAGGATGAATTGTGTACTTACTCTGAAGTGCTTCCTATAGGATCTTAGTCCTCAACTTTTGTTCTTAAGCGACACAAACCCTTCCTTGATACATAATTACTCCATCTTTCGAGATAGAAAAATTATCTTGATCTTTATGATCTTGTAAGTATTGGTCGGGAGCTTAAGCCACTTTAATATGGTCTCTAAGTTCACACTCTATACTCAACCCATTGATAATTAGGGTCTTTGGAGTAAGAGTAGTGTCCAACTTCAAATTTTGAAACTCCTTTAACATCTACATCTCATACACCATCATCTGACCTATGTAGAGAGATTTTCGACTCAAGGCATCAACTATAACATTTGCTTGTCCTGAATGATACTTTATCTCAAACTTGTAGTCATTGAAGAATTCTACCCATCTTCGTTGCCTCATATTTAACTCCTTCTGATAAAAAAGGTACTTAAGACTCTTGTTATTATAATGCCCACAATTTATGAGTAAGTGAAACAAACTTTTTTTATATTTTCCGCATTTAGATATTTTTCATAACATGCATAACACTATTCTTTGTCATAGAAATAAATACATATAGGTTCTCTCATGTATATACATTATACAGACTAAATTACAAATGTCAAAGTAATAACAGAAGTAGGGATCCTTCTTGTGGTATTCAGAGCACACTCTAGAATACAAACATAGTATAATTCAAAACAGTGAACCTTGAAAGCAACATAGACTTACCTAGAGAATATCTCACCTAACTGATCGCCTATCTGTAGTATCAGACTTTGTATTCTTATTCGAAAAATGTGAAAATATCGTGTAATGAGTTTGACAACTCAATGAGCAGATAATACCTCCTATGACCTCTTAGGTCAGCATATGGATGTACTCATGTTTTAAAGTTTGTCACATAGAAAATACAGTTCAGAAGTACATCCATATGCGATCCGTATTTTAAATATTCTCAAAGAAAAGGATATTCAGATATTTAAATCATATTCAGCATGGTATGATCATTAAAAAAATGTTGTTATGCTCAGCTGTATAAACTATAGTAAAAGAATTAGCTTTTCATATAAAGTTATAATTTTTAAGATGACATACCTTATTCGGTGATCTGGTCAACCCAATTTAAAATGACTTGCCTTATTCGGCGATTTGGTCAACCCACGCACTCATTTGCTATACGCATAGTGACCGATCGACTATAGTCACAATAGTGAATAACGAATGTGAGTTCATCACCCATCTGCCTTCGCCATGAGCTTTACGCTTGCTATTCAATAATAATAAGTAATTTTATAGTTTTACAAATCAATGCCTTATGCACATAATATTCACTTTATCAAATAATGATAAATACATTTAGAATCACATATACATGCCCTTTCTCAAGGCAGTCATATAACTTTATAAATCAATATCACATGCATAAATATTAATTTCATCGTTTAATGAGAAATACATGTGAAATCAGATATACCATGAGTTCAGAAATCCATTTCTCAAAACTATACTCTTCTTGAACTATAATCAAAATTGTAAGCAATTTAATTAATTTTAATGCATTTCAGAAACATATAAAAAGTGTAAATATCTTATAAATATAGTCAAATACACGTTTAAAGATCAAGAAGAGTATATGGCAAGTCATAGAAATAATTATCCACTCACAGGTCAAGGCTCTAGGTTGGACAGCCTTGAATGTAATTTTTTAAGTCAAATCTGATCAAATGAATCTCAAAATCGAGTCTGGAGGATCCAAAAACCTAAGAAATGACTCCGAAAACATGGTCACTGTTCACGCCAGTCAAAAATTACTATTAATGAAGAATAAAAAGTTGTCAGATGACTGAAAAATTTCATATCCCAAGGTTTATCTAGCTTCTGAATCCATCTACGGTGTCAGATTTTCAATTTGAGATACCTAAGTAGAAGTTTCATAACTTACCAACAACAACAACAACAACAACTAAGCCTTTTCCCACTAGGTGGGGTCAGCTACATGGATCAAACGGCGCCATAGTGGCCTATCATGGATGAGAACAATAGATAAGTTATTAACTATTAAATCGTTTTTAATAATTTCACTTATTATTTTCTTTGGCCTCCTTCTATCTCTATTTATTGGACTATTCTCTATCCGATCAACTCTTCTCACTAGGGCTTCTGCAGGTCTTCTCCACACATGGCCAAACCACCTTAAGCGGGATTCAACCATCTTCTCCACAATAGGTGCTATCCCAACTTTCTCTCTAATGCACTCATTTCTAATCATATCTCTTCTGGTGTGTCCACACATCCAACGCAACATTCTCATCTCTGCAACGTTGAGTTTATCTTCATGTTGTCTTTTAACCGCCCAACATTTTCTTAAAATTTTCTTACATTTGCTTAAAATTTTCTACTTTCGATCTGTGGTGATTCTGTGGATGATTTGAAAAATTGTTCGATCAAAATTGTAATATTCTCTGTCCTAAATTTAGTGGTATCCTTAATTTTGAGATCGAAAGCCAATAAACACCCCAGATCTAGGGAGAAAAATAGATGTTACTATTCATACTATTTATACTATTACGGAATTGATTTTTGAACCTCACTTCTGTCTCCTTCTCCCCTTTTTCTTTCCTTTTATTTATTTATTTATTATTATTTAATAATTAAATATTTAAAATTTATTATTATTATTATTATATACATATAAATACTATTTTTTATCCTAAAATATCTCAAAAATTTCTAAAACTTCACATTCTTATAAAACTTTAGTTGAACTCTTAAATCATGACTTTTCTTGATAAAAATTTTAATAAAAATCACAAAATAAAATATCTTTATGTATAATAAAAGAAAGAATATTTCTAAAAATAAAACAAAAATTTATTTGAGGAAAATGTAATTATTTTAGGCACAATAGAAATCATTTTATTTAAAAATATATTTGTTTATAGCAAAACATTATTTTTACAAAAAATTACGGGATATTACATTCTTCCCCCCTCAAGAAATTTGGTCCCTGAATTTCAAACTATCCTATCATATGTAAGAAATGAAGTCAATGCATAATTTAGAGTTACCAACCATATTACTCAAATAATTGGGGATATTTTTTTTATATCCTATTTACTTTCTAGAAAATCTCTTCACTTGTGTGTTTTTGTCATATAACCTTAACTATAGGGATTTCCTTCAACCATAATTTCTCTACTTTTCGATCAATAATAAACATCGAATTTTCTTCATGATTAAGCCAAATTCTTGTCCAATTGAATTTCTTAGAATTAGATTACATGAAAAGTATCTGATAGGTACGTCTTTAGCATTAATGCAAGAAAGATTGTACCAACATCACTTAATCTTGATGGCAAAGTTAGGCGATTCATACTATGCAGACTTTGTTTAAGATTTCAAAAGAGCCTATATATTACAGTTTAACATTTTTCTTCTTTCTAAACCCTATTACCTCTTTCATGGGCGAGTCCTTCAAGAATATTTGGTCACCAACTGATAATTTCTAGTGCTCAACATTCATGGTCCTTATAGACTTTTTGGTCTGTATCGAGTTGCTTGTATTATTTTTCTAATCAATTTCACTTTATCAACAATATTTTACCATAAATCTGATTCTATTGAGTCATCTAACAGAAAGTTTGTAACACCTTTTTCATAAGGCTTTAAGTCATCCAATAACACTTTATTATAGGAAAATTATACTAAGGGATCTCCCTCCAAATTCGAAGACATACGCTTGAAGCATACTCTCTAAATTAACATCATCCATTTAGGTTAGTCATATTCTATCTATTTCATGATATTCCAAATTAAATTCCAAAAACTTAACCTTATTCAACTCATCCACCTATTAGGAGTCCTATGATGTTTAATGTAAAATCTCAAATAGTTCCATTTGTTTGTTGGCCTGATAATTACTGATATGGGCAAGTTTAACTAAGGATAAATGATTTTCTCCAAAATTTCATCAAAATTATATAAAGATACCTAAAGCATAACTTCTAATGTATAAACACATCATTTAGATTTACTATCAGCTATACTATAATCTAACTAAAATCCTAAACTCCCTTATTAGCTCTCTTGAAACAATATATTCAATTTTTACTTGCTGACATACTAAACAACGAAAAATATTTCACTTTTATTTTCTTTTTACCATTATATTAGTACAATTCTTTTATATCTTAGTATATCCTTATTGCCTCAGGTTATCCATATTCACAATCTATAGCTTCCTTTGAAATCTTCTTTCTCAACAATTGTTCATACGTGAATTTCCAATCTTAATATAATTCACATCCTAGGTACTACACTCAACTTAGCATGGTATAAACCCTTAACACAAATACCTTGATCACTTTACATTATTTTTGAACATGGTTCTCAAATTATTCTCCTTTCTCTTCTCAACCACATTAGGTAAACTTAGGTGTTCTTCATACCTTAATACTCAATCAATATTTATTGTAAACTAATTATTCTTTCTAATTTGCACATAATCTGTCAAGTTACACAGTTATACATACTTGATATTAAGATTTTTTTTAAAATACGTTCTTTGTTAGATAAATTCTTTCAAAATCTCCATACTTTAAAATACTAACCACTTGGACACCATAATAGCTGAGTTTCAAAGAAAAGAAATTAACTTTTCTTGTAATGAGGGAAAAGAACTTTTTATTTAATGCCAAACATTAATAAGGGAGAATGCAGTAGAACATACGAAAAGCATAATAAAGAACAGTGCTAAAAGATAAAGTCAAAAATTTGGATAAAGCATTGAAAGAAAATTAAATTCAGTGGCCGTAATTCTTGAAAATCTATAAACAAAATCTAGCTTTTATTTCAGCAAAAATCAGTGGCCGCAAGTTTTGAATATATGTGTCAAAATTTACTTTAAAGCTGTTGGTATTTGATGGAAAAGAAACATTTCTGAGCTTATAAAAGTCTGTGAAAAACAAAGAATACATAATTATCTAGTAGGATGCAGTTGATTGCTTCAAAATAGATGTAATCAATCAACTGTAAAATAGATCAGTCCAAACTAAAAATTCTCAAAATAGGTAGTCGACTTAATAATACCGATAGTTGACTGGAAAGAACATTAGGAAAATAAAATAAACCATTTGATTGTCCCTCTTCAACAATTAACTTGTTTGCATTTTCACTCTTTTTTTTTACAATTACGCCTATCACTTACAGTTTTTCTATAAGAATCAAGACATCAATGCTTCAACAAGGACAACAAGGAAAAGACAATTTCTGGTGATATCTTAATCTTATTCTCTTTATATGCTTAACATGGGTCACAGCCACAACTATTGTACATATGCATGTGTGCTGTCATTTTTGAAAATTTTTACCTTCAATTTAGCTTATATCTACCAATCACTCACATAGCTGTTCTAATAATGCTTGGTTTATTCGTATAGCTATTATAAGTATGTCCTTCTCTGAGTTCTATAAATGCTCACGTTAGTATCTTTACCTTTAAACTAATTAGAGATCTACAATCAAAATTTTGGGATATATAAACTCATCCGGGTAAAAGAAAATTTAATAGCCCAAAACACACACACACTCGGGATTCAAGAGAATAAAATAATGGATTGCGTTCAGGTTAATCTTGTGCATGACTATGATCTTTCAAAAATTTTCTTGAATATATTTTAAAGTTATGAGGCAAACGTTTGGTAAGCCTAACACTCACTACATTATTGATTGTTGTTTTTTTTGTCTTTAAGGATTATTTTGCTTGAGGACAAGCAAAAAGTTGAGTGTGGGGGTATTTGATGTGATCTTAATTAAGCATGATATTAATACCTTTAAACTTACTTTTTGTTTGTTTAAGTAAAATATAATTAGGAATTAGTTTAGTTTTGTGTTTTGTGTTGTAGGAACAAAGGATGAAGAAAAGAGAAGAAAAAGATAAGAAATTCATGGAAAAATGCTACATTGCAGGGATTCCAGATCTTTCAGCACTGTTTGGAGCATATCTCCTTCCTATGCACTCCAATCAAAGTAATTTAAGTGACTGTGAAACGATAACACAATCATCTACAACTTTTATGTTGAACACTTGGTCAAATTCAGGAGATTTCATAGCGTTACAGAGCTTGTAAATCAGAATCACAATGCAGCAAGATGAATTATGACCTTTGGTCACTAATTTTCTCATATCTCCTTCAATTCAGATCCAATTAAGGCGATTAAAGTGGTTATAGAAAGAACAGACATAGAGCTACAACTTTCGTGTTGAGCACTTTTGCAAATTCTGGAATTTGCTAGGCGTCGCGGCGCTGCGTCATTGCAGGTCCGTAACGCCCGGCGCCCTAGTAGAGCGCCGCGGCGCCGCCGCTATACAGGTCGTTAAAATCACGATTTTTAGGGTTTTTTGACTCGAATTGAAGCCTGATGGGCTGGGATTTGACCTAGATACAATCCTACTTCGATTAGGAGGAGTTAAACTATAAAAAGAGAGGAAAGCAAGCAGATAATTCATCCAATCCTTCATCCAAGTTCTGAGTTACATTCTTCAATTCTTCTTTTGATTTTCTTATGGCCCTGCGTTGCTAGTTCTTTTTAGTTGGTTGAGGTAGATTGAAACCTCAAGGGATTTTCATACATTGTGAGATTTGGATTTGATTTTATTGTTTCAATTTGAATTGAGTATTGATTATTCATCTGTTCTTCTTCTTAATGATTATTCATATGATTGCTAGGAGGCCTACTAGTATATTGTCTGTCTTAATCTATCGCACTGTCGTAGGTACACCCAAATTGATACCTTACCTCAAAACTAAACTGTAGTAGTAGGAGTAAGGGTCGATCCCACAGAGACTGGTATTACCTTATGTGATTGAAAAAGTGGGGAATTGATAATTGTAAATAAAATCAAGTAGACAATAATGAAAGTAATTAAGAGAAAGTAATTAATGATAAAAACGTTGGTTTCGATTGATATCCACCGTCAAGGGATTACATTGATCATTGACAACATAATCAATCTGTAATTGAATATCTATCATTGGGGTTCTAACCCTGTTTCTTCTTAAGTCTAGTAAATTAATGACAATCTCACTAATTAAACCCTAATTAACAAGCAATCCTTTAGCACATTGGTAAAACATAACTTGTTAACCGCATGAAGAACTAGAGAAACTGACAGAGCTAAACAAATATAAACACATCGGCTATATCTAATTTAGTTAATCATTCATCATAGGTTCAATGATTTATAATCCAAAATCCTCAAACCTATTTTCCTCATGAATCGCAGAATTGAAAATTTTGTTCAAAACATAATTCAGTGGTAGATTAAGACAGACAATATACTAGTAGGCATCTTAGCAATCATATGAATAATCATTAAGAAGAAGAACAGATGAATAATCAATACTCAATTCAAATTGAAACAATAAAATCAAATCCAAATCTCACAATGTATGAAAATCCCTTGAGGTTTCAATCTACCTCAACCAACTAAAAAGAACTAGCCACGCAGGGCCATAAGAAAATCAAAAGAAGAATTGAAGAATGTAACTCAGAACTTGGATGAAGGATTGGATGAATTATCTACTTGCTTTCCTCTCTTTTTATAGATTAACTCCTCCTAATCGAAGTAGGATTGTATCTAGGTCAAACCTTAGCCCATCGGGCTTCAATTCGAGTCAAAAAACCCTAAAAATCGTGATTTTAACGACCTGTACAGCGGCGGCACCGTGGCGCTACGGACTTGCAATGACGCAGCGCTGTGGAGCCCAGAAAATTCCAGAATTTGCAAACATGCTCCACACAACATTTGTATCTCTATGTCTCTTCTTTCCATAGCCACTGGAATCGTCTTAATTGGATCTGAATTGAAGGAGATATGATAAAATTAGTGACCAAAGATCATAATTCATCTTGCTGCACTGGGATTCTGATTTACAAGCTTTGTAACCCTATGAAATCTCCCGAATTTGACCAATTGTTCAACATAAAAGTTGTAGATGATTGTGTTATAGTTTCACAGTCACTTAAATTATTTTGATTGGAGTTCATAGGAGGGAGATATGCTCAAAACAATGCTGAAAGGTCTAGAATCCCTGCAATGTAGCATTTTTCCATGAATTTCTTATCTTTTTCTTCTCTTTTCTTCATCCTTTGTTCCTACAACACAAAACACAAAACTAAACTAATTCCTAATTATATTTTACTTAAATAAAAAAAGTAAGTTTAAAGGTATTAATATCATGCTTAATTAAGATCACATCAAATACCCCCACACTCAATCTTTTGCTTGTCCTCAAGCAAAATAATCCCTAAACACAAAAAGAAATAACAATAAATAATGTAGTGAGTGTTAGGCTTACCAAATGTTTGCCTCATAACTTTAAAATATATTCAAGAAAAATTTTGAAAGATCATAGTCATGCACAAGATTAACCTGAACGCAATCCATTATTTTATTCTCTTGAATCCCGAGTGTGTGTGTGTTTTGGGCTATTAAATTTTCTTTTACCCGGATGAGTTTATATATCCCAAAATTTTGATTGTAGATCTCTAATTAGTTTAGGATTTCTATATGCTTATTCTTCATGCCACTCTCTACTAATGTAGGCCAAAACTACCTCTATGATCAATATGACGTTTTTTTTTTGCTTGTAACGTGGTATAAGGTAAGATAAAAGATACAAATTTAGGCTCAATCACCCAGCACCACTTGATTAAATATGATCTCTTGAGATTTCCTAAATTTGGGGTGATTTCTCCCCCTACACTCATTTTCTTGTTTCAATTTAATCCATCTTTTTCCTTGGTTCTTATTTTTTTTTTCACAGCATTCGGATTTTTCTTTTATTTCCTTTGCATAATTACTTTTTTTCATAATTCTTTTCTTTTCCTTGCTCCACCCTTCCACCCTTTTGTAAATAAAGCTCTACAAAACAAGTATTCAGAAAAATAATCATGGAGTGAGCGAATAGGATCAAAAATAAGCATCTTATTAGAAATTGGTAACAACATAGAAAGATCCTTACTTGTTTGCTACACTTCTGGTGCTTCCTCTCCTGCTGAAATATTCTCTTCAAATTTGGCGTTTAGGGTACATTCCATAACCTCTTTCTTAGTAGGCTTACTAGTGTCAATTTCCAAGTCATCTTTTTCATTCAGTGCAGAATTTTCTTCCTTTTGCATTAACAATGCTGAGGCTAGACTTTCAATTTTTGAATTTTGAGCCTTTAGCCTGCTGACTGTTGTTGCTAATTGCCCAATTTGATTTGTTAAGCTTTGAATGCTAGCCCTTACCTCTTATTGAAATTGATGAGTATTTTGTGTAAGAGATTTAACAATATCTTCTAAAGGAGTACTTACCTGGAAATTCTGAGATGTATTTTGTCTGGGATAATAGGCCTGTTGGGTATTGTGAGAGTTTGCAAAATTTTGTTTTGCAAGACTATTTTGAGCATTCTCATACCTGAAGTTGAGATGATCCTTCCATCCAGGATTGTACATGTTTGAATCGGAATCATACCTCACTTGTTGTGGTTCATGGAAACCATTAACCATATTTACCTGCTCAAATGGCTCATCATAGAAAGTTGGGTACCCAATAGACGGATGCTCCATGATAGAATGATTTCCATAGAAATTTTCTCTTTGCATATTTTCTACACATTGACGAACAAGAGAGGTTAAATTTGCAAGTTGTTGTTCAAGGGAAGAACTACATACCTCACTAGCATGTCTTAATGGAGACCCTAGCCTAGTGCCAAATTGTTGAAAATTGGCAGCAATATTCAAAGTTATGAACAAAATGAAAAGGAAAAAAATCACAAAAGGTAAATACACACAGTCCCCAACAACGGCGCCAAAATTTGGTGCGCACTATCGCAGGTACACCTAAATTGATACCTTACCTCAAAACTAACCTGTAGTAGTGGGAGTAAGGGTCGATCCCACAGAGACTAGTATTACCTTATGTGATTGAAAAAGGGGGGAATTGATAATTGTAAATAAAATCAAGTAGACAATAATGAAAGTAATTAAGAGAAAGTAATTAATGATAAAGACGTTGGTTTCGGTTGATATCCACCGTCAAGGGATTACATTAATCATTGACAACATAATCAATGTGTAATTGAATATCTATCATTGGGGTTCTAACCCTGTTTCTCCTTAAGTCTAGTAAATTAATGACAATATCACTAATTAAACCTTAATTAACAAGCAATTCTTTAGTACATCGGTAAAACATAACTTGTTAACTGTATGAAGAACTAGAGAAACTGACAGAGCTAAACAAATATAAACACATCGGCTATATCTAATTTAGTTAATCATTCATCATAGGTTTAAAGATTTATAATCCAAAATCCTCAAGCCTATTTGCCTAATGAATAGCAGAATTGAAGACTTTGTTTAAAACACAATTTAGCAGTAGATTAAGACAGACAATATACTAGTAGGCCTCCTAGCAATCATATGAATAATCATTAAGAAGAAGAACAGATGAATAATCAATATTCAACTCAAATTGAAACAATAAAATCAAATCCAAATCTCACAATGTATGAAAATCCCTTGACGTTTCAATCTACCTCAACCAACTAAAAAGAACTAGCCACGCAGGGCCATAAGAAAATCAAAAGAAGAATTGAAGAATGTAACTCAAAACTTCGATGAAGGATTGGATGAATTATCTGCTTGGTTTCCTCTCTTTTTATAGATTAACTCCTCCTAATCGAATTAGGATTATATCTAGGTCAAATCCCAGCCCATCAGGCTTCAATTCGAGTCAAAAAAACCCTAAAATCGTGATTTTAACGACCCGTACAGCGGCAGCGCCGTGACGCTACGGACCTGCAATGACGCAGCACCGCGGTGCCCAGAAAATTTCAGAATTTGCGAAAGTTCTCAACATGAAAGTTGTATCTCTATGTCTCTTCTTTCCATAGGCATTGGAATCATCTTAATTGGATCTGAATTGAAGGAGATATGACAAAATTAGTGACCAAAGGTCATAATTCATCTTACTGCACTGTGATTTTGATTTACAAGCTCTGTAACGCTATGAAATCTCCCAAATTTGACAAGTGTTCAACATAAAAGTTGTAGATAATTGTGTTATAGTTTCAAAGCCACTTAAAATACTTTGATTGGAATTCATAAGAGGGAGATATTCTCAAAACAGTGCTGAAAGGTCTGGAATCCCTGCAATGTAGCATTTTTCCATGAATTTCTTATCTTTTTCTTCTCTTTTCTTCATCCTTTGTTCCTACAACACAAAACACAAAACTAAACTAATTCCTAATTATATTTTACTTAAATCAAACAAAAAGTAAGTTTAAAGGTATTAATATCATGCTTAATTAAGATCACATCAACCTTCATACTCAAAGTTAGGGTGTGTACAGCTATGGAGGGAATCACATTCCATCAATTTCAAAATATTTGTGTCTTTTGTGGTTTCATTCCTAGAAAAGATGGAGAGTATGTGAAAGCAGCACAAAATCTGGGTATGGTGCTGGCTAGGAGAAAGATTTATTTATTAAATGGTGGAGGTAACCGTGGGTTAATGGGGTATGTGGGTACAGTTGCACATGTAGGAAGATGTCAAGTTCAAGGTATTATTCTTATAGCTCTAACTGCATCCAACGTCATAGGAAAGACAATTAGAGAAGAATTTAAGGTAGCTTCCATGCATAAGGGCAAGGCTAGAATAATAAGCAATGTTGATGCCTTTATTGCTTTACCAGGGGGTTTTGGTATTTTAGAAGAGATTTTTCAAATAGTTTCTTGAGCACAACTGAATATGCATCACAAATTGATAGGTTTATTAAATATTAATCACTTCTTTAATGGTCTGTTGTCTTTTCTAAATCAAGTTGTGGAACAAAGGTTTATCCCACATTCAGCACAACGAATTCTTATCTCAGTTTCAAATGCTGAGGAGTTGATTGATGCTTTACAAGTATATATTCATGTACCTGATCCAACTATAGCTCGAATAGATTGGAAGATAGACAACTATCAATAGCACAAGTTAAATTTGGATATTCATATGTAACTGTAGTAGGACATGCCATTGTTGTACCGCTTTTAATTTCTTAGGGTCAACTTGGATACCATCCTTACTAACCATACTTCCTTAGAGTTGGTAAAACTATCTTTAAATGTTGCTTATAATCCTCTGTACTCTCGAAACATGTTAGTATTTTGTTAATAAATATAATAATAAATTTATCCAAGAATAGTTTAAATACTCTATTCATTAAGTCCATGAATGCAGCTGGGGCATTTGTTAAACTAAATGACATCACCAAGAACTCATAATGCCCATGATAAGTCCTAAAAGAAAATTTTCGAATATCCTCTTCCTGTATCCTCAATTAATGATACTCATATCTCAAATCAATTTTTGAAAAAATATTGAGCACCTTGTAACTGGTCAAACATATCATCTATATGAAGTAATCAATTTTTATTCCACATTGTCACCTTATTCAACTGTCTATAATCTATGCATAGTCATAATGATCCATCCCTCTTTTTCATAAATAGGTCTAGAGCACCACAAAGAGAGTACTAGGGCGTATAAATCCCTTGTCTAATAAGTCTTACAACTAATTCTTCAATTCCTTGAGTTTAGTCATTTCCATTCTATATGGGGGTATAGACACTGGTTGGGTTCCAAGAAGTAAATCAATATCCAATTCTATTCTACGTTTCGAGGTAATCTTGGCAATTCCTCAGGAATTATATTAGAAAATTCTCTAACCACAAAACTTGATTTACACTGGTATATTTCATATAAACATCTCCCACCACTGCCAAATATCCTTGGCACCTTTTTGTAATAACTTATAGGCTGCTAAAACAAAGATTAGATTTTTGGATACCTCACTACGGTCTTCTTATATCAAGAAAGAACATTCTCTAAGAATATTGAATTTAATCATCTTCAAATGACATTCTAAAATGGCCTAACATGTTGCCAACCAATCCATTTCTAATATCACATCAAAATCTATAATAACTAGACATTCAGGAAAAATGGATATTATATTCAGAAATGATCATATTTGGCATTTATCTCAATTCTTTAAATTCTCTAGGACACCTATCCCTTTCACTTTCAGGCAGTAATTGACCCATATATACTTCTTAAGATGTCACAATATTCAATAAGCTTTATACTAGAAAATTTAATAGCTTGGAATAGAAAGGAAATTGAAATCCTATAGAATCCCTCAGCAGCATCTGAAGTATAAATATGTCTGGCTCATACCCATACTAAAGGTCCTACTAAAGAATCCTTTACTCCGATAGCCATAGGAAAACCTAATGCTCTGATACCAACTTGTAATGTCCCCAATTTATGAGCAGGTGAAACAAACATTTTTTTATTTTCCGCATTCAGATATTTTTCATAACATGCATAACACTATTCTTGGTTATAGAAATACATACATATAGGTTCTCACATGTATATACATTATAGAGACCAAATTATAAATGTCAAAGTAACAATAGAAGCACAGATCCTGCCTGTGGCATTCAGAGCACACTATAGAATACAAACACAGTATAATTCAAAATTGTGAGTCTTGAAAGCAACGTAGACTCACCCAAAGAATATGTCACCTAACTGATCACCAATGTGCAGTATCAGACTCTGTATTCTTAGCTGAAAGATGTGAAAATATCGTGTAGTGAGTTTGACAACTCAGAGAGCAGATAATACCTCCTATGACCACTTAGGTCAGCATATGGATGTAAACAACTTGTAATGCCACTAATTTACGAGTAGGTGAAACAAACATTTTTTTATATTTTCTGCATTCAGATATTTTTCATAACATTCATAACACTATTCTTTTTCATAGAAATAGATACATATAGGTTCTCTCATGTATATACATTATACAGACCAAATTATAAATGTCAAAGTAACAATAGAAGCAGGGATCCTGATTGTGGCATTCAGAGCACACTCTAAAATACAAACACATTATAATTCAAAACTGTGAGCCTTGAAAGCAACGTAGGCTCACGTAAAGAATATGTCACCTAACTAATCACCTATCTGTAGTATCAGACTCTGTATTCTTATCTAAAAATGTGAAAATATTGTGTAGTGAGTTTGACAGCTCAGTGAACAAATAATACCTCCTATGACCTCTTAGGTCAGCATATAGATGTACTTATGTTTTAAAATTTGCCACATAGAAAATACAATTCAGAAGTACATCCATATGGGACCTGTATTTCAAATATTCTCAAATAAAAGGATATTCTGATATCCAAGTCATATTCAGCATGGTATGATCATTAAACAAATGTTGTTATGCTCAGTTGTATAAACTATAGTAAAATAATAAGCTTTTGAGATAAAGTTATAATTTTTAAAATGACTTACTTCATTCGACGATTTGGTCAACCCAATTTAAAATGACTTGCCTCATTCGGCTATCTAGTCAACCCACACACTCATTTTCTATACGCATAGTGACTAATCAACTACAATCACAATAGTGAATAGGGAATGTGAGTTCATCACCCATCTTCCTCCTTACATTACCACTGTCATAAGCCATACAACCCATTGATATCCATCCATACATATAAATACATACATATATATATATATATATATATATATATATATATATATATATTCATCAAATGCAATGTAAAATTATCAAGCAATTCGCCATGAGCTTTACGCTTGCCATTCAATCATAATCAGTAACTTTATAATTTTTAAAATCAATGCTTTATGTACATAATATTCACTTTATCAAATAATGATAAATACATTTAGAATCACATATACATGTCCTTTCTCGAGGCAATCATATAGGTTTATAAATCAATATCACATGCATAAATATTCATTTGACCATTTAATGAGAAATACATGTGAAATTAGATATACCATGAGTTCAAAAATCCATTTCTCAAAACTATAGTCTTCTTGAACTATAATCAAAATTTTAAGCAATTTAGATAATTTTAATACATTTCATAAACATGTAAAAGTGTAAACATCTTATAAACATAATCAAATACACATTTAATGATCAAGAAAAGTATAGGGTAAGTCATAGAAAGAATTATCCACTCATAGGTCAGGGCTCTAGGTTGGACAGCCCTAAATGTAATTTTTCAAGTCAAATATGATTAAATGGATCTCAAAAATGAGTCCGGAGGGTCCAAAAACTTGTCAGATGATTGAAAAATTTCATATCCTAAGGTTTATCTAGCTCCTGAATCCATCTACGGTGTCAGATTTTCAATTTGAGGTCCCTAAGTAAAAGTTTGAGAACTTACTTTTTTCTAAGATTTTCTACTTCTGATCTGGAGCAATTCTACAGCTGATTTAAAAAATTGTTCAGTCAAAATCGTAGTATTTTCTGTCCTGAATCTAGTGGTACCCTTAGTTTTGAGATCGGAAGCCATTAAATACCCCAGATTTAGAGAGAAAAATGGAGGTTACTATTCACACTATTCATACTATTATGGAATCGATTTTTGAACCTCACTTCTGTCTCCCCCTCCCCTTTTTCTTTTCTTTTATTTATTTATTATTATTTAATAATTAAATATTTAAATTTATTTTTTTTATTTTTTTTATATGCTTGTAAAAACTATTTTTCATCCTAAAATATTATAAAAATTTCTAAAAATTTACATTCTTATAAAACTTTAGTTGAACTCTTAAATCATAACTTTTCTTGATAAAAATTTTAATAAAACATCACAAAATAAAATATCTTTATGTATAATAAAAGAAAGAATATTTCTAAAAATAAAACAAAAATTTATTAGAGGCAAATATAATTATTTTAGGCATAACAGAAATCATTTTATTTAAAAATATATTTATTTATAGCAAAACATTATTATTTTAAAAAAATTACGAGATATTACAGTTACCACAATATACTTCAAATGTCGCTCCATATAAATAGTATTACCAAATCTTTAAGACAAAAACCACCGCTGTCAATTCAAGATCATGGGTTGGATAATTTTCTTCATGCGATCTCAATTACTTAGAGGTGTAAAGAACTACTCTTTTGTCTTACATCAGCATACACCCCAACCCTTTCTTTGAAGCGTCACTATACACTTCAATATGTCTTGTGGGGTCTAGAATAATAAAAATAGGAGGAGTGGTCAATCTTGTCTTAACCTCCTGGAAACTAGCTTCACACTCATCAGTCCATTTGAAAGGACTTCTCTTCCTGGTGAATTTAGTTAATGGCAAGGCTATACGAGAGAAGCCTTGTATAAAACTCTGGTAGTATTGTAACAACTCCATTTTTTTCATATAAACATATATATATTTTTAAAATCCCTTGAAGTCATTACCTCTTTGCTTCTAATTACTTAACTCATAATCACATTTGATTAATTTAACCAAGTATAATTCAAGGTTTACACATCATTGATTAACAACTTTCATAAACAAATCAAACACATATATATCTACATCTTATTCATCCATATTGACTAGTTTTGGGAATACGGGTGTCGGCAGTTGCACCTTCACTGGGATCTTAGCCAACTTGACCACAAACACCTTATAACTTTTTGGGATTTGCCCAACAAAGAGTAATTCGATTCAACGTACACTAAAAGCCAGAGCCATAGAATAATCTACATAACTAGTTTTCTGAACATTATATGGAAATATTGTGAGAATTAAATCCCAATAGGTTTAACAATAAATCATAATCATCATCAATAATGCTTGTCACATCGTGTTCATCTGTATAATTTATAGAAAATAAATTAGGTCACATGAATGCACTTTATCCATGCATATGAAAATCACACAGCAATGACATGTATAGCATGTATAACTATTTTCAAAATATCATATGATGGCTATCACTTATTCTCATATCAAGTTACCCCGGTCAGGGAGAGTAATTTCTACACTTCGGTACAGGCATTTCTCGCTGCGTCCGACAAGGCACACTTCCTCTTTCTTTTCTCATTAGCATAATCATAGCCGTTAGTAGGGCGTCCCCTACTAGTGCACCACACAGAGCGCCATGTGATCGTGCTCGTCTCTTTTCTTTTCACATTAATAGCCAAAAACATGATTTCAATAACAAGTATGTTCATTATACTCACATGCCATAATTTATCATCAAAGCATAATCACTACAAAAAATCATTAGTAAAATAAAATCATGACATGATCATAACCATTTTTGAATATCACTTTATAAAATATTTCCATGTCAAAATTACACAATTAAGATGGTAAGTGTAACATCCCTAATTTCGTTTTATGTATTAATAAAAGTACAAAAGTATTCAAAGTAGCATCCATAATTTCATTTCTTTTATTGATAAAGGTACATAAATATTTAATTAAGGAAATAAAATTTATTAGACAATTTTTAAGGAAATATAATCCTTAGAAATTCTTCACCTTACGTGTCTGTATAAAAATGTTGTAATATTAATGGAATAGGTAAAGAAAGAAAACCTAAAAGGAAATATTAGAAATAAGCATGCTAAAGAAAGTTGAAATTCTTAGGTAAGGAAGATAAATTTTTGTGAAGTAAGTAAAGCTCTTAAAATTTCAAGAAGATCGTATTAGGGTAATTTTTCTTAATTTAAGAACAAAAGTTACTAAGTTTAGTATCCCCACCCATAAATTGGGCTTTCACCTATGGACACTTCATATAGAGTTTTTCTACTTCACATAAATTTTTAGCAAGCCAATAGGATAGCCCAATGAAGAAATAAAACATAGACTTGGACTAGGATATAGAAATTGGACCGGTAGCCCAAAAATCATAAAAATGTGACCAATCCCATTATGAAAGGTAGAATTTTAACCAAAGTAAAGAAAATGGGAAAGAATTAGCCCAAACCCAAGAGGAAAAATAAAAATAAAAATAAAAATAAAATTAAAGTGATGAAATAATGGTGTAATCAAGATTAGGTGACATGACATTAAGACAAAAATTTTGCAAGTGGTATGATAATACAAGCCTTAAGGACAAAACATCTATATCATACACTCATAATTTTAGCAAGTGGTATGATAATACATAACATTAGGACAAAACATTTCTTTCCCACACAAATAATTTCAACCAAATAATGGAGATTGAAGGGCTAGAAATTTGCCACTTAAAAAGGCAAACCTATCTTAATTGATTAAGACAAAAGAAAAAGTAAATGAATCCCTAAATCAAAGGGACCTTGTCCCATATCTTAAGAACATATTATCATAATTTTCAAAAATACAAATCTCGTTTTCCTATGCATATCTTGACTAAGGAAGAGGAAGACAAGAACATAAGTTGTTTGTTTTCCAAAAATTCAATCAAGTGTAACCCAATTGTGATAAGGTAGACCCATGATCATGAAAGGTGAATTATTTGGTGGTCTATATAAGAAAACCCACCCTTAAAACATTAGAATTTCGTCCAAGTGAGGGAGAGGAAAAATAGAAGCAAGGTAGAGTGAGGAAAGGAGAGAAAGAAAGGAAGAAAGAGGAAGGAGAAGTCTAGGGGACTAAGTGCTCCAGGTAAGTTTAACAATATTTCTATTTGAAGAAAAGTTTTGAAACTTGTAATATTTATATGGGATTTTGATCTTAGAACTTTGATGATTGGTCATGGATGTTGCTATATCATGTTACATATTGATCTTGCATGTGATGTATGTTTGAATACTTAGGTTGGTGTAGATAGTTCTGCAAGGGTATGGCTATGGGTGGAAGAATTTTAAGCTTTTGTATTTTAATTTATGGGAACATTTTATAGGGAATCTAAACAAATGATTAACATAAAAAATGTATATTTATGTCTCACGGATTTTTAGCCACTGTAATCATTCAATTTAGAGTTCATATGAGTTAGATATGGTCCGATTAGTAAACAAAGGTCAGAAAATGGTTAATTAGGGAAGAATATGTTAGGATAGCATCGGTGTTTTAATTTCTGGGAACATTCTATAAGGAATTAAAATAAATGGTTAACATATGAATTATAGATATATGTGTCACAGATTTTTAACCATTGGAATCATTCCATTTACAGTTCATATGAGGTAGATATGGTCCGAATAGGAAACAAAGGTCAGAAAATGGTTAATCAGGGAAGAATATGTTAGGATAGCTTCGGTGTTTTAATTTATGGGAACATTTTATAAGGAATTAAAATAAATGGTTAACATATGAATTATAGATATATGTGTCACGGATTTTTAACCACTGGAATCACTTAATCTGGAATTCTTATGAGGGAGATATGGATAGATTAGTAGGTAGAAGTCAGAACCTATCCGAGAAGAAATAACATGTACATTGAGGAAGTAATATCACCTTGATTTCTTAATATTACGCTACAATGTTCAACATAATAGTTTTAGATAATTTCTTTATCTTGAAATTGACACCACGATCACCTACATCGGAGTTAAATTGAGGGAGTTATGCTCTGATTAGTAAGAGAAAGTTAGATAGGATGAAAACCTGCATCAAGAAAATAAAGAAATAAAATTAATATTTAAAAAAGAAGATTAATCTTATAAATGAAAATAATAAATGACTAGTATATCCATAACCATTGCCATTGTATGAACTTCTTACCCTCTTAAGTGTGAAATTTTGACATGGAAATATTTTATAAAGTGATATTTGAAATGGTTATGTTCATGCCATGATTACCGATGATTTTTGGTAATAGTTATATTTTGATGAACATACTTGTTATTGAAAGCATATTTTTGGCTATCATTGTGAAAAGAAAAGAAATGAGCACGGTCACATGGCAATCCGTGTGGTGCACCAGTAGGGGACGCTCTACCAACAGTTATGATCATGTTAATGAGAAAAGAAAGAGAAAGTGGGTCATGTCGGACGGAGCGAGAAAAGCCCGTACCGGAGAGTAGAAAATACTCACCCTGACCGGGGTAGCTTGATATGAGAATAAATTGATAGTCATCATATGATATTCTAAAAATAATTAATCCTGTCATACATGTCATTACTGTACAATTCTCATGTGCATAGATATAGTGCATTCATGTGACCATGTCATTACTGTACGATTCTCATGTACAACTCGACCACAAACATCTTATTAATTTCTTGGATCTGTCCAACATAGAGTAACTCGATCTAGCGTACACTAAAAGCTAGAACCAAAGGAAAATATGCAAAACTAGTTTTCTGAACATGATATGGAAATATAGTGATAATGAAATCCCAATAGGTTCAACAATAAATCATAATTATTATCAATATAGTTCATCATGTCATGTTCATCTATATAAGCTACAGCAAATACCTTAGGTCACATGAATGCACTTTATTTATGTACATGAAAATTGTATAGTAATGACATGGATGGCATGAATAACTATTTTCAAAATATCATATAATGGCTATCAACTAATTTTCTTGTCAAGCTACCCCGGTTAGGGTGAGTACTTTCTACTCTCCGGTACAGGCTTTTCTCGCTCCGTCCAACATGGCACAATTTCTTTTCTCATTAACATAATCATAGCCGTTGGTAGGGCGTCCTCTATTGGTGCACCACACGGACCACCATGTGACCGTGCTCATTTCTTTTCTTTCTTTTCACATTAATAGCTTAAAATATGATTTCAATAACAAGTATATTCATTATACTTAGATGCCATAATTTTTCATATAATCATTACCAAAACAATCATTGGTAATCATGCCATGAACATAATCGTTTCAAAAATCACTTTAAAATACTTCCATGTCAAAATTACACACTTAAGATGGTAAGGAGTTCATGCAATGGCAATGGTTATGGCATACACTAGTTATTTATTATTTTCAATTATAAGATTCTTCTTCTTTATTAAATATTATTATCCTCCCTTTACTAAACAGATAATAACTTCCTTATTTTAAATCCGATTGAGGTGATCTTAGTGTCAATTGAAAGATATGAAAATCCTCTAAAACCCTTATGTTGAACATTTTAGTGAAATCTTAAGTAATCGTGGTGTTACTACTCCCTCAAATTCAATGTTATTTCTTCTTGAATAGGTTCAGACCTCTACTTACTAATTGGACTATATATCCCTCATACAAACTTCAATTAAGGTGATTCCAAAGCCTATAAAATGCTAAGACATTTATATAAAACTTTTTTGTTTACCATATCTTTAGAGTTTTTACTAACGACTCTTAGAAAATAGAAAACAAAAACACTTACATTTACCACTCTAGATTCTATACTGATTGTAACCTTTACTCATTAATCAGCCATATGTCTCTTATATGAACTCCCAATTAAGTGCTTTCAGAGCCTATAGATCCGTGATTCATATATATATATTTATTATGTTAACAATTTCATTTAATTCCCTACATATTTTGCCCATAAATTCAAACACAGAAGCATACTTAACAAATTCTTCCCTGGTTAGCTAGTTTCTGACCTTTGCTTACTAATCTGACCATATCTCCCTCATTGTGATTCCACTTTGAATGATTCTAGTGGCTAAAAATCCATGAAACATAGACTAACATTAAGCATTTCTTTTCATTCCCTATAGAGTTATCACAGAAATTCAAACACAGAAGCATACCTGATAGATTCTTCTCTGGTTAACCATTGTCTGACCACTGCATACATATCGGGCAATATGTCCCTCATCGGGACTCCAAATTAAGTGATTCCAATGGTTAAAAATCCGCGAAACATAGATCTACATTTTTCATGTTAACCATTTCTTTTAGTTCCTAAACGATTCTTCCCAGAAGTTCATAAACAGAAGCTTCCATGGTTACCCCAAAATCTTGTTTCCTAACTAATCCTTTCCAAAGGTTTTAGTTCATCATTATATTACATCCTCTTCCATTTTATTTACATCTAATCATATTCCATCAATTTTTAGCACATTCAAATATACAAAATAGTAGCAAAAAACATCACAAAATTTTTACCAACCATAGCCATAATTATGCAGAACTTTCCATATCAACCGTAATGTCCAAAACAACCATTATATGGAAAATAACATGTAACATGATATAGAAACATCCATGACCAATCATCAAAGTAGAAAATATTGTAAATTTCATCAAAGTTCTAAGATCAAAATCCCACATAAATGTTACAAATTTCAAATCTTTTTTAAAAAGAAATATTATTAAACCTACCTAAAGATCTCCCTAGCTCACTTAGTGAATTCTTTTTCTTGTTTTCTCTTGAAAGAAGTAGCAAGATTCCTCCCTTCCCTTAGCTTTTCTAGCAGCTTAAATAAGAGAAGGAGGGTGAGTTTTTGAACCCCAAGGATGAAGAAGAAAGATCGATTCAAGTGGAGATTAACCTAACTTACCTTGAGTACTTAGTCCTTTAGACTTCTCCTTCTTCTTCCGTCCTTTCTTCTCCTCTCTTTTTCTCCTTTCCTCACTCTACCTTGCTTTTATTTCTTTCTCTTCCTCACTTAGACGAAATTATAATGTTATAGGGGTGGGTTTTCCTTAAATAGACTATTAAGTGGTTTACCTTTCATGATCATGGGTCTACGTTATCACAATTAGGATGCACTTGGTTGACTTTTGGAAAACAACCAACTCATGTTGTTGTCTTCCTCTTCCTTAGTCAAGATATGCATAGCAAAAGGAGATTTGTATTTTGAAAATTATGATAATATGTTCTTAAGACAAGGGACAAGGTCCCTTTGATTTATGGATTCATTTCCTTTTTCTTTTGTCTTAATCAAGTATGATAGGTTTGCCTTTCTAAGTGGCAAGTTTTTAGCCCTTGAATCTCCGTTACTTGGCTGAAATGTTTTGTGTAGGATAGGAATGTTTTGTCCTAATACCATGTATTATGATACCACTTGCTAAAATTATGAGTGTAGGATATAGATATTTTTTCCTAATGCCATGTATTGTCATATCACTTGCTAAAATTATGAATGTTGGATATAGATATTATCACACCACTTGCTGAATTTTTGTCTTAATGCCATGTAATCTAATCTTTATTATTATTACACTATTATTTCATCACATGATTTATTTTATTTTATTTTTCCTGTAGGATTTGGGCTCATTCCTACCTATTTCCTTTGCTTTAGATAAAATTCTACCTTTCTTGGAGGGCTTGGTCACATTTTCATACTTTTTGGACTATAGGTCTAACTTCTATATCCTGGTCCAAGTCTATGTTTTATTTCTTACTTAGGTTATCCAATGGGCTTGCTATAAACTTATGTGAAGTGGGAAAACTCTATATGAAGTGTCCATAGGTGAAAGCCCAATTTATGGGTGGAGATGTTAAACTTAGAAATTTCTAACTCTTGATTTAGGAAAAATTACCCTAATCCAATCTTCTTAAAATGTTAAGACCTTTACTTACTTCACAAAAATGTATCTTATTTATCAAAGAATTTTGCCTCTCTTTAGTATGTTATTTCTAATTTTTCCAATTAGGTTTTCTCTCTTTACTTGTTCCCTTAATGTTAGAAACATTTTCTATGCATACACATAAGGTGAAGAATTTCTAAGGATTATATTTCCTTAGATATCTAAATATTGTCTAATAAATTTTATTTCCTTAATTAAATATTTATTTACCTTTATTAATAAAAGAAACGAAATTAAGGATGTTACACTTTCTCTTTCAGCACTTGCAGCATGATTTGAAGATGTTGTTCATGTTCTTTCTTACTCTTAGAATATATTAAGATGTCATCAATGAACACTACCACAAATTGATTTAGGTAGGGTAAAAAAATGTGATTCATATAATCTTTGAAAATCGCAGGTGCATTTATCAACCTGAAGAGCATTATGAGAAACTCATAATGTTCATACCTAGTCCTAAAGGCTATTTTTTGTACATCTTCCTCCTTGATTCTAATCTGATGGTATCCTGACCTCAAGTCAATTTTATAAAAGATGGAGGCTCCCTTTAGTTGATCCAATAAATCATCTATCCTAGGGAGAGGGTACTTATTTTTTATAGTCACCTTATTCAGTTGTCTATAATCTATGCATAGTCTCTAGCTCCTATCTTTCTTCTAAACAAACAATACAAGAGCTCCCTAAGGTGATACACTCGGTCTAATGAATTGCTTGTCTAATAATTCCTTCAACTATTTCTTGAGTTCCTTAGTTCCTTTGAGGCTATTCTATAAGGTGCAATAGAGATAGGGCATGTCCCATATAGGAGATTAATAGAGAACTCTATCTCTCTCTCGGGAGGTAAACTTGACATATCTGGTGGAAATACTTCAGGAAACTTATTAGCTATAGGGATTTCATTAAGTTTCAGTTCGACTTTTAGGTTTGATAAACACAAGAGAATGTAACCAAGTACTCCACTCTTCAACTCCCGATTGACTTCATTGGAATTTAGCATTAATAGCTACATCTCCTCTTGTGGAGTAGGAGGTAGAAATTCAACGGTTTTGGTGTAACAATTTAACAAGACCCGATTTCTAGACATTTAGGCTAACCCTAATCTATAGAAAAAGTTTTCTCCTGGATGGTTACTTAACAGTCTTTTCATACAGAGGAAGTTAAAACTCTTTCCCCTGTGGGAGTTACTACATATAGCTCATAGGGGATTTCAGAAATATGATACTGAAACTCCTTAATACATTCTTTCGATATAAATGAATGACTAGCAGTAGAGTCAAACAACACCATAAGAGCAAATCCATAGATATAACATGTACCTTGAATCATTTTGGAGGATTGAGCTACCTTTTGGCTGCTCAGTGTAACAACTCCATTTATGTAGCAACTCAATTTTCTTTAATATTTGTAAAATTCCATGAAGTCATTACCTCTTTACTACTTAACTCATAATAACATTTATTTAATTTAACCAAGCGTAATTAAGGTTTAAAATCTACCATTAATACAGATACAATACTAAGTTCACATACACATCATTATTTTAAAAACATCCATACAAAAGTCTGACATATACATATAAGCCCTATTCATCCACGTAGACCACTTCCGGGGACACTAGTGCGGTTGGCAGCACCTCCACCAGAATCTTAGTTACATCTACTACAGATACATCCGATATAATAGGTATTTGCCCAAGGTAAGGTAGCTCGATCCAACGTATAGGAAAAATAAGAGTCATGGAGAATATCTGCATATTTCATCTTCTGAACATGATATATAAAAATAGTGAGAATTAAATCACAGTAGGTTTAACAATAAATCATAATCATCATCAATATAGCTCATCACGTCATGTTCATCTGTATAAGCTACAGCAAATACCTTAGGTCACATGAATGCACTTTATTTATGCACATAAAAATCATATAGTAATTACAAGTATTGTAACAGCTCCATTTATGAAATTTTTTCTTTTTTTAAAATACCATGAAGTTATTACCTCGTTACAACTTAACTCAATATAACATTTATTTAATTTATACAATACTGAGTTTCCATACACACTATTATTTTACAAACTACACACCATTATTTTACAAACATTTGTACAAAGATACATATTAGTTCTAATCATCTATATCGACTATTTCCGGAGACACTGGTTCGGGTGGCACGTCCACCGGAATCTCAATTACATCTACGACAGTTATATCTGAAATAACTGGAAGTTGCCCAAGGTAGGGCACCTCGATCCAACGTACAGAGATAATAAGTGTCATAGAGAATATCTGCATATTTATTCTTCTGAACATGATATGGAAATATAGTGAGAATTAAATCCCAGTAAGTTCAACAATAAATCATAATTTACCATTATAGTTCATCATGTCATGTTCAGCTGTATAAACTACAGAAAATATATTTAAGTCACATGAATGCACTTTATCATGCACATGAAAATTATACAGTTATGACATGTATGGCATGAATAACTATTTTTTTCGAATTTCATATGATGTCTATCAACTTATTCTTACTTCAAGATACCCCGGTCAGGGTAAGTATTCTCTACTTTTCGGTACGGGCTTATCTCGCTCCGTCCGACATGGCACACTTTCTCTTTCTTTTCTCATGAATATAATCATAACCGTTGGTAGGGCGTCCCCTACTGATGCACCACACGGATTGGCATGTGACCGTGCTCATTTCTTTTCATTTCATATTAATAGCCGAAAATATGATTCCAATAACGAGTATGTTCATTATATTCTCATGCCGTAATGTATCAAAACATAATCATTCTCAAAATTCATTGGTAAACTGAAATTATGCCATGAATATAATCATTTTCTAATTTTCACTTTATAAAATATTTCCATGTCAAAATTTCACACTAATACCTCGATAACTGGATAGTAATTGTAGTCTGTAAACAGCGCACCAGGAAAGTTCCCAGAAAAGAGAGGTGGGTCACTAATGGACACGCTTAAGTACCAAGTCTTTCCTTGCCAGAGCTTTCCTTAGACATGCACTTTTCACAAATCACAATTTTTTTCCAGTAACTAGAATAATTCTTTTCATTTTCTTTATTTCTAGGCATTTAGTCATTTTATTTCTACTTATATCATTTCCAACACATGTTCTTACAAATTTTATAGAGCATTTTTCCTCAAATTGATTTCTATTATTACCTTAAAAATTCATCTAGGGTAGAAAAATATTGAAAATAGGTTTACTAACTTTTAACACAGCCTTTGCTTACAAATCAGAGCATAACTCTCTCATTTTAACTCCGATTAAGATGATATTAGTGTCTATGAAAAGCTAAAACAATTATCTAAAACTATTATCTTAATCATATCAACAAAATAGTATGATATTGTGGTGTTATTACTCCTTTAAATTTAGTATTCTTTCTTCTCGTTTAGGTTCTGACCTTTACTAACTAATTAGACAATATCTCTCAAATTTGAACTCCAAATTGAGTTATTCGAGTTGGTAAAATTCCATGAGCCATATATCTATAATTGTTATGTTGGCGCGCTATTTTAATTCTCTACAGAATATTCCCAGAAATTCAAAAACTAAAACATTAATAACATACTCTTCCCTGAATAAACATTTTCTGACCTCTGCTTACTAATCAGATCATATCTACCTCATATGAACTCCAAATTGCAAAATTCCAGTGGGCATATTTCCATGAGACATAGATATATAAGGTTCATGTTAACCATTTATTTTAATTCCATACAAATAATTCCCAGAAATTAAAATACAAAAGCTGTCCTAACATAATCTTCCCTGATGAACCATTTTCTGACCTTGGCTTACTAATCAGAACATATCTACCACATGTGGACTCCAAATTGAATGATTCCAGTGGCTAAAAATCCATGGCATACATATCTTTAATTCTTATGTTAACCATTTATTTTAATTCTCTACCAATAATTCCCAGAAATTAAATTACCGAAGCTATCCTAACATACTCTTCCCTGATGATTCAGTTTCTGACCTTTGACTACTAATCAGACCATAGCTACCTCATATGGACTCCAAATTGAATGATTCTAGTGGCTAAAAATCCATGACATACATATCTTTAATTATTATGTTAACCATTTATTTTAATTCCCTACCAATAATTCCCAGAAATTAAATTACCGAAGCTATCCTAACATATTCTTCCCTGATGATTCATTTTCTGACCTTTGACTACTAATCAGACCATATCTACCTCATATGGACTCCAAATGGAATGATTCCAGTGGCTAAAAATCCGGGACACATATATCTTTAATTCTTATGTTAACCATGTATTTTAATTCCTTATAGATTGTTCCCAGAAATTAAAATACCGAAGCTTAAAATTCTGCCACCCATAGCCATAACCATGCAGAACTATCTACACCAACCTAAGTATTCAAACATACATCACATGCAAGATCAATATGTAACATGATATAGCAACATCATGACCAATCATAAAAGTTCTAAGATCAAAATCTCATATAAATATTATAAGTTTCAAAAGTTTTCTTCAAAAAGAAATATTGTTAAACTTACTTGGAGCACTTAGTCTTCTAGACTTCTCCTTCCTCTTTCTTCCTTTCTTCCTCTCCTTTCCTCACTCTACCTTGCTTCTATTTTTTTCTCTCACTCACTTGGACGAAATTCTAATGTTGTAAGGGTGGGTTTTCTTATATAGACCACCAAATAATTCACCTTTCATGATCATGGGTCTACCTTATCACAATTAGGATACACTTTGTTGAATTTTTGGAAAACAAACAACTTATGTTCTTGTCTTCCTCTTCCTTAGTCAAGATATGCATAGGAAAAGGAGATTTGTATTTTGAAAATTATGATAATATGTTCTTAAGATATGGGACAAGGTCCCTTTGATTTAGGGATTCATTTCCATTTTCTTTTGTCTTAAACAAATATGATAGGTTTGCCTTTTTAGGTGGCAAATTTCTAGCCCTTGAATCTCCATTATTTGATTGATATTATTTGTGTGGGCTATGAATGTTTTGTCCTAATACCATGTATTATCATACCACTTGCTAAAATTATGAGTGTAGGATATAGATGTTTTTGTCCTAAAGCCTTGTATTATCATGCCACTTGCTTAAATGATGAATGTATAATCACACCACTTGCTAAATTTTTTTGTCTTAATGCCATGTAACCTAATCTTTATTCTTATTATTATATCATCATCTAATTTATTTTATTTTATTTTTCCTCTTGGATTTGGGCTTATTCCTACCCATTATGGGCTTGTCCTACCCATTTTCTTTGCTTTGGATAAAATTCTTCCTTTCTTGGTGGGCTTGGTTACATTTTCATAATTTTTGGGCTATTGGTGAAATTACTATATCGTAGTCCAAGTCTATGTTTAATTTCTTGTTTAGGTTATCCAATGGGCTTGCTAGAAACTTATGTGAAGTGGAAAAACTCTATATGAAGTGTCCATAGGTAAAAGCCCAATGTATGGGTAAAGATTTTAAAGTTAGTAACTATAGTTCTTGAATTAGAAAAAATTACCCTAATTCAATGTTCTTTGAAATTTTAAGACCTTTACTTGTTTCTAAAAATTTATCTTCCTTATCCAAGAATTTTGCATCTCTTTAGTATGTTATTTCTAATTTCTTTCCTATTAGATTTTCCTTCCTTATTTGTTCACTTAATGTTAGAAACATTTTCTATGCATATACATAAGGTGAAGAATTTCTAAGGATTATATTTCCTTAGATATCTAAAATATTGTCTAATAAATTTTATTTCCTTAATTAAATTTTTTATGTACCTTTATCAATAAAAGAAACGAAATTAAGGATGTTATATTTCTCTCCCCCTAAAAGTAATTTTGTCCTCAAAATTTCAGAAATTACCTTATAAGAACAATTGCGGATATTTCTTCCTCATGACTTCTTCCAGCTCCCAAGTTGCTTCTTCCGGAGTCAAACCTTCCCATAACACCTTAACTAGGGGAATGGTTTTATTTCTCAGTTGCTTCACGTCAGTGTCCAATATGGATGCAGGTAGTAGCTGGTATGTCATGTTCTCCTTTATTTGGATTGGTTCATCCAGTATTATATGTGATGAATCTGAAAGATACTTCTGCAATTGTAATACGTGGAAAACATTATGCAGGTTGGACAAATTAGGTGGGAGAGCAACTTGATATGCTGATGTCCCAACTTTCTTTAGAATTTGGTAGGGTCCTAAAAATCGCGGACTTAGCTTTCTTGTTTTGAGAGACCTACCAACTCCAGTAGTCGGGGAAAGTTTCAAAAATACATGGTCTCCTTCCTCAAACTCTAGAGGTCTATGTCTCTTATCGTAGTAACTCTTTTGCCGACTCTGCGCTGTAAGTATTTTGTTTCGTATCATCCTGATTTGTTCAGTGGTTTGTTGAACTAGATCAGGACCCAACAAGTTCTTTTCTCCTACCTCGAACCAACATAGTGGAGATCGGCACTTTCTACCGTATAAAGCTTCATAGGGGGCCATCTTAATACTAGAGTGATAGCTATTATTATAAGCAAACTCTACTAAAGGTAGGTACTTATCCCATCCTTTACCTTGCTCTATCACACAGGCCCTTAACATATCTTCTAGGGTTTGAATGGTTCGTTCTGTCTGCCCGTCAGTCTGAGGATGGTAGGCAGTACTGAACCGCAACTGAGTACCAAAAGCTTCTTGCAACGCCTTCCAAAACCTCAACGTGAACCTCGGATCTCTATTAGAAACAATATTTAAGGGAATCCCATGAAGTCTAACTATTTCCTGAACGTACAATTGGGCCAATTTATCTAGTGAAAAGTTAATTTTTATGGGCAAAAAGTGAGCAGATTTGGTTAATCTGTCAACTATTACCTAGATAGAGTCATGTCCCATTGAAGTCTTAGGTAAACCTACAACAAAGTCCATCGAGATACTATCCCATTTCCATTTAGGGATCTCAAGAGGTTGTAGAAATCCCGCTGGCTTTTGATGCTCCACCTTCACCTTTTGACAAATGAGACATTTCGCCACAAATTCAGCAATGTCATTTTTCATCCCTGGCCACCAATACATCCTTTTTAAATCCTGGTACATTTTAGTGCATCCAGGATGGATTGTGTATTTACTTTGATGCGCTTCCTGCAGTATCTTAGTCCTCAACTCTTGTTCTTGAGGGACACAAATCCTTCCCTGATACATGATTGCTCCATCTTCCATGACAGAAAAATTACCTTGGTCTTTATGATCCTGTAAGTATTGATCGTGAGCTTGAGCCTCTTTGATTTGGGCTCTAAGGTCAGACCCTATACTTAAACCATTAATGACTAGATTCTTTGGAGTAAGAGTAGTGGCTAGCTTTAAATTTCGAAACTCCTCTAGCATCTTCATCTCATACACCATCATCTGACCCATGTGTAGAGATTTTCGACTCAAGGCATCTGCTACAACATTCGCCTTTCCGGGATGATACTTTATCTCAAACTTGTAGTCATTGAGGAATTCTACCCATCTTCGTTGCCTCATATTTAACTCCTTCTGATCAAAGAGGTATTTAAGACTCTTATGATCACAATATACTTCAAAGGTTGCCCCATACAAATAGTGTCGCCAAATCTTTAAGGCAAACACTACTGCCGCTAATTCAAGATCATGGGTTGGATAGTTTCCTTCGTGAGGTCTCAGTTGCCTAGAGGCGTAAGCAACTACTCTCTTATCTTGCATCAGCACACATCCTAGCCCTTTCTTTGAAGCGTCACTATACACTTCAAAATATCCTGTGGGGTCTGGAATAATTAAAACAGGAGGAGTGGTCAGTCTTGTCTTCAGCTCCTGAAAACTAGCATCACATTGATCAGTCCATTTGAAAGGACTTCCCTTCCTGGTCAATTTAGTCAATGGCAAGGCTATACGAGAGAAGTTTTGTATAAATCTCTTGTAGTATCCTGCCAAACCAAGGAAACTTCTGATTTCCGTAACCGTCTTTGGTGTCTCCCACTTAATCACTGCTTCCGTCTTGCTAGGATCTACGGCTACCCCTCTATTAGAGATGACATGTCCGAGAAACTTCACCTCTGACAGCCAAAATTCACACTTCTCCAATTTAGCATATAACTTTTTCTCTTTCAGCACTTGCAGCACGATTCGGAGATGTTGTTCATGTTCTTTCTCACTCTTAGAATATATCAAGATGTCATCAATGAACACTACAACAAATTGATCTAGGTAGGGTCGAAAAATGCGATTCATGTAATCCATGAAAATTGCAGGTGCATTAGTCAACCCGAAGGGCATTACGAGAAACTCATAGTGCCCATACCTAGTCCTGAAGGCAGTTTTTGATACATCCTCATCCTTGATCCTAATCTGATGATATCCTGACCTCAAGTCAATTTTAGAAAAAATAGAGGCTCCCTTCAGTTGATCCAATAAGTCATCTATCCTAGGGAGAGGGTACTTGTTTTTAATAGTCACCTTATTCAGCTGTCTGTAATCTATGCATAGTCTCAAGCTTCCATCTTTCTTCTTAACAAACAATACAGGAGCTCCCCAAGGTGATACACTTGGTCTATTGAATTGCTTGTCTAACAGTTCCTCCAACTGTTTCTTAAGTTCCTGTAGTTCCTTCGAGGCCATTCGATATGGTGCAATAGAGATAGGCCCTGTCCCAGGTAGGAGATTAATAGAGAACTCTATCTCTCTCTTGGGAGGTAAGCCTGGAATATCTGATGGAAACACTTCAGGAAACTCGTTGGCTATTGGAATTTCATCAAGCTTCGGTTCGACTTCTAGGTTTGATAAATACAAGAGAATGTATCCAAGTACTCCATTCTTCAACTCCCTATTAACTTGATTGGCATTTAGCATCAATAACTGGACCTCCTCTTTCGGAGTGGAAGGTAGAAATTCAACGGTCTTGTTACAACAATTCAACAAGACTCGATTTCTAGACATCCAGTCTAACCCTAGAATGACCTCAATACCTCTTAAAGGTATACTGACGAGGTCTACAGAAAAAGTTTTCTTCTGGATGGTGACTTGACAGTCCTTACATACAGAGGAAGTTAATACCCGTTCCCCTGTAGGGGTTACTACAGATAGCTCATAGGGAGTTTCAGAAATAGGGAACTGAAACTTCCTAATACATTCTTCTGATATAAATGAATGACTAGCACCAGAGTCAAATAACACCATAAGAGCAAATCAATAAATATAGCATGTACCTTGAATCATTTCAGAAGATTGAGCTGCCTCTTGGCCGCTCAGGGTGAAAACCCTTCCTTTCACCTGAGGCCTCTGTTCTGGCTGCTTTCCTACATTCTGTGGGCAGTTTTTCGCAAAATGTCCCTTCTGTCCGCAATTGAAGCAGACATCTTGTCCCATGTAGCATGGCCGGTTACCATGCATGCGTCCGCATTTAGCGCACTTGACTGAGGCGAGGTCTTGTTGAAAATGCCTAGGACCCGCAATCAATGGCCTCTTACCAGCTCCATATCCACTTCTTCTCACGTTCTTTCTAGGGTTGGGAAAATTTTTCTTCCTTTTCCATAGGTTTCGCCTTTGCTTCTCGTCCTCCACTGCCCTTAAACTCTTTTCCAGGAGTCTGCATTTATTTATTAGAGGTACAAACTCCCTGATCTCCATAGCTATAATAGCATTCTTTAACTCTGGGTTTAGTCCTGCTTCAAACTTAACCGCCTTCCATGCTTCATCTGGGTTATATCGCAGATAAGAGGAGAACTTAGACAGCTCCTCGAACCTTGCGATATACTGGTCCACGGTCATGCTTCCTTGCCTGAGTTGGAGAAATTCGATCTCTTTCTCTGCCCGTACAGTACTTGGAAAGTACTTTTCAAAAAAAATGTCCTTGAACACTTGCCAGGTGATCTGTCTTCCCTGATGAGCTAAAAGTTCTCTAGCTCCACGCCACCAGTATTCTGCTTCATCCTTTAATATATATGCAGCAAAAATGATTTGCTGCTCTTCAGTACAGCCCATCACTTCAAAGATTTTCTCTAATTCCCTAATCCACCTTTCGGCTACCGTTGGGTCATAACCACCTTGGAAACAAGGTGGTCTAGTCCTCAAGAACTCGGATATACCATTATCTTTTCCAGCCGTCCGGTTGTTAGGACCAATCTCAACATTTGTGTTATTAGCATTCTGGAGATGTTGTAAAATTTGGTTGGTGGTCATAACTTGGTCTCGAATTGCCGTGGCCAGGTTGTGCAGGGTTTCTTCTGCATTGGTTGCTGGATTCCTCCTTGGTGGTGCCATTTCCTACTATGGTACAAAACAAAGTTATGCTGCTATTGAGGTGATCAAGCCCAATAGTTAGTTCAAAAATATTTAATAGCAGTCATAACACCACCTCGGCATATAGATAGGAAACACTAGTAATTTCTTACCTATATGAATCACTGATCCCCTACACAGCACAACCACAACATACTCAAGACACTATAAGATCGATTCAGATAACCATCAAACCACTGGCCATCTAGGATCGACCTGCTCTGATACCAATTATGTAACAGCTCCATTTATGAAATTTTTTTTTTAAAATACCATGAAGTTATTACCTCGTTACAACTTAACTCAATATAACATTTATTTAATTTATACAATACTGAGTTTCCATACACACTATTATTTTACAAACTACACACCATTATTTTACAAACATTTGTACAAAGATACATATTAGTTCTAATCATCTATATCGACTATTTCCGGAGACACTGGTTCGGGTGGCACGTCCACCGGAATCTCAGTTACATCTACGACAGTTATATCTGAAATAACTGGAAGTTGCCCAAGGTAGGGCACCTCGATCCAACGTACAGAGATAATAAGTGTCATAGAGAATATCTGCATATTTATTCTTCTGAACATGATATGGAAATATAGTGAGAATTAAATCCCAGTAAGTTCAACAATAAATCATAATTTACCATTATAGTTCATCATGTCATGTTCAGCTGTATAAACTACAGAAAATATATTTAAGTCACATGAATGCACTTTATCATGCACATGAAAATTATACAGTTATGACATGTATGGCATGAATAACTATTTTTTTCGAATTTCATATGATGTCTATCAACTTATTCTTACTTCAAGATACCCCGGTCAGGGTAAGTATTCTCTACTTTTCGGTACGGGCTTATCTCGCTCCGTCCGACATGGCACACTTTCTCTTTCTTTTCTCATGAATATAATCATAACCGTTGGTAGGGCGTCCCCTACTGATGCACCACACGGATTGGCATGTGACCGTGCTCATTTCTTTTCATTTCATATTAATAGCCGAAAATATGATTCCAATAACGAGTATGTTCATTATATTCTCATGCCGTAATGTATCAAAACATAATCATTCTCAAAATTCATTGGTAAACTGAAATTATGCCATGAATATAATCATTTTCTAATTTTCACTTTATAAAATATTTCCATGTCAAAATTTCACACTAATACCTCGATAACTGGATAGTAATTGTAGTCTGTAAACAGCGCACCAGGAAAGTTCCCAGAAAAGAGAGGTGGGTCACTAATGGACACGCTTAAGTACCAAGTCTTTCCTTGCCAGAGCTTTCCTTAGACATGCACTTTTCACAAATCACAATTTTTTTCCAGTAACTAGAATAATTCTTTTCATTTTCTTTATTTCTAGGCATTTAGTCATTTTATTTCTACTTATATCATTTCCAACACATGTTCTTACAAATTTTATAGAGCATTTTTCCTCAAATTGATTTCTATTATTACCTTAAAAATTCATCTAGGGTAGAAAAATATTGAAAATAGGTTTACTAACTTTTAACACAGCCTTTGCTTACAAATCAGAGCATAACTCTCTCATTTTAACTCCGATTAAGATGATATTAGTGTCTATGAAAAGCTAAGACAATTATCTAAAACTATTATGTTAATCATATCAACAAAATAGTATGATATTGTGGTGTTATTACTCCTTTAAATTTAGTATTCTTTCTTCTCGTTTAGGTTCTGACCTTTACTAACTAATTAGATAATATCTCTCAAATTTGAACTCCAAATTGAGTTATTCCAGTTGGTAAAATTCCATGAGCCATATATCTATAATTGTTATGTTGGCGCGCTATTTTAATTCTCTACAGAATATTCCCATAAATTCAAAAACTAAAACATTAATAACATACTCTTCCCTGAATAAACATTTTCTGACCTCTGCTTACTAATCGGATCATATCTACCTCATATAAACTCCAAATTGCAAAATTCCAGTGGGCATATTTCCATGAGACATAGATATATAAGGTTCATGTTAACCATTTATTTTAATTCCATACAAATAATTCCCAGAAATTAAAATACAAAAACTGTCCTAACATAATCTTCCCTGATGAACCATTTTCTGACCTTGGCTTACTAATCGGAACATATCTACCACATGTGGACTCCAAATTGAATGATTCCAGTGGCTAAAAATCCATGACATAAATATCTTTAATTCTTATGTTAACCATTTATTTTAATTCTCTACCAATAATTCCCAAAAATTATATTACCGAAGCTATCCTAACATATTCTTCCCTGATGATTCATTTTCTGACCTTTGACTACTAATCAGACCATAGCTACCTCATATGGACTCCAAATTGAATGATTCTAGTGGCTAAAAATCCATGACATACATATCTTTAATTCTTATGTTAACCATTTATTTTAATTCCCTACCAATAATTCCCAGAAATTAAATTACCGAAGCTATCCTAACATATTCTTCCCTGATGATTCATTTTCTGACCTTTGACTACTAATCAGACCATATCTACCTCATATGGACTCCAAATGGAATGATTCCAGTGGCTAAAAATCCGGGACACATATATCTTTAATTCTTATGTTAACCATGTATTTTAATTCCTTATAGATTGTTCCCAGAAATTAAAATACCGAAGCTTAAAATTCTGCCACCCATAGCCATAACCATGCAGAACTATCTACACCAACCTAAGTATTCAAACATACATCACATGCAAGATCAATATGTAACATGATATAGCAACATCATGACCAATCATAAAAGTTCTAAGATCAAAATCTCATATAAATATTATAAGTTTCAAAAGTTTTCTTCAAAAAGAAATATTGTTAAACTTACTTGGAGCACTTAGTCTTCTAGACTTCTCCTTCCTCTTTCTTCCTTTCTTCCTCTCCTTTCCTCACTCTACCTTGCTTCTATTTTTTTCTCTCACTCACTTGGACGAAATTCTAATGTTGTAAGGGTGGGTTTTCTTATATAGACCACCAAATAATTCACCTTTCATGATCATGGGTCTACCTTATCACAATTAGGATACACTTTGTTGAATTTTTGGAAAACAAACAACTTATGTTCTTGTCTTCCTCTTCCTTAGTCAAGATATGCATAGGAAAAGGAGATTTGTATTTTGAAAATTATGATAATATGTTCTTAAGATATGGGACAAGGTCCCTTTGATTTAGGGATTCATTTCCATTTTCTTTTGTCTTAAACAAATATGATAGGTTTGCCTTTTTAGGTGGCAAATTTCTAGCCCTTGAATCTCCATTATTTGATTGATATTATTTGTGTGGGCTATGAATGTTTTGTCCTAATACCATGTATTATCATACCACTTGCTAAAATTATGAGTGTAGGATATAGATGTTTTTGTCCTAAAGCCTTGTATTATCATGCCACTTGCTTAAATGATGAATGTATAATCACACCACTTGCTAAATTTTTTTGTCTTAATGCCATGTAACCTAATCTTTATTCTTATTATTATATCATCATCTAATTTATTTTATTTTATTTTTCCTCTTGGATTTGGGCTTATTCCTACCCATTATAGGCTTGTCCTACCCATTTTCTTTGCTTTGGATAAAATTCTTCCTTTCTTGGTGGGCTTGGTCACATTTTCATAATTTTTGGGCTATTGGTGAAATTACTATATCGTAGTCCAAGTCTATGTTTAATTTCTTGTTTAGGTTATCCAATGGGCTTGCTAGAAACTTATGTGAAGTGGAAAAACTCTATATGAAGTGTCCATAGGTAAAAGCCCAATGTATGGGTAAAGATTTTAAAGTTAGTAACTATAGTTATTGAATTAGAAAAAATTACCCTAATTCAATGTTCTTTGAAATTTTAAGACCTTTACTTGTTTCTAAAAATTTATCTTCCTTATCCAAGAATTTTTCATCTCTTTAGTATGTTATTTCTAATTTCTTTCCTATTAGATTTTCCTTCCTTATTTGTTCACTTAATGTTAGAAACATTTTCTATGCATATACATAAGGTGAAGAATTTCTAAGGATTATATTTCCTTAGATATCTAAAATATTGTCTAATAAATTTTATTTCCTTAATTAAATTTTTTATGTACCTTTATCAATAAAAGAAACGAAATTAAGGATGTTACATGTATGACATGATTAACTATTTTCATAATATCATATGATGACTATAATCTTATTCTCATATTAAGCTACCCCGGTCATGGTGAGTATTTTCTACTCTTCGGTACGGGCTTTTCCCGCTCTGTTCAACATGGTACACTTTCTCTTTCTTTTCTCATTATCATAATCATAGTCGTTGGTAGGGTGTCTCCTACTGGTGCACCACACGGACCGCGATGTGACCATGCTTATTTCTTTTCTTTTAACATTAATAGCCAAAAATATGATTTTAATAACAAGTATCACTTTATAAAATATTTCTATATCAAAATTACACACTTAAGATGGTAAGGAATTCATTCAATGGCAATGGTTATGGCATACACTAGTCATTTATTATTTTCATTTATAAGATTCTTCTTCTTTTTAAATATTATTTTCCTCTCTCACCAAATAGAGCATAACACCCTCATTTTAAATCCGATTGAGGTGCTCTTGATGTCAATAGAAAGATAAGATAATCCTATAAAACCTTTGTGTTGAACATTTTAGTGAAATCTTAAGTAATCATGGTGTTACTACTCAATCAAATGCAATGTTATTTCTTCTCGGGTAGGTTCAGACCTCTACTCACCAATTAGACCATATTTTACTCATACTAACTCCAATTGAGTTGATTCCAAAGCCTATAAAAATCTAAAATAATTATATGAAACTTTCATGTTTGTCATTTCTTCAGATTCCTTACTAATTATTCCCAAAAAATAAAAATAAAAACACTTAAATTTACCACCCTGGATTCTAGACTAATTCTGACCTCTACTCATTAATTAGCCATATCTCCCAAATATGGACTCTAAATTAAGTGATTTCAGAGCCTATAGATCCATGATACATATATCTATGTTTATTTTGTTAACAATATCCTTTAATTTCCTATATATTTTGCCCAAAAATTCAATTACAGAAGCATACTTAATAGATTCTTCCCTAGTTAGCTAGTTTCTGACCTTGGCTTACTAATGTAATCATATCTCCCTCATATTGATTCCAATTTGAATGATTATAGTGGCTACAAATTTGTGAGACATATATTTACATTTATTATGTTAAGCATTTCTTTTAATTCTCTACTGCTTTATCCCATAAATTCAAACACAAAAGCATACATGACAGATTCTTTCCTAGTTAACCATTTTCTGACCACTGCTTACATATTGGGCAATATCTCCCTCATCTGAACTCCAAATTAAGTGATTCTAGTGGGTAAAATTCTGTGAGAAATAGATCCACATTTCGCATGTTAACCATATCTTTTAATTCCTAACTGATTCTTTCCATATTTTTAAAAACTGAAGCTTCCCTGGTTACTCCGAAATCCAGTTTTCTAACCAAACCTTTTCTAAGGTTTTAATTCATTTTTTGATTATGTCCTCTTCCATTTTATTCCTAATTTACATTTAATCATATTACATCAATTTTTCACCATATCCAAATATATAAAATAGCAGTATAAAAATCTTAAAATTTTACCACCCATAGCCATACCTATGCAGAACTTTCCATACTAGCCTAAGTATTCAAACATACATCACAAGCAAGATGAACATCTAACATGATATAGCAACATCCATGACGAATCATCAAAGTAGCAAATATTGTAAATTTCATCAAAGTTCTAAGATAAAAATCTCATATAAATCTTCAAAAAGAAATATTGTTAAACCTACCTCAAGATCTCCCTAGCTCACTTAGTGAATTCTTTTTCTTGTTTCCTCTTGAAAGAAGTAGCAAGATTCCTCCCTTCCCTTAGCTTTTCTAGCAGCTTAAATAAGAGAAGGAGGGTGAGTTTTTGAACCTCAAGGATGAAGAGGAAAAATAGATTCAAGTGAAGATTAAGATAACTTACCTTGAGTACTTAGTCCTCTAGACTTCTCCTTCCTCTTCCTTGCACTCTTCTCCTCACTTTCTCTCCTTTCCTCACTCTACCTTGCTTATATTTTTCCTCTCCCTTACTTGGACGAAATTATAATGTTATAAGGGTGGGTTTTGCTTAAATAGACTATCAAGTGGTTCACCTTTCATGATCATGGGTCTACCTTATCACAATTTGAATGCACTTGGTTGATTTTTGGAAAAAAAATAGCTCATGTTCTTGTCTTCCTCTACCTTAGTCAAGATATGCATAGCGAAAGGAGATTTGTATTTTGAAAATTATGATAATATGTTCTTAAGACAAGGGACAAGGTCTCTTTGATTTAGGGATTCATTTCCTTTTTCTTTTGTCTTAATCAAGTTTGATAGGTTTGCCTTTTTAGGTGGAAAATTTCCAACCGTTGTATCTCCTTTGCTTAGCTGAAATTATTTGTGTAGGATAAGGATGTTTTGTCATAATGCTATGTATTATTACCCACTTGTTGAAATCTTGAATAAAGGATATAGATGTTTTATCCTAATGCCATGTCTTATTACCTACTTTGTTAAAATTATGAATGTAGGATATTGATGCTTTGTCTTAATGCCTTGTGACCTAATCTTGATTATTATTACACTACTATTTTCTCACATGATTCCTATTTTTTTCTTCTTAGATTTGGGCTCATTCTTACCCGTATCCTTTTGCTTTCGGTTTCATAAAGGGTTTGGTCACATTTTTATGATTTTTGGGCTACCGGTTCAACTTTTATATCCGAGTCTAAGTCTATGTTTTAGTTTTTTCTTGGTCTATCTTATTGGATTGCTAGAAATTCATGTGAAGTGGAAAAAATTTATAAGAAGTTTCCATAAGTGAAAGCCCAATTTTATGGGTGGATATGTTAAACTTAGTAACTCTAGCTCTTGAATTAGGAAAAATTACCCTAATCCAATTTTCTTGAAATTTCAAGACCATTACTTACTTCACAAAAATTTATCTTCCTTACCCAAAAATTCTGTCTTTCTTTAATATGTTATTTCTAATTGTTCCTCTTCGGTTTTCTCTCTTTACCTATTCCCTTAATGTTAGAAATATTTTTTATGCATACATATAAGGTGAAGAATTTCTAGGATTATATTTCCTTAGATATCTAAAAACTATCTAATAAATTTTATTTCTTTAATTAAATATTTATGTACCTTTATTAATAAAAGAAATGAAATTAGGGATGTTATACTCAGGGTGAAAACCCTTCCTTTCACCCGAGGCCTCTGTTCTAACTGCTTCTTTCACGCCCCTAATTTTAAGGCATGTGAAACACATACATTACGATCATATATTTTCCATAACATGTATATTACATTCCTTTACAGATAGGTATTCCCATGTATACACAATATACATATCAAGTCTATAAACATCAAAGTACAACAGAAGCAAGGATCCTGCCTGTGGCGTTTAGAAAATACTCTAAAGTACAAATACAGAATCATTTAAACATTGTGAGCCCTGGAAACATCATAGGCTTACCACAAGAGTATGACACCTAGCTGATCACGTATCTGCAAGACCAAACTCTGTATCCTTATCTGAAAAACATATAAATATCGTGTAGTGAGTTTGACAACTCAGTGAATAAATAATACATTCTATGACCTCTTAGGTCAACATATGGATGTACTCATATTTTAAAATATATCATGTAAAAAATATTAATTCGAAAGTGCATCTATATGGGACCTGCATTTCAAATATTCTCAAATCAAAGGATATTTAGATATTCAAAACCATATACTGTACTGTATGATCATTAAAAAAATGTTGTTATGCATTAAAATATTTTACATGAAAACATTAGAAGGATCCCATATCAGAACCACTATATCAAGGTTCAATCCCTTTCGTACTTTGTTGGTGTAGGATTTGCTTATACTTAGCATCTCAGTTAAGGTTTGCCCTACCATTGTAACAACTCCATATTTTTTTCCAAAAAATATATATACATACATATATATATATATACATACATATATATATATATATATATATACATACATATATATATATATATATACATACATATATATATATATATACATACATATATATATATATATACATACATATATATATATACATACATACATATATATACATACATATATATATATATATATATATATATATATATATATATATATATATACATACATATATATATATATATATATATATTTCTAAAATTCCATGACGTCATTACCTCTTTATTTCTAACTATTTAACTCATAATAACATTTAATTAAATTAACCAAACATAATTAAGGTTTATGAAATACCATTAACACTTATACAATTCTGGGTTTACATACACATTATTAATAAAAAAAATTGTTCAAAAATCAAACACATATAAGTTTACATTTTATTCGTCCATATTGACTAGTTCCGGAGATATGGGTGTTGGTGATTGCACCTTCACTTGGATCTTAGCCAACTCGACCCAACGTACGCTAAAAGCTGGTCATAGAAAATATCTGAATAACTTAGTTTTCTAAACATGATATGAAAATATAGTGAGAATTAAATACCAATAAGTTCATCAATAAATCAAAATTATCATCAATATAGCTCATCATGTCATGTTCATCTGTATAAACTACAACAAATATCTTTCGGTCACATGAATGCACTTTATCTATGCACATGAAAATCATATAGTTATGACATGTATGGCATGAGTAACTATTTTCAAAATATCATATGATGGCTATCAATTTATTTTCATGTCAAGTTACTTCGATCAGTGTGAGTACTTTTAACTCTCTGGTATGGGCTTTTCTCGCTCCGTCCGACATGGTACAATTTCTTTTCTCATTAACATAATCATAGATGTTGGTAGAGCGTCCCCTACTGGTGCACCACACAAACTGCCATGTGACCGTGCTCATTTCTTTTCTTATATTTTCTTTTCACATTAATAGCCAAAAATATGATTTCAATAACAAGTATGTTCATTATACTCACATGCCATAATTTTTTATCAAAATATAATCATTACCAAAAATCATTGGTAATCATGCCATAAACACAATCATTTTAAATATCACTTTATAAAATATTTCCATATCAAAATTACACACTTAAGATGGTAAGGAGTTAAAGCAATGGCAATGGCTACAGCATACACTGATCATTTATTATTTTTATTTATAAGATTCTTCTTCTTTTTTGAATATTATTTTCATCTCTCACGAAACAGAGCATAAAACCCACATTTTAAATTCGATTGAGGTGATCTTGGTGTCAATTGAAAGATAAGACAATTGTATAAAACCCTTATGTTGAACATTTTACTGAAATATTAAATAATCATGGTGTTACTACTCCCTCAAATTCAATATAATTTCTTCTCAGGCCGGTTCAGACCTCTATTTACTAATTGGACCATATCTCCCTCATACAAACTCCAATTAAGGTAATTCCAAAGCTTATAAACTGCTATGACCCTTATATACAACTTTCATGTTTATCATTTCTTCATATTCCTTACTAATTACTCCCAAAAAATCAAAATAAAAAACGCTAACATTTACCACCTTAGATTCTAGACTAATTTTGACCTTTACTCATTAATCAACCATATCTCTCTCATATGAACTAAATTAAGTGATTTTAGAGCCTATAGATCCGTGATACATATATATATTTATTATGTTAACCAATTCCTTAATTCCCTACATATGTGTCCCATAAATTCAAGTACAGAACCATACTTAATAGATTTTCCCCTAATTAGCTAGTTTCTGACCTCTGCTTACTAATATGAGCATATCTCTATCATATTGATTCAAATTTGAATGATTCTAGTGGCTAACAATTCCTGAGACAAATATATACATTTATCTTGTTGAGAATTTCTTTTAGTTCCCTATAGATTTATCCCAGAAATTCAAACGCAAAAGCATACCTAACAGATTCTTCCCTAGTTAACCATTTTCTGATCATTGCTTACATATCGGGAAATATCTCCCTCATATGGAATCCAAATTAAGTGGTTCCAGTGGCTAGAAATCTTTGAGACATAGATCTACATTTTTCATGTTAATTATTTCTTTTAATTCCTAACCGATTCTTCCTAGAATTTCAAAAATAAAGCTTCCCTAGTTACTCTGAAATCCAGTTTCTTAACCAAACATTTCCTAAGGTTTTAGTTCATCATTATATTACATCATCTTCCATTTTCTTTACATCTAATCATATTCCACCAATTTTCCACCACATTCAAATATACAAAATAGCAGCATAAAAAATCTTAAAATTTTAACACTCATAGCCATACATATGCAAAACTTTCCACACCAACCGAAATTTTCAAAACATCCATCATATGCAACATAACACGTAACATGATATAGAAACATCCATGATTAATCATCAAAGTAGAAAATATTGTAAATTTCATCAAATTTCTAAGATCAAAATCCCATATAAATGTTACAAATTTCAAAGCTTTTCTTCAAAAAGAGATATTGTTAAACTTACCTAAAGATCTCCCTATCTCACTTAGTGAATTCTTTTTCTTGTTTCCTCTTGAAGGAAGTAACAAGATTCTTCCCTTCTCTTAGCTTTTCTAGCAGCTTAAATAAGAGAAGGAGGGTGAGTTTTTTCACCCTAATGATGAAGAGAAAAGATGGATTCAAGTGGAGATTAAGCTAACTTAACTTGAGTACTTAGTGCTCTAAACTTCTCCTTCTTCTTCCTTTCTTTCTTCTCCTCTCTTTCTCTCCTTTCCTCACTCTACCTTGCTTCTATTTTTCTTCTCCCTCACTTGGACGAAATTATAATGTTATAAGGATGGGTTTCACTTAAATAAACTATCAAGTGTTTCACCTTTCATGTCATAGGTCTACCTTATCACAATTAGCATGTACTTGGTTGTTTTTCTTTGGAAATACAACTTATGTTCTTGTCTTCCTCTCCCTTAATCAAGATATACATAGCAAAAGGAGATTTTTATTTTGAAAATCATGATAAAATATTCTTAAGACAAGGGACAAGGTCGCTTTGATTTAGGGATTCATTGTTTTTTCTTTTGTCTCACTCAATTATGATAGGTTGCCTTTCTAGGTGGCAAATTTTCAGCCCTTGAGTCTCCCTTGCTTGGCTGAAATTATTTATGTAGGATAAGGATGTTTTGTCATAATGCTATGTATTATTACCCACTTGTTGAAATTATGAATATAGGATATAGATGTTTTATCCTAATGCCATGTATTATTACCTACTTGTTGAAATTATGAATGTAGGATATAAATGTTTTGCCTTAATGCTATGTGACATAATCTTGATTATTATTACACTACTATTTCCTCACATGATTCTTATTTTTCCTTCTTGGATTTGGGCTCATTCTAACCCATTTCCTTTACTTTGGCTGAAATTCCACCTTTCATTAAGGACTTGGTCACATTTTTATATTTTTGGGCTATCGGTTCAATTTCTATGTCCTAGTCTAAGTCTATGTTTTATTTCTTACTTGGGCTATCCTATTGGCTTCCTAGAAATTCATGTGAAGTGGAAAAACTCTATATGAAGTGTCCATAGGTGAAAGCCCAATTTATGGGTGGAGATTTTAAACTTAGAAACTCCAGCTCTTAAATTAGGAAAAATTACCCGAATCCAATGTTCTTGAAATTTTAAAACCTTTACTTACTTCAAAAAAAATTATTTTCCTTACCCAAGAATTTCACCTTTCTTTAGTATGTTATCTCTAATTCTTTCCTATTAGGTTTTCTCTCTTTACCTATTCCCTTAATGTTAGAGATATTTTCTATGCATACACATATGGTGAAGAATTTCTAAGAATTATATTTCCTTAGATATATGAAAATTGTCTAATAAATTTTATTTCCTTAATTAAATATTTATGTACCTTTATTAATAAAAGAAATGAAATTAGGGATGTTACAACCACCATTGAAGAGGACACGCAAAGGGACTCTAATATAGGCATTTCCCAAGCACACAACGAAGGAGGGTAAATCACCAATCATATAGTCGGCATCTCACCCATACAAGAGGCATTCTGCTCTCCTTCACATATCATATCCCGTGTGTTGGTCGTCACACGAGGCTAGTGCCACCCTTGCTAATTGAGGTATCAAGGTACACCAAGACTAACATCGCCTACTATTAGTAAACAATGTTTCTAAAAGGATTCCTCCACAAAAATCAGATTCACAAATATATCATATCATCCAATATAGAGTTTTCAGTATAATACAGATTTTCAATCTCAGTACAGTTCATCTATCATAAATTTCCCAATTAGGGTTTATCACATATACATACCCTTTTTTATCAAGGCAACCATATAGGTTTATAAATCAATGTGACGTACACAATATATTTCCTTTACCATATGATGAGAAATACATTTAAAATCACATATTCAATGAATTCAAAAATCCATTTTCAAAACCATACTCTTCTTGAACTATATACCATATTGTAAACAATTCAGATAATTTAATCCATTTCAGAGACATATAAAAGTATAAATAACTAGTAAATATAATCAATTATACATTTATAATTCAAGAAGAGCATGTGATAAGTCATAGAAAGAATTATCTACTCATAGGGTAAGGCTCCAGATTGGACAGCCCTAAAATGAACTTTTCCAATCTCAATTTGACAAAATAGACTTAAACAATGAGTCTGGAGAGTCCAAAAACCTAGGAAATGACTCCGAAATCGCATAATTTGGCCTCTGGGAGCTTGGTCAACTAATGGGTTGTTGTGTGTAAGGCCTGAATTTTGTTTTTGTTTTTTTAGCGCAAGAGACCAAAATTATATGTAAACTAGGCAACATATTTATATATATACATACATTCAAGAGTCATACACATCAGAGTTTAGTAGCTTATATATATACAACCATATGTAACCCGAGGTACTAAGCATACATTCCAAAAGGCGAAGTACCGTGGGGTTACATCAAAACAATGGGTTAGCCCATTTACATAACCAAAGTTTAGCTATACATAATAAGCTATCCTATGGCCCATCCCTGGCCATCACCCCTGGGGTACTGCTAGTGGAGGAGGTGGACCAGGAGCAGGGATCTCTATCATGCTAATCATCATCAGGTTCACAATAACTGTTAACTATCCTAAGTAAGGGACGTCGACTGTCTGTAATTCCAAGAGTAATGTTAGCACCACGAAAGCCATCTCTACTGATCTGAACATAGCACCAAAACATAGTGAGATATGAAATCCCAGCAAGATCAACATACCAAACATATAAGTATACGAAAACTCATGCTATGTCTAGCTGTATAAGCTACAGAAAACATTTTCTCTTTTATGCAATAAAGATACAATAAAATACATGCCAGCCTTTTGTATGTTATGCATTAATATCACGCATGTTAACAAAATATGAATTTGTAAAATACCTGTGCCATTGTCCATGGTCCATACCACACTCAGTGGCTCATAGCCCGATAATCTCTCTTAATTGCAATCTTTAATGTGGCGTGAGCCTTACCCCTCCAGCTACTCACCCACCCTTTGAGGGCCATTAGTCGGAGGGTCCTTCCTGTATTGACCATTCTAGGCTATAGGGCGTCCCCTATCCCAGTACCGTATCCAAGCCACGACCCTTCAGTCACCTTACCTCGTAAGGTACCACGCTCCCGAGTCACCTTAATGGGTAAATGTCATCCTGGACTTGTCAGTCTCCTCAATACAGTAAGGGAGACTCCTGTTTCCAGGACACCCTACTTCAGAGAGGATCATTATGACTTGTCAGTCGCCTCAATACAGCAAGGGAGAAACCTATTTCCAGGCCACCCTACTTCAGAGAGGGTCCTCCTAACATAGCTTAAGTCTTTTATGTCTCTCTAGCCACTTAACATAACAAAAGTGTGCAAATTAATAGATATCCAGCACATAAATCAACTCATTCTCAAACATGCTACAACAACTCATCATGGATGAACAGGCATGTATTAATAACCTTTCATAATATGCATACACTAATAGCTCACTTGCATGCATACAAGCAGTTTATAGTATACAAATATAGTATTCATGCATCATTTCTCATGCTTTACATACATGATTACCAATCATACATGATGAAATAATTATAGCATATGCAAGTGTAACATTCATGCATCATAAAACCTTCACTAACATCCTAAAAATGTTGGTAATTAAATAGGATTCAGAAAGGAAACAAAAAACAAAGAAAAAGAGCAACACAACCTGAAGCACGGCCGTGCTTCAGGGTCGGGTTCCCTCCCGTGTTCCCTCTTCTTCTGGCCGTGTTGCACACAAGCCAACCCCGAGCACAGCCGTGATTTGGGCCTTATTCGAAAATTTTGTAAAGCTTCAGGATTCTAGCCTAGAGCACGGTCGTGATCTAGGTACGAACTCCACCAAAAATTCTTTCTTGTTCTCAAATCCACCAAAATCAACCAACAATTCAAATATCAATGTTTTGAACATGAAAAGTACAATTTTTCCAGAGCAACCCATCAACCGAAACATGGATCAAAACTCAAAATCAACTACACAAAGTTTTCCCCAAATCATTAGCATATAAATTAGCATGAACAGTAACCATGAATGTCATAACTACTCAATTAAAAGTTCTATCTACCTCTTTACATCTTTAAATACTTACAAACATCTAGCCATAAAGACATCCATCCATTGAACATAAAAGAGAATGTTGATCTTACCTTCTTCCTTCCATAAGTTGTTTTTCTTTATCTTGTTCTACCACTTTCTCTCTCTAGAAAGCATCACCAACCAACAAATTTTCCCCATCTATTAGTTCCCATAGAAGGTTTGGAGGAATAAACAAGAGATTAAGAGTTGGAATGTTACCTTTTCTCCTTGCTTTTCCCACTTCTCTCTAGCTTTCTTCTTTCTCTCTTTCTCTCTCTCTCTCTTCTTCCTTCTCTCTCTCGCTCTCCTTGGCATGAAAATATGGTGCTTCCTCTTGCTTAGGCTGGCGGCCAAGTCTTCAAGTCAAGGGAGATATATTAAAAAAATGGAAGCTTCTCCAATAAGCCACCTAGCCCCTTAATCTTCACCCTCACTTTGCCTAAAAATTTCCACAATACAACTCCATTACATTGTGACTAAGGGGGTTAGCTAAGGCTTTGTTTGGTTTAGAGAAAACTCACCAAGTGTTTAATCCCTTCTTGAGCCTTACTTCATTGGGTTTTTGTGCAACTTTCTTCATGGCTCCACATTTCTATTGTTGTTGTCTATTTGTGGCCCTTTAGTCAAGGAAATCACTATCTCTTCCTGAATAATTCTTTCCAAAAATGAGAAAATCCTTATTAAAAATTTATAGTTATTTCCCTATACTCCCTCATTTAACTCTTTTAAACCCTTTCCTACTATTCCCTTTTATGAATATTATCAACAGAATTTCGGGTGTTACATTGTGTCTATTTTATAATTAACTGCAAGCACACGGCGTAGCTATAGCTAGTCCGGTGAGTACGGGTCGTATCCCACAGAGAACAACATCAATTACTAGAATGATATGAAATATGCTATCTAAATCGATGTAATCCAATTGAGAGTTTGTCACAATTAAGTAAATTAAGAATTCAATTAACAAAAGCCTAGGGTTAGGATTCACCACACTTATGATATTCAACATTCAGCATGTACCTCTAATTGCAATTATCTAGGTAATTCGTGATGGTTTAGCCTTAATTAACTAGTAACCTCTTTCAAGCGTTACTAATCGTACCTAGGTTAATCCAATTACCTACTTTCATGGTTCTTAGTTCAATCTAGGTCCATTAAGTTCTATGCCAACTATGGAATACAATTAATCGGTTTTCTCATACCCACTAATTGATTCATTCCTAGAGAACCTTAAACTACTTTCGTGATTAAGATAGCTTTAATTAACTATTACGTTCAGGTATTAATTTTCACCTTTCAGTTCATCAATTAATATCCTAAGACGTGATAAAACATTGGCCAGACATTCATTAACTCATATAATCATGCATAATAGTCAATCTTAATTAACCATCGATAATACAATTAGGGTTCCAATGATTTAATTAGCACAGTGTATCATTACATCATAAGTGGGTTTACCAAAACTCTAGATCAAGTCTACTCAAGCATAATTGAAAGAGAAAACATAATCAAATTTGTCCTCTACGTGCTTGCTGGGATTGGGAGGAGGATTGGCCAGTTTTGGCTCTTTTGGGACCCATGTTAGATGATATGTAGTGCAAGATATAATAGGGAGAAGGGTGTACAGGTTGAAAAACTAATTAATCAAGGAATGCAATCATAGTGTTAAACTAGGGACCAAAAGATTGAAATGAAAAATAGAAATTTATAATGCTGAGGTTCAATGCAGCAAGGACAATTCAAATTAGGCACAAAATTGGCAATATGTGTCTCAATAGTGCAGAAAAACTGGTAAAAAATGATTCATGGAGTTGTACTAGGTGCAGATAAATGTCAGTTAATGATAAAGCCAATTTTATACCTCAAACAGGAAAATCCAAGCAAATCCAACATTATCCAAGCTAATTAATGCACCAAGGTAATATGTAGAATGCAATAGCTTTCAGTGTGCATAGCATGTATTCTAAATCCATCCATTCAACTAATCATATTCCATAATTCAGATAAACCATCCAGCAAGTCTAAATAGTGGGAAGGAAATTCAAAAGCAGCAAGCACAATTCCAGTAAGTTCAATTCCACTGAATTAAGCAATAACAGATAATTTGGCAATCAACTGTGGGCAGTGGCAGATAAGTGAAATGCAGAAAATTCAAGGCATTAAACCAGCATATTGAAACCAATTGTAGAAATTTAAAAGTAGCCCAATTCTGAATGAATTACAAGTACAAAATGTCCTTCCAGAATTTTAAACTAATTTGCTTGGAATTTGAAATTACCTGGATATGGAACGATGAGATGCAGCAGTGTGCTTTTAGCAGCCAGTAATGCAGTGCAGTAGAGGTAATGCAAGGGAAAGTGGGAATGGGATTTCAAGTAGGCCAGTGTAGGGAAATATAGGTGTGGGTAATGGATGAAGATAGGTTGGGGAGAATGGTGAAGGGGCTTTCAGTTTCGGTGTGCTGGTTAAGGCGTGGGTAATGCAGCGGGATTTGGGTTTAGGTGTGCAGTGAAGTGCAAAGGTTGGGTGGGGGAGTTGGCTATAGGTTGCTGGTGTTCAGGGGAGCTGGGTAATGGGAGGATGATTTTGGGTGTTTTACTTGGCTAGGGCATGGGCTAATTGCAAGATTGGTGAAATGAATGGGAGAAGAGGATGGAGGTCATATGAGAGAAAAAATGCAGTGGATTATGGCAAGGGAATTGGAGGGAAGAAGGGAGAAAAGAGCATGAGCATGCAGGGGAAGGAGACATAGGCAAGGGCATAGTGAGAATGGGGTGAGACACAAGAGAAGAAAAGAAGAAAAATAGGGAAAAAATCTTACCTAGGCCTGAAGCACGGCCCACTCGTGCTTCGTTCTGGAATACCCAATTCCCTGGAATTGGTGATGTGAGAACAGCTAGCGAATGGAAATGGAATGCAAACCTGCTGGAAGTCCAAAGTGGACCTGTCATAAGAGCTCGAGCTAAAAGATTCAAAGAAAAATTTAATGGTCTAATTTTAGAAACCCAACAAGGAGATACCTGCATCAATTTAAAAGAAGAGCGCAAAACTGGTCCATATCATTAAAGTCCACTTGAATATAGGTCAAGACAAGCCAATCTGAATATGGGCTTAAAGTGCAAGAAGATTGAAGGCTAAAAATTGAATATCGGCCCAAAATAATGGATTTATTTAATAGTCCAATTTAAGCTACGTTTTTTTTTCTGATTTATTTACTTTTAGTATTTTATTTATTTGACTAGGAAAGTTTCCTATTTCATAGTTTCTAGAAGAGTTTCCTATTTGTATTTTTCCTTGCCCTATAGGAGTTTCCTATTTGATAGTTTCTAGAACAGTTTCCTATTTCTATTCTTCCTTGTCCTATAGGAGTTTCCTATATAGTTTTCCCTCTAAGTTTAGGTAATTGGCCTATAAATAGGTATGTATGCTCATTAACAAGGCAGATTATCATTTATATTATTGAGAGTGTTTTCTCTTTGGTTCTTTAAAGAACTTTTTCTGAACTTATCAAGATTTATCTTGTGGCGTTTAAGCAAGACTTATCACTCACAATCTTCTTCCTCTTTCTTGAGTGTGGCGTCTGCGATATTTCTATACCTTTGGTTCTTATCTCTTTATAGATAACGGGTCAAGGTCATTTTTTATTTTTAATTTATTTTTGTTATAAATCTGATTGGAATACGATCCTTGAATTTGGATCCCATATTGATTCCAGGTCTCACTACTTTTGGTGAGGTTCATATTAGGGGTTCACATCATTTGGTATCAGAGCCTAAGTTCTAAATCAGGTTTGATCTATCTTATTTGTTTTCTTATTCTTATTCCATCTTACTATCTCGTATTTTTTTTTCTGTGTTCTTCGTTCTTCTTATCTTCTAATTTTTGTTTTATTTTTTTAGTGTTCTTAGTTAAGTGCATATCTGGAAAAAAAATGAAATAAAAAAAAAAAGAAAAAAAATCGGAATTAAAAAAAAAAGAAAAAAAAAGAGTGCAGAATTCTAAAAAAAAAAAAGAAATTTGAAAAAAAAAGGGCTAGAATTCAGTAGTGTTGAAATTCAAGTTTTTACCAATAGTTTTACATGCATCAAGTGTTGTTCTTGCTTTGATCTCTTATTTCGTTTGCTTTTCTTACTTTGACTATTTTTTTATCTCAATTGTTTCCTTTCCTCCAGTCATTGATTTCTCTCTATTCTAGTTGCTTCTTGTTGTGATTTTCTTTTTCAATTGCTTATCTTGTCTTTAATTTTGTTTTCTTCATTTCCTACTTTTACTTTGTTCCATTTGTTTCTTAAAATTCTGTTTGTTTTTTCATCCTTTGCTCTTTGTACTCTATTAGTTGAGTTTGGATTGTTGCAAGAAAAGTTTTGTGTGAGTTTGTTTGAGTTCAATAAAGAACTGAAAAGAGGGGACTAAGAGAGGAAAAAGGCAAGAGAGTGTGAGCTTATAAGAGGGTAAAAGCCAAAATTTGAGTAAACACGAGTGTGAGTGCCATTAATCTTAAGAGAAACATGTGAGCTAGTGTTATGAGAATTTGTTTTACTCTAACATTGTTTTGCAGAAAAATCATGTAACACAAGGACAAAAATATTTTCGAAGGCGTGTAGAGAATGGTGGATCCAAAGTTGATGATGGAAACTTTAGTGAGAGAGATGAAGCGAGTTTTGAAAGAGGAGATAGAACAAGTTCATCAACATTTAGATCGGGTAGAGAATTCACAAAATACTCCCAATATGCATAGGAGAGAGATAGTTCAACCGAGAAAAAGTGAGTTTTAAAGGTAGAGAGTATAGAGATGATTTTGATGAAGTTGACAGCGATTTAAGTAGAAAATATGATGGGAGGATTAGAGAAGTTAGGAATTGGGAAAATAATAACTTAAGTAGTTTTAAGACAAAGGTTCCGTCGTTTCAAGGTAAAAATGAACCTGAAGCTTATCTAAATTGGGAGAGAAGGATGGAGTTGTTGTTTGATTGTCACAACTATTCTGAGTTGAAAATGGTAAAGTTGGCTATCATGGAATTTACTGACTATGCTATTATTTGGTGTGATCAATTGATTTTAAGTAGGAGATGAAATGGAGAAAGACCCATTGAGACGTGGGAGGAGATGAAAGCACTTATGAGAAAGCGATTCATTCCAAGTCACTACCATAGAGACTTAATTCAAAAGTTGCAATGCTCCACTCAAAGGTCCAAAAGTGTTAAAGACAGTTATGTTGATCAAGTGGGGTTACAAAAGAAAGAGAGTGAAGAAAAGAAAATGAGTGAAAGAATTAAGAGAGAAAAAGAGAGAGAGGCTGAGAAAATTAAGAGAGAAAAAGAGAGAGAGGCTGAGAAAATTAAGAGAGAAAAAGAGAGAGAGGTTGAGAAAATTATGAAAGAAAAAGAGATAGAGGCTGAGGAAGTTAAGAGAGAAAATGAAAGAGAGGCTGAGAAAATTGATGGAAAAATTACAAGAACCAATTGGGTCATCGAAAGAAAAGTCGAGAGAAAACAAATGAATTTTTATGCAAAAGAAAGTGTGACAAAAAAATGTTTTGTTTTCAATTTTGCCAATGATTGTATTAATGAGCTTAACTCTTACTTACCAAATATTGAAGTTTCTATTTTGCAGGATAATGTTCTCAATGCATATGAGAAAGTGGCATTTGATAAGTTATTTGAGCATAATGAATTTATGTTTAGAGAAAACAAATTGTTTATGCTTAAATATTCATTGCATGACTTGCTTGTTAAGGAAGCACAAGGAGGTGGTTTGATGAGGAATTTTGACATATCTAAGACTTTAGATGTTTTGCATATGAAACATGATGTGAAACAAATATATGAGGAGATTATCACTTGTAGGCAAGTTAAGTGTAAGATGAAGCCCAATGGATTATATACATCTTTGCATCTACCTAGTGAACTTTGGATTGACTTATCTACAGATTTTGTGTTGAGTTTACCTAGGTCAAAATGGGGTAGAGATTCTATATATGCGGTTGTTGACAAATTTTCTAAAATGACACATATCATACCATGTCATAAAACCGATGATGTATCACATATTGGTAATTTGTTTTTCAAGAAAATTGTGAGATTGCATGGCATGCCCAGTATTGAGTCTAATTTGTTTTTGAAACATGTCAAGTTTGTATATAATAAGAGTGTGCATTTTGCAACAAAGTTTTCACATTTTGAAATTGTGCATGGTTTAGATGCATTAACTCCTTTGGATTTAATTCCTTTATCGATGGATGATTGTGTTAACTTAGATGAAAAGAAGAAAGTTGATTTTGTTAAGCAGATCTATAAGAAGTCAAGGCAAGACATTGAGAAAAAAAATTGAACAATAAGTCAATAAACCTAAAAAGGGACACAAAAGAATTATATTTGATCCTGGAGATTGGGTTTGGTTGCATATGAGAAAGGAAATGATTGTACCTCAAAGACATTTGAAACTACTTCGAAGAGGATATGGTTTATTTCAAGTGATTGAAAGAATCAATATCAATGCCTACAAGCTAAATCTTCCAAGTAATGATAATGTTAGTGTGTGTTTCAAAGTTATTGATTTAACTCTTTTTGATGTAGGTGCTGATTTGAGGACAAATCATTTTCAAGAGGAGGGGAATGATGTGAGCACAGCTAGCGAATGGAAATGGAATGCAAACCTGCTGGAAGTCCAAAGTGGACTTGTCATAAGAGCTCGAGCTAAAAGATTCAAAGAAGAATTTAATGGTCTAATTTTAGAAGCCCAACAAGGAGATACCTGCATCAATTTAAAAGAAGAGCGCAAAACTGGTCCATATCATTAAAGCCCACTTGAATATAGGTCAAGACAAGCCAATCTGAATATGGGCTTAAAGTGCAAGAAGATTGAAGGCTAAAAATTGAATATCGGCCCAAAATAATGGATTTATTTAATGGCCCAATTTAAGCTACGTTTTTTTTTTCTGATTTATTTACTTTTAGTATTTTATTTATTTGACTAGGAAAGTTTCCTATTTCATAGTTTCTAGAAGAGTTTCCTATTTGTATTTTTCCTTGCCCTATAGGAGTTTCCTATTTGATAGTTTCTAGAACAGTTTCCTATTTCTATTCTTCCTTGTCCTATAGGAGTTTCCTATATAGTTTTCCCTCTAAGTTTAGGTAATTGGCCTATAAATAGGTATGTATGCTCATTAACAAGGCATATTATCATTTATATTATTGAGAGTGTTTTCTCTTTGGTTCTTTAAAGAACTTTTTCTGAACTTATCAAGATTTATCTTGTGGCGTTCAAGCAAGACTTATCACTCACAATCTTCTTCCTCTTTCTTGAGTGTGGCGTCTGCGATATTTCTATACCTTTGGTTCTTATCTCTTTATAGATAACGGGTCAAGGTCATTTTTTATTTTTAATTTATTTTTGTTATAAATATGATTGGAATACGATCCTTGAATTTGGATCCCATATTGATTCCGGGTCTCACTACTCTTGGTGAGGTTCATATCAGGGGTTCACATCAATTAGCCCGTGTTGCACAACACAGGGAGGGAGTGCTGGGTGTCCTGTGACATAGCCTGCTGATAAAGGAGAAATTTGAGTGCTTAATAGTTATATTTTATCCCCTAATTAGTAGTAAACTTGTGATTATTTCCCCGCATTTGGTTATGCTTTACTCTGGATACTGCCTTGGTTTGTTTAATGTTTTTAGGAGAGAAAAAGAGGCCAAGAAGTAAGGGAAAACACCCATGAGAAGTGCCATATAGACTTGGAACAAGATGAGGAGGAAGCAAGGAGGAAGCCCACCAAAAATCAGCAAGAAAGGAGCATGGCATCCCCCAACACGGCCAAGCCGTACTTGGTGGCATGCAACACGGCCAAGCCGTGTTCTGGGCAAAAATTGCAGAAACTTTCTAGAATTCAGCCCGAAGCACGGCCGTGCTTCGGGGTCCGTACTGAACATAAAAATTAGGGTTTTAGCTGCCCAAAATGATATATATGCAGGGGGATGCGCAGCAGAAGGGGAGGGACCAAAAAAGACACTTGAGAATCAGTTTTTAGGCTTAGGAAACACCATAGGATGGGGTTTAGAGTAGGATTAAAGTTTACTTTCATGTTCTTAGCTTAGATTTGACAGCAATTCAGCATTGTATTTCTTTACATTCAGCAATCCAGGTTTCATCTTTCTATCTCTACACTCATCTCTATTTCTACTCCTTTCTCTTGGTTTGTATTGAACATCTATGATTTGTTTAATGAATTTGGTTTTAGTTTCTGTTTCTATTATGATTGAGTAGAATTGATCTAGGGTTTTGGTAACCCACTTATGGTATGATGATACATTGTGCTAATTGAACTATAGGAACCCTAATTGTGTTATCCATGGTTAATTAGGATTAGCTATTATGCAATGGTTATAGGAGTTGATGAATGTCTGGCCAACGTTCTATCACGTCTTATGATATTAATTGATGGACTGAAAGGTGAAGATTAATACAGGAACCTAATAGTTAATTAGGGATATCTTAATCACGAAAGTAGTTTAAGGTTCTCTAGGAATGAATCAATTAATGGGTACGAGAAAACCGATTAATTGTATTCCATAGTTGGCATAGAACTTAATGGACCTAGGTTGAACTAAGAACCATGAAAGTAGGTAATTGGATTAACCTAGGTACGATTAGTAACGCTTGAAAGAGGTTGCTAGTTAATTAAGGCTAAACTATCCCTAATAATCTAGATAATTGCAATTAGAGGTATAATTTGGATGTTGAATATCATAAGTGTGGTGAACTATAACCCTAGGCTTTGTTTAATTGGTTATTTGCATCTATTTAATTGTGACACTCTCTGAACAAATTACATCGATTTAGATAGCTCATTTCGTGAAATTCTAGTAGTTGGCATTGTTCCCTGTGGGACACGACCCGTACTTGCCGGACTAGCTACAACTACGCCATGCACTTGCGGTATTTGGTAAAACACACATAACACTTGCTCGTGCTTGCTACTGGAAACTCCATATTTTGCACTTTTTGGCTGTGACACGGTCTGCCCGTGTTTGATGCTGGAACCCCCTTTTCTTCACAAATTGTTGCAGTTTTTGATCCCTTTTAATTTCCTTTGATTTCCATCCTTTAATTCAACCTTGGGCACATGGGAATTTACCTATAAAACATATGGAAACATTCATTAAACTTATAACCTAAGAAATCAACTAAAATTAATGATAAAGAAAATCAAAAGCAAGAAAATAAAACCAAAAACAATGAAACAAAACAAAAAAAAAACTAAAAAAAAATTATTAAAATGTAGGTTGCCTTCCACAAATCGCTTGTTTTAAGTCATTAGCTCGACTCCTTTTCATGCTTTCCACTCAAGGAGGCTTGAATAGAGTGTGAATGACTTTCTTTTTAATCCATTGCCTCTTAGTATGATACTTGAGGTTTTGTCCAATAGCCTTCAAAGTTCCTTTTGGCTCAATCTTTTCTTCCTTTGCTTCATCCAAGTTGAGAGGAGGTGGCTAAGGTTCTACTTTTGAAACTTGGATTGCCTCCTCAATAGCCTTCTTTTCTTCCCACTATTTGACATAAACACAAGAACTTTCCACAAAGCATAACTTAAGTGGGTTAGAAGGAGGAAAATTCATGGCATTATCATTCATATTGGGTTTAGGTAAACCAATCATGCAGCAAGATTCATTTAGAGAAGGAGGGTTCATTGTATCATTTAAATTAAATTCAAAATTTTCATCCCCAATGTCACGTCCTTAGTTTTAGGGCACGTGAAACACGTATACCGTGAACATATATTTTTCATAAACATGAAGATTCCAATCTTTTATCAAGGAAACATATACATATAGGTTTTCCCATACATATACCATCTACAAATCAAGTCCATAAACATCATAGTAATAGCAAAAGCAGGGATCCTAACTGTGGCATTTAGAGCAACTCTAGAGTACAATTATATTACAATTTTAAACACTAAGAGCCAAGAAACAATTTAGGCTCACCACAGAAGTATGACACCTAGTCGATCAAGAAGCCGCAGGACCAAACTCTGGGTCTTTATCTGAAAAAGATATCAACCACGTATAATGCATTTTACAACTCAGTGAGCAGATAATACCTCCTATGACCTCTCAGATCAACATATGGATGTACTCATTAGTTAAAATTTATCATATTAAAATCTACAATTCAAAAGTACATCCATATGGGACCCGCATTTTCAAATATTCTCAGTTTAAATCAATCCAAATATCTGTATTCAAATATGATACAATATAATCAATAATCAAACAGTGATATTCATTTAAAACATTTCTTATAAAAATCATAGGAGGATCCTATATCAGAACCATCATATCAGAGTTTAACCTCTTCCGTACTTTGGTGGTACAGGATTTGCCTAAACTCAGCATCCCACTGAGGTTTGCCCTACTACCATTCAAGAGGACACGTGAATGGACTCTTTATGGGTATTTTCCAAGCACACAACAAGGGAAGGCAAATCACATCTCATATAATTGGCATCTCGCCCATATATGAGGTATTCCGCTCTCCTTCACATATCATCTCCCGTGTGTTGGCCCTCACACGAGGCTAGCACCACCCCCTGCTAACTGAGGCAATCAAAGTGCGCACCAGGGCTAACATCACTTGTTGTTAGCAGACAGTGTTTCCAATAGGATTCCTCTATAAAGCCATAATCTCATATATTTCGTATTAAGCAAAACAAAGGTACTATTATAATACAACATTTCCATTCTTAGTATATTCCTTTGTCAAAACTTTCCAACCAGGGGAATCAAGTATACATGGCCATATCCGAGGCAAACATATCACTGTATAAATCAATATCATATGCACATATGCCATATAACCCAGTATAAAATTCTCAATATAATGTAGACTTTCAGTCTTAGTACAGATTCATCTGTCATAAATTCTCCATTCAAGGTTATCACATGTACATGCCCTTTCTCGAGGCAATCATATAGCTTTATAAATAATGCCACATGCATAAATATTAACTTTATCATTTAATGAGAAATACATGTGAACTCAGATACACCATGAGTTTAGAAATCTAGTTTCAAAACTATACTCTTGAACTGTATTTCAAATTGTATGCAATTTAGATAATTTTAATGCATCTCAGTAACATATAAAAGTGTAAATATCTCATAAACGTAATCATATACATGGTTAAAGATCAAGAAGAGTATAGGGCAAGCCATAGGAAAAATCATCTACTCACATGGTAAGGGCTCCAGATTGGACAACCCTAAAATGTACTTTTTCAATCTCAATTTGATCAAATAGACCTAAAAAACGTATCCGGAGAGTTCAAAAACCTAGAAAATAACTCTGGGAGCTTGGTCACTGTTCACCGCCATAAATCACTATTCAGGACGAACAAAAAGCTATCAGATGGCCGAAAATATTCATATCCTAAGGTTTATCTAGCTTCTGAATCCATCTACGGTGTCAGATTTTCAATTGGAGGTCTCTAAGTAAGAGTTTCAGAGTTTACATTTTTTTGAGATTTTCTACTTCAGATCTACGGCGATTCAACGGTTGATTTGAAAAAAAAAATCATAGTATTCTCGTCTTGAATCTACCACTACTCGCAGTTTTGAGATCGGAAATCAATAGGTACTCCAGATCTAGAGAGAAAATTGAAGGTTACTATTCCTCAATGCACTATTCATTCTCTTCCTCATTTTTGCGATTTCCATCTCCCCCTTTCGGTTTCTCCTTTTATTTTTTTATAATAATAATAATTATTATTATTTAGTAATTCAATATTTAATATTATTTTTATTTTATTATATATATATTCATATAAATACCGTTTTTCATCCTAAAACATCTCAAAAATTTCTAAAAATTTACACTCTCATAAACCTTTAGTTAAACTCTTAAATCATGACTTTTCTTGATAAAAATCTTAATAAAAAAATCACAAAATAAATATCTTTATGCATAATAAAAGAAATAATATTTCTAAAAATACAACAAAAATTTATTAGAGGCCAATATAATTATTTTAACCAAAACAATAATTATTTTAAACAAAAATATGTTTACTTCCAGCAAAACATGCATAGTCATTTAAAAAAAGCATACTTATTTATAATAAAATATTTTTTAAAAATAAAAATTTTGGGATATTATATTCTTCCCTACTTAAGAAATTCGGTCCCCGAATTTCAACCCATCCTATCACTTGTAGGAATTGAAAACAAGACATAATTCAGAGTTACCAACCTTGTTACTTAAATAATTGGGGATATCTCATATATATGCAATCTTGTACTTCTCAGGTGGCTTCCTCACTTGAGTGGTTTTGTCATATAAACTTAACTAGAGGGATTTCTTTCATCCATAAGTTCTTTACTTATCAATCAACAATAATCATCGATTTTTTTTTCTTCATAATTAAGCCAAGTTTATGTTCAGTTGAATTTCTTGAAATCCGATAACATGAGAAAAATCTGATAGGTACTTTCTTCTTTCCAAACCTCATTACCTCTTCCATTGGTGAGTCCTTCAAAAATATATGGTCGCCAATTGATAATTTCTAGTGCTCAACATTCATGGTCCCTTTGGACTTTTGGGTTGTATTGAATTATTTGTATTTCTTTTCTAATCAATTTCATTTTATACAAAGTACTCAATATATATATATATATATATATATATATATATATACATACAACTCTTAAACCATTGAGTATCTCATTCCTTTATATTCTCAAGCTTGCATGTATATATCTATAAGTTGATATTAGGAAACACACACGTAAATGAACATATTCACCTTCATATTGGGTAACTATCTTTTCTTATTCCAAACTTCTATCAAGTCGTTTTTGGTTTTCAAATGTTAACATCATCCCATGAATATCATCATCTTAATCTATCATCTATTTTTTTCCTAAAATCCTTTAATCAATATGTTAAACATATGTAGCAATAAATCCACTAAACCTTTTATAACGTTTATGTACCATTGACACATGTCTAATAATTCCAACTTACCTCATCACAGTAATTCTATACCCTCTTATTAGCACCAATAAATTCATTATCAAAAATTTCAAGCCATTCTTTTATCATATCTAGAAGCACCTCATTCTAACTTATATCAATCCTGTTTAATTTATCCAATCATTTCAAGAAGATTTTTCCCAACAATTACTCATACATGAATTCTCAATTTCAACATAATTCACAGGCTAGATACTAGATTCGATTTAGCATAATATAAACCTTTAACACAAATATCTTGACCACTTACATTATTTTCGGACATGATTCTCAGAATATTCTCCATATCTCCAAATTAAGAGTTCAAAGATTAATTTAAATCCTACTTCTCATATTTTCTTCCTCAAGAACTTCAACACCACTAATTCTCTTGATTACATTTGTCAAAGCACCATAAGGCCATCATCCGTCTATTCCTTTTAAAATTTTAATTACTTTAACCTACTAACCACTTGGACACCATAATAACTGAGTTTTAAAGAAAATAAATTAACCCTCCTTGTAACAAGAAAAAGAACCTTGCATTTAATGCCAATCATTAATCAAGGAGGATACAGTAGAACAGAAAAAAAGTATAATAGAGAACGGTGCCAAAATAGAAAGTCAAAAGTTTGGACAAAGCGTTGGAGAGAGTTAAAATTGGTGGCCGTAATTCTTGAAAATCTGTAAAAAAAAAACTTAGCTGCTATTTCGGCAAAAATTAGTGGCCGCACATTTGGAATATATGTGTCAAAATATACTTTAAATCTATTGGTATTTAGTGGAAAGATAGCACATGGAAATAAAAACATTTCTAAGCTTATAAAAGTCTGTGAAAATCAAAGAATACGTAGTTAACTAGTAAGATGCAGTTGATTGCTTCAAAATATATGTAATCAATCAACTGTAAAATAACTAATTCAAATTAAAATTTATCAAAATAGCTAGTCGACTTAATAATACCGATAGTCGACTGGCAAGAACATTGAGAAAACAAGAAAAATCATTTAATTGTCCCTCTTCAATAATTATCTGGTTTGCATCTTCACTCTTTTTTTTACATTGACGCCTATCATCTACAACTTCTCTACAAGAATCAAGACATCAATCCTTCATCAAAGACAACAAGAAAAAGGAAATTTTCTGGTGATATCTTAACCTTATTCTCTTTATATGCCTAATATGAGCAACTATCACAATTACTGTACATATACATGCTTGCCGTCATTTTTGAAAATTTCACCTTCAATTTAGCTTATATCCATCAATCACTTACATAGTTGTTCTAATTATGCTTGGCCTATTCATATAGCTATCATATGTATGTCCTTCTCTGAATTCCATAAATACACATGTTAGTATCTTTACTTTCATACGCAAAGTTAAAGTGTGTACAGCCATGGAGGAAATCACATTCCATCAATTTTGAAATATTTGTGTCTTTTGTGGTTCCAATCCTGGGAAATATGGAGAATATGTGAAAGCAGCACAAAACCTGGGTATGGTGCTGGCCAAGAGAAAGATTCATTTAGTCTTTGGTGTAGGTAACCATGGATTAATGGGATGTGTCTCTACAGCTGCACATGTAGGAGGATGTCAAGTTCTAGGTATTATTCCTACAGCTCTAGTTACATCCAACATTACAGGAAAGACAATTGGGGAAGAATTTAGAGATGCATCCATGCATGAACGCATGGCTAGAATGATGAGCAATGTTGATGCCTTCATTGCCTTACTAGAGGGTTTTGGTACTTTAGAAGAAATTTTTCAAATAGTCTCTTGGGCACAACTAAATATGCATGACAAACCGATAGGTTTGTTAAATATTAACCACTTCTTTGATGGTCTGTTGTCTTTTATAGATCATGCTGTGGAACAAAGGTTCATTTCACACTCAGCACAACTAATTCTCATCTCAGCTTCAAATGCTGAGGAGTTGATTGATACTTTACAAGCATATGTTCATGTACCTGATCCAATTACAGCTCAAATAGAATGGACAACAGACAATAGCAGAAAGCGCAAATTAGACTTGGATCTTTATCTGTACCTGTAGCAAGATGTGGACATTGCTGTACCACTTTTACTTTCTCAGGGTTATCTTGGATACCATCTTACTAGCCACATACCCTAAGAAAGTAATATTATGAAGTCAAAATTTGTATTTTGAGAACATAGCATATAGCTGATACTCCTTTGGAGTTTATAAAACTATCTTTAAATATTGCTTATGATCCTCTAAACTCTTGGAATATTCTAGTATATCATCAATAAATTTAATAACAAATTGATTCAGGGATGACTTAATTATTATTCATTAAATCTATGAATGCAGTTGGGGTATTTTTCAAACCAAATAACATCACTAAAAACTCATAGTGTCCATGCCGAATCTTGAAAGCAATTTTTGCAATATCCTCTTCTCTTATCCTTAATTGATGATATCAAGATAACAAATCAAGTCAATTTTTGAAAAATGTTGAGCACTTTGTAACTGGTCAAACAGATCATCTATATGAAGTAATGGGTATTTATTCCACATTGTCACTTTATTCAACTCTATAATTTATGCATAGTCATAGTGATCCATCTTTCTTTTTCACAAATAGAACTGGAGCACTCCAAGTAAAAGTACTAGGGCTATTAAATCCCTTTTCTAACATGTCTTGTAACTCTTTCTTTTTCAGTTCTTTAAGTTCGATGGGTGCCATTCTATATGAAAATATAGACACTAGTTAGGTTCCAAGAAATAAATCAATACCAAATTATATTTATTGTTTCGAGGTAATTCTAGCAACTCCTCAAGAATTACATCAGAAAATTCTCTAACCACTGGAACTTGATTTACACTGGTATACTTTATGTCAATATCTCTCAACACTGCCAAATATTCTTGACACCCTTTTATAATCACTATGGGATGTTAAAGCAGAGATTAGATTACTGGGTATCTCCATATGATCTCCTTGTATCAAGAAAGAAAATTCTCCACGAATATTGAATTTAATCAGCTTAAAGTGACATTTCAAAATGACATGACATAATACCAACTAATCCATTCTCAATATCACATCAAAGTCCACCATATCTAGACAACCAGGTACAACATATATCACATTCACAAACAATTATATTTGGTATTTATCTCAATTCTTTAAATTCTTTAAGACGCATATCTCTTTCACTTTCAAGCTGTAATTGATCCATAGATACCTCTTAAGATGTCACAATATTCAATCTATCTTATACTATAAACTTTAGCAACTTAGAATAGAAATGAATTTGAAACCCTATAGAATCCCTCAGCAGCAACTGAAGTATAAATATGTCCAGCTCATATCCATACTAAAGGTCTTACTAAAGAATTCTTTGCTTTGATAGCCACCGGGAAACCTAATGCTCTGATACCAACTTGTCACGTCCCTAATTTTAGGGCACGTGAAACACGTATACCATGAACATATATTTTCCATAAACATGAATATTCCAATCTTTTATCAAGGAAATAGATACATATAGGTTTTCCCATACATATACCATATACAAATCAAGTCCATAAACATCAGAGTAACAGTAAAAGTAGGGATCCTGCCTGTGGCGTTCAGAGCAACTCTAGAGTACAATTATATTACAATTTTAAACATTGAGAGCTAAGAAATAATTTAGGCTCACCACAGAAGTACGACACCTAGTAGATCAAAAAGCCGCATGACCAAACTCTGGGTTTTTATCTGAAAAATATATCAACCACGTGTAGTGAGTTTTACAACTCAATAAGCGGATAATACCTCCTATGACCTCTCAGATCAACATATAGATATACTCATTAGTTAAAATTTATCATATCAAAATCTACAGTTCAGAAGTACATCCATATGTGACCCACATTTTCAAATATTCTCAGTTTAAATCAATTCAAATATCTGTATCCAAATATGATACAATATAATAAATAATCAAACGGTGATATGCATTTAAAAAATTTCTTATAAAAATGTTAGGAGGATCCCATATCAGAACTACCATATCTGAGTTTATCCCCTTTCGGACTTTAGTGGTATAAGATTTGCCTAAACTCAGCATCCTGTTGAGGTTTGCCCTACTACCATTCAAGAGGACACGCGAAGGGACTCTATATGGATATTTCCCAAGCACACAACAAGGGAAGGCAAATCACATCTTATATAATTGGCATCTCGCCCATATAGGAGGCATTCCGCTCTCCTTCACATATCATCTCCTGTGTGTTGGCCCTCACACGATGCTAGCACCACCCCCTACTAGCTGAGGCAATCAAGTTGCGCACCAGGGCTAACATCACCTACTGTTAGCAGACAGTGTTTCCAATAGGATTCCTCCATAAAACCATAATCTCATATATTATGTATTAATCAAAACAAAGGTACTATTATAATACAACATTTTCATTCTTAGTATATTCCTCTGTCAAAACTTCCCAATCAGGGGAATCACGTATACATGCCCATATCTGAGGTAAACATATCATTGTATAAATCAATATCATATGCACATATCCCATATAACCTAGTATAAAATTCTCAATATAATGTAGACTTTCAGTCTCAGTACAGATTCATCTGTCATAAATTCTCCATTCAGGGTTTATCATATGTGCATGCCCTTTCTCGAGGCAATCATATAGCTTTATAAATAATGCCACATGGATAAATATTCACTTTATCATTTAATGAGAAATACATGTGAAATCAGATACATCATGAGTTCAGAAATCTAGTTTCAAAACTATACTCTTCTAGAACTGTATTTCAAATTGTATGCAATTCAGATAATTTTAATGCATTTCAGTAACATATAAAAGTGTAAATATGTCATAAACATAATCATATACAGGCTTAAAGATCAAGAAGAGTATAGGGCAAGCCATAGGAAGAATCATCTACTCACAAGGTAAGGGCTTTAGATTGGACAGCCCTAAAATGTACTTTTTCAATCTCAATTTGATCAAATAGACCTCAAAAACGTATCTGAAGGGTCCAAAAACCTAGAAAATAACTCCGAGAGCTTAGTCACTATTCATCGCTAGAAATCACTATTCACGACGAATAAAAAGCTGTCAGATGGCCGAAAATATTCATATCCTAAGGTTTATCTAGCTTCTGAATTCATCTACGGTGTCAGATTTTCAATTGGAGGTCTCTAAATTAGAGTTTCAGAGTTTACCTTTGTTTGAGATTTTCTACTTCAGATCTACGGCAATTGAACGACTGATTTGAAAAATTGATCAGTCAAGACCGTAGTATTCTTCGTCTTGAATCCAGTGGTACCCTCAGTTTTGAGATCAGAAACCAATAGGCACTTCTGATCTAGAGAGAAATTTGAAAGTTACTATTCATCAATGTACTATTCATTCTTTTCCTCATTTCTGTGGTTTCCCTCTCTCCCTTTCGATTTCTCCTTTTTTTTATAATAATAATAATTATTATTATTTAATAATTCAATATTTAATATTATTTTTATTTTATTCTATATATATTCATATAAATACCATTTTTCATCCTAAAACATCTCGAAAAGTTCTAAAAATTTACATTCTCATAAACCTTTAGTTAAACTCTTAAATCATGACTTTTCTTGATAAAAATCTTAATAAAATAAATCAAAAAATAAATATCTTTATGCATAATAAAAGAAAGAATATTTCTAAAAATATAATAAAATTTATTAGAGGCCAATATAATTATTTTAAACAAAAATATATTTACTTCCAGCAAAACATGCATAGTCATTTAAAAAAAATCATACTTGTTTATAATAAAATATTATTTAAAAATAAAAATTTTGGGATATTACACCCAACATTCAAAGAAAGTTTTCCATCTTTCACATTTATATTGGCACCAGCCGTAGCTTGGAAAGGCCTTCCAAGAATGATGGGGATTTTGTTATCTTCCTCCATCTCTAAAATAAAAAAATCAATACGTATGAAAGATTTAGCTATCTTTAGAAGAACATCCTCTAAAATATCTACTGGATGCTTGATGGATTGGTCAGCCAAATGAAGAGAAAGAGTGGTAGGCTTCAAGTCACCCATTTGAAGTTTCTTGCAAACCGAAAGAGGCATGAGGCTCACACTTGCTCCAATGTCACATTGGGCTCTGTCAACCTTCATGTCTCCTATAGAGCAAGGAATTGAGAAGCTTCCAGGATCTTTAAACTTTTGTGGCAGCTTATTTTGAATTAAAGCACTGGATCCCTCTGTCAATGCCATAACAGTGTGCTCTTCAATTTTCCTCTTGTTTGAGAGAATTTCCTTCAGAAACTTTGCATAAGAAGGCATTTAGGAGATGGCTTCTAGGAATGGGATATTGATATTCAACTTTTTCAAAACATCCAGAAACCTCTCAAATTGCTTCTCTAATTTAGCCTTAACCAATCTTTGAGGAAATGAGATTGGTGGCTTGTAGGGTGCAGGAGCCACATATTTGGGCTCTTCTTCCTTCTTTTTCACTTCTTCTGGTTCCTCTTCTCTTCTCTTCTCAAATGCAGCCTAAGGTTCATCTTCTTTTATCTCTCCTCTTCTCTCTGATTCAATCAATTGTTTACCACTTTTCAGGGTAATGCCATTACAGTGCTCTCTAAGATTCTCAGTCTGACCTGGAAGTCTGCCAAAGTTCCTATTAGAATGGCTCGCCTACTCTGCTATCTGAGTTTCCAGCATCTTGCTATAAGTAGCAAGTAAGTTAACTTTAGAGGCTAAATCCTTTATGGCCCCATTCATCGAGTAGTTCTGGGCTCTAAATTCATCATTCTGTTTACTCTGTATGGTGATGAAATTCTCTACTAGAGTTTCCAAATTTGACTTTGGCTATGGAGGAGGATTGAATGGCCTCTGATTCTGAAATCCTGGAGGTTGCCTAAAGTTGTTCTGAGGCTACTGATTGGCATTTGGCTTGTATGAGAGATTTGGGTGATTTCTCCAACCTGGATTATAAGTGTTGTTGTAGGGATTGTTTATTTGGTTATTCACAAAACTTACCTGCTCATAATCCTGAGGTGCAAAATTTCCAAACTGGCATTCATTGGCCACATTACCAATGCATCTACAGATCTCACAAGCAGAAGATGATGAAGAGGAACCAATAGCGTTGATGATTAACTTATCTAATTTCTGAAATAAATCACCAACTTTAGAAGTTAGATGATTAAATGCATCAACTTCATACATACCTAATGATCTTCTTGGCTGCCTCTCACTAGAGTAAGAGTAATGATTCTGAGTCATATCTTTAATTAGCTCATAGGCTTCATCTACCGTTTTATTCATCAAAGCTCCTCCAGCTACAACATCCATAGACATACGGGTGCTGTAGATTAGTCCATTGTAGAATGTATGGACTATGAGCCACTTCTCCAACCCATGGTGTGGGAATATTCTAAGGAGTTCTTTAAATCTCTCCCAAGCTTCATATAAAGACTCACCATCTTTCTGAGCAAAGGTACTGATTTGATTCCTAAGATGAGCCATCTTACTTGGTAGGAAGTATTTGGCCAAGAAAGCTTGAGAAAGCTGCTGCCATGTAGTTATTGACCCTGATGGAAGAGAATGCAACCATGAATGGGACTTGTCCCTCAGAGGGAAAGGGAACAGTCTTAGTTTGATGGCATCAGAAGATACTCCATTCAGCTTCAAAGTATCACAGTATTCTAGAAACATTAAAAGATAGAGATTAGGGTCTTCAGTAGGTAACCCTCCAAATTGATTCTGCTGAACCATCTGCAGAAGAAAAGGCTTCAGCTCAAAGTTATTGGCCTCAACAACTAGTTTGACAATGCTGGGATTCAGGCCATGAGCATCCGGGGAGGTGAAATCCTTAAGAGAACGATTATCTCTTTTTTCCATGGTAGGTGTAGAATGTTCTTGATGATGTCTCCTTCTTCTCCTTCATAGTGTGCATTCAATTTTCGGATCAAATTCAACGACAAACTCACATTCTCTTCTCATAAAAAAGAAACACACCTATAAAGGAAGAAAAGAGATAAAAATTAGCAAGATAAAATTATGCAGAAAAATTAAAAAAGTGATCTAGTCTAGCTATTTCGCAATATATCTAATATTGACGATTATTCCCCAACAACGAGGCAAAAAACATGTTGTGTCTGTTTTATAATTAACTGCAAGCGCACGATGTAGCTGTAGCTAGCTCGGCGAGTACGGGTTGTATCCCACAGAGAACAATGTCAATTAATAGAATGATATGAAATATGCTATCTAAATCGATGTAATTCATTGGAGAGTTTGTCATAATTAAGTAAATTAAGAATTCAATTAACAAAAGCTTAGGGTTAGGGTTCTCCACACTTATGATATTCAACATTCAACATATACCTCTAATTACAATTATCTAGGTAATTGGGGATGGTTTAGCCTTAATTAACTAGCAACCTCTTTCAAGCGTTACTAATCATACCTAGGTTAATCTAATTACCTACTTTCGTGGTTCTTAGTTCAATCTAGGTCCATTAAGTTCTATGCCAACCATGGAATACAATTAATCGGTTTTCTCATACCCACTAATTGATTCATTCCTAGAGAACCTTAAACTACTTTCATGATTAAGATATCCCTAATTAGCTATTAGGTTTCAGTATTAATTTTCACCTTTTAATTCATCAATTAATATCCTAAGACGTGATAAAACATTGGCCAGACATTCATCAACTCATATAATCGATGCATAATAGTCAATCCTAATTAACCATGGATAATACAATTAGGGTTCCAATGATTCAATTAGCACAGTGTATCATTACATCATAAGTGGGATTACCAAAATCCTAGATCAAGTCTACTCAAGAATAATTGAAAGAGAAAACATAATCAAATTCATTAAAGTAATCATCAATGTTCAATACAAACTAAAAGAATGAGTAGAAGAAGTGGAGAACTAAAGTAGAAAGATGAAACCTAGTTTGCAGAAAAGTAAAGATGAAATACAACCTTCAATTGGTGTAAATCCTACTCTAGAACATAAATTCAACAATGATTCAAGTAAAAAACTAATCTAAGAGTGTTTCCTAAGCCTAAAAACTGAGTCTAAGATGTCTGTCCAGGTCTGAATGCCTTCCTCTACGTTTCCCCATGTATATCTATCAACTTGGCTGCTCAAAACCCTAAAAATCACATGGTATACGGACACGAAGCACGACCGTGCTTCGTGCTGGAAATCTGGGAAATTCTCCACTTCTTTCACAGAGCATGGCCTGGCTGTGCTTTATGCACACCAAGCACAGCCTGACCATGCTTCCTGCTGCCAAGCTCAGAATTTGCCAATTTCTTCAGGGTTGCCTCCTTGCTTCCTCCTCAGTATGTTCCAAGTCTTTATGACTCCTCTCATTAGTGTTTTTCCTTACTTCTTGGCCTCTTTTGCTCACCTACAAGCATAAAACAAACTAAAGCAGTATCTAGAGCAAAGTATAACCAAAAACAGGGGAATAATCACAAGTTTACTTTAAATTAGGGGATAAAATATAGCCATTAAACACTTAAATTTCTCCTTTATCATGGGTACTATTCAAAGTCAAAAAATACTATTCATCATAAGAAATTACTATTCATACCCGTCGAATTTACTGTTTACGATGCACAAAAAATTGTCAGATGGCCAAAAACTTTCATATCCTTAGGTTTATCTAACTTCTAAATCCATCTACGATGTCAGATTTTTAATTTGAGGTCTCTAAATAGAAGTTTCAGAACTTACCTTTTTAAAAGATTTTCTACTTCTAATCTACGGTCATTCTACGGCTGATTTGAAAAATTGTTCAATCAAAATTGTAGTGCTCTCCGTCCTGAATCCAACGGTACTTTTTTTAAGATTAGAAGCCAGTAGGCACTCTAGATTTAGAGAGAGAACATGAAGGAGAGAAAATACTATTCACACTATTCATATATGAAGGTTTCTGATTCTCTTCTTTACGCTTCCATCTCCCCCTCCCCTTTTTTTATTTAATAATTAAATATTTAAAATTTATTATTATTTTTATTATTATATACATATAAATACTATTTTTCATCCTAAAATATTTTAAAAATTTCTAAAAATTTACATTCTTATAAAACTTTAGTTGAACTCTTAAATCATGATTTTTTTTATAAAATTTTAATAAAACAAATCATAATATAAATATCTTTATGCATAATAAAAGAAAGAATATTTCTAAAAATAAAACAAAAATTTATTAGAGGCCAATATAATTATTTTAAGCAAAACAATAATTATTTTAATTAAAAGTATACTTGCTTTTATCAAAACATAATCATTTTAAAAAATAAAAATATATTTGTTTATAGCAAAACATTATTATTTAAAAATAAAAATTACAAGATATTATAGCTTCCCCATATTCTGTGGGCAGTTCTATGCAAAATGACCCTTCTGTCTGCAATTAAAGCGAACATCTTATCCCATGTAGCATGGCCAATTACCATGCATACGTCCACACTTAGTACACTTGACTATGGAAAAGTTCTGTTGGAAGGGTTGAAGACTTGTAGTCATTGACCTCTTGCCAGTACCCTATCCTTTTCCTCTTACATTTCTACCAGAGTTTTGTGGTTCGTTCTTCCTTTTCCAAAAGTTCCATCTTTGTTTCTCATCCTCCACTGTGCTTAAGCTCTTCTCTAGGAGTCTGCATTTATTTATCAGAGGTACAAACTCCCTGATCTCCATATCTACAAAAGCATTCCTTATCTTCGAATTCAATACCGCTTCGAACTTAACAGCCTTCCATGCTTCATCGGGGTTAAAGCACAAGTAAGAGGAGAACTTAGACAATTACTCGAACCTCGTCATATACTGGTCTATGGTCATGCTACCCTATTTGAGTTGGAGAAATTTGATCTTCTTCTCTACCCGCACAATACTTGGGAAGTACTTTTCCAAAAAGGTGTCTTTGAACACCTGCTAGGTGATCTGCCTTCCCTGGTGAGCTAAAAGTTCTCTAGCTTCATGCCACCAACATTTTGTTTCATCTTTCAATATATATTCAATGAAGATAACTTGCTGCTCCTCAGTACAACCTATCATTTCAAAGATTTTCTCCAATTCCCTTATCCACCTTTCAACTACAATCAGGTCAAAGCTGCCTTGAAAAGAAGGTGGTCTATTGCTTAGGAACTCAGATATGCCATTATCATTCCTTATGACATGCTATAAAATAAGCATGTTTTTGACATGTTTTAAGTTGCTTTTTATTTAATTTTAGTAGAAAATAGGTATGAATTAACTGAGTGTTGTGTTTTGTGTTTTAGGAATAATAAAGAAGAAATGTAGAGGAAAATATAGAGAAAATCATAGAAAAATGCTGATTTCTGACCTTGTGTCACTAATTGATGCATATCTCACTCATTTGGACTTCGATTAAGGTGAATTTAGCGGCTATGGAAAGAAGAGACATAGAGCTACAACTTTCATGTTTGGCACTGCAGCAAAATCCAGAAGAATCTGGGCGCCGCAGCGCCACGATAAGACAATCCATCGCGCCGCGGCGCCATGCTTTCCAGGAGCGAGCGCCGCGGCGCTCAACCCAGCGCACTGCGGCGTAACGTGGCAAGAACTCCGTAGCGCTGCGGCGCTCTACTTAAGCACCGCGGCACCCGTGCGTCATAGGAGATGTGCTGATTTCGCGATTTTAGGTCGTTTTCGCTCAAAATTGAAGGGAATGGACGGGAACTTGACCTAAAATACGTTCTGACTTCGATTAGGAGGGGAAAATCTATAAAAAGAGAGGAAAGCAACCAGAGAAGGCATCCAATCCTTCACCGAATTCTTCATCTACATTCTTCAATTCTTCTTTAGCGTTTCTTATGGCCCTGCGTGGCTAGTTCTCTTTAGTTGGTTGAGGTGAGTTGAAACCTCAAGGGATTTTTATACATTGTGAGATGTGGATATGATGTTATTATTTCAATTTGTTTTGAATATTGATTGTTCATATGTTCTTATTTTTAATGATTATTCATATGATTGCTAAGAGGCCTACTAGTATTTCGTCTGTTTTAATCTACAGCTGAATTGTGTTTTGAACAAAGTTTCTAATTCTGCGATTCGTGAGGCAAATAGGTTTGAGGGTTTTGGATTATAAATCATTGAACCTATGATGAATGATTGACTAAATTAGATATAGCCGATGTGTTTATATTTGTTTAGCTCTGTCAGTTTCTCTAGTTCTTCATGCGGTTAACAAGTTATATTTTACCGATGTGCTAAAAGATGGCTTGTTGATTAGGGTTTTATTAGTGTGATTATCATTAATTTGCTAGGCTTAAGGAGAAACAGGGTTAAAACCTCATTGATAGATGTTCATTTACAGATTGATTATGTTGTCGATGATCAATGTAATCCCTTGACGGTGGATACCAACCGAAACCAACGTCTTTATCATTAATCACTTTCGCTTATTTATTTTCATTATTATTTACTTTACTTAACTTGCGATTATCAATTCCCCCCTTTTTAATCACATAAGGTAATTCCAGTGTCTGTGGGATCGACCCTTACTCCCACTACTTCAGGTTAGTTTTGAGGTAAGGTATTAATTTGGGTGCACCTGCGACAGTGCGAACCACCTTACCATCCGATTATTAGCACCATTCTGGTTATTATCATTCTGGAGGTATTATAGAATTTTTTTGGTGGTCTTGACTTGGTCTTGAATTGCTGTGGCAAGGTTATGTAGGGTTTCCTCTGCATTGTTTGCCGGATTCCTCCTTGGTGGTGCCATTTCCTACTATGGCAAAAACAAAGTTATGCTACTATTGAGGTTATCAAACCCAATAGTTAATTTCAAAAATATTTAACAACAGTCATAACACCACCTCGGCATATAGATAGGAAACACTAGTAATTTCTTACCTATAAGAAATCATTGATCCCCTACACAGCATAACCAAAACATACTCAAGACACTATAAGATCGGCTCAGATAACTATCTACACACTAGCCATCTAGGATCGACCTGCTTTGATACCAATTATGTAACGACTCTATTTTTTTCATATAAACATATATATATATATATATATATATATATATATATATATATATATTTAAAATTCCATGAAGTCATTACCTCTTTTCTTCTAATTACTTAACTCCTAATAACATTTGATTAATTTAACCAAGCATAATTCAAGGTTTACACATCATTGATTAACAACATTCGTACACAAATTAAACACATATATGTCTATATCTTATTCATCCATATTGACCAGTTCTGGGAATACGAGTGCACCTTCACCAGGATCTTAACCAACTCGACCATGAACACCTTATTAATTTCTAGGATCTGTCCAACATAGAGTAACTCGATCAAACATACACTAAAAGCACAAGAAAATCACACTGTAATGACATGTATGGCATGATTAACTATTTTTCAGAATATAATATGATGGCTATCACTTATTTTTATATCAAGCTACCCTGGTCAGGGTGAGTACTTTCTATTATCTGATACGAGCTTTTTTCGCTCCGTCCAACATGGCACACTTCCTCTTTCTTTTCTTATTAGCGTTGTAATAGCCTTAAAATTGAAGAAAATTATAAATTAAAGAAAATTTTCAATAAAGGAGAGGATTTTAAAAATGAAGATAAGAACTGTTGAAAATATGTTTATTTATTACATGGGTTGAAGAATTATAAATATGAGAATTTACATTTTGGGGCCAAAATGCAATTTATTAAAAGTTTCGGGTTCAAAATGTAAATAAGGAAAATTTGCAAGGATCTCCCTCTAAAATTGAATTTTTACATAAAGGTCTCTTGGGATATTTGAAGGGCCTAAGCCACCCAAGAAGCAGTAAATTTTGAATTTCCTCTCTCTCTCCTCCAAATTTTCTTCCACAAAACCCTAAAACTTCTTTATAGAATTCTACCGCTTCCGGACCTCAGATTTCAACACCAACACCACCAATGAACTCAGGACGAAGAGTTCTACAAATCCATCTGATTGGTTTATGGAAAATTGGCTAGAGATTGGCCAAAAAATGGAGAAAAAAATACCTAAAGAGGTAATCTCTTAAACTCTTATCTATGGTTCTCAAATGCAAAAACTAATAGCGTAGATCGATCCAAATGGTGCCAAAATCTTAGGACCTCAAATTTTAGGATCATCCTCCCTTGCACGCGCCGCCACATGCTACTTCTCCCTCGGTGAGTGACGCCCACGCGTAGCCCCTGCGGTGGCGCGTGCAACGCATGAATATAGCCCCATATTGTGTTGACCGAGCTCTCGAAGGCCAAATTTTGCAAATCTGGAATCATTTTCAAGGTATTTGGATCTTCTGCACTCATTTTTTAGGTCTATTTTGCAAAATTTAGACTGAAAACATGGATGTTGGGCTTGTCCAAATTGGTACCCTAACTTTGTAAGTAGATGATTATTTCTATGACTTGCCATATACTCTTCTTTATCTTTAAATGTGTAATTGAATATGTTTATAAGTTATTTACACTTTTATATGTTTTTGAAATGGATTAACTTATCTAAATTGTTTACAATCTGGAATATAGTTCAAGAAGAGTATAGTTTTGAAAATGGATTTCTGAACTCATTGTATATCTTAAACTAAATGTATTTTTCATCATATGATAAAGTGAATATTTATGCACATGGAATTGATTTATTAAGCTATATGACTGCCTTGAAAAAGAGCATGTATATAAGATAAACCTTGATTGGGAAATTTATGATAGATGAGCTATATTGAGATTGAAATTCTATATTATACTGAGAGCTCTATTTTGAATGGTATGGAATATGTGCATATGATAATTTCGTGGAAGAATCCTATTGGAAACATTGTTTGCTAATAGCAGATGATGTTAGCCCTAGTGCACCTTGATACCTCAACTAGCAGGAGTGGTGCTAGCCTTGTGTGAAGGCCAACATACGAGATATTATATGTGATGGAGAGCAGAATGCCTCCTATCCGGGCGAGATGTCAGTTATATGATATGTAAATTGTTTTCCCTTGCTTTGTGCTTGGGAAATTTCCTATATTAGAGTCCCTTTACGTGTCCTCTTGAATGGTGGTAGGGTAAACCTTGGCTGAGATGCTAAGTATAAGCAAATCCTACACCAACAAAGTACGGAAGAGATTGAACTTTGATATGGTCATTCTGATATGGGATCCTCCTAAAAATTTATAAAAAATGTTTTTAATGCATATCATTGTTTGATTAATGATCAAATTGTATCATATATGGTTACAGATATCTGAATATGATTTGAATTGAGATTATTTGAAAATGCAGGTCCCATATTTATGTACTTTTGAACTGTAATTTTTGATGAGATAAATGTTAATATATAAGTACATCCATATGTTGATCTGAGAGATCATAAGAGGTATTATCTACTCACTGAGTTGTCAAACTCACTACACGATGCTTACATTTTTTTTCAGATAAAGATACAGAGTTTGGTCCTACTGCTATGTGATTAGCTAGGTGTCGTATTCTCTGGGTGAGCCTACGTTGCTTCCTAGGCTCAAAATATTTAAAATATTATGTCATTATAATCTAGAGTATGCTCTGAACGCCACAGGCAGGATCCCTGCTTCAGCTATAAAATTGTTAAGTGTAATCTTGGCATGTATAATTAGCTATATTGGGAACTTGTAAACGTATGTTATTTTTCCTTATATGTGATATTGTGAAGCCATATGCAAATAAATAAGGGTAAAGTTATCTATTAGTTGTGTTATTCGCATTCCCTTAAACTAGGACATGACAAGTTGGTATTAGAGCATTAGATTTCCCGGTGGCTATCGAAGCAAAGGATTCTTTAGTAGGACCTTAAGTATGGATATGAACTAGACATATTTATACTTCAAGTGTTGCTGAGGGATTCTATAGGATATTAACTTCCTTTCTATTCTAAGTTTGCTAAAGTTCCTACTATAAGGTTTGATTGAATATTATGGTATATTAAAAAGGTGTTTTGTTCTGTATAGTCTATGCCGCCAAGAACCAAAGCCGTTACTAGAGAAGCTGTAGATCGTGCACCCTCTATGGAAGAGTTTGTACCATCTACAATTCTAGTACAAAGAGGTCGTGGTAGAGGCCGACCTAGAGGAAGAGGTAGAGGCCAAGGGCGTGCATGGGGTATGAGAACCCTGTGACAAGATGAATAGGCCTATGTATTGGATAGAGTTCATGAAGAAAGAGTAAAACCCCCTCGAGAGCCACATAACAAAATAGTTGATATGATTACTGACATACATAAGAGTTTAGAGACATTGGCTGGATTTATAGCAGAACAAGGTAGAATGGATGGCCAACCACCAAAAAAATGCTCCTGAAGAGCAAGAACTGGGAAGAACAATTGAGCAAGAAGATAAATTTATAGGGATTGAGGTGTCATTACCACAATTCCTTAAGTTGAAACCCCCGACTTTTTTTGCGTCAGATATTCAAGAAGACCCACAAATATTCATTAATGCTGTGGAATGAGTTCTTAGAGCTTTGGGGTGTTCTCCTAGAAGATCTGTTGAACTAGTGTCCTTTCAACTATCAGATGTAGCTCAAGTTTGGTTTGAGACTCTGATACAGGGAAGAGCAATTATTTTACCACCAATGGAGTGGGAATAATTTAAAGAATAATTTATGAATCGTTTTCTGTCAATGAGTGAAAGGGACAAGAGGGCCAGAGAATTTAAAGAATTAAGAAAAACACCGAACATGACTGTTTTTAAATATGACATCTATTTTACTCAGTTGTCCAGATATGCACCATATCTAGTTCCTATTGAAAAAGATAGAATTAAGAGATTTGTTTCAGGATTGATACGTTCATTGTTTAAATCGATGGGTCCTCAGATGAATCATTTTCCAACTTATTCAGCTGTAGATTGTCCTAGAATGATGGAAACAAGAGAGCAAGCGGATATAGAAGGTTTAAGGAGAAGAAAAAGAGATCAAGAAAGTAATGTCCAGACTAGTTATAATCCTAATGTCAGAGGATCAAGATTTCAAAATCCACAGTGTTTTACTCAAACAAGATCTGGTAGCTCTAACTAGACATAAGTTAATATCAATAAGCAAAGAATGAATCAAATGGATATAAGATCTGTTAGTCAACAGGATTCAAGATCAATTCCATCATGTCCCATTTGTGGCAAGCCTCACACTGGACAATGTTGCAGAGAAACTAGTGCATGTTTTAAGTGTGGACAAATGGGTCATTTGATGAGAAATTGTCCATAATTATAAAATTTTAGTCAAGCATTAGTACTACCATCTTCACCCCTTGTATCTATACCAGCATGGCCAAATAGAGCAGCTTCAGTACAAGCAAGTAGTGGTGGTACTGGTAGAGGATTAAGAAGTCGAGGCTGAGAATAAGCTCGAGTTTTTGCCTTGACACGATAGGATGCTCAGGCCTCAAATATAGTTATGATAGGTACATTATCAATATGTTCCCATAAAGAATATATCCTATTCGATCCTAGTTTTACTCATTCTTATATATTACCTTGCTTTGTTAAAAAATTGGATAGAGATCCTACTAGTTTACATTGTTCTTTCATGGTTGCTATTCCAATGGGAGAATTCTTATTGGGAATGGATTTGATAGTTCTAGATATGGTAGACTTTGATGTGATACTGGGAATGGATTGGTTGTCATCATGCCATGCCATTCTAGACTGTCACCTTAAGGTGATTAAGTTTAACATTCTTGGAGAGTCTTCCTTCTTAATACAAGGAGATCGTAGTGAGGTGCTTAGTAACTTAATCTTTGCTCTAACAACTCATAAGCTATTACAAAAAGGATGCCAAGGGTATTTAGCAGTAGTCAAAGATATTGATATGAAGTACACCAATGTAGAGCAGGTTCCAGTGATTAGGGAATTTCCTGATGTGTTTCCTAATGAGTTATCAGGGTTACCCCCAAAACGAGAAATTGAGTTCAATATTGATTTACTTCTTGGAACTCAACCAGTGTCTATAACCCTGTATAGAATGGCACCGACTGAGCTCAAGGTTGAAAAACCAGTTACAAGACTTGTTAGACAAGGGATTTATATGCCCTAGTACTTCTCCTTGGGGTGCTCCAGTCTTATTTGTGGAAAAGAAAGATGGATCGCTATGGCTGTGTATTGATGACAGATAGTTGAATAAGGTAACACTATGTAATAAGTATCCATTACCTCGTATAGATGATCTATTTGACCAGTTACAGGGTGCTCAATGTTTTTCAAAAATTGATTTGAGATCTGGGTATCATTAATTGAGGATAAAGAAGGAGGTTATTCTGAAAACTACTTTTAGGACTCGGTATAGGTATTGAGTTCTTAGTAATACCATTTGGTTAAACAAATGCTCCAGCTCCATTCATGGATTTTATGAATAGAGTATTTAAAATTTTCTTGAATCAATTTGTTATTGTATTCATAGATGATATCTTGGTATATTCAAAGAGTTCAGAGGAGCATGAGCAACATTTAAGGATAGCTTTGCAAACTTTAAGAGAACACCAGCTATACGCCAAGTTTTCAAAATGTGAATTTTGGCTTAGTAGTGTTACTTTCCGAAGGCATATGGTTACCAAGGATGGTATTCAAGTTGATCCTAAAAAGGTAGAAGTGGTGCAACAATGGCCACGCCCTATGAAAATTATAGAGATTTCATAGTTTTCTTGGTTTAGTAGGCTATTACCGTAGATTTGTTAAATATTTTTCAAAAATAGTTGCTCCTTTGATGAAGTTGCCAAGAAAGGAAATAAAGTTTAACAGGTTAGATGAATGTGAAAGAAGTTTCCAAAAACTCAAAGAATGTTTGACTACGGCACCAGTACTGTCTATTCCTTCAGGTACCAGAGGATACACAGTATATTGTGATGCATCGAGAATTGGATTAGGGTGTGTGTTGATGCAACATGGTTGAGTTATTGCATACGCATCTAGGTAGCTTAAACCACATGTGCAAAATTATCCGACTCATGACTTGGAAATGGCAGCAATAGTTTTTGCTCTCAAAATTTGAAGGCATTATTAGTATGGTGAGACATGCAAAATTTATACAAATCATAAAAGTCTCAAATATATTTTCCAACAAAAAGATCTTAACTAGAGACAAAGACGATAGATGAAATTACTTAAAGATTATGACTGCACAATACTATATCATCCAAGTAAGACTAATATAGTGGCTGATGCATTAAGTAGGAAGTCTATAAGTAGTTTGGCTCATATCACAGTGGTAAGAAGGCCGTTGGTTAAAGAAATGCATAAGTTGGAAAGTAATGGGGTAGTAATGGAAGTAAAGGAGCCTAGAATATTATTAGCCTATATACAGTTTCAATCATCTTTGATTGAGCAGGTGAAAAAGGCACAGAAAGAGAATGCCTATTTATGCAAGAAAATTAAAGAGGTGAAAAATGAAGGTGAAGTTGAATTTACTGTAGACCTTAAAGGAATTTTGAGATTGGGTAAGCAGCTGTGTATACCTGATAAAGAAGAACTTAAGAAAAAAAATTTAGAGGAAGCCCATAGATCCATATATATTATTCATCCTAGAATAACTAAAATGTATAAGGATCTAAAAGAAATTTATTGGTGGGAAGATCTGAAGAAAGACATAGTTGATTATGTTTCTCGATGCTTAACTTGCCAGTAGGTAAAAGCAAAATATTAAAGGCCTGCAGGACTACATTAGCAGATAGAGATACTTGAATGGAAATAGGAAAGAATAACTATAGATTTTGTTACAAGGCTACCACGAACACCAAAAGGGTTTGATTCAATATGGGTGATTATTGATAGGTTAACTAAGTCAACACATTTCCTACCAGTGAAAACCACATACAATGTAGCTCAGTATGAAAATTTATATTTGAATGAAATAGTGAAACTTCATGGAGTGCCAATATCAATTATTTTTTATAGAGGACCATAGTTCACAGCTCGTTTTTGGAGAGCTTTCCAAGAAGCTTTGGGCACGAAGTTAAATCTCAGTACTGCATTCCATCCTCAAACAGATGCACAGTATGATCGAACCATCCAAATATTAGAGGACAAGCTACAGACATGTGTACTAGAATTTTAAGGTAGTTGGAAAATATTTTTGCCCCTAGCTGAATTTGCTTATAACAATAGCTACCAAGTCAGTATACAAATGGCCCCTTTTGAGGCATTATATGGTAGATGTTGCTAATCTTTGATTGGATGGTTTGAGATGGGCGAAGCTAAGATATTAGGAGTTGATATGGTATAGGATGCATTGGTCAAGGTAAAATTAATTAAGGAAAGGTTGTTAGCAGCCCAAAGTAGACAAAAAGCCTATATTGATCATAAACGTCAGCCATTGGAATTTTCCATAGGTGAACATATCTTTTTGAAAATATCTCCTATGAAAGGAGTAGTAAGATTTGGGAATAAAGGGAAGTTAAGCCCACGGTACATAGAACTATTTGAAATTCTTGATAGGATCGTCCCAGTAGCTTATCATTTGGCTTTACCCCCTGAATTGGGTAATGTCCATCTAGTTTTTCATGTGTCTATGCCACGAAAGTATTTACTGGATCCTACACATGTTATACAGTGTCCACAGATTTAGTTACAGGAAGATTTAACTTATGAGGAATAACCAGTAGCGATAGTGGATAAACAAGTAAAGAAATTGCATTCAAAAGAAATACCTACAATGAAAGTGATATGGAAAAATCACTCTTCTAAAGAGGCTATTTGGGAAAGAGAGGATGACATACGTGTCAGATACCCACATTTGTTTGAAAAATGAGGTTATTATTTATTTGCAGTTATGGTAATGAAATTTGGGGATCAAATTTCCTTAAGGGATAAAGAATGTAATAGCCTTGAAATTAAAGAAAATTCTAAATTAAAGAAAATTTTGAATAAATGAGAGGATTTTGAAAATGGAGATAAGAACTGTTGAAAATATGTTTATTTATTACATGGGTTGAAGAATTATAAAGAAAATATGAGAATTTACGTTTTGGGGACAAAATGCAATTTCTTAAAAGTTTTGAGGTCAAAATATAAATAAGGAAAATTTGTAAGGACCTCCCTCTAAAATTAAAATTTTCCAAAAAGGTCCCCCAGGATATTTTTAAGGGCCTCAGCCACCCAAAAAGCAATAAATTTTGAATTTTCTCTCTCTCTCTCTCTCCTCTAAATTTTCTTCCCTGAAACCCTAAAACTTCTCTCTAGAATTCTACCACTTTCAGACCTCGGATTTCGACACCACCACCACCAACGGACTCAAGATGAAGAGTTCTACAAATCCATCTGATTGGTTTATGAAAAATTGGACAGAGATTGGCCAAAAAATGGAGGAAAATAACACCTAAAGAGGTAATCTTTGAAACTCCTATTTGTGGTTCTCAAACGCAAAAACTAACAACGTAGATCGATCCAAAATGTGCCAAAACCTTAGGATCTCAAATTTCAGGATCATCCTCCCTTGCACGCACCCCCATATGCCGCTTCTTCCTCGGCGAGTAATGTCCACACGCAGCCTCTGCAGTGGCGCGTGCAGTGTGTGAATCCAACTTCCTGTTGCGTTGACTTGCATTGACCAAGCTCCCGAAGGCCAAATTTCGGAAATTTGAAGTCATTTTCAAGGTTTTTAGACCATTTGGACTCATTTATGGGGTATATTTTGCCAAATTTAGACCAGAAATGTGGATTTTGGGGTTGTCCAACTTGCTACCCTAACTTTGTGAGTAGCTGATTCTTTTTATGACTTGCCCTATACTCTTCTTAATATTTAAATGTGTAATTGAATATGTTTATAATTTCGTTACACTTTTATATGTTTCTGAAATGGATTAAATTATCTGAATTGTTTACAATCTGGAATATAGTTCAAGAAGAGTATAGTTTTGAAAATGGATTTCTAAACTCATGGTATATCTTATACTAAATGTATTTTTCATCATATGATAAAGTGAATATTTATACATGTGGCATTGATTTATTAAGCTATATGACTGCCTTGAAAATGAGCATGTATATATGATAAACCTTGATTGTAAAATTTATGACAGATGAGTTGTATTAAGACTAAAATTTTGTATTATGCTAAGAGTTCTGTTTTGAAACATTGTTTCCTAACAGTAGGTGATGTTAGCCTTGGTGCACTTTGATACCTTAGCTAACAAGGGAGGTGCTAGCCTCGTGTAAAGGACAACACATAGGATATGATATGTGATGGAGAGCGGAATGCCTCCTATATGGGGAGATGCCAGTTATATAATATGTGGATTGCCTTCCCTTACTTTGTGCTTGGGAAATTGCCCATATTAGAGTCCCTTTGTGTGTCCTCTTGAATGGTGGTAGGGCAAACCTTGGCTAAGATGTTAAGTATAGGTAAATCCTACATCAACAAGGTACGGAAGGGATTGAACTCTGATATGGGATCCTCCTAATATTTTATAAGAAATGTTTTTAACGTATATAATTGTTTGATTAATGATCAAATTGTATCATATATGGTTACAGATATTTGAATGTGATTTGAACTAGGAATATTTGAAAATGTGGGTCCTATATGGATGTACTTCTAAACTTTAATTTGTGATGAGATAAATTTTAATATATGAGTACATCTATATGTTGATCTGAGAGGTCATAGGAGGTATTATCTACTAACTGAATTGTCAAACTCACTACACGATGCTTACATTTTTTTTTTCAGATAAAGATATAGAGTTTGGGCCTATTGATACGTGATTAGCTAGGTGTCATATTCTCTGGGTTAACCTACGTTGCTTCCAAGGCTCGAAATGTTTAAAATTATTTCATTGTAATCTATAGTATTCTTTGAATGCCACAGGCAGGATTCTTGCTCTGCTGTAAAATTGTTATGTGTAGTCTTGGCATGTATAATTAGTTATACTGAAAACTTGTAAACGCATGTTATTTTCTTGATATGTGAAGCCGTATGCAAATAAATAAAGGTAAAGTTATCTGTTAATTGTGTTATTTGTGTTATATTAAATTGGGGCATGACAAGCATAATCATAGCCGTGAGTAGAGCGTCCCCTATTGGTGCGTCACATGGACCATCATGTGATCGTGCTTGTCACTTTTCTTTTCTTTTCTTTTCACATTAATAGCCAAAAATATTATTTCAATAACAAGTATGTTCATTATACTCACATGCCATAATTTATCATCAAAGCATAATCACTACAAAAAGTCATTGGTAAAATGCAATCATGTCAAGATCATAACCATTTTTGAATATCACTTTATAAAATATTTTCATGTCAAAATTACACACTTAAGATGATAAGGAGTTCATGCTATAGTAATGGCTAGGGCATACACTAGTTATTTATAATTTCGATTCATAAGACTCTTCTTATTTTTTAAATATTACTTTCATCTTTTTATTTTCTTTATGGTTGGCTTCTAGTTACTTTTCTCTTACTTATATCATTTGCAACACATGTTCTCACAAATTTTATAAGCATTATTCTCCAATTTAGTTTCTATTTTTACCCTATAGTTAATGAGGTTCATTTAGGGTAGAAAAATGTTAAAAATAAGCTTTACCAACTCCCAACATGGCCTGGTCATGTTCCAGGACATGGCCATACTTGAAAATACTTTAAACATACTAAAAAATAGCCCTGAACACGCCCTACCAATGTTGAAGCAACCCAGAACACGGCCTGGCCGTGTTCTGTGAGCTTTCCTAACTTATTCAACCATATCTCCCTCATATGAACTCCAATTGAGGTGATTCCAAAGCCTATAAAACTTTAAGACACTTATCTACAAATTTCATGTTTATCATTTCTTTATATTCCTTATACATTATTCTAAGAAAATCAAAAACAAAAACACTTACATTTACCACCCTGAATTCTAGACTAATTTTGACCTCTACTCATTAATTAGACATATCTCCCTCATATTGACTCTAAAATAAGTGATTTTAAAGCCTATAGATCTGTAAGACATCTATCTATATTTATTATGTTAATAATTTCCTTTAATTCCCTATAGATTTTTCTCAGAAATTCAAACACAAAAGCTTACATAACAGATTCTTCCCTGGTTAACTAGTTTCTAACCACTACTTACTAATCTGACCATATCTCCCTCATATGGATTCCAATTTAATTTATTCCAGTGGCTAACCATTTTTTGACCACTGCTTACTAATAAAAAAATATGTCCCTCATCTAGACTCCAAATTAAGTTTTTCCAGTGGTTAAAAATCCGTGAGACATATATTTACATTTTTCATGTTAACCATTTCTTGTAATTCCTAACCGATTCTTCCCAGAATTTCAAAAACTAAAGCTTCTCTGGTTACTCCAAAATCCAATTTCCTAACCAAACCTTCCTAAGGTTTTAGTTCATCATTTTATTACGTCCTTTTCCATTTTCTTCCTAATTGCATTTAATCATATTTCATCAAATTTTCACTACATTCAAATATACAAAATAGCAGCATAAAAAAATCATAAAATTTTGCCACCTATAAGCATACCTATACAGAACTTTCCACACCAACCGAAATGTTCAAAACAACCATCATATGCAAGATAACATGTAACATGATATAGCAACATTCATGACCAATCATCAAAGTAGCAAATATTATAAATTTCATCAAAGTTCTAAGATCAAAATCCCATATAAATGTTATAAATTTCAAAACTTTTCTTCAAAAAGAGATATTGTTAAACCTACCTAAAGATCTCCCTAGCTCACTTAGTGAATTCTATTTCTTGTTTCCTCTTGAAGGAAGTAGTAAGATTCCTCCCATCCCTTAGCTTTTCTAGTAGCTTAAATAAGAGAAGGAGGGTGAGTTTTGAACCTTAAGGATGAAGAGAAAATATGGATTCAAGTAGAGATTAAGCTAACTTACCTTGTGTACTTAGTCCTCTAGACTTCTCCTTCCTCTTCCTTCCGCTCTTCTCCTCTCTTTCTCTCCTTTCCTCACTCTACCTTGCTTATGTTTTTCCTATCCCTCACTTGGACGAAATTATAATGTTATAAGGGTGGATTTTGCTTAAATAAACTATCAAGTAGTTATACTTTCATAATCATGGGTTTACCTTACCACAATTAGGATGCACTTGTTTGTTTTTTGGGGAAAGACAACTCATGTTCTTGTCTTCCTCTCCCATAGTCAAGATATGCATAGCAAAAGGAGATTTGTATTTTGAAAATTATGATAAAATGTTCTTAAGACAAGGGACAAAGTCCCTTTGATTTAGGGATTCACTTCCTTTTTCTTTTGTCTTAATAAATTATGATAGGCTTTCCTTTCTAGTTGGCAAATTTCTAGCTCTTGAGTCTTCCTTGCTTGGCTAAAATTATTTGTGTAGGATAAGGATGTTTTGTCATAATGCCATGTATTATTACCTACTTTTTGAAATTATGAATGTAAGATATATATGTTTTGTCCTAATGCCATGTGACCTAATCTTGATTATTATTACACTACTATTTCCTCACATGATTCTTATTTTTCCCTCTTGGATTTGAGCCCATTCTTATCCATTTTATTTGTTTTTGCTGAAATTCTACCTTTCATGGAGGGCTTGGTCATATTTTCATGGTTTGTGGGCTATCGATCCAATTTTTATATCATAGTCCAAGTCTATGTTTTATTTCTTGCTTGGGCTATCCTATTGACTTGCTAGAAACTCATGTGAAGTGGAAAAACTCTATATGAAGTGTCCATAGGTGAAAGCCCAATGTATGGGTGGAGATGTTAAACTTAGGAACTCTAACTTTTGAATTAGGAAAAATTACCCTAATCCAATCTTTTTGAAATTTTAAGACCTTTACTTACTTCCCAAAAATTTATATTCCCTACACAAGAATTTTGCCTCTTTTTATTATGTTATTTCTAATTTTTCCTTGTTTACTTATTCCCTTAATGTTAGAAACATTTTCTATGCATACACATAAAGTGAAGAATTTTTAAGGATTATATTTCCTTAGATATCTAAAAATTGTGTAATAAAATTTTATTTCCTTTACTAAATATTTATGTACCTTTATTAATAAAAGAAACGAAATTAGCGATGTTACAAGTATCTTGCCAAACCCAGGAAACTTTTGAATTCTATAACCGTCTTTGGTCTTTCCCACTGAATCACTTCTGCTGTCTTGCTAGGGTCTACAACTACCCCTCTATTGGAGATGACATGTTCGAGAAACTTCAACTCTGTTAGCCAAAATCCACACTTCTCTAATTTGGCATACAACTTTTTTCTCTTTCAACACTTACAGCACAATTCAGAGATGTTGTTCATGTTCTTTCTCACTCTTAGAGTATATCAAGATGTCATCAATAAACACTACCACAAATTGATCTAGGTAGGGTCGAAAAATGCGATCCATGTAATCTATGAAAATTATAGGTGCATTCGTTAACTCGAAGGGTATTACGAGAAACTCATAGTGCCCATACCTAGTCCTGAAGGCTATTTTTGGCATATCATCCTCTTTGATCCTAATTTGATGGTATCCTGACCTCAAGTCAATCTTAGAAAAGATGGAGGCTCCCTTCAGTAGATCCAATAAGTCATCTATCCTAAGGAGAAAGTACTTGTTTTTTTACAGTCACCTTAATTATTTGTCTGTAGTCTATGCATAGTCTCAGGCTTCTGTCTTTCTTCTTAACAAACAATACAACAGCACCCCAAGCTGATACACTTGGTCTAATGAATTCCTTGTCTAACAATTCCTCCAACTACTTCTTGAGTTCCTATAGTTTCTTTGAGGCCGTTCTATAAGGTGTGATAGAGATAGACCCTATCCCGGGTAGGAGATCAATAGAGAACTCTATCTTTTTCTCGAGAGATAAGCCTGGAATATCTGGTGGGAATACTTCAAGAAACTCATTAGTTATTGGGATTTCATTAAGCTTCAGTTCAACTTCTGGGTTTGATAAACACAGAAGAATGTAACCAAGTACTCCACTCTTTAACTCTCGATTGACTTGATTGGTATTTAGCATCAATAACTGCATATCCTCTTGTGGAGTAAGAGGTAGAAATTCAACGGTCTTGGTGCAATAATTTAGCAAGACCTTACAGTCTTTATGTCACACCCTTACTTTTAAAGGCACGTGAAACACACACTTTACTGACAGATCTTTACTATAATAGGTATAATACAAGCGTTCATTATAGAAACAGATACATATAGGTTCTTTCATGTAAATATAATATACAGACCAAGTTTATAAATATCAAAGTAACAACAGAAGCAAGGATCCTACCTATGATGTTTAGAGCATACTCTAGAGTACAAGTACAATAAAAATCAAAATCTACGAGCCTTAAAAACAAAATAGGCTCACCAGAGAATATGTTGCCTAGCTGATTATCTTTTTGAAAGGAAATGACCAAACTATGTATTCTTATATAAAAAATGTGGAAATATTGTGTAGTGAGTTTGACAACTTAATGAGTAGATAATATCTCTTAGGACCTTTTAGGTCAACATATGGATGTACTCATATTTTAAAATTTATCACATAGAAAATAAAGTTTGGAAGTACATCCATATGGATCTCGTATTTCAAATATTCTCAAATCAAAGGATATTCAGATATCCAAAACTATATACTATACTGTATGATCATTAAACAAATGTTGTTATGCATCAAAATATTTCACATGAAAACATTAGGAGGATCCCATATTAGAACTACCATATCAGAGTTCTATCCCTTATGTACTTTGGTGGTGTAGGATTTACCTAAACTTAGCATCTCAGCTAAGGTTTGCCTTACCACCATTCAAGAGAACACACAAAGGAACTCTAATATGAGCATTTCACAAGCATACAGCAAGGGAGAGCAAATCACATATCATATAGTTCGCATCCTGCTATCTTTCACATCTCATATCTCGTGTGTTGTCCATCACATGAGGCTAGCACCACCCTTGCTAACTGAAGTGTCAAGGTGCACTAGGACTAACATTACTTGATGTTAGCAAACATTATTTTCAATAAGATTCCTCCATAGAAATCATATTTGCGCATATGCTATATCGTTGAAAATAGAGGTTTCAGTAAAATACATAATTTTCAGTCTTAGTATAATTCCACTATCAAAAACTTCCCAATCAGGGTTATCACATATACATGCCTTTTTCCAAGGCAATCTTATAGCTTTACATATCAATGCCATGTGCACAATAAATTTTGTAACATCCCGTAATTTTTAGATATTTCTCTTAGAAATTCTTCACCTTACATATATGCATAGAAATTTTCTAATATTAATGGAATAGGTAAAGAAAGAAAACCTAAGAGGAAATATTAGAAATAAACATGCTAAAGAAAGGTGAAATTCTTAGGTAAAGAAAGATAAATTTTTGTGAAGTAAGTAAAGGTCTTAAAATTTCAAGAAGATCGGATTAGGGTAATTTTTCTTAATTACTAAGTTTAGTATCTCCACCCGTAATTGGGCTTTAACCTATGGACACTTCATATAGAGTTTTTCTACTTCACATGAATTTTTAACAACCCAATAGGATAATCCAAGGAAGAAATAAAACATAGACTTGGACTAGGATATAGAAATTGGACCGGTAGCCCAAAAATCATGAAAATGTGACCAAGCCCATTATGAAAGGTAGAATTTTAACCAAAGTAAAGAAAATGGGCAAGAACGAGACCAAACCCAAGAGGAAAAAAAAATAAAAAAAAATAAAAAAATTAAAGTGATGAAATAATGGTGTAATCAAGATTAGGTGACATGGCATTAAGACAAAAATTTAGCAAGTGGTGTGATTCTACATTCATCATTTTGGCAAGTGGCATAATAATACAAGGCTTTAGGACAAAAACATCTATATCCTACACTCATAATTTTAGCAAGTGGTATAATAAGACATAGCATTAGGACAAAACATCTCTATCCCACATAAATAATTTCAACCAAATAATGGAGATTGAAGGGCTAGAAATTTTTCACTTAAAAAGGCAACCTATCATAATTGATTAAGACAAAAGAAAAAGTAAATGAATCCCTAAATCAAAGGGACCTTGTCCCATATCTTAAGAACATATTATCATAATTTTCAAAATACAAATCTCCTTTTCCTATGCATATCTTGACTAAGGAAGAGGAAGACAAGAACATAAGTTGTTTGTTTTCCAAAAATTCAACAAAGTGTATCCTAATTGTGATAAGGTAGACCCATGATCATGAAAGGTGAATTATTTGGTGGTCTATATAAGAAAACCCACCCTTACAACATGAGAATTTCGTCCAAGTGAGGAAGAGGAAAAATAGAAGCAAGGTAGAGTGAGGAAAGGAGTGGAAGAAAGGAAGAAAGAGGAAGGAGAAGTCTAGGAGACTAAGTGCTCTAGGTAAGTTTAATAGTATTTCTTTTTGAAGAAAACTTTTGAAACTTATAATATTTATATGAGATTTTGATCTTAGAACTTTTATGATTGGTCATGATGTTGCTATATCATGTTACATATTGATCTTGCATGTGATGTATGTTTGAATACTTAGGTTGGTGTAGATAGTTCTGCATGGGTAAGGCTATGGGTGGCAGAATTTTGAGCTTCGGTGTTTTAATTTCTGGGAACAATCTATAAGGAATTAAAAAAAAAGGTTAACATAAGAATTAAATATATATGTGTCATGGATTTTTATCCACTGGAATAATTCAATTTGGAGTCCATATGTGGTAGATATGGTCCGATTAGTAAGCAAAGGTCAGAAAATAGTTCATCAGGGAAGAATATGTTAGGACAGCTTTTGTATTTTAATTTCTGGGAATTATCTGTAGGGAATTAAAATAAGTGGTTAACATAAGAATTATAGCTATCTGTGTCATGGATTTTTAACCACTGGAATCATTCCATTTAGAGTCCATATGAGATAGATATGGTCCGATTAGTAGTCAAAGGTCAGAAAATGGTTCATCAGGGAAGAATATGTTATGACAGCTTCTATATTTTAATTTGTGGGACTTATCTGTAGGGAATTAAAATAAATGGTTAACATAAGAATTATAGCTCTGCGTTTCATGGATTTTAAGCCACTGGAATCATTCAATTTGGAGTCCATATGAGGAAGATATGAGCTGATTAGTAGTCAAAGGTCAGAAAATGGTTCATCAGGGAAGAATATGTTAGGATAGCTTCTGTATTTTAATTTTTGGAAATTATCTGTATGGAATTAAAATAAATGGTTAACATCATAATAATAGCTATGTGTGTCATGGATTTTAAGCCACTGGAATTATTCAATTTGGAGTCCATATGAGGAAGATATGAGCTGATTAGTAGTCAAAGGTCAGAAAATGGTTCATCAGGGAAGATTATGTTAGGACAGCTTCTGTATTTTAATTTCTCGGAATTATTTGTATGGAATTAAAATACATGGTTAACATAAGAATCATAGCTATGTGTTTCATGGATTTCTAGCCACTGGAATCATTCAATTTGGAGTCCATATGAGGAAGATATGAGCTTATTAGTAGTCAAAGGTCAGAAAATGGTTCATCAGGGAAGAATATGTTAGGACAGCTTCTGTATTTTAATTTCAGAGAATTATCTGTATGAAATTAAACTAAATGGTTAACATAATAATTATAGCTATGTGTGTCATGGATTTCTAGCCACTGGAATCATTCCATTTAGAGTTCATATGAGGTAGATATGGTCCGATTAGTAGTCAAAGGTCAGAAAATTGTTCATCAGGGAAGAATATGTGAGGATAGCTTCTGTATTTTAATTTGTGGGACTTATCTGTAGGGAATTAAAATAAATAGTTGACATAAGAATTATAGCTATGCGTGTCATGGATTTTAAGCCACTGGAATCATTCAATTTGGACTCCATATGAAGAAGATATGAGCTGATTAGTAGTCAAAAGTCAGAAAATGGTTCATCAGGGAAGAATATGTTAGGATAGCTTCGGTATTTTAATTTTTGGGAATTATCTGTATGGAATTAAAATTAATGGTTAACATCAGAATAATAGCTATGTGTGTCATGGATTTTAAGCCACTGGAATCATTCAATTTGGAGTCCATATGAGGAAGATATGAGCTGATTAGTAGTCAAAGGTCAGAAAATGGTTCATCAGGGAAGATTATGTTAGGACAGCTTCTGTATTTTAATTTCTCGGAATTATCTGTATGGAATTAAAATACATGATTAACATAAGAATTATAGCTATGTGTGTCATGGATTTGTAGCCACTGGAATCATTCAATTTGGAGTCCATATGAGGAAGATATGAGCTGATTAGTAGTCAAAGGTCAGAAAATGGTTCATCAGGGAAGAATATGTTACGACAGCTTCTGTATTTTAATTTTTGGGAATTATTTGTATGAAATTAAAATAAAAGGTTAACATAAGAATTATAGCTATGTGTGTCATGGATTTCTATCCACTGGAATCATTCAATTTGGAGTCCGTATGAGGAAGATATGAGCTGATTAGTAGTCAAAGGTCAGAAATGGTTCATCAGGGAAGAATATGTTAGGATGGCTTCTGTATTTTAATTTCTGGGAATTATCTCTATGGAATTAAAATAAATGGTTAACATATGAATTATAGCTATGTTTGTCATGGATTTTAAGCCACTGGAAGCATTCAATTTGGAGTCCATATGAGGAAGATATGAGCTGATTAGTAGTCAAAGGTCAGAAAATGGTTCATCAGGGAAGAATATGTTAGGACAGATTCTGTATTTTAATTTTTAGGAATTATCTGTATGGAATTAAAATAAATGGTTAACATAAGAATTATAGATATGTGTGTCTCGGATTTTTAGCCACTGGAATCATTCAATTTGGAGTCCATATGAGGAAGATATGAGCTGATTAGTAGTCAAAGGTCAGAAAATGGTTCATCAGGGAAGAATATGTTAGGATAGCTTCTGTATTTTAATTTTTGGAAATTATCTGTATGGAATTAAAATAAATGGTTAACATCAGAATAATAGCTATGTGTGTCATGGATTTTAAGCCACTGGAATCATTCAATTTGGAGTCCATATGAGGAAGATATGAGCTGATTAGTAGTCAAAGGTCAGAAAATGGTTCATCAGGGAAGATTATGTTAGGACAGCTTCTGTATTTTAATTTCTTGGAATTATCTGTATGGAATTAAAATACATGGTTAACATAAGAATTATAGCTATGTGTGTCATGGATTTCTAGCCACTGGAATCATTCAATTTGGAGTCCATATGAGGAAGATATGAGCTTATTAGTAGTCAAAGGTCAGAAAATGGTTCATAAGGGAAGAATATGTTAGGACAGCTTCTGTATTTTAATTTCTGGGAATTATCTGTATGATGTTAAAATAAATGGTTAACATAAGAATTATAGCTATGTGTGTCATGGATTTCTAGCCATTGGAATCATTCAATTTGGAGTCCATATGAGGTAGATATGAGCTGATTAGTAGTTAAAGGTCAGAAATGGTTCATCAGAGAAGAATATGTTAGGACGGCTTCTGTATTTGAATTTCTGGGAATTATCTGTATGGAATTAAAATAAATGGTTAACATAAGAATTATAGCTATGTTTGTCGTGGATTTTAAGCCACTTGAAGCATTCAATTTGGAGTCCATATGAGGAAGATATGAGCTGATTAGTAGTAAAAGGTCAGAAAATGGTTCATCAGGGAAGAATATGTTAGGACAACTTCTGTATTTTAATTTTTAGGAATTATCTGTATGGAATTAAAATAAATGGTTAACATAAGAATTATAGATATGTGTGTCATAGATTTTTAGCCACTGGAATCACTCAAGTTGGAGTCCATATGAGGTAGATATGGTCCGATTAGTTGGTAGAGGCCAGAACCTATCTGAGAAGAAATAACCTATACATTTAGGGAGTAATATCACCTCGATTTCTTAATATTTCGCTACAATATTCAACATAATAGTTTTAGATAGTTGTTTTATCTTGAAACTGACACCAAGATCACCTACATCAGAGTTAAATTGAGGAAGTTATGCTCTGATTAGTAAGAGAATGTTAGATAGGATGAAAACCTACATCAAGAAAATAAAGAAATAAAATTAGTATTTAAAAAGAAGATGAATCTTAATAAATGACTAGTATAGCTATAGCCATTGCCATTGTATGAACTTCTTACCATCTTAAGTGTGAAATTCTGACATGAAAATATTTTATAAAGTGATATTTGAAATTGTTATGTTCATGGCATGATTACCAATGATTTATGGTAATAGTTATATTTTGATGAACATACTTGTTATTGAAAACATATTTTTGGCTATCATTGTGAAAAGAAAAGAAATGAGCACGGTGACATGGCAATCCGTGTGGTGCACCAGTAGGGGACACCCTACCAACGGTTATGATCATGATAATGAGAAAAGAAAGAGAAAGTGGGCCATGTCGGATGGAGCGAGAAAAGCCCGTACCGGAGAGTAGAGGAAACTCACCCTAACCGGGGTAGCTTGAAATGAGAATAAGTTGATGGCCATCATATGATATTTTGAAAATAGTTAATCCTGTCATACATATTATTACAGTATGATTCTTATGTGCGTAGATATAATGCATTCATGTGACCAAAGATATTTTCTGTAGTTTATACAGCTGAACATGACGTGATGAGCTATATTGATGATGATTTATTGTTGAACTTACTGGGATTTAATTCTCACTATATTTCCATATCATGTTCAGAAAATTAGTTATGCAGCTTTTTCTATGGCTCTGGATTTTAGTGCACATTGGATCGAGTTACTTTATGTTGGACAGATCTCAGAATCAAATAAGATGTTTGTGGTCGAGTTGGCTCCGATCCCGGTGAATGTGCAACCACCCGCACCTGTATCTTCGGAATTGGTCAACCAAAATAAACAAGATGTAAATATCTATGTGTTTGATATGTTGCATGTATGTTTTGATTAATGACGTGTATGTGAACTCAATATTGTATAATAATAAAGAAAAAAATAGGTTGTTACAAATTTTCTTTACCATATGATGAAAAATACATTTAGAATCACATATTCAATGAGTTTAAAAATCTTTTTTCAAAATCGTACTCTTCTTGAGTTATATGTCAGATAGTAAGCAAATTAGGAAATTTAATCCATTTTCGAGATATATAAAAATACAACTAACTTGTAAACAGAACCAATTATACATTTAAAGTTTAAGAAGAGTATAGGATAAATCATAGAAAGAATTTTCTACTCACAAGGTAAGGGCTCCAAGTTGGATAGCCCTAAAATACACTTTTTTAATCCAAATTTGACCAAATAGACCTTGAAAACGAGTCCAAAGGGTCTAAGAACTTAGGAAATGACTCTAAAATCAAAAAAATTGGCCACCTAGAGCTTGGTCAACACTAGTTAATTGTGGGTTATTGTTCACGGTCGAAAAAACTATTCACTGCTGAAAATACTATTTATGACGGCTGGATTTACTATTCATAACTCACAAAAATTTGTCAGATGGTTGAAAAATTTCATATCTTATGGTTTTTCCACCTCCTGAATCCATTTATGGTGTTAAATTTTCAATTTAAAGTCTCTAAATAGGAGTTTCAGAATATACATTTTTATAAGATTTTCTACTTTTGATCTATAGCCAATTTGAAAAATTATTTAGCCAATATCATAGTATTCTTTGTCCTGAATCCAATGGTACCCTTAATTTTGTGATTAAAGGCTTAAAGGTACTCCAAATTTAGAGAGAAAAAATATAGAAAAAGTACTATTCACTATTCATTATTCATTTACCCGAAATCTTTCCATCTCTTCTTTTCGAAAAAAATAATAATGGAGGGACCAATCATCAATTTTCTAATTGTTAGAGGAAGTCCTTACAAATTTCATTATTTACATTTTGTCCCCTAAACTTTTAGGAAATTACAATTTGACCCCAAAAATATGAAAAAAATTTATTTTCATCCTTAAAACCTTTCAATTACATCCCTACTCCTTTATTTTTTTTAAATAATCCATACATAAATGAAAATTACTAAATCTTAGGGTTGCTACACTTTACATACATAACAAATTAAGACCCTTTCTCCTGTAGGGGTTATTACAGATAGCTTATAGGGGGTTTCAGAAATAGGATACTGAAACTCTCTAATACATTCTTCTGATATAAATGAATGACTAGCACCAGAGTCAAACAATACCATAAGAGCAAATCCATATATATAGCACATACCTTGAATCATTTCGAAAGATTGAGTTGCCTTTTGGTCGCTTAGGGTAAAAACCCTTCCTTTCACCTAAGGCCTCTATTTGGGCTGCTTTCCCACATTTTGTGGGTAATTCTTCGCAAAATGACGCTTCTCTCCGTATTTGAAGCAAACATTTGGTCCTATATAGCATGGCCAATTACCATGCATACAAACTCCCTTATTTCCAAGGCTATCATTATATTCTTGATTTTTAGGTTTAGTCCTGTTTCAAACTTAACAGCCTTCCATGCTTCATCAAGGTTAAACCTCAAGTAAAAGGAGAACTTAGACAACTCGAACTTAACGATGTATTGATCTACCGAAATGTTACCTTGCCTGAGTTAGAGAAATTTGATCTCCTTCTCGGCCTGCACAGTACTTAGAAAGTACTTCTCTAAGAAAATGTGGTGATTTGCTCTTTTGGTGAGTAAACATTTCTCTGGTCCCCCGCCACCAACACTCAGCTTTATCCTTTAGCAAATATGTAGCAAAGATAACCTGTTGCTCATTTGTGCAGCCCATCACCTCGAAGATCTTCTCCAATTCCCTTATCCAACTTTCGGCTACCATTATGTCATAGCCACCTTGGAAAGAAGGTGGTCTGGTTCTCAAGAACTCAGATAGGCCGTTATCATTTTTAGCCATCCGGTTGTTTGCATTATTTTCTCTATTCAGATTGTTATTGTTCAGGGGATTTTACAGAATTTGATTGGTGGTTGTGACTTGGTCTCAAATTGCTGTAGCCAAGTTGTACAGGGTTTCTTCCGCATTATTTGCAGGTTTCCTCCTCGGTGGTGCCATATCCTACTATGGCAAAAACAAAGTTATGCTGTTATTGAGGTGATTAAACCCAATAGTTAGTTTCAAAAATATTTAACAGCAATCATAATACCACATCGGCATATAGATAGGAAACACTAGTAATTTCTTACCTATATGAAATCTTTGATCCCCCATCATAGCACAACCACAACATACTCAAGACACTATAAGATTGACTCAGATAACCATCTACCCACTAGGATTGACCTGCTCTAATACTAATTATGTAACAACTCCATTTTTTTACCATATACACATATATATTTGTAAAAGCCCATGAAGTCATTACCTCTTTAATTCTAACTATTTAACTCATAATAACGTTCAATTAAATTAACCAAGCATAATTAAGGTTTATGGTATACCATTAACACTTATACAATTCTGAGTTCACATACACACCATTAATTAAAAACGTCCTTAAAAAAATTCAACACATATATGTCTACATCTTATTTATCCATATTGACTAGTTCCGAGGATACGAGTGCGGTTGGTTGTACCTTCACAGAGATCTTAGCCAACTCGACCCAACATATGCTAAAAGCCATTCCTAGAGAATATCTACATATTTAGTCTTCTGAACATGATATGGAAATATAGTGAAAATTAAATTCTAATAGGTTCAACAATAAATCATAATTATAATCAATATAGCTCATCATGTCATGTTCATCTGTATAAGCTACAGCTAATATCTTAGGTCACATAAATACACTTCATCTATGCACATGAAAATCGTATAGTCATGACATGTATGGCATGAATAATTATTTTTAGAATATCATATGATGGCTATCAACTTATTTCATATCAAGCTACCCTAGTCACATTAAGTACTTTCTACTCTTCGGTATGGGCTTTTATCGCTCTGTCCGACATGGTACACTTTCTCTTTGTTTTCTTATTATTATAGTCATAGTTGTGAGTAAGGCATCCCCTACTAGTGCACCACATGGACTGTCATGTGACCAAGCTCATCTCTTTTCTTTTCTTTTCTTTTCACATTAATAGCCAAAAATATGATTTTAATAACAAGTATGTTCATTATACTCGCATGCCATAATTATAATCAAAGCATAATCATTACCAAAAATCATTGGTAAAATGCAATCATGCCATGAACATAATCATTTTCAAATATCACTTTATAATATATTTCTATGTCAAAATTACACACTTAAGATGGTAAAGAGTTTATGCAATGACAATGGCTAGGGCATACACTAATCATTTATTATTTTCATTTATAAGATTCTTCTTCTTTCTTAAATATTATTTTCATCTCTCACTAAGCAGAGCATAACTCCCTCATTTTTTCTCTGATTGAGTTGATCTAGGTGTTTAAATCTAAGAAATTCCTCTAAAACTCTTTTGTTGAACATTTTAGTGAAATCGTAAGGAATCTTGGTGTTATTACTTCATCAAATTCAATGTTATTTCTTCTTGGGTATGTTCTAATCTCTACTTACTAATTTGACCATATCTCCCTTCTATGGACTCTAAATTGAGTGATTCCGATGGCTAAAAATTCATGAGTCATATATCCATATTTTTTATGTTAACCATTTCTTTTCATTCCCAACAAATTATTTCCAGAAATTCAAACACATAAACTTACCTAACAGATTCTTCCCTGGTTAACTAGTTTCTGACCACTACTTACTTATCTGATCATATCTCCCTCATATGGATTCCAAATTGAATGATTCCAGTTGCTAAAAGTCTACGACACATATATTTACATTTTTCTTGTTAAACATTTCTTTTAATTCCAAACCAATTCTTCCTAGAATTTCAAAAACAGAAAGTTCCCTGGTTACTCCAAAATCCAGTTTTCTAACCAAACCTTTCCTAAGGTTTTAGTTCATCCTTTTATTATGTCCTCTTCCATTTTTTCCTATTTTACATCTAATTATAAGATCACTCATTTCAACATTTTAATTAGATTTCTTACACTTAATTTAACATATTCCATCATCTACTTTTCAAGAAAATAGAAATCAAATCATGTATTATTAAGGTTATTTTCCAACAGAAATGTCTTATGGTCTTCTTCTAAGTGTTTAAGGCCATACTCATTTTATCACTCTAAAAATATTCGATCAATTTTTCACCACATTCAAATATATATAACAGTAGCACAAAAACCCTAAAATTTTGCCACCCATAGCCATACTTATGCAGAACTTTCCACACCAACTGAAGTATTCTAAACATCCATCGTATGTAAGATCAACATGTAACATGATATAGAAACATCCATGGCATATCATCAAAGTAGCAAATATTGTAAATTTCATCAAAGTTCAAATATCAAAATCCCATTAAATGTTACAAACTTCAAAGCTTCTCTTCCAAAAGAGATATTGTTAAACATACCTAAAGATCTCCCTAACTCACTTAGTGAATTCTTTTTCTTCTTCCTCTTGAAGAAAGTGGCAAGATTCCTCCCTTCCCTTAGCTTTTCCAACAACTTGAATAAGAGAGGGAGGGTGAGTTTTAAACCATAAGGATGTAGAAAAAAGATGGATTCAAGTGAAGAGTAAGCTAACTTACCTCGAGAACTTAGTCATCCAGATTTCTCCTCCTTCATTCCTCTCTTTTCCTCTCTTTCTCTCCTTTCCTCGTTGTACCTTGCTTTTATTTTTCCTCTCTCTCTCACTCAGACTAAATTATAATGTTATAAAGGTGGTTTTTGATCAAATAAATTATGAAGTGGTTTACCTCTCATAATCATGGGTCTACCTTATCACAATTATGATGTACTTGGTTACTTTTTGGGGGAAGACAAATCATGTTCTTGTCTTCCTCTCCCTTAGTAAAGATGCATAGAAAAAGGAGATTTGTATTTGAAAATCATGATAAAATATTCTTAAGACAAAGGACAAGGTCCCCTTAATTTAGGGATTCTTTTTCTTTTCTTTTGTCTCACTCAAGTATGATAGATTTGCCTTTCTATGTGGCAAATTTCTAGCCCTTGAGTCTCCCCTGCTTGGCTAAAATTATTTGTGTAAGATTGGGATGCTTTCTCCGAATGCCATGTATTGTTACCTACTATATCATCACATGGCTTGCTAAAATTATGAGTGTACGATATAGATTTTTGTACTAATGCCATGTATTATTACCTATTATTTCATCACATGGCTTGCTAAAATTATGAGTGTAAGATATATATACTTTTTCCTAATGCCATGTGACCTAATCTTGATTATTATTACACTACTATTTCGTCACATGGTTTTTATTTTTTTTCCTCTTTGATTTGGGCTCATTCTTTCCTATTTCCTTTGCTTTGGCTAAAATTCTAACTCTCATAGAGGGCTCGGTCACATTTTCATGAATTTTGGGCTAACGGTCCAACTTCTATATCCTAGTCCAAGTCTATGTTATATTTCTTGCTTGGGCTATCCAATTGGCTTTCTAAAAACTCATGTGAAGTAGAAAAACTCTATATGAAGTGTCCATAGGTGAATGCCCAAATGTATGGTTGGAGATATTAAACATATGAACTCTAGTTCTAGAACTAGGAAACATTACCCTAATCCAATCTTCTTAAATTTTCAAGACCTTTACTTATTTACAAAAAAAATTTCTTCCTTACCCAAGAATTTCAACTTTCTTTAAGATGTTATTTCTAATTTTTCCTATTAGGTTTTCTGTAACAACTCCATTTTCTACAAATATATATATATATATATATATATATTTGTAAAATCCTATGAAGTAAGTACCTCTTTACTTCTAACTATTTAACTCATAATAAAATTCAATTAAATTTACTAAGCATAATTAAGGTTTATGGTATACCATTAATACTGATACAATTCTGAGTTCACATACACATCATTAATTAAAAACATCTATACAAAAATCAAACAGATATATGTTTACATTTTATTCATCCATATTGACCAGTTCTGGGGACACGGGTGTATGTGGTTGCACCTTCACCGGGATCTTAGCCAACTCGACCCAACGTACGCTAAAAGCTAAACATAGAGAATATTTGCATATTTATTCTTCTTAACATGATATGAAAATATAGTGAGAATTAAATCCTAATAGGTTCAAAAATAAATCATCAATATAGCTCATCATGTCATGTTCATCTGTATAAGTTACACTAAATACCTTAGGTCACATGAATACACTTTATCTATGCATATGAAAATCATACAGTAATGACATGTATGGCATGAATAACTATTTTCAAAATATCATATGATGGCTATCAACGTATTTTCATATCAAGCTAGTCCAGTCAAGGTGAGTACTTTCTACTCTATAGTACGGCATTTTCTTACTCTGTCTGACATGGCACACTTTCTCTTTATTTTCTCATTATTATAGTCATCGTGGTGAATAGGGCATCCCCTATTGGTGCACTCCACAGACCGCCATGTGACCGCACTCATCTATTTTCTTTTCTATTCTTTTCACGTTAATAGCAAAAAATATGATTTCAATAATAAGTATGTTTATTATACTCACATGCCATAATTTATTATCACAACATAATCATTACCAAAAATCATTGGTAAAATGTAATTATGCCATAACTATAACCATTTTCGCATATCACTTTATAAAATATTGACATGTCAAAATTACACACTTAATATGGCAAAGAGTTCATGCAATGGTAACAGTTAGGGCATACACTAGTCATTTATTATTTTTATTTATAAGATTTTTCTTCTTTCTTAAATATTATTTTCAACTTTTTAGTTTCTTTATACTTGGCATCTAGTTACTTTTCTCCTACTTATATCATTTCCAACACATGTTCTCACAAATTTTATAGGGAATTCTTTTCTAATTTTGTTTATATTATTATCCTATAGTTAATGAGATTTATTTAGGGTAGAAAATGTTGATAATAAGCTTTACCAGCTCTTAACATAGCTTGGCCATGTTTTAGGACATGAAAATGCTTGAAAAATACATCAAACATACTCAAAAACAGCCCTAGACATGGCCTACCCATGCTGAAGCAACCCAGAACACTGCCTTGCTGTGTTCTATGACCTTTCCTCACTTATTCAACCATATCTCCCTCATAAAAACTCCAATGGAGGTGATTCTAAATCATCTGAATAGCTAGGACACTTATCTATAAATTTTATGTTTATCATTTCTTCAAATTCCTTATGAATAATTCCCAGAATATTGAAAATAAAAACACTTATATTTACCACCCTACATTCTAGATTAATTCTGACTACTACTCTTTAATAAGCCATATCTCCCTCATATGGACTTTAAATTATGTGATTTCATAGCCTATAGATCCGTGAGACATATATCTATATTTATTATGTTAAAAATATAATTTAATTCACTACATATGTTGCCCAAAAATTTAAACATAGAAGCATACTTAACAGATTCTTCCCTAGTAAGCTAGTTTCCGACCACTGCTTACTAATCTGGCTATATCTCCCTCATATGTAATCCAAATTGACTGTTTAAGTGCCAAAAAATCCATGAGACATATATCTACATTTTCTATGTTAATCATTTCTTTTAATTTCCAACTGATTCTTCCTAGAATTCTAAAAATAGAAACTTCCCTTGTTACTCTAAAATCTAGTTTTCAAACCAAACCCTTCCTAAGGTTCTAGTTCATCATTTTATTATGTCCTTTTCCATTTTCTTCCTAATTTACATCTAACCATAAGATTACTCATTTCAACATTTTAATTAGATTCCATACACTTAATTTAACATATTCCATCATCATTTTCTCAAGAAAATAGAAAATCAAATTATGTATTCTTAAGGGTATTCCCAACAGAACTTTCTCACGGTCTTCTTCTAGGTGTTTAAGACCATATTTATTTTATCAATCTAACCATATCCCATCAATTTTTCACCACATTTAAATATACATAACAACAACACAAAACCCTAAAATTTTGCCACCCATAGCCATACATATGCAGAACCTTCCACACAAACCAAAGTATTCAAACATACATCACATGCAAGATCAACATGTAACATGATATAGCCACATCAATGGTTAATCATCAAAGTTGAAAATATTGTAAATTTCATCAAAGTTCTAGGAGCAAAATCTCATATAAATGTTATAAATTTTAAAGTTTTTCCTTAAAAAGAGATATTGTTAAACGTACTTAAAGATCTCCCTAGCTTACTTAGTGAATTCTTTTTCTTGTTTCCTCTTGAAGGAATTGGCAAGATTCCTCCCTTCCCTTAGATTTTCTAGTAGCTTAAGTAAAAGAAGAAGGGTGAGTTTTGAACCCCAAGGATAAAGAGAAAAGATGGATTCAAGTGGAGATTAAGCTAACTTACCATGAGTACTTAGTCCTCTAGAATTCTCCTTCTTTTTCCTTCCTCTCTTTCTCTTCTTTCCTCACTCTACCTTGCTTTTTTTTCCTCTCCCTCACTTAGACGAAATTATAATGTTATAAGGGTGGTTTTTGCTTAAATAAATTATCAAGTGGTTCACCTCTCATATTCATCGGTCTACCTTATCATAATTCAGATTCACTCGGTTACTTTTTGGGGGAAGACAACTCATGTTCTTGTCTTCCTCTCCCCTAGTCAAGATATGCATAGCAAAAGGAGATTTGTTTTCGAAAAGCATGATAAAATGTTCTTAAGACAAGGGACAAGGTCCCTTTGATTTAGGGATTCATTTTCTTTTTCTTTTGTCTCACTCAAGTATGATAGGTTTGTCTTTCTAATTGGAAAATTTTTAGCCCTTGAGTCTCCCTTGTTTGGCTAAAATTATTTGTTTAGGATAGGGATGTTTTGTCATAATGCCATGTATTATTTCTTATTATATCATAATATGGCTTGCTGAAATTATGAGTTTAGGATATAGATGTTTTGTCCTAATGCCATGTGACTTAATCTTGATTATTATTACACTATTATTTCATCACATGATTCTGATTTTTCCCTCTTGGATTTGGGCTCATCCTTGCCCATTTTCTTTTTTTTGGATGAAATTCTACCTCATGCAGAGGGCTTTATCATAGTTTCATGATTGTTGGGTTATCGGTCCAACTTCTATATCCTAGTCTAAGTCTATATTATATCTCTTGCTTGGGCTATCCAATTGGCTTACTAAAAACTCGTGAAGTGGAAAAAATACTCTATGAAGTGTCCAAAGGTGAAGGCCCAATATGTGGGTGGAGATGTTAAACTTAGGAACTCTATCTCTTGAATTTGGAAAAATTATCCTAATCCAATTTTCTTGAAATTTTAAGACCTTTACTTACTTAAAAAAATTTACCTTCCTTACCGAAGAATTTTTTCTCCCTTTAGGATGTTATTTCTAATTTTTCCTATTAGGTTTTCTCTCTACCTATTCCCTTATTGTTAATAATATTTTCTATGCATACACATATGGTGAAGAACTTCTAAAGCTAATATTTTCTTAGATATCTAAAAATTGTTCAATAAATTTTATTTCCTTAATTAAATATTTATGTACCTTTATTAATAAAAGAAACGAAATTAAGGATGTTACATTTTCTCTCTTTACCTATTCCCTTAATGTTAGAAACATTTTCTATGCATACACATAAGGTGAAGAATTTCTAAGGCTTATATTTTCTTAAATAAGTTTTATTTTCTTAATAAAATATTTATGTACCTTTATTAATAAAAAAAAGAAATTAGGGATGTTACATATTTAGGGTAGAATGAAATTTAAACTAACCTAAACTAGCACCAAACATGGCCTTGCCATGTCCTAGAACACGGCCATGCTTGATGGTGCACAAATCATTCACCCGCACAGAACACGAAAATGCTTGAAGTTGTCCCGTGCTATTGGTTTTCAACTAGCCTAACCTTCCCTCACTAATTAGGCCATAACTCCCTTATTTTAACTTTGATTGTGTTAATTCTAGAGCTTGTGGAAATATAAGACAACAGGGTATAACTTTTATTTTGACTGGTATGACAAATTATGAATAAAAATAGGCTTAATAGTGTCTCAAATTCAGTGATGTGACTCTACGCACTGGATCTGACCTCTCTTCACTCACTATAACATAACTCTTTCATATTAAATCTGATTGAAGGAATTCCAAAGGACATAGAAATCTTGGACATAGGACTATGTAACATTCCTAATTTTATTTCTTTTATTAATAAAGGTACATAAATATTTAATGTAACATCCCTAATTTTGTTTCTTTTTTAATAAAGGTACATAAATATTTAATTAAGAAAATAAAATTTATTAGACAAATTTTAGATATCTAAGGAAATATAGTACTTAAAAATTCTTCACCTTATCTGTATGCATAGAAAATGTTTCTAACATTAAGGGAATAAGTAAAGAGAGAAAATATAATAGGAAAAATTAGAAATAACATACTAAAGAGAGGCCAAATTCTTGGGTAAGGAAGATAAATTTTTGGGAAGTAAAGATTTTAAAATTTCAAAAAGATTGGATTAGGGTAATTTTTCCTAATTCAAGAGCTAGAGTTCCTAAGTTTAACATCTCCACTCATACATTGGGCATTGACCTATGGACACTTCATATAGAGTTTTTCCACTTTACATGAGTTTCTAGCAAGCCAATAGGATAGCCTAAACAAGAAATAAAATAGAGACTTGGACTAGGATCAAGAAGTTGAACCGATAGCCTATAAACCATGAAAATGTGACCAAACCCTCCATGAAAGGTAGAATTTCAGCCAAAGCAAAGGAAATGGGTAAGAATGAGCCCAAATCCAAGAGGGAAAAATAAGAATCATGTGAGGAAATAGTAGTGTAATAATTATCATTATTAGGTCACATGGCATTAGGACAAAACATCTATATCCTACATTCATAATTTCAGCAAGTTGGAAATAATACATGGCATTAGGACAAAAAATCTATATCTTACATTCATGATTTCAACAAGTAGGTAATAATACATGGCATTATGATAAAACATCCTTATCCTACACAAATAATTTCAGCCAAGTAAGGGAGACTTAAGGGCTGAAAATTTGCCACCTAGAAAGGCAAACCTACCATACTTGAGTGAGACAAAAGAAAAAGGAAATGAATCCCTAAATCAAAGGGACCTTGTCCCTTGTCTTAAGAACATTTTATAATGATTTTCAAAATACAAATCTCCTTTTGCTATTCATATCTTGACTAAGGGAGAGGAAGACAAGAACATGAGTTGTCTTTCCCCAAAAAAACAACCAACTGCATTCTAATTGTGATAAGGTAGACCAATGATTATGAGAGGTGAACAACTTGATAGTTTATTTAAGCAAAACTCACCCTTATAACATTATAATTTCGTCCAAGTGAGGGAGAGGAAAAATAGAAACAAGGCAGAGTGAGAAAATGAGAGAAAGAGAGGAGAAGAGATGAAGGAAGAATAAGGAGAAATTTAGAGGACTAAGCACTCATAGTAAGTTAGCTTAATCTCCACTTCAATCCATCTTTTCTCTTCATCCATGGGGTTCAAAACTCACCCTCCTCTTATTTAAGCTGCTAGAAAAGCTAAGGGAAGGGAAAAATCTTGCTACTTCGTTCAAGAGGAAACATGAAAAGGAATTCACTAAGTGAGCTATGGAGATCTTTAGGTAGGTTTAACAATATCTCTTTTTGAAGAAAAGCTTTGAAACTTGTAATATTTATATGTGATTTTGATCTTATAACTTTGATGAAATTTATAATATTTGCTACTTTGATTATTGACCATGGATGTTCTTGCATATGATGGATGTTTTGAATATTTCGGATGGTTTAGAAAGTTCTGCATAGATTTGGCTGTGGGTGGCAACAATTTAGGGCTTTTATGTTGCTGTTATGTATATTTGAATATGGTAAAAATGGATGGAAGATGGTTAGGTTGGTAAATTAAGTATGGCCTTCAACACCTAGGGGAAAAACCATGAGAAATTTTTGTTGAGAAACACCCTTAGTGATGCATGATTTGATTCTATTTTTCTTTTGAAGTGGATGATGAAATATGTTAAATTAAGAAAGAAATATAATTAAATGTTGAGATGAGTAATTCTATGGTTAGTTGGAAATTTGGAAGATGAATTAATAAAAAGATGAACTAGAAATTTAGGAAAGGCTAGGCTAAGAAATATGGATTTCTGAGTAACCTAAGAAGTTTCTATTTTTGAAATTCTAAGAAGAATCGATTAGGAATTAAAAGAAATATTTAACATGAAAAATATAGATATATGTCTCATAGATTTTTAGCCACTGGAATCAACCAATTTGAAGTTGAAATGAGAGAGATATGGTCCAATTAGTAAGCAGTGGTCAAAAATTGGTTAACTAGGAAGCATCTATTAAGTAAACTTTTGTATTTTAATTTCTAGAAAAAATATATATGGAACAAAAATAAATAGTTAACATGAAATATATATATATATATATATATATATATATATATATATATATATCTGTGTGTGTGTGTGTATGTCTCAAGAATTTTTAATCACTATAATCATTTAATTTGGAATCCATATTAGGAAGATATGGTCATATTGGTAAGCAGTGGTCAAAAACTGGCTAACCAAGGAAGAATCTGTTAAGTTTGCTTCTATGTTTGAAATTTTGGGCAAAATATGTAGAGAATTAAAGGAAATTGTTGACATAATAAATATAGATATATGAATCACAAATCTATAAGATCTATAATCACTTAAGTTGGAGTTAATATGAGGGAGATATGGCTGATTAATGAGTAAATGTCATAATCAGTTTAGAATCCAGGGAGGTAAATGTAAGCGTTTTTGTTTTCGATTTTCTGGGAATAATTCATAAGGAATATGATGAAATGATAAACATGAAAGTTGTAGATAAGTGTCTTAGTTTTTTATTGGCTTTAGAATTACCTCAATTGAAATTTTTATACAAGAGATATGGTTGAATAAGTAAGGAAAGGTCATAAAATACGGTCAGGCCGTGTTTTGGGTTGCTTTAGCACAGGTAGGCTGTGTTCAGGGCTATTTTTTAGTATGTTTTAAGTATTTTTCAAGCATGGCCATGTCTTGGAACATGACCAGGACGTGTGGGGAGCTGGTAAAACTTATTTTTAACATTTTTTTCAACCCTAAATGAACCTCATTAACTATAGGGTCATAATAGAAACTAAATTGGAGAAATATGCCCTATAAAATTTGTGAGAACATGTGTTGGAAATGATATAAGTAGGAGCAAAGTAACTAGAGACCAAGCATAAAGAAAATGAAAAGATGAAAATAATATTTAAAAAAAAATCTTATAAATGGAAATAATAAATAACTAGTGTATGCCTTAGCCATTATCATTGCATGAACTCCATACCATCTTAACTGTGTAATTTTGATATGGAAATATTTTATAATGTGATATTAAAAAATGGTTATGATCATGACATGATTTCATTTTACCAATGATTTTTGGTAGTGATTATGCTTTGATGATAAATTATGGCATGTGAGTATAAGAAACATACTTGTTACTGAAACAATATTTTTTGTTATTAACATGAAAAGAAAATAAAAGAAAAGAAATGAGCATGGTCATATGGCGGTCTGTGTGGTGCATCAATAGGGGACATCCTACTAACGATTATGATTATGTTAATGAGAAAAGAAAAAAAATTGTGCCAAATTAGATGGAGCGAGAAAAGCCCATATAGGAGAGTAGAAAGTACTCAACTTGACCGGGGTAGCTTGACATAAAAATAAGTTGATAGCCATCATATGATATTCTAAAAATAGTTATTCATGCCATACATGTCATTACTGTATGATTTTTATTTGTCTAGATAAAGTGCATTCATGAAACCTAAGATATTGACTGTAGCTTATACAGATGAACATGACATGATCAGCTATATTAATGATAATTATGATTTATTGTTGAACCTACTGAGATTTAATTCTCACTATATTTCCATATCATGTTCAGAAGATTAAATATGCAGATATTCTTTATGACCGATAAAGGGGAAATTTGAGTGTTTATTGGTTATATTTTATCACCTAATTAGTAGTAAACTTGTGATTATTTCCTTGCATTTGGTTATGCTTTGCTTTGGATACTGCTTTGGTTTGTTTTATGCTTGTAGGTGAGCAAAAGAGCCAAGAAGCAAAGGAAAAAAATCATGAGAGGAGCTATATGGACTTGGAATATGCTAAGGAGAAAGCAAGGAGGCAACACACCAAAAATTGGCAAGAAAGGAGCATGGCAGCCCCCAACAGGCCAGGCTGTGCTCTAAGCGAAAGATGCAGAAACTTCCCAGAATCCAGCCCGAAGCACGGCCAGGCTGTGTCCTGGAACACGGCTGTGCTTCAGGTCCATACAACACGTGATTTTTAGGGTTTTTGGTTGCCAAGTTGATACATATGCTTGGGGAAACGCATAGGAAGACATTCAGACTCAGAGAGACACTTTAGACTCAGCTTTTAGGCTTAGAAAACACTCCTATGTTAGGTTTTTACTTGAATAATTGTTGAATTTATATTCTAAAATAGGATTTACACTCATTAAAGGTTGTATTTTCATATTACATTTTAGCAAACCAGGTTACATCTTTCTACTTTAATTCTCTACTTTTCTTTCTACTCCTTCTCTTTAGATTGTATTGAACTCGAATGAATTATTTAATGAAAATGAGTTTGATTTCTATTTCTATGATGTGTGAGTAAATTTGATCTAGGGTTTTGGTAAACCCACTTGTGATATGATGATACTATGTTATTAAGTTAAATGTTGGAACCCTAATTGCGATACTTCTAGATTGATTAGGATTAACTATTATATGCATGAATAAGAGTTGGTAGAATGCCTGATCATCAATCTATCACGTCTTAGGTTTTTAATTGATGAACTGAAAGGTGAAAATTAATACTAAAACTTACTAGTTAATTTGGGATATTTTAATCACAAAAGTAGTTTAAGATTCTCTAGGAGTGAATCAATTAAGGGGCAAGAGAAAACCGATTAATTGACTTCTATGATTGGCATAGAACTTAATGAACCTAGGTTAAGTTAAGAACCACGAAAGTAGGCAATTTGATTAACCTAGGTACGATTAGTAATGTTTGAAAGAGATTGCTAGTTAATTAAGGCTAAACCATCCCCAATTAGTCTAGATAATTGCAATTAGAGGTACAAATTGGATATTGAATATCATAAGTGTGGTGGACCTTAACCCTAGGCTTTAGTTAATTGAATCCTTAATTTATTTAATTGTGACAAACTCACCCTTGAATTACATCGATTTAGATAGCATATTTCACATTATTCTAGTAATTGACATTGTTCTCTGTGGGATACGACCCGTACTCGCCGGATTAGCTACAGCTACACCGTGCGCTTGTAGTTATTAGTAAAATACACACAACAAGTTTTTGGCGCCGTTGCCGAGGAATAATTGTCAATATTTGATATATTGTGAACTAGTTAGAATAGATCACTTTCTTTTATTTTTTTTGCATTATTTTATCTTGCTGATTTTTGCCTATTTTTTTCCTTTATAAGTGTGTTTCTTTTTTATGCAAAGAGATTGTGAGTTCCTTGTTAAATTTGATCCAAAAATTGAACGCACACTACGAAGGATAAGAAAAAGACAGCAGCAAGAAATTTTTGCACCTATTATGGCGAGAAGAGATAACCGATCTCTCAAGGATTTTACCGCCCCGAACACTCATGGACTGAATTCCAGTATCATAAGTCTTATTGTTGAGGCCAACAATTTTGAGTTGAAGCCTTGTTTTTTGGAGATAGTTTAGTAGAATCAATTTGGAGGGTCACCTACTGAAGACCCTAATCTCCATCTTTCAGTGTTTTTGGAATATTGTGACACACTGAAGCCGAATGGAGTCTCTTCTGATGCCATCAGACTAAGATTGTTCTCTTTTTCTTTGAGGGACAAGGTCTGTGCATGTTTGCATTCTCTTCCATCAGGGTCCATTACCACATGGCAGCAGCTTTCTCAACCTTTTCTGGCCAAATACTTCCCACTGAGTAAGACGGCTCATGTTAGGAATCAGATAACTACTTTTTCTTAGAAAGATGGGGAGTCACTATATGAAGCTTGGGAGCGATTTAAAGAGCTCCTCAGAGTATGCCCACACCATGGGTTGGAGAAGTGGCTAATAGTCCATACGTTTTACAATAAACTGATTTACAACAACCGTATGTCTGTGGATGCTGCAGCTGAAGGAGCTTTGATGAATAAAACTGTAGATGAGGCCTATGAGCTGATTGAAGATATGGCTAAAATTCATTACTCCTAGTCCAGTGAGAGATAGCCAAGAAAACCATCAGGTATGTATGAATTAGATGCATTTAATCATCTAACTTCTAAATTGATGCTTTGTTTCAAAAATTAGATAAATTAATCATCAATGCTATTTGGTCCTTTTCTTCATCTTCATCTTGTGAGATTTGTGGAGGTGTTGATCATGTGGCCAATGAATGTCAGTTTGGAAACCCTGCACTTCAGGATTGTAAACAGGAAAATTTTGTGATCAACCAAAGAAACAATCCCTACAGCCATACCTACAATCCAGGTTGGAAGAAACCACACAAATATCTTATACAAGCCGAATGCAAATCAGGAGCCTCAAAATAACTTTAGATAACCTCTTGGGTTTCAGAATCAGAGGCAATTCAATCCTCCTCAACCAAAGTCAAATTTGGAGGCTCTAATGGAGAATTTCATCTCCACACATAGTAAACATAATGAAGAATTTATAGCCCAGAATCATTCAATGAATGAGGCTATAGAGGATTTAGCTTCTAAAGTTGACTCACTTGCTACTCATAACAAAATGCTAGAAACTTAGATAGCACAGCAAGCGAGTTCTTCAAATAGAAACTATGGCAAATTCCCTAGCCAGCCTTAGAATCCCAGAGAACATTGCTAGGCTATCACTTTGAGAAGTGGAAAGCAATTGGGTGAGTCAGTGGATAAAGAGGAAGATAAGGAGGAAGAATTAAGAGATATACCAGAAAAAGCAACTGAAGAAGAAGAACCAGTTAGTGAAAGGAAAGAGGAAGACGAGCCTAAATATGTGGCTCCTGAACCATTCAAGCCACCAGTTCCTTTCCCTCAGAGACTAGCTAAAGCCAAATTAGAAAAGCAATATGGAAAATTCCTTGATGTGTTGAAAAAGCTACACATTAATATTCCATTCTTGGAAGCTGTCTCTCATATGCCTTCTTATGCTAAATTTCTGAAGGAAATCCTCTCTAACAAGAGGAAGATTGAGGAGTATGCCACTGTGGCATTAACTGAAGAGTGTAGTGCACTGATCTAGAATAAATTGCCTCCTAAACTCAAGGACCCTAGAAGCTTCTCTATACCTTGTTCCATTAGAGATGTACAAATCACTAGAGCCTTATGTGATCTTGGAGCTAGTGTGAGTCTTATGCCATTATCCATATGCAAGAAGCTCCAAATGGGTGATTTGAAGCCTACTTCTATCTCCCTCCAGTTGGTGGACCAATCCATTACTCACCTGGTAGGTATAATAGAGGATGTTCCTCTAAAGGTAGGTAAATTTTTCATACCCATTAATTTTTTTGTCTTAGAGATGGAGGAGGATAGCCAAATCCCTATCATTCTTGGAAGGCCTTTCCTAGCCACCGTAGGTGCCATTATCAATGTGAAAGATGGAAAGCTTTTCTTGAATGTAAGGGATGAAAAGATTGAGTTCAATCTAAATGATGCAATGAAGTGCCCATCTTTAGGTGATACTTGTTGCATGGTTGATGTAATTGAGCAGAATATTTGCAATAATGCATTAAGCTTTTGTTCTACTGACCCACTTGAGCTTTGCCTTGTGGATAGTTCTATTTCTTGTGCTGAACAGGTAGAAGCTAATGCATATCCTAAATGCTTGATTAATGTCCCATGCTCACCTCAAAAGTAAAAGCTGAAAATCTGGAATTGAACCATAATAAAAAATCAGCAACTATTGAGGAAATCAAAGCACCTAAGGTAGAACTAAAACCTCTTCCATCCAATCTGAGGTATGAATTTCTGGAACCTAACTCTTTATATGCAGTAATTGTGAATGCTGAAGAAACTGGTAAGTTATTGGAGGTTCTTAAAAAGTTTTAAAAAAGTGATTGAGTATAACATTGATGACATAAAAAGGGATTATTCCATCTGTTTGCATGCATCGCATTATACTTGATAATAATCATAAACCTTCTAGGGAGCATTAAAGGAGACTAAATCCAAACATGAAAGAGGTAGTTAAGAAGGAGGTGCTCAAATTGCTTGATGTAGGTATTATCTACCCTATTTCGGATAGTGAGTGGGTAAGTCCTGTTCATGTGGTTCCTAAGAAGGGAGGTATTACTATTATGAAGAATGATCATGATGAATTAATCCCTACTGGAGCTGTTACGGGTTGGCATATGTGCATTGATTATAGGAAATTAATTAAGGCCACCCATAAAGATCACTTCCGTTTGCCCTTTATTGATCAATTATTGGAAAAGCTGGTTAAACATTCACATTTTTGTTATCTGGATGGATACTCAGGATTCTTTCAGATCCCTATCCATCCAGACGACCAAGAAAAGATAACGTTCACATGTCCCTATGGCACCTTTGCATATAGAAGGATGCCATTCGGATTATGCAACACACCAGCCACTTTCTAGAGATGTACGATGGTTATTTTCTCAGATTTTATTGAGGATATAATGAAAGTATTTATGGATGATTTTTCTGTCTTTGGTACCTCATTTGATAATTGTCTAAGTAATTTGACACAGGTACTTAAAAGATGTGAGGAAGTCAACCTAGTACTAAACTGGGAAAAATGCCACTTTATGGTAAGGGAAGGAATAGTACTTGGACACTTGGTGTCTGAAAAGAGGAATAGAGGTGGACAAAGCAAAAATTAAGCTAATTCAAACAATGCCACCACCATCAAATGTTAAGGAAGTGAGGAGTTTTCTTGGGCATGCGGGCTTCTACAGAAGATTTATCCATGTTTTCTCCAAAATTTCTAAACCCTTAACTAATTTGCTTAATAAGGACATTCCATTCATATTTGATAGTGATTTTTTACATACTTTTTGCAGGTTGAAGGAGGCACTAATATCTGCACCTATCATTCAACCGCCTGATTGGAGCCTTCCCTTTGAGATTATGTGTGATGCAAGTGACTATGCTATGGGAGCTGTACTTGGGTAAAGAAGAGATAAAAAGCCCTATGTCATTTACTATACCAGCAAGACCATGGATGAAGCCCAAATCAATTACTCTACCACAGAAAAGGAGCTCCTGTCAGTAGTGTTTGCAATTGACAAATTTTTTCAATATTTGTTGGGATCCGAAGTCATTGTATACACGGATCATGCTACCATCAAATATTTGCTAAGCAAGAAGGATGCTAAGCCAATATTGATCAGATGGATCCTTCTATTGCATGAGTTTGACCTTGTGATCCGGGATAAGAAAGGAACAAAAAATGTGATTGCAGACCATCTTTCCAGGCGTAGGCAAGATTTAACGAGAAACGATAAAGATGAGTTTTCTATAGATGACTCTTTTCCCGATAAGCAACTCCTTACAATCACTCATACCGATGCTCCTTGGTATGCAGATTTTGTGAACTATCTTGCATGCAAAATTTTACCTGAAGGGTTGAGCTACCATCAGAGAAAGAAGATTTTCTCTAATATTAAGTCTTACTATTGAGATGATCCATGTTTATACAAATGGTGTGCAGATGGCATCTTCCAAAGGTGTATTCCAGAGGAAGAAGTATATAGTGTCATATTTCACTACCATAATTCACCATGTGGAGGCCATACTAGAACCTCAAAAACTACAGTTAAAATTCTTCAAGCTGGTTTTTATTGGCCTTCGTTTTTCAAAGATGTGCATGCCTTTGTAAAAGCTTGTGATCGATGCCAAAGAATTGGCAATATATCAAGGAGGAATGATATGCCCCTAAACAGTATTTTAGAAGTAGAAATATTTGATGTTTAAGGCATTGACTTTTTGGGCCCCTTTCCATCCTAATATGGGAACAAGTGTATCCTAGTAGTTGTGGATTATGTGTCTAAGTGGGTAGAAGCAGTGGCATCTTCCACTAATGTTGCTAGTGTGGTTGTCAAGCTCCTTAAGAGGGTGAGTTTTACAAGATTAAGAGTACCCCGAGCTGTGATAAGTGATGGAAGTTACCATTTCATTAAGCAACAATTTCAAAATCTCTTGAAGAAATATGGAGTCACTCACAAAATGGCTCTAGCTTATCACCCTCAAACAAGTGGACAAGTGGAAATATCAAATAGCAAAATCAAAGCAATCTTGGAAAATACCGTATCGAAGGCAAGAAAAGATTGGTCTCTTAAGCTTGATGATGCACTATGGGCTTATAGAACTACATATAAGACACCGATAAGAACCACACCCTTTTCGATTAATATATGGAAAACCTTGTCACTTGCCAGTAGAGCTTGAACATAAGGCTTATTGGGAAATCAAGACAATTAATTTTGACTTGACAGCTGCTGGAAAAAGGAGATGCCTATAATTGAATGAGCTAGATGAGCTAAGACTTAATGTTTATGATAGTGCTAAGTTATACAAAGAAAGAACAAAAAGGTGGCATGATAAGCACATCCCGAGGCGTAAATTTCAAGTAGGAGAATAGGTCCTACTATTTAATTCAAGGCTAAATCTTTTTCTTAGAAAGCTTCGTTCTCGTTGGTCCGGTCCATTCCAAGTAAGTTAAGTTTTTCCATATGGAGCAGTGGAAGTATGGAGTGAAGCTACCAGATCTTTCAAAGTTAACGAACAACGCCTCAAGCACTTTGTCATGGAAGAACTGATTGAAAAAAGAGTCAACCAAGCTCTTTTAGAGCCCTCATCAATCTAATAAAGTGCAAGGGAGTCGAGTTAATGACTTTAAACAAGCGCTTTATGGGAAGCAACCCACATTTTAATTTTTAAGTTTCTTTTTGTTTGATTTCTTCCTTTAAGATTTAGTTTTTATCTTTTAATTTAGTTAATTTCTTAGATTAGAAGTCTAATGAGTGTTTTCTTTTGATTTTTAGGTCCATTCCCATGTAGCCAAGGCAATACAAAAGGATTAAAATCAAAGGAAATCAAGAATAATAAAAAATATAGGCTAAATTCGAAGAATTAAAGGTTCCAGCCAACAACACGGGTCACCCGTGTCCTCCACCACGCCTATGCTACAAGCACGAGCCAAAATCTGGACAATTGGTGAAACTCGCCAGCAACATGAGCAAGCCGTGTCCCAGGACAAAAAAAATATGGATGCAGTAGAAAGGAGAGGACTTGCCAGAAACACAAGCAGGCCGTGTCATGGGACACATTTGTGCCTTGGGCAAAAATCCTCCCCTTGTTGTGCAACACGGGCCAGACCCTGAAGGCTACAAACTCCAGCCCGAAGCAAAGGTTGGCCGTGCTTTGGGCCAAGTAAACCCCCTCTTTTTATTTTCTTCCCTTTTCTTTCTTGTGTTTCCCCCTATCCTCCCGTGGCCGAACCCGTGTTCCTTTCCCTCTCCTTCTGTAATCAAAATTCCTCTTCTTCCCCATCATTCTTTAGCCTCAATCTCCCAAACTGTGCCCTAGCCAAACAAACCCAATCCCTATATCCTCTTCCCCAATCTTCCTTATCCCTCTCCATCTTACTCACCCTCTTGGTTCCTCTATACCCATGATTTTTTTTCCATCCCCTGTTCTGCGCCTTTTCCCATTCCCCCATTCCCCTTCGAAGTTCCTTCTCCCTCTCGTTCTCACTCAACCTATCGGTTTCCACATACTCGAATCCCCTCCCTAAAAACCCAGCCCCTTCTCCCCATCCTTCTCAGTCTCCTCACTCCAGAAATTTCCCTCTCCCCTGGCCTGCGATTTCCCCATTCCCTCTACCCAGCTCCTTCTTCGGCCAACCCCACCCACCTCTGCACCCATAACCCGAAACCCATTCTCCCCTTTCCATGCATTACATTGTTATACTCCACCCTGCTGGTTACCAGTTCTGCTGCATCTCCATCGCCCATCAACTAGGTAACCTCTGAATCTCTGCATATATACAGTTCTGCTTCATTAATGGTTAACTAGTAAATTGGATTAGATTGTTTGTTTATCTAAATTTTCTGCACTTGTGGCTTAATTAGACTGGTTTTAAGGAATTTTTCCAAAATTTACATTGCCTATTCACTACAATCTCTAATTGTTGTTTTTTGAAATTGGTTAACTTCAAATTTACTGGTAGCTGTTACTTGTCTTGCGATTGGTTAATCTACTTTGACTGGTAATTCATATGCTCTTGTGCTTCATTAAAGTTTTGAAAATTTAAATAGTACTTGGATTACTTCATTCTTGCATTTTTTGGTCAATTGGTAGACTAAATTGCCTGTGCTTACTTACCCTTGGAATTTTGCCAGAATTTTTGGATGCTTGTGTGCCATAATTTGAACTTACACTTGCATAGGTTAATCTAAACTTGTAATTAGCTGCATAATCCACATTCTCTGTGCTTTAGACTCCAGATATTGAATATATTGTGCATTTTCTTTTGCTTGGCATCCTGATCTTATTTTTCTATTAGGTAGCATTTGAATTTGCTCATCCCACCCCTATTTTGCATTTGCTTGTTATCATTTTCCATAGGTCCCAAAAGAGCCAAAATTGGCCAATCCTTCTCCCAATCCCAGCAACAATGAATAGGACGAACTTTACAACCACCCCAACTTCCTCACCAGATAAATGAGTATGGTATATTTTTTGTTGATGATAGTCAATGAACACGATATGATACTCCAGTTAAACGGGGAATGCTGAGTACCTGGTATATGGATGAGGAATGTTTGGACCGGTTAGGTCTCTTAAATGATGTCCAATACTTAGTTCATAGGATTGGATGGAATACATTCATTACCCTACGCTACCTAGCCTATCTTGGGACCACTTTAGAATTTTTTAGCTCTGTTAATGTACTCCTATTTAGAGGCCCCGACGTCCATCAGGGTCGCGTTAATTTTTGACTGTTTAATCGTACCTTTAGCTTAACTTTGGTTGAATTTAATGCATTATTTGGACTGCCTCCTGGGAGAACTAGATCAGTACCCTCCAGTTTTCTTGCCCAACCTTTTTGGAATTCAATTTCTATTGAGGGGCAGTATAGTGCATCAAGTTCCAAAGCCTATTTCATTTGCAACCCTATTTTTTGATATTTATAGCGTCTTATGGCCCATACTGTTTTTGGTAGGGCTGAAAGTGACGGGGTTACAAATCAAAGAGAAGTTTACTTTATTTATGCTATGGTACACAATACCAAGGTGGATATTAGAGCCTTCATAGCTCACTAGATGGCCTGGGTAGGTAGTGCCATGAATAGAAAGGTGGTCATAAGGGGCCTAGTTACTGCAATAGCTAGAGGGCTGGGATTTGAGGCTAATCTCTAGGGATTACAACCAGTAGTTGGCAGTAGTAGGATTGATTTAGAATCCTGCCTGCATATGAAACTTATTGTCAGGAAAAATGCTGACTATTGGTTGTATATCAGAGGACATATAATCTTCTGCCTCCCCAACCCTACTAGAACTGTAGTCACAAATAGGAACAACTGGATATACACATTAGAGGAGGGTAGAGAGGGTGAAGAGATTCCACTAGAGGACGATGAATTCCCCTTTGAGCCATTTTTGGCTTTTCCACCCTCACCCCTTTTCCAATTTACTGACCGTGCAGGTACCTCATATGCTCCCTTGGAGGATCATAACTCCATCTCTTCGTGGCTCAGCCGCATTGAGGCAGAGCAACTTTCACAGCGAGCTACCCTACATGCCATGCAAGATTCCATCCAAAGCATGCAGAGCATGATGCGAGCGTAGTATACCTGGCACTTGGGTCAGAACCCACCTCCACCTCCTCCAGATGACTAATGAGCAAGTAAGTTACCTCTCCCTTTGCCTATACTTTCACTTATTCCTCACATTGAGGACAATGTCAAGTTTAAGCATGAGGGAGTACTGATTAGTTATTATTGGCTGAATATCTCATGATGCATTGTAAAATCACATAGTTTACTATTTCAGAGATAGATTGATGTAATATAGGTTGATTTTAACTCATGAACATGTGATGCACAATAGGGTATGAAATAAGTAGTTTAAATTTTAGTCTATTTCTTCTAGCATTAAACCTCTAATTTTTTTGAAAAATATCTCTCCTATTGTGCTTTAAATAGTATGTCTTTGTTGATTTTTAACACTATGAGAGTATGAAGGTTGTGAGAGGTGAAAAATGAGGGAATATAACACCCAAAAAGTTTTCACTATGTGTACTCCTTCAAGGAACCAAAAAGGCCCTAATATGAGTACCTAACTACCTTTACCCTAGTGAGATGGAGCATAAAATGCACTCACTACCTATTTCTATACAAAAAAAGATATGAATGAAATAGACAAAAGAGAAAGAAAAAAATGATGATGAGAAATAAAAGAAAAAGAATGAGAAAAATATAAATAAGGGCAAGGCAACATAGGGAGATCTAAAGGATGTGGTGGCCTACTTGAGTGATTAAAAATCAAGTAGATACATACATTCAATGGTACTAATAGAATAGAAGCAGATATATAATAGGAGAATTTTGGTTTAGTTTTAGAAGAATAGAGACTATCTGGTAAATGTCTATTCATATATCTATTGTGTGCACACTAATTGAGTGAAGAATTTCCTGTATTGCATTTATCTATTATTTGAAATTTGATTGTATAATCTCCCTTTTGTTTTGATATGTCATGTTATTTGCTTGAGGACAAGCAAATGTTTAAGCATGGGGGAGTTGATAAAGGGGAATTTTGAGTGTTTATTGGTTATATTTTATCCCCTAATTAGTAGTAAACTTATGATTATTTCCTTGCATTTGGTTATGCTTTGCTTTGGATATTGCTTTGGTATGTTTTATGCTTGTAAGTGAGCAAAAGAGCCAAGAAGCAAAGGAAAACAATCATGAGAGGAGCATGGCAGCCCCCAACAGGCCAAGCTGTGCTTGGTGTGCATGAAGCACAGTCAAGCCGTGCTCTGGGCAAAAGATGCAGAAACTTCCCAGAATCCAACCCGAAGCACGGCCAGGCCGTGTCCTGGAACACAACCATGCTTCGGGTCCGTACATCACGTGATGTTTAGGGTTTTTGGCTACCAAGTTGATACATATGCTTGGGGAAACGCAGAGGAAGACATTCAAACTCAGAGAGACACTTTCGACTCAATTTTTAGGCTTAGAAAACACTCTTAAGTTAGGTTTTTACTTGAATAATTGTTGAATTTATATTCTAAAATAGGATTTACACTCATTAAAGGTTGTATTTTCATATTAATTTTTTGCAAACCAGGTTACATCTTTCTACTTTAATTCTCTACTTTTATTTCTACTCCTTCTCTTTAGATTGTATTGAACTCGAATGAATTATTTAATGAAAATGAGTTTGATTTCTGTTTTTATGATGTGTGAGTAAAATTGATCTAGGGTTTTGGTAAACCCACTTGTGATATGATGATACTATGTTATTGAGTTAAATGTTGGAACCCTAATTGTGAAACATCTAGATTGATTAGGATTAACTATTATATGCATGAATAAGAGTTGGTAGAATGCCTGATCATCAATCTATCATGTCTTAGGTTTTTAATTGATGAACTGAAAGGTGAAAATTAATACCAGAACTTACTACTTAATTAGGGATATCCTAATCACAAAAGTAGTTTAAGATTCTCTAGGAATGAATCAATTAATGGGCAAGAGAAAACTAATTAATTGACTTCTATGGTTGGCATAGAACTTAATAAACCTAGGTTATGCTAAGAACCACGAAAGTAGGCAATTTGATTAACCTAGGTACGATTAGTAATGCTTGAAAGAGATTGCTAGTTAATTAAGGCTAAACTATCCCCAACTAGTCTAGATAATTGCAATTAAAGGTATAAATTGGATGTTGAATATCATAAGTGTGGTGTATCCTAACCCTAGGCTTTAGTTAATTGAATCCTTAATTTATTTAATTGTGACAAACTCTCCCTTGAATTACATCAATTTAGATAGCATATTTCACATCATTCTCGTAATTGACATTGTTTTCTGTGGGATACGACCCGTACTCGCCGGATTAGCTACAGCTACACCGTGTGCTTGCGATAATTAGTAAAATACACATAACAATGACCGACTTTTAGTGTATCTTAGGTCGAGTTGGCTAAGATCCCGGTGAAGATGCAACCATCCGCACCCGTATCCCTGGTAGTAGTCAATATGAATGAATAAGATGTAGACATATATGTGTTTGATTTTTGTATGGATGTTTTTAATTAACGATGTGTATGTGAACCAAGAATTGTATCAGTGTTAATGGTATACCATAAATCTCAATTATGCTTTGTTAATTTAATTGAATGTTATTATGAGTTAAATAGTTAGAAGTAAAGATGTAATGACTTCGTGGAATTTTAAAAACATATATATGTATATATGTAAAAAAATAGAGTTGTTACAAAATTAGTATATTATGTAACAACTCCATCTTTTTTACATATATACATATATATTTAAAAATAAAGTTGTTACATAATTGGTATCAGAGTAGGTCGATCTTAGATGGTCAGTGAGTGGATGGTTATATGAATCGATCTTATAGTTTCTTGAGTATGTTGTGGTTATGTTGTGTGGGAGGGATCAGTGATTTCATATAGGTAAGAAATTACTAATGTTTCTTATCTATATGCCGAGGTGGTGTTATAACTGCTATAAATATTTTTAAACTTACTATTAGGCTTGATCACCTTAATAACAACATAACTCTATTTTTTGCCACAGTAGGATATGGCACCACCAAGGAGGAACCCTGCAAATAATGTGGAAGAAACCCTACACAACTTGGCTACAACAATTCGAGACTAAGTCACAGCCACCAATCAAATTCTATAACATCTCTAGAATAGTAACAACCTGAATGGAGAAAATCATGCAAACAACCAGATGAATGCAAATGATAATGGCCTATTTTAGTTCCTGAGAACTAGACCACCTTCTTTCCAAGGTGGCTATGACCTAACGGTACCCAAAAATTTGATAAGGGAATTGGAGAAGATCTTCGAGGTGATGGGCTTTACTAATGAGTAGCAGGTTATCTTTGCTGCATATATGCTAAAGGATGAAGCTGAGTGTTAGTGGCGAGAGGCCAAAGAGCTACTAACTCACCAGAGGAGGCAAATCACCTAGCAAGTGTTTAAGGATATTTTCTTGGAAAAATACTTTCTATGTACTGTGTAGGCCGAGAACGAGATTGAATTTCTCCAACTTAGACAAGGTAATATGTCAGTAGATCAATACATCTCTAAGTTCGAGGAGTTGTCTAAATTCTCCTCTTACTTAAGGTTTAACCCTGATGAAGCATAGAAGGCTGTTAAGTTTGAAGCGAGATTGAACCCATAAATTAGGAATGCGGTGATAGCCTTGGAAATAAGGGATTTTTTCCCTTGATAAATAAATCTAGACTTCTAGATAAGAGTTTAAAGGCAGTGGAGGATGAGAAGTTGAGACGAAACTAGTGGAAGAGGAAGAAAAGTTTCCCCAACCCTGGCAAAAATGTAAAGAGAAGTGGATATAGAGCTGGTAAGAGGCCATTGACTATAGGTCCTTAACCTTTCCAACAAGACCTTGCCACAGTCAAGTGCACTAAGTGCAGACACATGCATGGTAACCAGCCATGCTACATGGGACCAGATGTCTACTTTAAATGCAGACATAAAGGGTCATTTTGCGAAAAAAATACCCACAAAATGTGGGAAAGCAGTCAGAACAGAGGCCTCAGGTGAAAGAAAAGGTTTTCACCCTAAGCGGCCAAGAGGCAACTCAATCCTCTGAAATGATTCAAGGTACGTGCTACATCTATGGATTTTCTCCTATGGTGTTGTTTGAATCTGGTGCTAGAAATTTATTTATATCGGAAAAATGTATTAGGGAACTTTAGTATCCTATTTATGAAACTCCCTATGAGCTATTTGTAGTAACTCCCACAAGGGAAATGGTCTTAACTTTCTCTATATGTAAAGACTGTCAGGTTACCATCTAGGAGAAAAATTTTTCTATAGACCTCTTCTGTCTACCTTTAAAAGGTATGGATGTCATTCTAGGGTTACACTGGATGTCTAGAAATCAGGTCTTGCTAAATTGTTACACCAAGACCGTTGAATTTCTACCTCTTACTCCACAAGAAGAGATGCAGTTATTGATGCTAAATGCCAATCAAGTCAATCGGGAGTTGAAGAGTTGAGTACTTGGTTACATTCTCTTGTGTTTATCAAACCTAAAAGTCAAAGCGAAACTTAATGAAATTCCAATAGCTAATGAGTTTCCTAAAATATTTCCACCAGATATTCCAGGCTTACCTCCCGAGAGAAAGATAGAGTTATCTATTAATCTTCTACCCAGGACAAGACTTATCTCTATTACACCTTATAGAATGGCCTCGAAGGAACTATAGGAACTCAAGAAACAGTTGGAGGAATTTTTAGACAAGCAATTCATTAGACCGAGTGTATCACATTGGGGAGCTCATGTATTGTTTATTAAGAAGAAAGAGGGGAGCCTAAGACGATGCATAGATTACAAATAGCTGAATAAGGTGACTATCAAAAATAAGTACCCTCTCCTTAGGATAAATGATTTATTGGATAACTTAAGGGAGCCTTCATCTTTTCTAAAATTGACTTGAGATCGGGATACCATCATATTAGGATCAAGGAGGAGGATGTACCAAAAACTGCCTTCAAGACTAGGTATGTGCACTATAAGTTTCTTGTAATGCCCTTCAAGTTGACAAATGCACCGGTAATTTTCATGGATTACATGAATCCCATTTTTTGACCATACCTAGATCAATTTGTGGTAGTGTTCATTGATGACATCTGAATATACTCTAAGAAATGAGAAAGAACATGAATAACATCTCTGAATCGTGTTGCAAGTGCTGAAAGTGAAAAAGTTGTATGCCAAATTAGAGAAATGTGGATTTTAGTTGATAGAGGTGAAGTTTCTCGGATATGTCATCTTCTATAAAGGGGTAGCCGTAGACCTTAGCAAGACGGAAGTAGTGATTCAATGGAAAACACCAAGGACGATTCCAGAAGTCAAAAGTTTCTTAAGTTTGGCAGGATACTATAGGAGGTTTATACAAAACTTCTCTCGTATAGCCTTTCCATTGACTAAATTGACCAGGAAGGGAAGTCCTTTCAAATAGACTTATCAATGTGAAGCTAGTTTCCAGGATCTTAAGACAAGATTGACCAATCATCCTATTTTAATTATTCCAAACCCCACAGGACATTTTGAAGTGTATAGTGATGCTTCAAAGAAAGGGCAAGGGTGTGTGCTAATGCAAGACAAGAGAGTAGTTGCTTACGCCTTTAGGCAACTAAGACCCTATGAAGGAAATTATCCAATCCATGATCTTGAATTGGTAGCAGTGGTGTTTTCCGTAAAGATTTGGCGACACTATTTTTACTGGATAACATTTGAAGTATACTGTGATGACAAGAGTCTTAACTACCTTTTTATCAAAAGGTGTTAAATATGAGGCAACGAAGATGGGTAGAATTTATTAATGACTATAAGTTTGATATAAAGTATTGTTGTGTGTGTTTTATAAATAACCGTAAGCGCATGGCATAGCTATAGCTAGTCCGGTGAGTACGGGTTGTATCCCACAAAGAACAATTATCAATTACTAGACTTTACGAAGTATGTTAGCTAAATCAATGCAATGCAATGAGAGAGTTTGTCACAATTAAAAAAATAAGGAATTCAATCAACAAAAGCCTAGGGTTAGGGTTTACCACACTTATGATATTCAACAACCAATATCTACCTCTACTTGTATCCACTAATTGATTCATTCCTATAGAACCTTAAACTACTTTCGTGATTAAGATATCCCTAAATAATTATTAAGTTTCAATATTAGTTTTCACCTTTCAGTTCATCAATTAATATCTTAAGACGTGATAAAATGTTTGCCAGACATTAATCAACTCAAATAATCGATGCATAATAGCTAATCCTAATTAACCATGGATAATACAATTATGGTTCCACAATTCAATTAGCACAGTGTATCATCACATCATAAGTGCATTTACCAAAGCCTTAGATATAACTCTACTCACGCTTAATGGAAAGATAAATCAAAAGCATAATTATTAAATAAATCACAATAGTTCAATACAATTCAAAAGAAGGAGTAGAAGTAGAGATGAGTGTAGTGATAGAAAGATAAAACCTGGATGCAGATTGTAATGATGAAATATAAACTTGAATTGCTGTAAATTCTACTCTAAAAACATGAATTAATCACTAATCCTACTCTAAACATAATCTAATGGTGTTTCTTAAGCCTAAAACTGAGTAAAAGTAAGTTTGAATGTGTCAGAATCTTCTTAGCTGCGCCTCCCCATGTATTTATATTAACTTGACTGCTCAAAACCCTAAAAATCACGTGGTTTATAGACACGAAGCACAGTCGTGCTTCATGACACAACCTGGCTGTGTTTCGTGCTGGAAATCTGGGAGAAAATACATTCTTTTCATAGAGCACGGCCTGGCCGTGTTAGGAGCTGCAACTCTCAAATCTTGACAATTTCTTCTGTGTTGCCTCCTTGCATCTTCTTCAGCTTATTCCAAGTCCATATGGCACTTCTCATGAGTGTTTTCCTTCGCTTCTTGGCCTCTTTTGCTCACCTACAAGAATAAAATCAACCAAAGCAGTATTCAGTGTAAAGCATAACCAAAAGCAAGGGAATAATCCCAATTTTACTATTAATTAGGGGATAAAATATAACCATTAAACACTCAATTTTTTCCTTTAGTAACTCCCCCATGCTTAAAACTTTGCTTGTCCTCAAGCAAATAACATAACATATCAAAAGGAAGGGAGATGATGCATACAAATTTTAGATGATAGAGAAATGCAATACAGGTAATTTTTTGACTCAATCAATGTGCACACAACAGATATATAATAGACATTTACCAGTTAGTCTCTGTTCTTCTAAAACTAAACCAAAATTCTTTTAATATATATCTGTTTCTATTGTTAGCCTTGGTTGTATGCATCAAATTAATTTTTAAACACTCAAGTAAGTCACTTCATCCTTTAGATTTCCCTAGGTTGCCTTACCCCTTATCTCTATTTTATCACTCTTTTTCTTTTTCTCACTCATACTCTTTCATTTCTCACTTTCTTTTCTCTTTTTCATTTATTCAGCATATTTTTTTTATAGAAATATGCAATGAGTTCATTTAATGCTCCATCTCACTATGATAAATGTAACATCCCGTAATTTTTAAATATTTTCCTTAGAAATTCTTCACCTTACATATATGCATAGAAATGTTCTAATATTAATGGAATAGGTAAAGATAGAAAACCTAAGAGGAAATATTAGAAATAAACATGCTAAAGAAAGGTGAAATTCTTAGGTAAAGAAAGATAAATTTTTGTGAAGTAAGTAAAGGTCTTAAAATTTCAAGAAGATCGGATTAGGGTAATTTTTCTTAATTTAAGAGCAAAAGTTACTAAGTTTAGTATCTCCACCCGTAATTGGGCTTTAACCTATGGACACTTCATATAGAGTTTTCTACTTCACATGAATTTTTAGCAAGCCAATAGGATAGCCCAAGAAAGAAATAAAACATAGACTTGGACTAGGATATAGAAATTGGACCGGTAGCCCAAAAATCATCAAAATGTGACCAAGCCCATTATGAAAGGTAGAATTTTAACCAAAGTAAAGAAAATGGGCAAGAATGAGCCCAAATCCAAGAGGAAAAATAAAATAAAAATAAAATTAAAGTGACGAAATAATGGTGTAATCAAGATTAGGTGACATGGCATTAAGACAAAAAAAAAAATTAGCAAGTGGTATGATTCTACATTCATCATTTTGGCAAGTGGCATAATAATACAAGGCTTTAGGACAAAAACATCTATATCCTACATTCATAATCTTAGCAAGTGGGTAATAATACATAGCATTATGACAAAACATCATTATCCTACACAAATAATTTTAGTTAAGTAAGGGAAATTCAAGGGCTAGAAATTTGCCACTTAAAAAGGCAAATCTATCATACTTGATTAAGACAAAAGAAAAAAAAAATGAATCCCTAAATCAAAGGGATCTTGTCCCATATCTTAAGAACATATCATCATAATTTTCAAAATACAAATCTCCTTTTCCTATGCATATCTTGACTAAGGAAGAGGAAGACAAGAACATAAGTTGTTTGTTTTCCAAAAATTCAACAAAGTGTATCCTAATTGTGATAAGGTAGACCCATGATCATGAAAGGTGAATTATTTGGTGGTCTATATAAGAAAACCCACCCTTACAACATTATAATTTCGTCCAAGTGAGGGAGAGCAAAAATAGAAGCAAGGTAGTGTGAGGAAAGGAGAGGAAGAAAGGAAGAAAGAGGAAGGAGAAGTCTAGGAGACTAAGTGCTCCAGGTAAGTTTAACAATATTTCTTTTTGAAGAAAACCTTTGAAACTCATAATATTTATATGAGATTTTGATCTTAGAACTTTGATGATTGGTCATGGATGTTGCTATATCATGTTACATATTGATCTTGCATGTGATGTATGTTTGAATACTTAGGTTGGTGTAGATAGTTCTGCATGGGTATGGCTATGGTTGACAGAATTTTAAGCTTTGGTATTTTAATTTCTGGGAACAATCTATAAGGAATTAAAATAAATGGTTAACATAAGAATTAAAGATATATGTGTCACGGAGTTTTAGCCACTGGAATCATTCCATTTGGAGTCCATATGAGGTAGCTATGGTCTGATTAGTAGTCAAAGGTCAGAAAATGAATCATCAGGGAAGAATATGTTAGGATAGCTTCGGTAATTTAATTTCTGGGAATTATTGGTAGGGAATTAAAATAAATGGTTAACATAAGAATTAAAGATATGTGTGTCATGGACTTTTAGCCACTGGAATCATTCAATTTGGAGTTCACATGTGATAGATATGGTCCGATTAGTAAGCCAAGGTCAGAAAATGGTTCATCAGGGAAGATTATGTTAGGACAGCTTTTGTATTTTAATTTCTGGGAATTATCTGTATGGAATTAAAATAAATGGTTAACATGAAAGTTATATATCTATGTCTCATGGAAATATACCCACTGGAATTATGCAATTTGGAGTTCATATGAGGTAGATATTATCCGATTAGTAAGCAGGGGTCAGAAAATGTTTATTCAGGGAAGAGTATGTTATTAATGCTTTAGTTTTTGAATTTCTGGGAATATTCTGTAGGGAATTAAAATAGCGCGCCAACATAACAATTATAGATATATGGCTCATGGATTTTTACCAACTGGAATAACGCAATTTGGAGTTCCAATTTGGGAGATATGGTCTAATTAGTCAGTAAAGGTCAGAACCTATCCGAGAGGAACTATCCTGTACTTTGAGGGAGTAATATCACCTTCGTTTCTTAATTTTTCGCTACAATGTTCAACATAATAGTTTTAGATAATTGTTTTAACTTGAAATGGACACCAAGATCACCTACATCAGAGTTAAATGGAGGGAGTTATGTTTTGATTAGTAAGAGAAGGTTAGATAGGATGAAAACCTGCATCAAGAAAATAAAGAAATAAAATTAGTATTTAAAAAAGAATATGAATCTTAATAAATGACTAGTATAGCCATAGCCATTGCCATTGTATGAACTTCTTACCATCTTAAGTATGAAATTTTGACATGGAAATATTTTATAAAGTGATATTTGAAATGGTTATGTTCATGGCATGATTACCGATGATTTATGGTAATACTTATATTTTGATAAACATACTTGTTATTGAAAGCATATTTTTGGCTATCATTGTGAAAAGAAAAGAAATAAGCACGGTCACATGGCAATCCGTGTGGTGCACCAGTAGGGGACGCCCTACCAACGGTTATGATCATGATAATGAGAAAAGAAAGAGAAAGTGGGCCATGTCGGACGGAGCGAGAAAAGCCCGTACCGGAGAGTAGAGGATACTCACCCTGACCGGGGTAGCTTGAAATGAGAATAAGTTGATGGCCATCATATGATATTTTGAAAATAGTTAATCATATCATACATATCATTACAGTATGATTCTTATGTGCATAGATATAATGCATTCATGTGACCAAAGATATTTTCTGTAGTTTATACAGCTGAACATGACGTGATGAGCTTTACTGATGATAATTTATTGTTGAACTTACTGGGATTTAATTCTCACTATATTTCCATATCATGTTCAGAAAATTATTTATGCAGCTTTTGTTTCTAAGGCTCTGGCTTTTAGTGCACATTGGATCGAGTTACTTTATGTTGGGCAGATTTCAGAATCAAATAAGATGTTTGTGGTCGAGTTGGCTCAGATCCCGGTGAAGGTGCAACCACCCGCACCTGTATCTCCGGAATTGGTCAACCAAAATAAACAAGATGTAAATATCTATGTGTTTGATATGTTATACGTCTGTTTTGATTAATGACATGTATGTGAACTCAATATTGTATAATAATAAAGGAAAAAAAAAGAGGTTGTTACATAATTGGTATCAGAGCAGGTCGATCCTAGATGGCCAGTGGGTGGATGGTTATCTGAATCGATCTTATAGTGTCTTGAGTATGTTGTGGTTGTGCTGTGTAGGGGATCAGTGACTCATATAGGTAAGAAATTACTAGTGTTTCTTATCTATATGCCGAGGTGGTGTTATGACTGCTGTTAAATATTGTTTTGAAACTAACTATTGGGCTTGATCACCTCAATAGCAGCATAAATTTATTTTTCCCACAGTAGGAAATGGCACCACCAAGGCGGAATCCGGCAAACAATGCGGAGGAAATCTTGCACAACCTTGCCACAGCAATTCGAGAATTTGGTATTGATTTACTCCTTAGAACCCAACTAGTATCTATATCCCTATATAGAATGATATCGATTGAATTTAAAAAAAAAATTGTGATTTGTGAAAAGTGCATGTCTAAGGAAAGCTCTGGCAAGGAAAGACTTGGTACTTAAGCGTGTCCATTAGTGACCCACCTCTCTTTCCTGGGAACTTTTCTGGTGCGCTGTTTACAGACTACAATTACTATCCAGTTACCGAGATATTAGTGTGGAATTTTAACATGGAATTTACCCTAGTACTCATATAAAATTTCCAAGAAGTTTTGAAAGTGCCAGTTTTATTTGAAAAATCTTAGTATTTTCCGTGGTTGCAGTATTTCCACATCAGAAAAGAATTATTCTAGTTACTGGAAAAAAAAAAATTTACAAGACTTGTTAGACAAGGGATTTAAATGCCCTAGTACTTTTATTTGGAGTGCTCTAGTTCTATCTATGAAAAAGAAAGATGGATCATTATGACTATGCATAGATTATAGACAGTTGAATAAGGTGACAATATAAAATAGAAACCCATTAGCTCGTATAGATTACCTGTTTGACCAGTTATAAGGTGTTCAATATTTTTCCACGAATAGATTTGAGATATGAGTAACATTAATTAGGGATAAGAGAAGAGGATGTAGGACTTATTATGGGCATTATGAGTTCTTGGTGATGCATTTAAATTGACAAATCTTTAGCTGCATTCATAGATTTAATGAATAGTAATTAGGTCATCCCTGGAATAATTTGTTATTATATATATGAATGATATACTAGAATATTTCAAAAGTTCAGAGGATCATAAGCAACATTCAAAGATAGTTTTACCAACTCTAAAGGAGTATGGTTGGTAAACATGGTATACAAGTAAAGTCTAAGAAAGTAAAAGTAGTACAATAATAACTACATTTATAGATGAAGATCCAAATCCAATTTACGCTTCCTGCGGTTATCTGCTGTCCATTCTATTGGAGTAATAGTTAGATCAGGTACATGAACATAGGCTTGTAAAGCATCAATCAACTCCTCAGCATTTGAAGCTGAGATAAGAATTTGTCCTGCTGAGTGTGAGATAAACCTCTGTTCCACAACTTGATCTAGAAAAGATAACAAACCATCAAAGAAGTGATTAACATTTAACAAACCTATCGGTTTGTGATGCATATTCAGTTGTGCCCAAGAGACTATTTGGAAAATCTCCTCTAGAGTACCAAAACCACCTGGTAAGGCAATGAAGGCGTCAGCATTGCTCATCATTCTAGCCATGCGTTCATGCATGGAAACTACCCTATATTCTTCCCCAATTGTCTTCCCTATGTTGCTAGATGTAGCTAGAGCTGTAGGAATAATACCTAAAACTTGGCATCCCCCTGCATGTGCAGCTGTAGCCACACACCCCATTAACCCACAGTTACCTCCACCATACACTAAATGAATTTTTCTCTTAGCCAGCACCATACCCAGATTTTGTGCTGCTTTAACATACTCCTCATCTTTTCCCGGACTGGAACCACAAAAGACACAGATATTTCGGAACTGATGGAATGCAGTTCCCTCCATAATTTCTATCACCTTAACTTTGAGAATAGACAAAGATACTAATGTAAGTATTTATAGAACTCAGAGAAGGGCATATTTATAATAGCTATGCAAATAGGCCAGGTATTATTAGAACAACTATGTGAGTGATTGGTGGATATCAGCTAAATTAAAATAAAAATAAAAAATTCAAAAATGACGGCAAGCATGTATATGTACAGTAGTATGACTGTGACCCATATTAAGCACATAAAGAGTATAAGATAAGATATCACCAGAAATCTATCTTTATCTTGTTGTCTTTGATGAAGCATTGATGTTTTGATTCTTGTAGAAAAGTTGTAGGTGATAGCCGTCATTGAAAAAAAAAAATGCAATCAAATGATTTATTTTGTATTCTCAATGTTTTTGCCAGTCGACTATCAGTATTATTAAGTCGACTAGCTATTTTAAGAAATTTTAATTTGGACTGGTTCTTTTTACAGTTGATTGATTACATCTATTTTGAAGCAATCAACTGCATCCTACCAGTTAACTACATATTCTTTGATTTTCACAGACTTTTATAAGCCCAGAAATGTTTCTTTTCCATGTGATATCTTTCCACCGAATACCAATAGATTTAAAGTAGATTCTGACACATATATTCAAAATTTGCGGCCACCGATTTTTGCTGAAATCATAGATAGATTTTGTTTACAGATTTTCAAGAATTACGGCCACCGATTTTAATATTTTTCAATGCTTTGTCAAAACTTTTGACTTTCGCTTTTGGAACCATTCTCTATTATGCTTTTCGTCTGTTTCACTCATTAACGGTTGGCATTAAATGCAAGGTTATTTTCCCTCATTACAATTAAAGATAATTTCTTCCTTTGAAACTTGGTTATTATGGTGTCTAAGTTGTTAATAGGTTAAAATAATGAAAGGTTTGAAAAGAATGGACAGATGATGGTCTTATGGTGTTTTGACGAATGAAATCAAGAGAATTAGTGGTGTTGAAGATCTTGAGGAATAAAATATAAGAAGTAGGATTTAAATTAGTCTTTGAACTCTTAATTTGGAAATATAGGGAATATTCTGAGAACCATGTCCGAAAGTACTGTAAGTGATCAAGATATTTGTGTTAAAGGATTATATCATGCTAAATTGAGTCTAGTATCGAGGATTTAAATTATGTTGGAATTCAGAATTCATGTATGCGTAATTGTTAGGAAAAATCTTCTTGAAATGATTGGGTGAATTAAATGGGATTGACATAAGTTAGATTGAGGTGCTTTTGGAGATGATAAAAGAAATAATTGAAACTTTTGACAAAGAGTTTAATGGTGTTAATAAGTTGGTATATAATTACTGTGATGAGGTAAGTTGGAATTATTAGACATGTATCAATGGTACATAAATGTTATTAAAGGTTTGAAGGATTTAGTGCAATGTATGTTTAACATATTGATTAAAGGATTTGAGGATAAAAATAGATGATAGATTAAGACAATGATATTCAGGGGATGATATTGATATATGAAAAAAAAAATGACTTGATAGAAGTATAGAATAAGAAAAGATAGTTACCCAATATGAAGGTGAATATGTTCCTTTATGTGTGTGTTTTCTTATATCGACCCATAGATATATCCACGTGGGTTAGAGGATATAAATTGAAGAACTTATGAGTGAAAGAAATTCTTATGGTTAAGTTATAAGGCAAAATCACTCAAGTGAATAGACATATTAAAAAGTAAAGATGTCATACAGAAAAGATATCTCTAATTATTTAGGTAATAAGCTTGGTAACTCTGAATAATGCCTTAATTTCATTCCCTACATGTGGTATGATGGATTGAAATTCGGGGACCGAATTTTTAAAGGGGGGAAGAATGTAACATCCCGTAATTTTTAAATATTTTCCTTAGAAATTCTTCACCTTACATATATGCATAGAAATGTTCTAATATTAATGGAATAGGTAAAGATAGAAAACCTAAGAGGAAATATTAGAAATAAACATGCTAAAGAAAGGTGAAATTCTTAGGTAAAGAAAGATAAATTTTTGTGAAGTAAGTAAAGGTCTTAAAATTTCAAGAAGATCGGATTAGGGTAATTTTTCTTAATTTAAGAGCAAAAGTTACTAAGTTTAGTATCTCCACCCGTAATTGGGCTTTAACCTATGGACACTTCATATAGAGTTTTCTACTTCACATGAATTTTTAGCAAGCCAATAGGATAGCCCAAGAAAGAAATAAAACATAGACTTGGACTAGGATATAGAAATTGGACCGGTAGCCCAAAAATCATCAAAATGTGACCAAGCCCATTATGAAAGGTAGAATTTTAACCAAAGTAAAGAAAATGGGCAAGAATGAGCCCAAATCCAAGAGGAAAAATAAAATAAAAATAAAATTAAAGTGACGAAATAATGGTGTAATCAAGATTAGGTGACATGGCATTAAGACAAAAAAAAAAATTAGCAAGTGGTATGATTCTACATTCATCATTTTGGCAAGTGGCATAATAATACAAGGCTTTAGGACAAAAACATCTATATCCTACATTCATAATCTTAGCAAGTGGGTAATAATACATAGCATTATGACAAAACATCATTATCCTACACAAATAATTTTAGTTAAGTAAGGGAAATTCAAGGGCTAGAAATTTGCCACTTAAAAAGGCAAATCTATCATACTTGATTAAGACAAAAGAAAAAAAAAATGAATCCCTAAATCAAAGGGATCTTGTCCCATATCTTAAGAACATATCATCATAATTTTCAAAATACAAATCTCCTTTTCCTATGCATATCTTGACTAAGGAAGAGGAAGACAAGAACATAAGTTGTTTGTTTTCCAAAAATTCAACAAAGTGTATCCTAATTGTGATAAGGTAGACCCATGATCATGAAAGGTGAATTATTTGGTGGTCTATATAAGAAAACCCACCCTTACAACATTATAATTTCGTCCAAGTGAGGGAGAGCAAAAATAGAAGCAAGGTAGTGTGAGGAAAGGAGAGGAAGAAAGGAAGAAAGAGGAAGGAGAAGTCTAGGAGACTAAGTGCTCCAGGTAAGTTTAACAATATTTCTTTTTGAAGAAAACCTTTGAAACTCATAATATTTATATGAGATTTTGATCTTAGAACTTTGATGATTGGTCATGGATGTTGCTATATCATGTTACATATTGATCTTGCATGTGATGTATGTTTGAATACTTAGGTTGGTGTAGATAGTTCTGCATGGGTATGGCTATGGTTGACAGAATTTTAAGCTTTGGTATTTTAATTTCTGGGAACAATCTATAAGGAATTAAAATAAATGGTTAACATAAGAATTAAAGATATATGTGTCACGGAGTTTTAGCCACTGGAATCATTCCATTTGGAGTCCATATGAGGTAGCTATGGTCTGATTAGTAGTCAAAGGTCAGAAAATGAATCATCAGGGAAGAATATGTTAGGATAGCTTCGGTAATTTAATTTCTGGGAATTATTGGTAGGGAATTAAAATAAATGGTTAACATAAGAATTAAAGATATGTGTGTCATGGACTTTTAGCCACTGGAATCATTCAATTTGGAGTTCACATGTGATAGATATGGTCCGATTAGTAAGCCAAGGTCAGAAAATGGTTCATCAGGGAAGATTATGTTAGGACAGCTTTTGTATTTTAATTTCTGGGAATTATCTGTATGGAATTAAAATAAATGGTTAACATGAAAGTTATATATCTATGTCTCATGGAAATATACCCACTGGAATTATGCAATTTGGAGTTCATATGAGGTAGATATTATCCGATTAGTAAGCAGGGGTCAGAAAATGTTTATTCAGGGAAGAGTATGTTATTAATGCTTTAGTTTTTGAATTTCTGGGAATATTCTGTAGGGAATTAAAATAGCGCGCCAACATAACAATTATAGATATATGGCTCATGGATTTTTACCAACTGGAATAACGCAATTTGGAGTTCCAATTTGGGAGATATGGTCTAATTAGTCAGTAAAGGTCAGAACCTATCCGAGAGGAACTATCCTGTACTTTGAGGGAGTAATATCACCTTCGTTTCTTAATTTTTCGCTACAATGTTCAACATAATAGTTTTAGATAATTGTTTTAACTTGAAATGGACACCAAGATCACCTACATCAGAGTTAAATGGAGGGAGTTATGTTTTGATTAGTAAGAGAAGGTTAGATAGGATGAAAACCTGCATCAAGAAAATAAAGAAATAAAATTAGTATTTAAAAAAGAATATGAATCTTAATAAATGACTAGTATAGCCATAGCCATTGCCATTGTATGAACTTCTTACCATCTTAAGTATGAAATTTTGACATGGAAATATTTTATAAAGTGATATTTGAAATGGTTATGTTCATGGCATGATTACCGATGATTTATGGTAATACTTATATTTTGATAAACATACTTGTTATTGAAAGCATATTTTTGGCTATCATTGTGAAAAGAAAAGAAATAAGCACGGTCACATGGCAATCCGTGTGGTGCACCAGTAGGGGACGCCCTACCAACGGTTATGATCATGATAATGAGAAAAGAAAGAGAAAGTGGGCCATGTCGGACGGAGCGAGAAAAGCCCGTACCGGAGAGTAGAGGATACTCACCCTGACCGGGGTAGCTTGAAATGAGAATAAGTTGATGGCCATCATATGATATTTTGAAAATAGTTAATCATATCATACATATCATTACAGTATGATTCTTATGTGCATAGATATAATGCATTCATGTGACCAAAGATATTTTCTGTAGTTTATACAGCTGAACATGACGTGATGAGCTTTACTGATGATAATTTATTGTTGAACTTACTGGGATTTAATTCTCACTATATTTCCATATCATGTTCAGAAAATTATTTATGCAGCTTTTGTTTCTAAGGCTCTGGCTTTTAGTGCACATTGGATCGAGTTACTTTATGTTGGGCAGATTTCAGAATCAAATAAGATGTTTGTGGTCGAGTTGGCTCAGATCCCGGTGAAGGTGCAACCACCCGCACCTGTATCTCCGGAATTGGTCAACCAAAATAAACAAGATGTAAATATCTATGTGTTTGATATGTTATACGTCTGTTTTGATTAATGACATGTATGTGAACTCAATATTGTATAATAATAAAGGAAAAAAAAAGAGGTTGTTACAATAAAGGCATCTAGGGACTCATACTAAGGTATTTTTGGTTCCTTTAAGGGGTACTCAGAGTGAAAAATTTTGGGGTTCATATTCCCTCATTTTTCACCTCTCCTTACCTTCATACTCTCATAGTGTTAAAATCAATATTAGCATACAATTCACAATACAATAGGATAGATATTTTTCAAAAAATTAGAGGTTTAATATTAAAAGAGAGAGATTAAAATGATAACTACCTATTTCATATTCTATTGTGCATCACAGGTTCATAAGCTAAAATCAACCTATATTACATCAATCTCTCTTTAGAACACCAAACTTAGTGATTATGCAATGGAACAAGAGATATGCAATATATATATGCAATATATACAGTATATACAAGCAAGAGACAACTAAATTAGACAGTGAAAATAAAAAAAAATCAGCCAATGATACTCAAAAATTCAACAAGTGAACAGATATTCAGTCAATGAAAACTAGAAGTTCAGCCAATGAAACCAAAAGTCTAAAGTCTACTCCCTCGTGCTTAAACTTGACATTGTCCTCAATGTCAATAATAATGAAAGTATAAGCAAAGAGAGAAGTAACTTACTTGCTTACTGGTCTTTTGGAGGAGGTAGAGGTGGGTTTGGGCTCATATGCCAAGTGTACCATGCTTGCATCATTCCCTGCATGCTTTGGATAGAATTTTGCATTGCATGCAAGGTGGCTCTTTGGGATAGTTGCTCTGCCTCAATTCGACTGAGCCATGAGGAGATGGAGTCTTGGTCCTCTGGTGGTACATATGATGGACCTGCACTGTCAGTGAATTGAAAATGGGGTGGGGGTGGTATGTGCAAACCCAAAAGGCAATTAATAGACGAATAAGACCATGATAAGGGAATGTGAGACTGTCAATTATCAAATGCAATGAAAACTCAGTCAAATGTGCCAACAATAATCAGTAACTATTAGAGCAATAATAAGTGAAAAACAAGTCCAAAAATGCAAAGCACAATCAAATTCAATATATCCAAATCAATTTATTCAATTTCTGCAAAATTATTCACAGATAACTTTGGGTATTCAGCTTATCAATTCCAAATCAACTTAGTAAATTGAATACAAGCTTAGACCAACCTATTCAAGTTCAAACACACATGTCCAAATTTAAACAGAAGGTCCTAAGCAAACTAGTGAAGAAAAGATTAGCCACCTAACCATAAATATTCTCCAATGCAAAATTCATAAATTTAAGAACACATGAATCCCAAATTCTAGCAGAAATTCCAAGGTTTACCAAGCAAAGTCAGTGCAGTCAACCAATCAACTAGAAAATTCAATAATGAAGCAATCCAAATTTTGTAGAAATTCTCAAAACCAGTCCAATTAAGCACAAGTGCATATGAGTTCTAATTTAGGCAATGTAAAATGAGAGAATTAAGCACTCTGAATTCCAAAAGCTGCTAGAGGTTTCCAAGAGTTTCTAAGCAACTACAATATGCTAACATAACCAACAAATTCTCAATTGCAGAAATTAGGGATTGTACTCACATACTAGTCCAGGAAAAAGGGTTCTAATCAAACAGAGCTAATCAACAATGTATTGCAAGCATGTCCAACTCTTAGTGCATCAGAGAATTTCAGTCAAATTAGTCTAATTATCAATTCCAATTCAATCTCAATATTTGATTAATAATTTTCAAATGATTATAGGCTCAAGTGATTTTCAATTCCAAGTTCAAAAGCAAGATGTGGTGATCATACAATTGAATTTCGAGGGGAAGTTTCCAGCCTAAATTAGATTAACAAATTTCATATGAATTCAACACAATGCACATGTTAAATGGAGTTAAAACCAGTCTAACTAAACCAATGCAGATAAACTATCCAACAAGTCTAACAATTAAGGAGTTCTAATTCAGCAAAGTGAAGTTAAAATGCAGAGAACTGAGATGATTGAATCTGAAAACCAAGTCCAACAAAAATTCAAGCATGCATAATTCCAAGAGCAGAGAATTTATTTCAAGCACTAATTCTAATTTTCAATTCAGATGTGTCCAATATAAGGTAATGCTAATTTTTTATTTCATCACATACAAACTAGATTAATAAACCATTCTAGTCAAATTTAACACCAGGGAATTTTAATTCATATAAATATCCATAACTTCGAAGAATTTTTGAATTTACTTGGAGGAAGAGACCAAGTGATGTCAATAGCTATGTGTGCACATGAGATTAAGGGAATACAGGTGAATGGATGCTGGGAGTTGGGTGCAGTGGTGAGGGAGTGTTTATGTAGAGGAATGTGGGAATGCTAGCCATGAAAAAAAAATTAGGTGCAGCGGAATAGGCTGAAATAGGGGTTGGCTTGGAATAGAGATTGGGGGACTGGTGTAGGGGATTTCTGAGGAATGGGCCGAGAGGGTGAGAGAGAAAAGTGTAGAGAATGATGGGGGGCTTCGGGTTACAAAGAGGATAGGCTGAGGATGGAGGGAGAAGGCAATGTGAGGTGTGGGTTGGGCACTGGAGGATGAGCACGGGTTTAGGGGATAATGGGAGAGGGAGAAGAGAGTGAGAGGGAGAAGGAAGAGGTGAGACATAGGAATGGCTGGGTTACAAAAAAAAATTCTGGGTTGGGGATTAAACTAAGAGGGATAGGGAAGTATTGGTTAAGGCACGGGCAAGGGATTGGGGGTAAATAAGGTTAAGGAAGGAGATAGAGTTGGGAAAGGCAGGGAGAAGGGCACGAAGCAACTGGGTGAGGCATGGGCTAGGGCATGGTGAGAATATACAGAGACATGGGAGAAGAAAAGAAGAAAAATAGGGGAAAAATGGTTACCTGGGCCCGTAGCACGACCATCTTCCCAACACGGTACACCTATGTTTCGGGCTGGACCTTCAAAAATTCCTAGAGAGTGGCTTATGTTGGTTGGCATGGGGTGGAAATGCTTGCCATAACCCGAAGCATGGCTGTGGTAGGAGACACGGCTTGGCGGTGCTTCATGTTGGAATCTCAAAACTTATGGATTTGGCCCATGTTGAGCAACACGGGGAAGGAGTGTTTGCACTAGACCTGGGGTACGCTTATGTCTTATGACACGACCAGCTCGTGCTTGGCGCTTGAAGCACGGGCGTGCTGCATGACACGGGTTACCCGTGTTGCTTGCTGGATTTCATTTTTCTTTAAATTTTGCCTTGCTTTTTGATTCCCTTTAATTTTCCTTGATTATCACCCTTTCTCCAACCTTGGGGACATGGAAATTTACCTATAAAACAAATGGAAACACTCATTAAACTCATAACCTAAGAAATTAACAAAATTAAAGATAAAAATAAAACTAAAAGCAAGAAAACAAAATAAAAAGAAACTTAAAAATTAAAATGTGGGTTGCCTCCCACAAGCGCTTGTTTAAAGTCATTAGCTCAACTCATTTTCATGCTTTCCACTCAAGGAGGCTTGAAGAGAGTTTAACTAATCCTCTTTTCGATCCATTGCCTCTTAATATGACGCTTGATGTGTTGTCCAACAGCCTTCAAAGTTCCATTTGGCTCAATCCTTTCTTCCTTTGCTCCATTCAAGTTAAGAGGAGGTAGTTAGGTTCTAACTTTGGAGTTTTGATTGCCTCCTCAACTACTTGCTTTTCTACCCCATGTTTTTCATAAATAAAAGAACTTTCCACAGAGCATAACTCAAGTGGGTTAGAAGGAGGAAAATTCATGATATAATCATCCATATTTGGTTTAAGTAAACCAACCATACAACAAGATTCATTTAGAGATGGAGAGTTCATAGTATCATTCAAATTAAACTCTACTTTTTCATCCCTTACATTCAAAAAAAAACTTTCCATCTCTCACATTTATATTGTCACTAGTAATAGCTAGGAAAGGCCTTTTAAGAATGATAGGGATTTTGTCATCTTCCTCCATCCCTAAAATAACAAAATCAACCGGTATGAAAAATTTACCTACCTTTAGAGGAACATCCTTTAATATACCTACTGGATGCTTAATGGATTAGTCAGCCAAATGAAGAGAAAGAGTGGTACGCTTTAAGTCACCCATTTGAAGCTTCTTGCAAACCGAAAGAGGCATGAGGCTCACACTTGCTCCAAGGTCACATAGGGCTCTGCCAATCTTCATGTCTCCAATAGAACAAGGAATTGAGAAGCTTCTGGGATCCTTAAGCTTTTGTGGTAGCTTATTTTAAATTAAAGCACTGGATCCCTCTGTCAATGCCACAACAACATGCTCTTCAATTTTCCTCTTGTTTGAGAGGATTTCCTTCAGAAACTTTTCATATGAAGGCATTTGGGAGATGGCTTATAGGAATGGAATGTTAATGTTTAACTTCTTCAAAATATCTAGAAATCTCCTAAATTGCTTCTCTAACTTAGCCTTAACCAATCTTTGAGGAAAAGGGATTGGTGGCTTATAAGGTGCAGGAGTTGCATATTTGGGCTATTCTTCCTTCTTTTCCTCTTCTTCTGGTTCCTCTTCTCTTCTCTTCTCAAATGTAGCCTGAGGTTCATCTTCTTTTATCTCTCCACTTATCTTAGATTTAACCAACTATTTACCACTTCTCAAGGTAATAGAATTACAGTGCTATCTAGGGTTCTCAGTCTGACCTAAAAGTCTACCAAAGTTCCTATTAGATAGCCTCACTTGCTATGCAATGAGTTTCTAACATCTTACTATGTGTAGCAAGCGAGTCAACTTTAAAGGCTAAGTCTTTTATAACCTCATTCATTGAGTGGTTTTGGGCTCTAAATTCATCATTTTGTTTACTTTGTGTGGTGATGAAATTCTCCATTAGAGCCTCCAAATTTGACTTTGGCTGTGGAGGAGGATTGAATGGCCTCTGATTCTGAAACCCAAGAGGTTGCCTAAAATTATTCTATGGCTAATTCGTATTCGGCTTGTATGAAAAATTTAGGTGATTTCTCTAACCTGGATTGTAGGTGTTGCTGTAGGGATTATTTCTTTGGTTATTGTTCACAAAACTTACCTGCTCACAATCCTGAGGTGCAGAGTTTTCAAGCTAGCATTCATTGGCCACATGACCAACACCTCCACAAATCTCACATGCAGAAGATGGAGAAGAGGAACCAACATAATTGATGCTTAACTTATCTAATTTCTGAAACAAGGCATTAACTTTAGAAGTTAGATAATTAAATGCATCAACTTCATACATACCTAATGGTTTTCTAGATGGTTGCCTCTCACTAGACCAAGAGTAGTGATTTTGAGCCATATCTTCAATTAGCTCATATGCCTCATCTATCGTTTTATTTATCAAAGCTCCTTCAGCTGTAGCATCCACAGACATACGAATGCTGTAGATTAGTCCATTGTAAAATGTATGGACTATGAGCCACTTCGCCAACCCATGGTGTGGGAATATTCTGAGGAGCTCTTTAAATCTCTCCCAAGTTTCATATAAAGACTCACCATCTTTTTTAGCAAAGGTAGTAATTTGATTCCTAAGATGAGCTGTCTTACTTGGTGGGAAGTATTTGGCCAAGAAAGCTTGAGAAAGTTGCTGCCATGTAGTTATTGACCCTGATAGAAAGGAATGCAACCATGCACGAGCCTTGTCCTTTATAGAGAATGGGAACAGTCTTAGTCTAATGGCATCAGAGGATACTCCATTCATTTTCAATTTGTCACAATATTCCAAAAAGACTAATAAATGGAGATTAGGATCTTCAGTAGGTGACCCTCCAAACTGATTCTGCTGAACCATTTGCAAAAGGGAAGGCTTCAACTCAAAGTTGTTAGCCTTAACAATTGGCCTGACAATGCTTGTGTTCAGGCCATGCATATCTGGGGCAATGAAATCTTTAAGAGATCAGTTTTCTCTATTCGCCATGGTAGGTGCAGCGGGATCTTGCAGTTGTCTTCTTCTTCTCCTTCGTAGGGTGCGTTCAATTTCTGGATCAAATTCAGCAAAGCGTTCACGACCTTTACGCATAAAATAGTTGCACACCTACAAAAGAAGAAAAGAGGCAAAAATTAGCAAGATAAAATATGCAAAAAAAATAAAAAGAAAAAGGATCTAGTCTAGCTATTTCGCAAAGTATCTAATATTGACTATCGTTCCTCGGCAATGGGGCCAAAAACTTGTGTGTGTTTTATAAATAACCGTAAGTGCACAGTGTAGCTGTAGCTAGTCTGGCAAGTACGAGTCATATCCTATAGAGAAAAATTATCAATTACTAGACTTTAAGAAGTATGCTAGCTAAATTAGTGCAATACAGTGAGAGAGTTTGTCACAATTAAACTAATAAGGAATTCAATCAACAAAAGCCTAGGGTTAGGGTTTACCACACTTATGATATTAAACAACCAATGTGTACCACTAATTGTAATTATTTAGGTTATTGGGGACAGTTTAGCCTTAATTAACTAGCAACCTCTTTCAAGCGTTACTTATCGTACCTAGGTTAATCCAATTGCCTACTTTCAAGGTTCTTAGTTCAACCTAAGTCCATTAAGTTCTATGCCAACCACGGAATTCAATTAATCAATTTTCTCGTGCCCACTAATTGATTCATTCCTAGAGAACCTTAAACTACTTTTGTGATTAAGATATCCCTAATTAACTATTAAGTTTCGATATTAATTTTCACCTTTCAGTTCATCAATTAATATCCCAAGACGTGATAAAACATTGGCTAGACATTCATCAACTCGTATAATCGATGCATAATAGCTAATCCTAATTAACCATGGAAAATACAATTAGGGTTCCATAATTCAATAAACACAGTGTATCATCACATCATAAGTAGGCTTACTGAAACCCTATATATAACTCTACTCACGCATAATGGAAAGATAAATCAAAAGCATAATCATTGAGTAAATCACAATAGTTTAATACAATTCAAGAGAAGGAGTAGAAGTAGAGATGAGTGTAGAGATAGAAAGATCAAACCTGGATGCAGTTGTAATGACAAAATACAAACTTGAATTGCTGTAAATTCTACTCTAAGAACCTGAATTAATCACTAATCCTACTCTAAACCTAATCTAATGGTGTTTCTTAAGCCTAAAACAGAGTAAAAGTAAGTCTGAATGTGTCTGGATCTTCTTAGCTGTGCTTCCCCATGTATTTATATCAACTTGGCTGCTTAAAACCCTAAAATCAAGTGGTGTATCGACATGAAGCACGGCCATAATTCATAACATGGCCTAGCCATGTTTTGTGCTGGAAATATGGGAGAAAATACATTTTTTTCATAGAGCACAGCCTGGTCGTGCTTCCTGCAACATGAAGCACGACCTAGATATGTTGGGGGTTGCAAGTCTCAAATCTTGCCAATTTCTTTTGTGTTGCCTCCTTGCATCTTCTTCAACTTGTTCTAAGTCCATATGGCACTTTTCGTGAGTGTTTTCCTTTGCTTTTTGGCCTCTTTTGCTCACCTACAAACATAAAATCAACCAAAGTAGTATCCAGGAGCAAAGCATAACCAAAAGCAGGGGAATAAAAACAAGTTTACTATTAATTAGGGGATAAAATATAACCATTAAACACTCAATTTTTCCTTTTATCAAGTATCATCCAGGAAAGGCAAATATTGTAGGTGATGCCTTAAGTCGAAGATCTCTGCATATGGGTCAGATGATGGTGTATGAGATGCAAATTCTAAAGGAGTTTTAAAATTTGAATCTGGTCACTACTCTTACTCCAAAGAAGCTAATCATCAATGGGTTGAGTATAGAGTGTGACCTTAGAGCCCAAATTAAAGAGGCTCAAGCTCATGACCAATACTTACTTGATCATAAAGATCAAGATAATTTTTTTATCTTGGAAGATGGAATAATCATGTATTTAGGAAGGATTTGTGTCCCTCAAGAATAAGAGTTGAGGAATAAGATCATGTAGGAAGCACATAAGAGTAAGTATACAGTCCATTCAGGATCCACCAAAATGTATCAAGACTTAAAGAAGATGTACTAGTGGCTAGGGATGAAAAATGACATTACTGAGTTTGTAGCGAAATGTTTAGTTTGTCAGAAGGTGAAGGTAGAGCATCAAAAGCCAGCGAGATTTCTATAACCTCTTGAGGTCCCTAAATGGAAATGGGACAGTATTTCGATGGACTTTGTAGTGGGCTTACCTAAGACTTCAGTTGGATATCACTCTTTTTGGATAATAGTTGACAAATTAACCAAATTTACTCAATTTCTGCCCATAAAAATTAACTATTCACTTGACAAATTAGCCCAATTGTACATCCAAAAAATAGTTAGACTATATGGAATTCCCTTAAATATCGTTTCTGATAGAAATATGAGGTTCACATCTAGGTTTTAGAACCCAGTTGTGGTTTAGTACTGCCTACTATCCTCAGACTAACGGGCAGACAGAACAGATCATTCAAACCCTAGAAGATATGTTGAGGGCTTGTGTGATAGAGCAAGGTAAAGGATGGGATAAGTACCCATCTTTAGTGGAGTTTTCTTATAATAATAGCTATCACTCTAGTATTAAGATGGCCCTCTATGAAGCTTTATATGTTAGGAAGTGTCGATCTCCACTCTGTTGGTTTAAGGTACAAGAAAAGAACTTGTTGGGTCCAGATCTAGTTCAACAAACTATTGAGCAAATCAAGACGATACGAGAAAAAATACTTACATCTAAGAGTCGGCAAAAGAGTTACTATAATAGGAGACATAAACCTTTGGAGTTTGAGGAAGGAGACCATGTATTTCTGAAGATTTCCCTAGCTACTGGAGTTGGTAGGTCTCTTAAGACCAAAAAGTTAAATCTGTGATTTTTGATACCATATCAAATTCTGAGAAAGTGGGGACGTCAACATATCAAGTTGCCCTCCTACATAATTTTTCCAACCTACATGATGTTTTCCATGTATCACAGTTTCAGAAGTATCTTCCAGATTCCTCATATGTAATAAAGGATGAACCAATCCAAATAAAGGAGAACATGACATACCATATGGTACCAACATCCATATTGGACACCGACGTGAAGCAATTTAGAAATAAAATATTCCCCTGATTAAGGTGTTATGGGAAGGTTTGACTCAAGAAGAATTAACTTAGGAGTTGGAAGAAGTCATAAGGAAGAAATATCCGCAATTATTCTTATTAGGTAATTTCTAAAATTTTGAGGTCAAAATTTCTTTTAGGAGGAGAGAAATGTAACACCCCTAATTTCTTTTCTTTTATTAATAAAGGAACAGAAATATTTAATTAAGAAAATAAAATTTATTAGACACTTTTTATATATCTAAGGAAATATAAGACTTAGAAATTATTCACCATATGTGTATGCATAGAAAATATTTCTAACATTAAGGAAATAAGTAAAGAGAGAAAACTTAAAAGCAAAAATTAGAAATAACATATTAAAGAGAGGTGAAATTCTTGGGTAAGGAAGATAAATTTTTGGGAAGTAAGTAAATGCCTTAAACTTTCAAGAAGATTGGATTAGGATAATTTTTCTTAATTGAAGAGTCAAAGTTCCTAAGTTTAACTTCTCTACCCATACATTGGGCTTTCGCTTATGGTCACTTCATATAGAGTTTTTTCACTTCACATGAGTTTCTAGAAAGCAATAGGATAGCCCAAGCAAGAAATAAAACATAGACTTGGACTAGGATACAGAAGTTGGATCGATACCCAACAAACCATGAAAATGTGACCAAGCCCTCCAAGAGGGAAAAATAAGAATCGTGTGAGGAAATAATAGTGTAATAATTATCAATATTAGGTCATATGTCATTAAGACAAAACATCTATATCCTACATTCATAATTTTAGTATGTTGGTAATAATACATGGCATTAGGATGAAACATTTATATCCTACATTCATGATTTCAACAAGTAGGTAATAATACATGGCATTATGAAAAAACATCCTTATCCTACACAAATAATTTCAGCTAAGCAAGGGAGACCCAAGGGCTGGAAATTTGCCAACTAAAAAGGTAAACTTATCATACTTGAGTCAGACAAAAGAAAAAGGAAATGAATCCCTAAAGGTAAACCTATTATAAATGGAAATAATAAATAACTAGTGTATGGCCTAGCCATTGTCATTGCATGAACTCCTTACCATCTTAAGTGTGTAATTTTGACATGGAAATATTTTACAAAGTGATATTCAAAAATGGTTATGTTCATGACATGATTGCATTTGACCAATGATTTTTTATAGTGATTATGCTTTGATGATAAATTATGGCATGCGAGTATAATGAACATACTTGTTATTGAAATCATATTTTTTGCTATTAACATGAAACGATAAGAAAAGAAATGAGCACAATCACATGGCGGTCTATGTGGTGCACCAATAACGAATGTCCTACTAACAGCTATGATTATGTTAATGAGAAAAGAAAGAGAAAGTGTGCCATGTCGGACGAAGTAAAAAAAGCCCGTATCTGAGAGTAGAAAGTACTCAACCTAACTGGGGTAGCTTGATATGAAAATAAGTTGATAGGCATCATATGATATTTTGAAAATGGTTATTCATGCCATACATATCATTATTGTACGATTTTCATGTGCATAGATAAAGTGCATTCATGAGACCTAAGATATTTGTTGTAACTTATACAGATAAACATGACATGATGAGCTATATTGATGATAATTATGATTTATTGTTAAACCTACTGGGATTTAATTCTCACTATATTTCTATATAATGTTCAGAAGATTAAATATATAGATATTTTTTATGATCGAATTTTATCTTACGTTGGGTAGAGTTGGCTAAGATCTCGGTGAAAGTGCAACCACTTGCACTTGTATCCTCGGAACTGGTCAATATAAATGAATAAAATGTAGACATATATGTGTTTGATTTTTGTAAGGATGTTTTTTATTAATGATGTGTATATGAACCCGAAATTGTATCAGTGTTAATGGTATATCATAAACCTTAATTATGCTTGGTTAATTTAATTGAATGTTATTATGAGTTAAATAGTTAGAAGCAAAGAGATAATGACTTCATGGAATTTTGAAAATACATATTCTTATATATGTAAAAAAATGGAGTTGTTATAGACTACGCCTTTTGTGTGAGACATATTTTGATATTCAACATGAATTATAACTTCCAGAACCATCCATTCCAAGGATTGACTTTCACCCATTCGTGCCAAATTTCAACACAATACATGTATTACATATGCATCCAAACCCTTTACTCTACATGGCTAATTATAAATATGCATCATGTATCATCAAAGTATGATATTTAATACACTTTTATATCTTCCAAAAGACATGGAATTCCAATGAAATATTATTGTTAAACCTACTAAAATATCTACTTTATCCTATCTACTACCAAAAATGTCTTGAATATCCTCTTCTTGGTCAATTTCTAACCCTTCTTTCTTTCCAAAGTTCTATATTTCCACCATAAAAGATCATTTTAGGAGGCTTAGAATGAAGAAGAGAGAAAATTAAGAAGCTTAGAAGCATAAAAATTACCTTGGCTCTTTCTAGACGTTCCTTTTTCTTTTTCTTTTTCTTCTTCTTCTTTTCCTCTTCCCTTTTCTTCTTTGCTGTCCTCGTCTCCTTCTTCCCCTTTTTGGTCAATTTCCTCATGAAGTATTCATGAAAATATTAAAGAAAAGAGTTTTTTCTAGAAGCTCATTTAACCCTTCCAACTATAACATATTTACAAGTTCGCCACTCTATTACATCCTAACTATCCATTACTTAAGGCCTTGTTTGGCTTCCTTAATTTCTCCAAATGCTTTAATTTTTCACTTAGGAAGATGCCAATGGGTTTTAGGGTTACACCCAAAGCATATCTCTAGCTCATTTTTTGACGTTTGGTTTTAGCCCAAAAGAGTTAGGAAAATACAATTTCCCCCTTCTATTTTTTCTTCTTGTCATTTAGTTACTTTATTATTTTATATGGTTTCCTTTAATGTCTTATTTCATTCTTTTTCCTTCCCTTCAAAATTAATTTTTTTTTCTATTTAATAAAAATTGATGGATGTTACTCTAGCTATTTAACCCATTGATTGTTGAGAAAGTTATGAGTACTTCTTGTGTCTATTAGAAAGAATAAGTACTATTTCTTGATGGTTCCCTTTAACTACATTATGTCATCCCTAAAGTGTCCTTGCAATGTATATACTAACACATGGATTTCTTCCTTTTCAACAAAATCTTCTATTCTTCTGTCCTTTCTATGAATATTAGTTCCTACTGATTGTGCTCTAACCATAGAGTATTTATTCTACTCCATAATTTGTACATGTTCTTATGATTGTAATCATACCTTTTTCCATAGAATTTACACAGCCTTTTAGCCATTTTGTTAGCAACCTCACTTGGGTCTAAGTCCTTAGAACCTCTTCTTGTGTTTTTTGACTAGGTTGAGGCATATTTCTGTTAAATGTGTCTGAAGATTATGTAGGTCAGTGGGTGTAATGACTCTTTTGAGAGCTTTGTTGAGAGAATTCAGGTTTGGGCCTCGAATACCTAGAGAAATTTGTAGCAATTTGAAAAGCAGTGTTGTTGGTGTTTGAGTTGAAAGGTCTATAGGCACGGGTCTAAGAATTTGAGGTTGAATTAAGTTGAACTTGAGAGTAACCATGTGTCAAATGGTATGGCTGAAGATTGATTTCAAGCATTAAATCTTATTGAATTCTTGTTATTCCTATAGCCTTAATTATTGTCTTGGGTTGTTGTAACCTTAAAGCCTCCTCAAGAGGTGCTTTAAGTCCCCTTAGAAAATAACTTAAGGTCATTTATTCATCGATAGTGACCCTAGACACCAATTCATCAAAAGACTCTATGTACTAATCTAAGTCTTAAGTTTGTTTTAGATTTACTAATTCATGGATTGGGTCATCAAGACAATTACTATCAAAATAGGCTCTAGCTTTAAGAAATTCCCGCTAATTCAATAAATATATACCTTTAGATCTTAAGAAGTTCCTTTGCTAAGAAAAGATTTTATCTTCGATTGTCATCAGTCATAGCTTTAATTTATGATCTTCTGTAACCCCATTTATCAAGAATTACTGCTTACACTTATCTCTCCACACACGATACCTGTTTTCATCAAAGCTTGGAAATGAAATCCTCATTGCTTTGTGAAAGATACTTGTTCTAGATTAAACTCTTCCTTTATGTACCACATTTTGCTTAACTCTAGCCAATATATAATTCAAGAACCTACCCATTGTTGATATGATTTTTTGTACATTATCCTTGAGAACCTATAAATCACCATTCATATTGTTAGCCTTCTCATCCACGGACCTGACCCATTTTTCGAACTCCATGATCTTTTGTTGCATGTCTTTCACTGGTACCTTCTCACCATCTCTGATCTTTAACTTGCTCTTAGACCAATGTAACACAAGGTTCTCTAAATGATCACACCAACACACACACAAAAAGCAAACTAAGAGAATATGGAACTGGATCTTCCTCTCTTATTGCTAAAGAAAAGCCAAGGTGGCCTACTAAAGTTATACTAGTACTTTTTTATAAGAGAATAAATCTAAATGCTATACTTTGCCCTTTTTATCTCTTCTTTTCCACCTGCTTATGGCTCTACAGCTATCAACTACTTTAATGCCCTTTGCTACCTGTCTTTCACCAGCATCCATCTTTAATGACTTAATGAAATGGTGCATTTGCTATCTTCTATTTTTATAGAATAGCTTCTTGATATGCATTAGGTGCTTTATGAAACTTAATGTAGGAACATAAGTCAATATGTAATGACTTGTCTCCAAAGTTCTTGAAAAGTACTTAAATCGTATGAAATAATAACCAAATAACTAGATGGGAAAACTTAATCGACAAAGAACAAAGAAAATTATTTTATGATAATATAGAATGTAAGAACAAAAAAACTTATTAGGAAAAGAATAAAGAACAAAGATCAAACAATAAGTCAAACTGTAATTGATTTGTCCTTATTTTGTTATAATACAGAGGGAAAGAACAAAATGATATATGAACATCTTAGAGTGATTGGAATGAAAAAATTAATCCAAGACAGAGAGTTGCATTTTGTGCTTAAGAACGCCAACAAATAAATGAAGGATTAAGTTTCTGCTTTTTTAAAGCCAAGAGTAGAAAACTAAAGATTTTTTAACTCGTCCAAAATTTCTCAATAAACAAGAGAAACATATAGAAAAATGGAAGAAAAAGTAGAATTTACATCCCGTGTGTTCTATTTGAATGCAATAAAAAATAATTAAATAGCCAAAAGAAGAGAATAAAATGTGAAGAATACTATTCGAAGCATACATATATTCACTTTAATTGACTAGCCTTTATATAGGCTTATAATGTGGAAGTAAAAAAAAAGGAATGTCCTCAAGACTCCACAATACCAAGACCATGACTCCTTTAATCCATGAATCTAGTAACATCCACTAAAAAATCGAAAGTACTTATTTAAAATAAAAGAATAAAGCATATTTGAATAATGAATCATTCATAAATGGAAAAGAAATTGATAAGCCTTAAATAACTACATACATGGCCAGAATCATTCTTTAACACTCCTCCTTGATTCAAAATTAGAAACACCAAGAAGTGAACAAAATAACTTAAACTTCGCTTGAGGAACATACTTTGTGAAAATATATAGTATTTTCTCTTTTGTGCTGCAATGTGTAACACCCGTAATTTCGTTTCTTTTATTAATAAAGGCACATAAATATTTAGTTAAGGAAATAAAATTTATTAGACAATTTTTAGATATCTAAGGAAATATAATCCTTAGAAATTCTTCACCTTATGTATATGCAAAGAAAATGTTTCTAACATTAAGGGAATAAGTAAAGAGAGAAAAACTTAATAGGAAAAAATTTGAAATAACATACTAAAGAGAGGTAAAATTCTTGGGTAAGGAAGATAAATTTTTAAGAAGTAGGTAAAGGTCTTAAAATTTCAAGAAGATTGGATTAGGATAATTTTTCCTAATTTAAGAGCTAGAGTTCTTAAGTTTAACATCTCCACCCAAACATTGGGCTTTCACCTATGGACACTTCATATAGAGTTTTTCCACTTCACATGAGTTTCTAGCAAGCCAATAGGATATCCCAAGTAAGAAATAAAACATAGAATTAGACTAGGATATAGAAATTGGACAGATAGCCCACAAACCATGAAAATGTGACCAAGCCCTCCATCAAAGGTAGAATTTTAGCTAAAGCAAAAAAAAGGGTAAGAATGAGCCCAAATCCAAGAGGAAAAAAATAAGAATCATGTGAGAAAATAGTAGTGTAATAATAATTAAGATTAGATCACATTGCATTAGGACAAAATGTAACACCTTTTTTTTATATTATTATTATACAATATAGAGTTCACATACACGTCATTAATCAAAACGTACGTACAACATATCAAACACATAAATATCTATATCTTATTTATTCTGGTTCACCAATTCTGGAGATATAGGTGCGGGTGGTTGCACCTTCAATAGGATCTGAGCCAACTCGACCACAAACATTTTATTTATTTCTGAGATCTACCCATCATAGAGTAACTCAATCCAACGTGCACTAAAAGCCAGAGCCATAGAAAAATCTACATAACTAATTTTCTAAACATGACATGGAAATATAGTGAGAATTAAATCCCAATAAGTTTAATAATAAATCATCATCAATATAGCTCATCACGTCATGTTCATATGTATAAACTACAGCAAATATCTTTGGTCACATGAATGCACTTTATCTATGCACATAAAAATTGTACAGTAATGTATGACAGGATTAACTATTTTCAAAATATCATATGATGACTATCAATTTATTCTCATATCAAGCTACCCCGGTCAGGGTGAGTATTTTCTACTCTCTGGTACGGGCTTTTCTCTCTCCGTCCGACATGGCACACTTTCTCTTTCTTTTCTCATTAACATAATCATAACCGTTGGTAGGGCATCCCCTACTGGTGAACCACACGGATCGCCATATGACCGATATGATTGTGCTTATTTCTTTTCTTTCTACATTAATAGCCAAAAATATGATTTCAATAACAAGTATGTTCATTATACTCACATACCATAATGTTTCATCAAAATATTTCCATGTCAAAATTACACACTTAGGATGGCAAGAAGTTCATGCAATGGCAATGGCTATGGCATATACTAGTCATTTATTATTTTCATTTATAAGATTCTTCTTCTTTTTTTAAACACTATATTTATCTCTTGATTTTCTTTATGCATGGCCTTTAGTCACTTTTCTCCTACTTATATAATTTCCAACACATGTTCACACAAATTTAATACAACATTTTTCATCAATTGGGTTTCTACTAATATCCTATAGGTAAGTTTTACCAGCTTCCAAACAGGCCTAAACGTATCCTATAACATGGCTTGGTCATTTACTATAAAACAGCCATGCTTTAGGCTTGAAAATGCCATTTCCAGCACAAAACATGTCCTGGCCGTGCCTTGAAACACGGCCATACTTTATGTTGTGTTACTTCCTGATGCAGGTTTTCATCATGTCTGACCTTCACTCACTAATTAGAGCATAACTCCCTTATTTCAACTTCGATTTAGGTGATCTTGGTGTCCATTTAAAGATAAGACAATTAAATAAAACTATTATGTTGAACTGTTTAGGTAAACATTAAGGAATCATGGTGATATTACTCCCTTAAGGTACAGGTTATTTCTTCTCAGGTAGGTTCTGACCTCTACTTACTAATCTGTCCATATCGCCCTTATAAGAATTCCAAATTTAGTGATTCTAGTGGCTAAAAGTCCGTGACACATATAGCTATAATTTTTATGTTAACTATTTATTTTAATTCCTTACAGAATGTTCCCAAAAATTTAAACACAGAAGCTATCCTAACATATTCTTCCCTAATTAACCATTTTCTAACAATTGCTTACTTACTTATCAGACCATATCTACCTTATATGGACTCCAAATTGAGTTATTCCAGTAGCTAAAAATCCATGAGACATAGATCTAAATTTTTCATGTTAACTATTTGTTTAAATTCCTTACCGATTCTTCCTAGAATTTTAAAAACAAAAGCTTAAAATTTTGCCACCCATAGCCATACCAATGCAGAATTATCTACACCAGCCTAAGTATTCAAACATACATAATATTTAACATGATATAGCAACATTAATGAACAATCATAAAATTTCTAAGGTCAAAATCCCACATAGATGTTGTAAATTTCAAAACTTTTCTTCAAAAAGAAATATTGTTAAACTTACCTTGAGCACTTAGTCCTCTAGACTTCTCCTTCCTCTTTCTTCCTTTCTTCCTCTCCTTACATCACTCTACCTTGCATCTGTTTGTTCCTCTCCCTCACTTGGACGAAATTCTAATGTTATAAGGGTGGGTTTTGCTTAAATAGACTATCAAATAATTCACCTTTCATGATCATGGGTCTACCTTATCACAATTAGGATACACTTGGTTGATTTTTTTAGAAAACAAACAACTAATGTTCTTGTCTTCCTCTTCCTTAGTCAAGATATGCATAGGAAAATGAGATTTGTATTTTGAAAATTATGATAATATGTTCTTAAGATAAGGGACAAGGTCTCTTTGATTTAGGGATTCATTTCCTTTTTCTTTTTTCTTAATCAAGTATGATAGGTTTGCCTTTTTAGGTGGCAAATTTCCAACCATTGAATCTTCCTTAGTTAGCTAAAATTATTTGTGTAGGATAAGGATGTTTTGTCATAATGCTGTGTATTATTGCCCACTTGCTAAAATTATGAGTGTAGGATATAGATGTTTTGTCCTAATGCCATGTATTATTATACCACTTGCTAAAATTATGAATGTACGATATCACACCACTTGCTAAATTTTTGTCTTAATGCCATGTCACCTAATCTTGATTACACCATTATTTCATCACTTTATTTTTAGTTTAATTGTTATTTTTTCTCTTGGATTTGGGCTCATTCTTGCCCATTTTCTTTACTTTGGTTAAAATTCTACCTTTCATAATGGGCTTGGTCATATTTTCATGATTTTTGGGCTACTAGTCCAATTTCTATGTCCTAGTCCAAGTCTATATTTTATTTCTTCCTTGGGCTATCCTATTGGCTTGCTAAAAGTTCATGTGAAGTAGAAAAACTCTATATGAACTGTCCATAGGTGAAAGCCCAATTTATGGGTGGAGATACTAAACTTAGTAACTTTAGCTCTTAAATTAGGAAACATTACCCTAATCCAATCTTCTTGAAATTTTAAGACCTTTACTTACTTCACAAAAATTTATCTTCCTTACCCAAGAATTTCACCTTTCTTTATCATGTTTATTTCTAATATTTCCTCTTAGGTTTTCTCTCTTTACCTATTCCATTAATGTTAGAACATTTCTATGCATACACGTAAGGTTAAGAATTTCTAAGGATTATATTTCCTTAGATATCTAAAAATTGTCTATTAAATTTTATTTCCTTAATTAAATATTTATGTATCTTTATTAATAAAAGAAACGAAATTAAGGATGTTACACAAAACATCTATATCCTACATTCATAATTTTAACAAGTAGGTAATAATACTCGGCATTAGGACAGAACATCTATATCCTACATTCATAATTTCAACATGTAGGTAATAATACATGGCATTAGGACAAAAAATCTATATCCTACATTCATAATTTCAACAAGTAGGTAATAATACATGACATTATGACAAAACATCCTTATCCTACACAAATAATTTCAACCAAGCAAGGGAGATGCAAGGGCTGAAAATTTTCCACCTTGAAAGGAAAACCTATCATACTTAAGTGAGACAAAAGAAATAAGAAATTAATCACTAAATCAAAGGGACGTTGTCCCTTGCCTTAAGAACATTTTATCATAATTTTCAAAAACCAAATCTCTTTTTGCTATACATATTTTGATTAAGGGAAAGGAAGACAAGAACATTAGCTGTCTTTCCCCAAAAAAATAACCAAGTGCATCCTAATTGTGATCAGGTAGACCCATGATTTTGAAAGGTGAACCACTTGTTAGTTTATTTAAGCAAAACCCAACCTTATAACATTATAATTTTGTCCAAGCGAGGGAGAGGAAAAACATAAGCAAGGTAGAGTGAGGAAAGGAGAGAAAGAGAGGAGAATAGAGGAAGGAGAAGTCTAGGGGACTAAGTACTCAAGGAAAGTTAGCTTAATCTATACTTGAATCCATCTTTTCTCTTCATCCTTAGGGTTTAAAACTCACTTTACTTCTCTTATTTAAGCTGCTAGAAAAGCTAAGGGAAGGGAGGAATCTTGCTACTTCCTTCAAGAGGAAACAAGAAAATGAACTCACTACGTGAGCTAGGGAGATTTTTAGGTAGGTTTAATAATATCACTTTTTGAAGAAAAGCTTTGAAATTTGTAACATTTATGTAGCATTTTGATCTTATAACGTTGATGAAAGTTACAATATTTGCTATTTTGATGATTGATCATGGATGTTGCTATATCATGTTACATGTTATCTTGCATATGATGGATGTTTTGAACTTTTCAGTTGGTGTGCAAGTTCTACATAGGTATGGCTATGGGTGGCAAAATTTTAGAATTTTTATGCTACTATTTTGTATATTTGAATGTGGTGAAAAATTGATGGAATATGATTAGATGTAAATTAGGAAGAAAATCGAAGATGACGTAATATAATGATGAACTAAAACCTTAGGAAAGTGTTGGTTGGGAAACTAGATTTTGGAGTAACCAGGGAAGCTTCTATTTTTGAAATTCTAGGAAGAATTGGTAGGAATTAAAAGCAATGCTTAACATGAAAAATGTAGATTTATGTCTAACAGATTTTTAGCCACTAAAATAACTTAATTTGGAGTCCATATGAGGTAGATATTGTCTGATTAATAAGCAGCGGTCAGAAAATGGTTAACCAGGGAAGAATCTATTAGGTATGCTTCTGTGTTTGAATTTTTGGTATATATCTATAGGGAATTAAAAGAAATGCTTAACATGATAAATATAGATATATGTCTCACAAATTGTATCCTTTGGAATCATTCAAATTGGAATTAATATGAGGGAGATGTGGTCAGATTAGTAAGCAGAGGTTAAAAACTAGCTAACCAGGGAAGAATTTGTTAAGTATGCTTATGTATTTAAATTTGTGTGAACAATATGTAGGGAATTAAAGGAAATTGTTAGCATAATAAATATAGATATATGTATAAGTGATCTATAGGCTCTAAAATCACTTAATTTGGAGTCCATATAAGGGAGATATGGCTGATTAATGAGTAGAGGTCAGAATCAGTTTAGAATCCAGGGTGGTAAATGTATGCATTTTTGTTTTCAATTTTTTGAAAATACTTTGTAAGGAATATGAAGACATGATAACATGAAAGTTTTATATATGTGTCTTAGGTTTTTATAGGCTTTGGAATTACCTCAATTGGAGTTTGTATGAGGGAGATATGGTTAGATTAGTAAGTAGAGGTCTGAACCTACCTGAGAAGAAATAATATTGAATTTGAGGGAGTAGTAACACCGTGATTACTTAAGATTTTACTAAAATGTTCAACATAAGGGTTTTATAGAATTGTCTTATATTTTAATTGACACTAAGATCACCTCAATTACATTTAAAATGAAGGTATTATGCTCTATTTAGTCAGAGAGGAAAATAATATTTTAAAAAGAAGAAGAATCTTATAAATGAAAATAATAAATAATTAGTGTATGCCATAGCCTTTTCCATTGCATGAACCCCTTACCATTTTAAGTGTGTAAATTTGACATGGAAATATTTTATGAAATTATATTTTAAATTAATTATGTTTATGGTAAGATTGTATTTTACCAATGATTTTTTGGGTCAAGTTGGCTAAGATCCTGGTGAAGGTGCAACCACCCACACCTATATCCCCGAAACTGGTCAATATGGATGAATAAGATGTATACATATATGTGTTTTATTTGTGTACAGATGTTGTTAATTAATGATGTGTAAACCTTAATTATGCTTGGTTAAATTAATGTTATTATGAGTTAAATAGTTAGAAGTAAAGAGGTAATGACTTCATGGGATTTAAAAAATATATACATACATATATATATATATATATATATATATATATATATATATATATATATATATATATATATGTAAAAAAATCAAAAAATGGAGTTGTTACACAATGCTTCAAAATGATCAACTCATTTGCGACCAACTCTCAAATATAGTGATGCCAAATGTCTATATGCTTTGATCTTTCATGAAAAATTATGTTCTTGGTCATTTGCAACTACTTAGATGTTATCACAAAAAAATTTAGTTACCTCTTCCTGCTTTTGGCGAAGATTTACAATTATTTTCCTTAGTCATAATGCTTAACATGCTAAATATGTTGCTACAACGTACACTACTTCATATAAAGATAATGCTATTATGGATTGTTTCTTTGAACTATAAGTGATAGCTCCTAATCTAAGGCAGAAACAACTTCTAGATGCACTCGTATCATTCTATGACCCTACCTAATCACTATCAGAGAAACCAATTAGTTTGAAGTTGATAATTTGTGCATATACCATATCCCAAAATCTGTTGTTTCAAGTTCCAACAATGTAGTGCAAAATCCTCTTAGCTGCTCCAAGATGATGTTTTGTTGGACTGTGCATAAACCTTGAGATAATCTCAATAGAGAAGGAAATTTATGGGCAAGTAGGAGTCAAACCATCATCCAATTATAGCTTTTCATTCACATTCCTAGGAGTGGCAAGTGTCTTGAAATTAAACATGTTAAACCTTTTTGAGAAGATCACTAGCATATTTTCATTTTGAAATAAAAATTCCATCTTCTCATTGCTTTACCTCCAATCCAAGAAAATAATATAGCACACCTAAATTTTTCATTTCAAACTTTTTCAACATACATTATTTAAATTCACTTATAAGAAAATAAGAAGAAACCGTGTAAAAATCATATCATCAACGTACAAAAAAACCAACAATAAACCACTTTGTCGATGCTTCTTGACATAAAAAGTTAGTTAATTCTCATTTCTTTTAAATCAATTTTCCCAAAAATATGCATCAATTTTGCTATACCATGCGTGGGGCTTTTTTCAGCCCACAAAGAGCTTTCTTTAACTAGTACACTTTTTCCTCTTTCCCTTTCTCTCCAAAACCAACTAGTTGAGCTATATAAACTTCTTTCAAATCTCCATTAAGGAAAGTAGATCTTGCATAAAAAAAACCATCTAGTTGTATTTGTTATAGTTTTTTTAAAAAATAACTACTATAAATCTTTGTTTACTGATGGTCAATGATGTACCATAATTTATGCATTTATCAGCAATTTTTGTTAAGCACTAGCTGAGTACTACACTCATTCAATATACATGACAAGAATTATTTTTTTGCGTCACAAGGCTAATTTGGTAAATAAAATGTGGTGTCATAGTTTTATCTCCATTGATCATATTTTTTTCTTATATTGAAATCCCAAACAAATGCCACTAACACGATAGATAGAATACCACTTAAACAATATAGATTGCTAAAATGTGTATCCTTTTATTGATTATCTGTATTCTTCTCTCTTGGAGGTGATATATATATGTGTATATATATATATATATATATATATGTATATATATATATATATATATATATATATATTACCTCAGTTATAGGAGGTAATTATAATAAGGTAACAAACTACCAAGATTACAAGAAACAAATATCTTGGTTATAGGAAATAAACTAGGAAGTTGACACCTATGAGGAAACTCAAATCAACACTACCCCTCAAGTTGGTGCAAAGATGTCATTCATGCCCAACTTGTAAAGTGAGTTGTAAAAAGCTTGACTCGAAACAACTTTAGACAATAGCCACTTTATTGTCACAAAATAATTTCATAACTGCTAATTAGTAATAGCTAAGCTCCTTAAGCAATCTATAGAGCCAAAGAAATTCACATAATCCTTTCACCATTCTCCTATATTAAGCTTTTTCACTATACAGGCCACTACTTTTTTCTTCTTTCTTCACCAAGTCACTACATTTTAACCTATGAACATAAAATAGCCAGAGGAAAATTGTCTATTAGTAATATTTCTTGCCCAACTTGCATTGATGTAGTCATCTATCCTTAAATGTTCATGTTTAAAGAACATAATTCCTCATCCAAGTGCTAACTTTAGGTATCTCAATATTCTCAAAATTGCATTCATATGGTCTTCACTTGGAGAGTGCATGAACTAACTCACAATACTTATGTCATAGGCAATGTCTGGATGCGTGTTAGACAAATAGATTAATATTCCAACCAACTTTTGATAATGCTCTTTATCAATTAGAACTTGATTAGGATATTCGACATATAACAATAGGAGTATCTATAAGTTTATAGTGAAGCATACCTATATTTGTAAGCAAATCCAAAATATATTTTCATTGTGACAAGAACAAGCCTTGTTTTGATCTCACTACTTTGATGTTAAGAAAATACTTGAGTCCATCGAGATCTTTCATATCAAACTTTGTTATTAAATTCTTTTTTAGCCTTAATATTTCTTCACTATCACCTTTGGAAAGAATCATATCATTAACATTAATAATGAATGCAGCTATTTTTCCCACATGATGTTTTTAAAAGAGTATATGATCCGAGTTGCTTTAGTGGAACCTATATTTTCATATAACTAACTGAAATTTTCTAAACCATATATGTGGAGACTATTTCAAGCCATACAAAGCCTCTTTTAATTTACACACCACCTTAGTTGATGTATGTGATGCATATATGGGTGGAACATCCATGTATACTTTTTCCTTAAGCTCTCCATGCAAAAATGCATTCTTCTTACTATATTTATTTTTGCAACTAGGGTAAACATCTCTTTGTATTCAATCCCATATGTCTAAGTATAGCCTTTAGCAACTAGTTTTTCCTTGTACCATACAATAGATCCATCAGCTCTATGTTTCATTGTATATACCCACCTAAACCTGACTATCTTCTTTGCTTTTAGTAATGGAACCAAATCCTAGGTTTGGCTTTTTTGGAGTGCATTCATCTCTTCTTCCATTGCCTTGGTCCATTTAGGCTCAGATAATGCAATTCCTAGGGAGTTAGGAATATTATCATCTAATGACTGTTATATAAAGGCTTTACATGGTTTAGATAATGCTTGAGATGGAACATGATTGGCAATTAGATATTTGGATTTCTTTATCACATCTAGTGAATATCGATTTGTTGGTTTCCCTTTATTATGTCTATTAGGCAACTATTAAGTTAGATTAGTTAATGAATCAATAGGTGTAGTAGAACATACCTCAAAAGTATTCTCAAGAGTAGAGTTAATAGTAAGTACTACCATTAGAGAAGAGAGGGCATGCATATCTATAACTGCTTTAGTTACTTGGTCAATTTGGCTAGTGGCTGCTAAACTGAAGTCATTATCTTCTTCCCATATTCTTCTAGGAGTATAGTGTTCCTCAATTATGTTATTAGTTCTTTTAACTAGTCAACCTAATTCTGATCTTCACTTAGTTTCTCCCCTTGAAGAGAAAGATTGGGTAAAGAGTAATACATATCAGTTTCTAAGAAGGTAACATCTACAGTAACCTAATTACTCTACAACGATGGGAAATAGCTTTTTGATGTGGTCCATACCTTAGAAAAATACACCACACTACACAAAGGTCAAGTTTAGTTCATTAGTTTTTGAAGGCTTCCAGAATGGGGTTTACCCTTCCCTAGTGTTGGTTACATACTCTTCAAACACCGCTATAGTCTTTTCCTTATTATTATTCCTTACCATTAGTTCTTTTGTTACCTATATAGGTCTTTGTATGTGTTGCATTTGTCGATCTTCATAAAAGCCAATGCACTAAATGTGACCGTTGTGCAGTGTTTTTCACCTAGGTTTCTCCTAGAAAAGTTATAATAGAAAACAAGTTTAAACTCTAAAAGATTTATCATGAAAGAAAGATCTTAATACAGTTCCTCCATTTATATATTTTAGCTCAATTTAATTATGTTCGATTAGTAAGACAATAGTCATTTCATCAAGTTCATAGTATTTCATTCAAGTGTCTATTTCATTGCATTTAACTATAGCCATTGCATATTTCAAAATTTCTATTTGAATCCATACATTATATGCATATCACTTGTATAACATAATTCAAAATTCCAATCAATACAAGATTTCAATGTTTTGCTATCCCAATGGAGAATTTATATCAAATAAGCTTGTCCTGCATTCTTAAGGGTTCTAATATAAAATTTTTTGAATGATTTTATGAAATTTAATAATATGAAAAGTAAATTTAAAACTAATAATAGAAATTTTCAAGGAAACCATAAACTTTAATCCATGTTAAAAGCATTCAAATAGCATACAAGATATTAAATTCAATATAATTTAAAGAGGAACAACAAAAATGAAGCAATAGTAATTATTATCTACTCACTGATTAAGGATTAAAGATTGGTGAACTCTAAATACTAACTTCCAATGTCCAATTAACTAAATGGGCTTCGATTTTGATTGTGGGAGGTCTAAAAACCTATATAACAAATTTAAAACATCAAATTCTAAACAAAACCATGAAAGTATTGTTCATATCAGTTAGAAATACTATTCATACTAGCAAAAAATCCATTCTCTAGTCAAGAAACTTTGAGCCCTATTAATTTAAACATTTCTAATGTTATCTATAGTGTTATTTTTCTAACTTGAACTCTCTAAGCATAGTTATATGAAGATTACCTCTTAGGGCTTTCTCTTTAACTTTCTAGCGAGATTTTGGTGACTTTATAGTAAAATCAATCAATGGTAATCGATGCTCATTTTTCCATGAGTCTAGTGTACCTTTGATGTTTTAAAAAGAGTTTTGGAGTGGAAGATATTAGAGAGAGAGAGAATTTCATATGAAGGGAGAAGGGTTTGAGGAAGAAGGCTCAAGCAAAAGATTTAAAATGCTAAGGGTACTTTCAAAAATTCAACATGTGTTGTGATTGTGAATCATTGGTGTCACGACAGTAAGCTTCCTAGAAACAAGGATTTCTAAACTTTGATGCTAGTGTCGCAATGGTAAATGCTTGAGATATTTAGAATAGTTAACTAAGTGATGTGATCTTAATTAAGCATGATATTAATACCTTTAAACTTACTTTTTGTTTGATTTAAGTAAAATATAATTAGTAATTAGCTTAGTTTTGTGTTTTGTGTTGTAGGAACAAAGGAAGAAGAAAAGAGAAGAAAAAGAAAAAAGAATTCATGGAAAAATGTTGAATTGTAGTGATTCCAAATCTTTTAGCACTATTTAGAACAATTATCTACAATTATCTACAATTTTCCCATATAAACTCCAATCAAAGTGATTCAAATGGTTGTGAAAAGATAGAACAATTATCTACAACTTGTATGTTGAACAATTTGTCAAATTCGAGAGATTTTATAGCGTTACAGAGCTAGTAAATAAGAATAACAATGCAGTAGGATGAATCCTGGCCTTTGGTCACTAATTTTGCATATCTCCTTCAATTTAGATCAGATTAAGGTGATTCTAGCATATTTGGAAAGAAGAGAAATAGAGCTACAACTTGCATGTTAGGAACTTTGGAAAATTATGAAATTTTTTGGGTGCTGCGGTGCTCGCAAGAGAGCACTGCGGCGTTGCGTCATTGTAGATTCGAAGGGTCGCAGTGCTTCCCAGCTCGCCACGACGTTGGCTGCCCAGGAGCCCTAGGGGTTGCGGTGCTCGAGCTTCAGTACCAAAGTGCCCTCGTGCTAGATCAAGCACTGCAGTGCTCGTTGCCGCACCAGAATGCTGAGTTCACAATTTTAGGATTTTTTAACTCCAAATGAAGCTCGATGGTACGAGATTTGACCTGGAAACAACCCTACTTCATTGAAGAGCATCCTATCTATAAAAAGGGAAGAGAGGAAGCATCAAGGGAATCCATCTAATTATTCAATCTCTGAATTACCTTCTTTAATTTTTGTTTAGATTTTCTTATGGACCTACGTAGCTAATTTACTTTTAGTTGGTAGAGGAAGATTGAAACCTCAAGGGATCATTAACAATTGTGAGATTTTGAATTGATTTTGTTAGTTCAATCTTAACCGGGTATTGATTATTCATCTACTTTTATCTTTTCTTAATAATCATTCATATAATTGTTAGGGAGGCCTACTAGTATATTGTATGTCTTAATCTAATGCTGAATTAAGTTTTGAACAAAGTTTTCATTACTGTGTTCATGAAACAAATAGGATTAAGGATTTTGGATTATAAATCATTAACCCTATGATAAATGATCAATTAAATTAAATATATCCGATGTGTTTATATTTATTTAGCTCTATCAGTTTCTCTTATTCTTCATGAAATTAATAGGTTAGACTTTACCAATGTGCTAAAGGATATCTTATTAATTAAGGTTTAATTGGTATGATTGTTATTAATTCACTAAGCTTAAGGAGGAACAGGGATAAAATCCTAATGGTAGATATTTGGTTTAAGATTGATGATTTTTTCGATGATCAATGCACTCTCTTAATGTTGAATATCGACCGAAACCAACGTCTCTCTCATTAGTTACTCTCTTAATTATTTTCATTATTTGCTTTATTATTAACAATTATCAAATTCCCCTTTTTCTCAATCACATAAGGTAATACCAGTCTCTATGGGATCGACCCTTACTCCTACTACTACAAGTTAGTTGAGAAGTAAGATATCAATTTTGGTGTACCTGCAACAGTAAGTACCAAATTTTGGCACCGTTGCCCTCTTAAACTGTGGTAAGTAATTTCACCCTTTAGCAATAAATATCTGAACTGACATCTTTTGTACGCCAAATTATTACAGGTACACCGCAGTAAGTGAAAATCTGTAGAATATGTTCAGCAAAGGGACATCCAACTTATATGTGTCCTACACTTCAAGAGGAATCCACAGAACAAGTTAATGATGTGGAAGGGTTCCCTGGCCAACCAAAGAGGTATGATCCTTATGCTAATACATATAATCCTGGATGGGAGGATCATCCCAATTTCAGGTATGGGAATACACAAAATAGACCTGTAGAACAAAATTTTTAGCATCCTCAATAGGCCTATTATCCTAGACAGAATACATCTCAAGATTTTCAAATAAGTACTTCTTTAGAAGATATTGTTAAATCTCTTGCACATAACACTGAACAATTTCAGCAAGAGACAAGAGCTAGTATTCAAAGCTTGAAAAATCAGATGGGCTAATTAGCAACCATAGTTAGCATATTAGAGGCTCAAAATTTAGGTAAGTTACCCTCTCAAACTATGGCAAACCCAAGGGAAAATGTAAGCGCAATCATGCTACAAGGAGATAAAGAAGTTGAGATCCCAATGCAAGAGGTACATGCACCAACTGAGCAAGAGAAAGAAAAAAATAATGCAACCATGGCAGATAAGCATCCAAAAGGTAAGTCTGCACCTTTATTTGAATATAAATCTACACCTCCCTTTCTTGAAGCTCTGAAGGAAAATAGGATGAATGAGAGAACTTCTGAATTATATGTTACCTTTAGAAAGTGTAAAGTGAATCTTCCTCTTTTAGATGCAATTGGTTAGAAACCACGCTATGCCAACTTCTTAAGGGAACTACACACCCAACAGAGGAAGCAGAAGTTGAAAGGAGTTGAGAAATTAAAAGTATGTGAGCATGTTTATGTAATTATTCAAAGAAAACTCCCTACAAAATGCAAGGACCTAGGTATGTTTTATATTCCTTGCTCTATAGGCAACAATAAATTTAAGAAGGCCATACTAGATCTAGGAGAATCTATTAATGTTATGCCATACTCTGTTTATGCATCTTTAGCACTAGGACCTTTGAAAGAAACTAGTATTATAGTTCAATTGGCTAACAAATCTAATACCCTTCCCGATAGTGTGGTTGAGGATATTTTAGTACAAGTTGGGGACCAAATTTTTCCCACTAATTTTTAAGTACTTAATATGGAGAGTGGGGATCAAACCACTCCAATTTTATTAGGGAGACCATTCCTAAAAACATCCAAGGCCATAATAGATGTTCATAGTTGCACTCTGACAATAGAATTTGAAGGAAAAATTATGAAATTTAGTAATTGCAGTGCTATGAAAGTTCTTACTACCTATGCTATTGATATGGTAGATTCTATAGCACAAGATGTTGAGCCTTTAGAGGCAAAGGTTGAGAAATTAGCCTTCAGTGTTCACTTGCACGAGAATAATGAAGAAACTCCAAAAGTATAGCAAACAAGTAAGGATTCCTCTACCTCAGTACCAAATTCTAATGCAAGTGCACCTTCTATTTCGCAGGATCTTGAATCAAATCTGTCACCTCTTCCCAATCACTTGAAATACTTAAAAGTTGGGGATGCACCACCTATCATAGTTGCCAAGAATTTGGGTGATCAAAAGAAGAGGTATTGATGCATATTCATCAAGAAAAAGGAAATGACATTACAAAAATAATAGCAAACCTTAAAGGCATAAACAAAAATGTAGAGTTGCATCAAGTTCTAGAAATCAAAGGGGTTAGACCCTACAAAGGTAAGAAATATCTCCCTTGGTCAGGATCCCTTGTTATTACTAATATGATTGCAGGTCATGCAATAGAATTTTAAGACTTTAATCAGTCTAAGAAATTTCAAATTAAAGTAGACATCAAGGATCCTCCATGAATGACATAATGAGCTATAAATCGAGCAAACGACATTAAACAAATGTACTTATTAGGAGGCAACCCACCATAATAAAAAAAAGTGGAAATAAAAAATATTTAGGGACTAATAATGTAGCACTCTTATTCCACCCTAAACAAATTCAAGAAAGTCCACTTAACTCATGTTTTCATATATCCTTTCCTACTCTTATCTTTCTTTTACATTGAGGTCAATGTAAAGTTTAAGTGTGGGGGTCGAAGTAGATTTGTCTGAATAATTGTGACTCTATTTTGAGTATCAATTTTCTGATTTTTACTATTAATGCACTTTTATTGCGTTTAGCAAGTTGAGTGATTTTGTGAGTGTTTTAATTTATGTTTTAGAATGTTAGGCCCAACCAACAACCAATGATATGACTATCCAAATTTTCTTTTACTCTTGAAAAATGTAGAAAATTCATGGTTGTGTGCAATTTTATCCCTTTTGCAATTTATTACTTTTGACTTTAGAATCCTATAATATTTTTGCACAATAACTTTGGGCATTCAATTTATCTTTTACTTAGAGAAGCTTTATATAATTCAAAAATATCTCATGATCTACACAGGATTCTAGAACTTATTTGAATACTGCTTGAGGTGAAATCCTAGGCTAATACTATTATTTAGGAGATGATTTAGGCATTATTTGATAGATTGAGCCTTTCAAACCTAACCTAAGCAACGAAATAGCCTTAGTTCCTCTATTTTGAGCTAAATGAACTTTTCCTTCTAAAAACCACAAATGAGCGGAAAGCCAAATTTTGTATGAATATCCTTATTTTTTATCCTATTCACTCACTCCATGATTATTTTTTTGAACACTTGTTTTGTAGAGCTTTATTTACAAAAGGGTGGAAGGGTGGAGCAAGGGAAAGAAGATAATTATGGAAAGAAAAAAAAAGAATTATGCAAAGGAAAGAGAAGAAAAATCCAAAGAGGATAAAAGCAAATGCTGTGAAAAATATATATTAGAGAATCGAGGAAAATGATGGATTAAATTCAATTAAAGTAAGAAAATGAGTGTGGAGGAAAAAATCTCCCCAAATTTAAAAAATCTGAAGAGATCATATTTAACCATGTGGTGCTAGGTCATTAAGCCTAAATTTTTATCATTTATCCTACCTTATACCCTGGCTACATTACAAGCTAAATAATGTCCTATTGATCCTAGAGGTAGTTTTGGCCTACATTAGTGGAGAGTGGCATGAAGAATAAGCATATGGAAATCCTAAACTAATTACAGATCTACAACCAAAATTTTGGGATATATAAACTCATCTGGGTAAAAGGGAATTTATTGACCCAAGAACACACACACACACACTAGGGATTCAGAAGAATAAAATAATAGATTGCATTTGTGTTAGTCTTGTGCATGATTATGACATTCCAAAACTTTTCTCAAGTATATTTTCATATTATGAGGAAAACGTTTGGAAAGCCTAACACTTACTACATATATTGATTGTTGTTTTCCGTCTTTAGGGATTATTTTGCTTAAGAACAAGCAAAAGGTTGAGTGTAGGGGTATTTGATGAGATCTTAATTAAGCATGATATTAATACCTTTAAACTTACTTTTTATTTGATTTAAGTAAAATATAATTAGGAATTAGCTTAGTTTTTTTTTGTTGTAGGAACAAAGGAAGAAAAAAAGAGAAGAAATTTATGGAAAAATGCTGAATTGTAGTGATTCCAGATCTTTCAGCACTGTTTAGAACATATCTCCCCCATATAAACTCCAATCAAAGTTATTCAAGTGGATATAAAACTATAGAACAATTATATACAACTTTTATGTTGAACACTTTGTCAAATTCTGGAGATTTCATAGCATTACAGAGCTGGTAAATTAGAATAACAATGCAGCAGGATGAATCCTGTCCTTTGATCACTAATTTTGGCATATCTCCTTCAATTTATATCAGATTAAGGTGATTCTAGTGGCTATGGAAAGAAGAGACATAGAGCTAAAACTTTTGACTACGGCACTTTGGCAAATTTTGGAATTTTCTGGGCGACGCATCGCTGTGTCATTGCATATTCAGAGGGCCATGACGCTCCCCAGCGCGCCGCGCCATTGGTTGCCGAGAAGCACCGAGGGCCGCGGTGCTCGAGCATTAGGACAAAAGTGCCCCAGTGTTAGAACATGCCCTACGGTGCCTATCAGTTAGTTTCTAAAGCGCCACGGTGCTCATCGCCGCACCAGAATGCTGAGTTCGCAATTTTTAGGGTTTTTCTAACTCCAAATGAAGCCCGCTGGTCTGAGATTTGACCTGGAAACAACCCTACTTCATTGAAGAGCATCTAATCTATAAAAAGGAAAGAGAGGAAGCATCAAGGGAATCCATCTAATTATTCAAGCTCTTAATTACCTTCTTTAATTCTTGTTTAGATTTTCTTATGGCCCTGCGTGACTGATTTATTTTTAGTTCGTAGAGGAAGATTGAAACTTTAAGGGATCGTCATGCATTGTGAGATTTGGAATTGATTTTATTAGTTCAATCTTAACTGAGTATTGATTATTCATGTACTCTTATCCTTTCTTAATAATTGTTTATATGATTGCTTAGGAGGCCTACTGGTATATTGTATGTCTTAATCTAATGCTGAATTAGGTTTTGAACAAAGTTTTCATTACTGTATTCATGAAGAAAATAGGATTAAGGATTTTGGATTATAAATCATTAACCCTGTGATAAATGATCAACTAAATTAAATATAGCCGATGTGTTTATATTTATTTAGCTCTATCAGTTTCTCTTGTTCTTCATGCAATTAATAAGTTAGACTTTACCGATGTGCTAAAGGATATCTTGTTAATTAGGGTTTAATTGGTACCATTGTTATCAATTCACTAGGCTAAAGGAGGAGCAGGGATAAAATTCCAATGGTAGTTATTTGGTTTAAGATTGATGATTTTGTCAATGATCAACGCAATCCCTTGATGGTGAATATCGACCAAAACTAATGCCTCTCTCATTAATTACTCTCTTAATTATTTTCATTATTTTCTTTAATATTAACAATTATGAAATCTCCCTTTTTCTCAATCACATAAGGTATTACCAATCTCTGTGGGATCAACCCTTACTCCCACTACTACAAGTTAGTTGAAAAGTAAGGTATCAATTTGGGTGTACCTGCAACAGTACACACCACCAAGGTTTTAACGTGGCGACGGTAGGCATGGAACATAGCGATGGTGAAACTTTGGTTTGCAACCCAAATTTTTTAAAAACTTTACATAGCAACAATGAGGCTTCTAGTTAGCCTTCAAAACCTTACCTCTATTTAACTAAAAAAAATTAAATTTCCTTTATACAGATCAAAACAACAAAATCCAACACCAAAATTTAATCATTACACTACATTGAAAGAAAAAATATAGATAAATGAACTTAGGATTTTTACATTATTTACCCTTAAGAAATTCAATCCCTGAATTTTCTATACTAAAAAACACCAATACTAATCTTATCCTTCAAAAATATATGGATACTTTATTCATATATTGCTTTCCACTTCCCTAGTGGCCTTTTTTGTCGTATAGTTATGCCAGATAACTTACATTATTGGGATTTCTTTTGATCTCAACTTCTTCACTTGTCTATCCATAATAGCTACTACTTTTCCTTATAAGTCAAATATTTATCCAAATGAATTTTTTAGGGTTGAATAACATGGGAAGGGTCCAATAAATGTTTCCTGGGTACATAAAAGACAAGGCAAACAACTTCTAATCTAGGTGGCAAGGCCAATCAATATATCATTGTGCCAACTTTATATGAAATCTCAAATAGGCTAATATACATGGGGCTCACTTTCTCTTTCTTCCCAAATCTCATTACCCATTTTATAGGTGAAACCCTAAGGAAACTTATTGCCTATTAAGAATTTTAAGGCTCTACGCTTACTATTACATAGAATTTTTGCCTACTCTGGGCCACCAATAATCTTACCTTGATTAGTCTTACTTTATCTATAGCCTCTTACACTAACTCTAGCCCCAATAAATTGGCTTATCCTACTTCAAACCATCAAATGGGAGATTTGCAATATTTCCTATATAAATCTTTAAACAATGCTATCTATATACTAGCTGAACAACTATTACTTTAAGCGAACTCAAATAAGGGTAAGTATTTCTCCTAACTTCCTCCAAAATCAAGAACACATGCCTAAAGAATATATTATAAAATTTTAATCATTCATTTTGATTGATCATCGATTTGGGGATGAAAGGCTATTAAGGTTCAACCTTGTCCTAATGCCTTCTGAAAATCTTTTTAGAAATAAGATGTAAACTATGGACCTCAGTCAAATATAATGGACACTATAAATCTTTGTAAGTTGACTATCTCATTTAGGTAAAGGTTTACATATTAAGCCATATATACATGGTGTTCCTTGGCAAGAAATGAGTGGACTTGATCATCTGTTCAACTATCACCCATATCAAGTCATATCGCTTTTGCGTCCTTGGTCGACATGGGATAAAATCCATGGTAATTCTCTTCCCATCCCCGTAGGTTTCTAATGCTTTACTTTCACTTGTTGGCACATCAAACAATAAGAAATAAACTCAGTTATGTCTTTCTTTATGTTATTCCACTAGTACATCTCCTTAAGGTCATTATACATCTTAGAAACCCCTAGATGTATGGTATAGGAATATTTATGGGCTTTTTCTAGAATCTTTCTTTCAAATTATCCATGTATGGCACATACCTTGCCATAATACCCCTTCTAGGTCTATGAAAAATTTAGCATACTGATTGACTTGTTTGATGTGTCTCTAGCATACCTTCTACCTACCACTCCCTATTGACATCTAACTAGAAATCCCTTATTCTATTTGTAGCTGACACTGTTTGCCTTGAACCTTGAATCCTTGGCCTGTAGGGCTATGTCCACTCTTAGAACTACCATATTTGTCCCAATTTCTCTTCTTTAATCCTTTTATTTAGGCTAGTTAGTTTATATTATTCGGGCATAATCAACGATTACAACATAATTAGGAAACTATTTCATCTGTGCGGCCATTGATATGAACAATGACTTGACTAATCCATTGATAAATTTCTTAATCGTCTCCTTATCATTAGGGACTAGAGGCAAAGCTTACTACAACAATTGAGTGAAATAAATGTCATACTCTATAACAATTATTCCTGGGGTTTACTTTAGTTCCTCAAATTCCCTTGCCCAGGCATCCTTGATACTTTTAGGTAGGAAGTGTTCCATGAATGCATCCTTGAATTCCTTCAATTCCAAGGATGGCACTATGGTTTCCCTTCCTCATACTAAAGTGTTAAGCTACACGTATGCCACAATCGATAATTGGAAGGACACTAACTCTATACTACCTTAATGAACTGTTGGGGGACCTCACTTATTGATGACCCCATAAAAGTAGGAAACCTTAACTTCAAAATTTGTGATAAACTTACTTTTATCCTAGAAAACCTGCTACCTTGCTTAACGGGCTCCACTAATTTTAATTTTGCAACCACTATTTTTGGCTATTAAAGTTCTTTTCAACCTTACTCCACTATATGGCTAGCTAAATTCTAAATCACCCTATACATTCCTTGCATGGTTGCAACCATTTTAGCCATATTCCCTTTCTTAATATGAGAGAGTACTTCCTTACCTTAAGAACTTTACCCTAGTTGTCATTATTTATTTTTCTTGAATGGTGTAGTGACCCCAACACATTGGGCACATTCCCTAGCCTTAGAACTTAACTAGCTTTTCCAATAGTCCCTTGAAACTGAGATTGCAAATTGAGCAAATTCTTCAATTGTCTACCCATGTCCCACAGATTCCATAGCAATAGCTTTAGTTCTAGGGGACATTCTACACATTATTCAAAATAAAGACATCTTTAAGAAACTCCTTAACACACATATATATAGCATGGTACATAGAGAAAACATACTTAGAATACGAAGGGAAAGATGACATCTTAACGAATTTTCTAGTAGCACTGGTGCGTACTGTCGCAGGTACACCCAAGTTGATACCTTACCTCTCAACTAACCTGTGGTAGTGGGAGTAAGGATTGATCTCACAGAGACTGCTGTTACCTTATGTGGTTGAGAAAAAATGGGGATTTGATAATTGTAAATAATAAATCAAATAATAATGAAAGTAATTAAGAGAATAATTAATGAGAGAGGCAATGGTTTCGGTCGATATTCACCATTAAGAGATTGCATTGATCACTGACAAAATCATCAATCTTAAACCAAATATCTATCATTGGGATTCTATCCCTGTTCCCCCTTAAGCCTAGTGAATTGCTAACAATCCTACCAATTAAACCCTAATTAATAAGATATCTTTTAACACATCGGTAAAGTCTAACCTATTAATTGCATGAAGAATAAGAGAAACTGATAGAGCTAAATAAAGATAAACACATCGGTTATATTTAATTTAGTTGATCATTCATCATAGGGTTAATGATTTATAATCCAAAATCCTTAATCCTATTTGCTTCATGAATAAAGTAATGAAAACTTTGTTCAAAACCTAATTTAGCAGTAGATTAAGACATACAATATACTAGTAGGCCTCCCTAGCAATCATATGAACAATCATTAAGAAAAGATAAGAGTAGATGAGTAATCAATACCCGGTTAAGATTGAATTAATAAAATCAATTCCAAATCTCACAATGCATAACGATCCCTTGAGGTTTCAATCTTCCTTTACCAACTAAAAGTAAATCAGCCGTACAAGGGCATAAGAAAATCTATAAAAAAAATTAAAGAAGGTAATTAAGAGCTTGGATCCTCTTTGATACTTCCTTTCTTCCCTTTTTATAGATTGGCTTCTCCTTGAAGTAGGATTATTTATAGGTCAAAATTAGTCAAAAAGACCTTAAAATTGTAATATTAGTGTTATGATGAGGCGGCGTGTAACAACTCTATTTAAGTATCAAAATTTTTTGTTTTTTTAAATACCATGAAGTTATTACCTCGTTACAACTTAACATAATATAACATTTATTTAATTTAAACAATACATAATTTACATACATGTCATTAATCAAAATATATGTACAACATATCAAACACATAAAAATATACATCTTATTTATTCTGGTTGACCAATTCCGGAGATACAGGTGCAGGTGTTTGCACCTTCACTGGGATCTAAGCCAACTCGACCACAAACATTTTATTTACTTCTGGGATCTACCCAACATAAAGTACTCGATCCAACATGCACTAAAAGCCAGAGCAATAGAAAAATCTACATAACTAATATTCTGAACATCATATTGAAATAAAGTGAGAATTAAATCCCAGTAAGTTCAACAATAAATCATCATCAATATAGCTCATCACGTCATGTTCAGCTGTATAAACTACAGAAAATAACTTTGGTCACATGAATGCATTATATATATGCACATAAGAATCATACAGTAATGATATGTATGACAGGATTAACTATTTTTATAATATCATATGATGGCCATCAACTTATTCTCATTTCAAGCTACCCCGGTCAGGGTGAGTATCCTTTACTCTCCGGTACGGGCTTTTCTCGCTCCGTCCGACATGACACACTTTCTCTTTCTTTTCTCATAATCATAATCATAACCGTCGGTAGGGCGTCCCCTACTGGTGCACCACATGGATTGCCATGTGACCGTGCTCATTTCTTTTCTTTTCACAATGATAACCAAAAATATCCTTTCAATAACAAGTATGTTCATCAAAATATAACTATTACCATAAATCATTGGTAATCATGCCATGAATATAACCATTTCAAATATCACTTTATAACTATTACCATAACTCCCTCAATTGAACTCTGATATAGGTGATCTTCATATCAATTTCAAGATAAAACAATTATCTAAAACTATTATGTTGAACATTTTAGGGAAATGTTAAGAAATCAAGGTGATATTACTCCCGAAATGTACAGGTTATTTCTTCTCGGATAGGCTCTGACCTCTACATACGAATCAGACCATATCTACCTCATATGGACTCCAACTTGAGTGATTCCAATGAATAAAAATTCGTGACACACATATCTATAATTCTTATGTGAACCATTTATTTTAATTCCATACAGATAATTCCCAGAAATTAAAATACAGAAGCTATCATAACATATTCTTACTCGATGAACCATTTTCTGACCTTTGACTACTAATCTGCCCAAATCATCCTCATATAGACTCCAAATTGAATGATTCCAGTGGTTAAACATCCATGACACACATATCTATAATTCTTATGTTAACAATTTATTTTAACTCCATATAGATAATTGGCAGAAATTAAAATACAGAAGCTACCCTAACATATTCTTCCCTGATGAACCAATTTCTAACCTTTGACTACTAATCGGCTCATATCTTCCTCATATGGACTCCAAATTGAATGATTCTAGTGGTTAAAAAATCCGTGACACACATAACTGTAATTGTTATGTTAACCATTTATTTTAATTCCATACAGATAATTCCCAGAAATAAAAATACAAAAGCTATCTTAACATATTCTTCCCTGATGAACCATTTTCTGAACTTTGACTACTAATCGGCTCATATATCTTCCTCATAAGGACTCCAAATTGAATGATTCAAGGGGCTAAAAATCCGCGATACACATAGCTATATTTTTTATGTTAACCATTTATTTTAATTCCCTACAGATAATTCTCAGAAATTAAAACACAGAAGCTATCCTAACATATTCTTCCCTGATGAACCATTTTCTGACCTTTGCATACTAATCGGACTATATCTACCTCATATGAACTCCAAATGGAATGATTCCAGTGGCTAAAAATCAATGACACATTTATCTTTAATTCTTATGTTAACCATTTATTTTAATTCCCTACAGATAATTCCCAGAAATTAAAACACCGAAGCTATTCTAACATATTCTTCCCTGATGAACCATTTTCTGACCTTTTCATACTAATCGGAGCATATCTACCTCATATGAACTCCAAATGGAATGATTTTAGTGGTTTAAATTCCGTGACACATATATCTTGAATTCTTATTTTAACCATTTATTTTAATTCCCTACAGATAATTCCCAAAAATTAAAACATAGAAGCTATTCTAACATATTCTTCCCTCATAAACCTTTTTTTGACCTTTGATTACTAATCGGCTCATATCTTCCTCATATGGACTCCAAATTGAATGATTTCAGTGGCTAAAAATCCGTGAAACACATAACTATAATTTTTATGTTAACCATTTATTTTAGTTCACTACAGATAATTCTCAGAAATTAAAACACAGAAGCTATCCTAACATATTCTTCCATGATGAACCATTTTCTGACCATTGCATACTAATAAGACCATATCTACCTTATATGAACTCTACATTGAATGATTCCAATGGATAAAAGTCCGTGACACATATATCTTTAATTTTTATATTAACCATTTATTTAATTCCCTACAGATAATTCTCAGAAATTAAAACACCGAAGCTATTCTAACATATTCTTCCCTGATGAACCATTTTTTGATCTTTCCACACTAATCGGACCATATCTACCTCATATGAGCTCCTAATTGAATGATTATAGTGGCTAAAAATCCGTGATACATATATCTTTCATTCTTAATTTAACCATTTATTTTAATTCTCTGCAGATAATTCCCAGAAATTAAAATACAGAAGCTATTCTAACATATTCTTCCCTAATGAACCATTTTCTGACCTTTGATTACTAATCGGCCCATATCTTCCTCATATGAACTCCAAATTGAATGATTTCAGTGGCTAAAAATCCATGACACACATAGCTATAATTCTAAGGTTAACCATTTATTTTATTTCCCTACAGATAATTTCCAGAAACTAAAACACAAAAGCTAAAAATTTTGCCACCCATAGCCATACTTATGCAGAACTTTCTATACCAGTCTAAGTATTCAAACATACATCACATGCAAGATCAATATGTAACATGATATAGCAACATCCATGACCAATTATCAAAGTTCTAAGATCAAAATCTCATATAAATATTATAAGTTTCAAAAGTTTTCTTCAAAAAGAAATATTGTTAAACTTACCTGGAGCACTTAGTCCCCTAGACTTCTCCTTCCTCTTTCTTCCTTTCTTCCTCTCCTTTCCTCACTCTACCTTGCTTCTATTTTTCCTCTCCCTCACTTGGACAAAATTATAATGTTGTGAGGGTGGGTTTTCTTATATAGACCACCGAATAATTCACCTTTCATGATCATGGGTCTACTTTATCACAATTAGATTACACTTGGTTGAATTTTTGGAAAACAAACAACTTATGTTCTTGTCTTCCTCTTCCTTAGTCAAGATATGCATAGGAAAAGGAGATTTGTATTTTGAAAATTATGGTGATATGTTCTTAAGATAAGGGACAAGGTCCCTTTGATTTAGGAATTCATTTCCATTTTCTTTTGTCTTAAACAAGTATGATAGGTTTGCCTTTTTAGGTGGCAAATTTCTAGCCCTTGAATCTCCATTATTTGGTTGATATTATTTGTGTGGGATAGGAATGTTTTGTCCTAATGCCATGTATTATCATACCACTTGCTAAAATTATGAGTGTAGGATATGTATGTTTTTGTCCTAAAGCCTTGTATTATCATGCCACTTGCCAAAATTATGAATGTAGAATCAGACCACTTGCTAAATTTTTGTCTTAATGCCATGTAACCTAATCTTTATTTTTATTACATTATTATATCATCACCTAATTTATTTTATTTTATTTTTCCTCTTGGATTTGGGCTTATTCCTACCGATTATGGGCTTATTCCTACCCATTTTCTTTGCTTTGGATAAAATTCTACCTTTCTTGGAGGGCTTGGTCACATTTTCATAATTTTTGGGCTATTGGTCCAATTACTATATCCTAGTCCAAGTCTATGTTTTATTTCTTGCTTAGGTTATCCAATGGGCTTGCTAGAAACTTATGTGAAGTGGAAAAACTCTATATGAAGTGTCCATTGGTAAAAGCCCATTGTATGGGTAAAGATTTTAAACTTAGTAACTCTAGTTCTTGAATTAGGAAAAATTACCGTAATCCAATGTTCTTGAAATTTTAAGACTTTTACTTGTTTCTAAAAATTTATCTTCCTTATCCAAGAATTTTGCATCTCTTTAGTATGTTATTTCTATTTTTTTTTCCTATTAGGTTTTCCCTCTTTATTTGTTCTCTTAATGTTAGAAACATTTTCTATGCATATACATAAGGTGAAGAATTTCTAAGGATTATATTTCCTTAGATATCTAAAATATTGTCTAATAAATTTTATTTCCTTAATTAAATATTTAAGTACTTTTATCAATAAAAGAAACGAAATTAGGGATGTTACACGGCAAGTGCCGCCGCACTATGGAATTACACTATCAAGGCGCCTCAGCGCATGAACTAGTGTTGTGGTGCTTTAGAATTCTGGCAGCGAGGCACCGCAGTGCTCTGGGTTGGGTGCCGAGGCACTGGGTTTTCATGGCAAGGGCCCCACAGCACGCTGGGACCAGTGCTACGGCACTCCTATTCTAGACAGCTTAGCATCGCGGTGCTACGTAAAATGCATGACGCGGCACCCAGAAACTTCTAGATTTGGCGAAAGTGCCAAATATGAAAGTTGTACCTTTGTGTATTTTCTTTCTATAGCCACTAGAATCACCTCATTAAGAGTTTAAATGAGAGAGATATGCCACAATTAGTGGCTAAAGGTCGAAAATCAACATTTTTCCATATTTTCTCTTTATTTCCTCTTCTTTTCTTCTTTATTATTCCTATAACATAAAACTCAATTAAATTCTATTTATTTCCTACTCAAATTAAATGAAAAGCAACTTAAAACATGCTAAAGACATGCTTAATTTATAGCATGTCAAATACCCCCACACTTAGTCTTTTGATTGTCCTCAAGCAAATTAATTCATGTGAACAATATTCAATATATGAGATGAGTGAAAGACTTACCAATAAATTGCCTTATAGTGAAAATTGTATCCTTTTAAAGAAGTTTTAGAAAATTTAATAATTATGTGTAATATTTAACTCAAATGCAATTCATGATTTATTTTCTATAGCCCATAGTGTGTGTGTGTTTTTGAGCTGTTCAACCATCTTTCACCCAAATGAGTTTATATATCTCCAGAAATTGGGTATGGACCTCTTTTTAGGATTTCCATATACTTATTTTTCATGCTACTCTCCACTAATGTAGGTTAAAACTACTTTTTATGATCAAAAGAACTTTAATCAGCTTGTAATGTGGCTAGGTTATAGGGTGAGATAGAAGATATAAATTTAGGCTTGATCACCCAGTACCACATGATGAATTATACTTCTCTTGAGCTTTCTCAAGTTTGGGGAATTTTCCCCCATACTTATTCTTTTACTTTACTAAATTCATCATCACATTTTTTTTCTTTTTATCTTTCACTGCTTAGACTTTCATCTGTATTTTTGGAATTTTTATTTTCTTTGTCCTTGCTCCACCCTTCCACCATTTTATTAATATAGCTTTACAAAACAAGCATTTCAAAATTAATTATGGGATGAGTGAATTAGGGAAAACAATTAAAGGAATTAATCATAAAATTTGGTCTTGGCTCTACAATAGGTATGAAAAAAAACAGAATATATTAATTAAGCTAAAAATATAGGTGCTAAGGATATTTTATTACTTGGTTTGACTTAAAAGGCTCAATCTCATCAAATAATGCCTAAATCATCTCCTAATTAATAGTATCAACCTGGGATTTCGCCTCAAGTAGCATTTAAATAAGTTCTAAAAAATTGGTGAGATCATAAAATATTTTGAGTTATATAAACTTTCTATAAGTAAAAAATAAATTAAATACTCAAAGTTTTTGTGCAAAATAGTTTTAGGATCCTAAAAGATGGATAATAATAAATTGAAAGAAAACTAAAATTACACATAATCATAATTTTCCTACTTTTCTCAAGAGCTATTAGCAATTTAAACATTTATATCATTGGCTATTGGTTTGACTAATACAAACTCAAATATTGAAATAAGTTCACATGTTCACCCCATTCAATAACTAGAATTAGAAGTGCATAAATCATAGAAGCAGAGTAAATAGTGCGTAAGTGTATGATTTATTATACAGTCATCTAGCTGAATTATAAAGTGACTCCCCCACACTTAAGAACTTACATTGTCCCCAATGTAAAATAGAAAATAAAAAGATAAAATAGACAAGTAATAAATTAAGGAAGGGTTCAGTGAAACTTCCCTAATTAGTTGTCACCATCTATCTCATCCAACTCAGGTGCAGCTTTAAAGGGTAGTTTAGGAGGTGCTGGGAATGCTATTAGAAGGTTTAAGGCGTGGGCTAGCTAACTGAAACAAGCATTGTTGTGCTGTGCTATGGAGTACTAGTAGAGTGCCAAATTATTCATCTAGTGGCTCAAGCACTCAGTTTGCTCTCATAGGTCTTTAATAGTGTACTGGGATGGTGGTGGAGCTAAATTGCTACCAGGTTCCCCTACAGTCAATGGCTGAACCCCTAACTCCTCTTCTTCTTCTTCCTCATGCCCTTTATATTTTTGTATGTCTGCATAGGATATAGGTCTCATTGGTTGGATGAGAGCCTCAGTGGAATCCCAACTTACTCCTACATTCCTACATAGACCAGTGACTAGATTGGGGGCAAAGAGGGAGCCGCCTTGAGAGTTAGTGCAGCCTAGCATCTGTTTGTGGATAATTTTCCCTACATCAATAGAAAGGCCCTTCAATATAGCATAACGTAAAATGGCCCTGTCCCCCCTGACTTGACTCATATTCAAGCTAGGTATGAATCTCGCTGACACGAAATAGTGCCAGGATTTAGCCACTTTGTTCATGTCGGCCCTAGCAAGGTACACTGGTTGTCCATTGCTATCCAATTTCTATGAAGCCCCCTATAGCCAAGAGTGCAAATAATGTCTTCAAAGTCAATGTAAGACTGAAGAAGCGCCAAGTATTCATCATCCTCAATGTCAGGCAGTGAATAGAACTCATTGATGGCATGCGAGATGAATTTCACCATCTTACCTCTAACCTGTGCTTTATGACATTCATGGACTGTAGCATTGAAGTAAAACTCTTGTACCATAGGAATGACCCCTGGTTCTGGGTTCCTGCAAAAAATATCCTAATTCCTATGGAGGATATTGTCTCTATGAGGTAGCCCAGCGGTGACAACAAATCCTCATTCTGAAACGATGGGTTTATGCACTACCATTTTGATATGTTGTCGAAGTCGTAGTGCATAAACCCATCGTTTCAGAACGAGGATTTGTTGTCATCGCTGGGCTACCTCATAGAGAAAATATGCATAAACCCATCGTTTGTTTAACACCACGGTGTTATGCGTCCGTAGGTCCAAATTTTTTTAAACAAATAAAAGAAATAAAATTAGAAAAAGAAGAAAAATAGATGTTATCGGGTTGCCTCCCAACCAGTGCTTTTGTTTAACGTCGTTGGCTCGACTCAGCTTCCTATCTTGTTCATGGAGACTCCTTGATGTTCACTTTAAATTTTTGGGACTGATTCAATCCTTAAAATTCAACTGTATGACAAGAAAACACATTAGTGATAATAAGGGGGCCTAACCAAGGGAGAGATTTCTTACATTTTCAGGGTGTAACCCCTTTGATCTCTAGAACTTGGTGCAACTCTACAGTTGGTTCTATGCCTTTAAGGTTTGCTATTGTTTTTGTAATAGCATTTCTTTTTTCTTGAAGAATATGAATCAATTCCTCTTCTTTTTCAGCACCTAGATTTTTGGCAATTATAATAAGCGATGCATCTCTAGTTACCAAGTATTTCAGGTGATTAGGAAGATATGAAAAATTTGATCCAAGGTCCTGCAAAATAGAAGGTGCAAGAGCAGTATCAGAAATTGATAATTCCTTCTAAGCAACCTTACCTTTTGGTGTCCCTATTGAAAAATATTGAGTGTAGACAGTTCCTCTTTCCTTTTCAAATTGAGGTCTATCTTACTATCATTTTTCTTTAGAGATTTGCTCACACTGTCCTCTAGTTTATCCTCTTCACCCGATTTAAATACATCGTGTGCCAAAGAATCAACTACATCAATAAAGTAAACAAGAGTGTCATCACCAGGGTGTTTCATGTCTTCATATGTAACAACTTTTTTTTTCTTTTATTTATTATTTTACAATATAAAGTTCACAAACACATCATTAATCAAAACGTACATACAAAATTTTAAACACATAAATATCTACATCTTATTTATACTGGTTGACAAATTCCGGAGATTCAAGTGCGGGTGGTTGCAGCTTCACCGGGATCTGTGCCAACTCGTCCACAAACATTTTATTTAGGATCTACCCAACATAGAATAACTCGATCCAACGTGCACTAAAAGCCAGAGCTATAGAAAAATCTGCATAACTAATTTTCTGAACATGACATGGAAATATAGTGAGAATTAAATCCCAATAAGTTCAACAATAAATCATTATCAATATAGCTCATCATGTCATGTTCAGCTGTATAAACTACTGAAAATTTCTTTGGTCACATGAATGAATTATATCTATTCACATAAGAATCATACAGTAATGATATGTATGACAGGATTAACTATTTTCAAAATATCATATGATGACTATCAATTTATTCTAATATCAAGTTACCCCGGTCAGGGTGAGTATTTTCTACTCTCTGGTACGGTCTTTTCTCGCTTCGTCCGACATGGCCCACTTTCTCTTTCTTTTCTCATTAACATGATCATAACCGTTGGTAGGGCGTCCCCTACTGGTGCACCACACGCATTGCCATGTGATCGTGCTCATTTCTTTTCTTTTCACAATAATAGCCAAAAATATGCTTTCAATAACAAGTATGTTCATGAAAATATAACTATTACCATAAATCATTGGTAATTATAACATGAACATAACCATTTCAAATATCACTTTATAAAATATTTTCATGTCATAATTTTACACTTAAGATGGTAAGAAGTTTATACAATGGCAATGGCTATGGCATATACAAGTCATTTATAAGATTCGTCTTCTTTTTTAAATATTAATTTTATTTCTTTATTTTCTTGATGCAAGTTTTCATCATATCTAATGTTCTCTTACTAATCAGAGCATAACTCTCTCAATTGAACTCCGATGTAGGTGATCTTGGTGTCAATTTCAAGATAAAACAATTATTTAAAACTATTACGTTAAACATTGTAGCGAAATATTAAGAAATCAAGGTGATATTACTCCGTAAATGTACAGGTTTTTCTTCTCGGATAGGTTCTGACCTCTACCTACTAATTGGAGCATATCTACCTCATATGGAATCCAAATTGAGTGATTCCAGTGGCTAAACATCCGTGACACAAATATCTATAATTCTTATGTTAGCCATTTACTTTAATTCTTCAGAGATAATTCCCAAAAATTAAAATACAGAAGCTATCCTAACATATTCTTCCCTGATGAACCATTTTCAGACCTTTGACTACTAATCAGCTCATATCTTCCTCATATGGACTCCAAATTGAATGATTCCAGTGCCTAAAAATCCGTGACACACATAGCTATAATTCTTATGTTAACCATTTATTTTAATTCCATACAGATAATTCCTAGAAAGTAAAATACAGAAGCTATCCTACCATATTCTTCCCTGATGAACCATTTTCTGACCTTTGCTTACTAATCGGACCATATCTACCTCATATAGACTCCAAATTGAATGATTCCAGTGGCTAAAAATCCGTGACACATATATCTTTAATTCTTATGTTAAAAATGTATTTTAATCCCCTACATATAATTCCAAGAAATTAAAATACAGAAGCTATCCTAACATATTCTTCCCTGATGAACCATTTTCTGACCTTTGCTTACTAATCAGACCATATCTACGTCATATGGACTCCAAATTGAATGATTCCAGTGGCTAAACATCCGCGACACATATAGCTTTAATTTTTTTATTAACTATTTATTTTAATTCCCTATAGATAATTCCCCGAAATTAAAACACAAAAGATAAAAATTTTGCCACCCATAGCCATACCGATGCAGAACTTTCTATACCAGTCTAAGTATTCAAACATACATCACATGCAAGATCAATATGTAACATGATATAGCAACATCATGACCAATCATCAAAGTTCTAAGATCAAAATCTCATATAAATATTATAAGTTTCAAAAGTTTTCTTCAAAAAGAAATATTGTTAAACTTACTTGGAGCACTTAGTCCCCTAGACTTCTCCTTCCTCTTTCTTCCTTTCCTCACTCTACCTTGCTTCTATTTCTCTCTCTTCCTCACTTGGATGAAATTAAAATGTTGTAGGGGTGGGTTTTGCTTAAATATACCACCAAATAATACACCTTTCATGATCATGGGTCTACCTTATCACAATTAGGATACACATTTTTGAATTTTTGGAAAACAAACCACTTATGTTCTTGTCTTCCTCTTCCTTAGTCAAGATATGCATAGGAAAAGGAGATTTGTATTTTGAAAATTATGATGATATGTTCTTAAGATAAGGGACAAGGTCCCTTTGATTTAGGGATTCATTTCCATTTTCTTTTGTCTTAAACAAGTATGATAGGTTTGCCTTGTAGGTGGCAAATTTCTATCCCTTGAATCTCCATTATTTGGTTGATATTATTTGTGTGGGATAGGAATGTTTTGTCCTAATGCCATGTATTATGATACCACTTGCTAAAATTATGAGTGTAGGATATAGATGTTTTTGCCCTAAAGCCTTGTATTATCATGCCACTCGCCAAAATTATGAATGTAGAATCACACCACTTGCTAAATTTTTGTCTTAATGCCATGTAACCTAATCTTTATTATTATTACATTATTATATCATCACCTAATTTATTTTATTTTATTTTTTCTCTTGGATTTGGGCTTATTCCTACCCATTATGGGCTTACTCCTACCCATTTTCTTTGCTTTGGATAAAATTCTACCTTTCTTGGAGAGCTTGGTCTCATTTTCATTATTTTTGGGCTATTGGTCCAATTACTATATCCTAGTCCAAGTCTATGCTTTATTTCTTGCTTAGGTTATCCAATGGGCTTGCTAGAAACTTATGTGAAGTGGAAAAACTCTATATGAAGTGTCCATAGGTAAAAGCCCAATGTATGGGTAAAGATTTTAAACTTAGTAACTCTTGTTCTTGAATTAGGAAAAATTACCCTAATCCAATGTTCTTGAAATTTTAAGACCTTTACTTGTTTCTAAAAATTTATCTTCCTTATCCAAGAATTTTGCATCTCTTTAGTATGTTATTTCTAATTTCTTTCCTATTAGGTTTTCCCTCTTTATTTGTTCTCTTAATGTTAGAAACATTTTCTATGCATATACATAAGTTGAAGAATATCTAAAGATTATATTTCCTTAGATATCTAAAATATTGTCTAATAAATTTTATTTCCTTAAATAAATATTTTTGTACTTTTATCAATAAAAGAAACGAAATTAGGGATGTTACATTTCTCTCCCCTTAAAAGAAATTTTGTCCTCAAAATTTCAGAAATTACCTAATAAGAACAATTGCGGATATTTCTTCCTCATGACTTCTTCCAGCTCCCAAGTTGCTTTTTCCAGAATCAAACCTTCCCAGAACACCTTAACAAGGGGAATAGTTTTATTTCTCTTTTGCTTCATGCCAGTGTCTAATATGGATGTAGGTACTAGCTGGTATGTCATGTTTTCCTTTATTTGGATTGGTTCATCTTGTATTACATGTGATGAATATGGAAGATACTTCCATAGCTGTGATACGTGGAAAACATTATGCAGGTTGGACAAATTAGGTGGGAGAGCAACTTGGTATGCTGATGTCCCTACTTTCTTCAGAATGTGGTAGGGTCCCAAAAATCGCGGACTTAGCTTTCTTGTTTTGAGAGACCTCCCAACTCCAGTAGTCAGGGAAAGTTTCAGAAATACATGCTCTCCTTCCTCAAACTCTAGAGGTCTATGTCTCTTATCGTAGTAACTCTATTGCCGACTCTGAGCTGTAAGTATTTTATCTCGTATCATCCTGATTTGTTCAGTGGTTTGTTGAACTAGATCAGGACCCAACAAGTTCTTTTCTCCTACCTCAAACCAACATAGTGGAGATCGGCACTTTCTACCGTATAAAGCTTCATAAGGGGCCATCTTAATACTAGAGTGATAACTATTATTATAAGCAAACTCTACTAAAGGTAAGTACTTATCCCATCTTTTACCTTGCTCTATCACACAGACCCTCAACATATCTTCTAGGGTTTGAATGGTTCGTTCTGTCTGCCCATCAGTCTGAGGATGGTAAGCAGTACTGAACCGCAATTGAGTACCAAAAGCTTCCTGCAACACCTTCTAAAACCTCGATGTGAACCTCGGATCTCTATCAGAAACGATATTTAAGGGAATTCCATGCAATCTAACTATTTTCTGGACGTACAATTGGGCTAATTTATCCAGTGAATAGTTAATTTTTATGGGCAAAAAGTGAGCAGATTTGGTTAATCTGTCAATTATTACCCAGATAGAGTCATGTCCCACTGAATTCTTAGGTAATCCCACAACAAAGTCCATTGAGATATTTTCCCATTTCCATTTAGGGATCTCAAGAGGTTGTAGAAATCCCGCTGGATTTTGATGCTCCACCTTCAACTTTTGACAAATGAGACATTTCGCCACAAACTCAGCAATGTCCTTTTTCATCCCTGGCCACCAATACATCCTTTTTAAATCCTGGTACATTTTAGTGCATCCAGGATGGACTGTGTATTTACTCTGATGCGCTTCCTGCAGGATCTTAGTCCTTAACTCTCATTCTTGAGGGACACAAATCCTTCCCTGATACATGATTGCTCCATCTTCCATGACAGAAAAATTACATTGGTCTTTATGATCCTGTAAGTATTAGTTGTGAGCTTGAGCCTCTTTGATCTAGGCTCTAAGGTCACACCCTATACTTAAACCATTAATGACTAGATTCTTTGGAGTAAGAGGAGTGGCTAGCTTCAAATTTCGAAACTCCTCTAGCATCTGCATCTCATACACCATCATCTGACCCATGTGTAGAGATTTTCGACTCAAGGCATCTGCTACAACATTCGCCTTTCCGGGAAGATACTTTATCTCAAACTTGAAGTCATTGAGGAATTCTACCAATCTTCATTGCCTCATATTTAACTCCTTCTTATCAAAGAGGTATTTAAGACTCTTATGATCACAATATACTTCAAAGGTTGCCCTGTACAAATAGTGTCGCCAAATCTTTAAGGCAAACACTACTACCGCTAATTCAAGATCATGGGTTGGATAGTTTCCTTTGTGGGGTCTCAGTTGCCTAGAGGCGTAAGCAACTACTCTCTTATCTTGCATCAGCACACATCCTAGCCCTTTCTTTGAAGCATCACTATACACTTCAAAATATCCTGTGGGGTCTGGAATAATTAAAATAGGAGGAGTGGTTAGTTTTGTCTTCAGCTCTTGAAAACTAGCTTCACATTGATCAGTCCATTTGAAAGGACTTCCCTTCCTAGTCAATTTAGTCAATGGCAAAGCTATACAAGAGAAGTTTTGTATAAACCTCCTGTAGTATCCTGCCAAACCCAGGAAACTTCTAATTTCTGTAACCGTCTTTGGTCTCTCCCACTTAATCACTGCTTCCGTCTTGCTAGGATCTACGGCTACCCCTCTATTAGAGATGACATGTCTGAGAAACTTCACCTCTGACAGCTAAAATTCACACTTCTCCAATTTGGCATATAACTTTTTCTCTTTCAGCACTTGCAGCACGATTCAGAGATGTTGTTCATGTTCTTTCTCACTCTTAGAATATATCAAGATGTCATCAATAAACACTACAACAAATTGATCTAGGTAGGGTTGAAAAATGCGATTCATGTAATCCATGAAAATTGCAAGTGCATTCGTCAACCCGAAGGGCATTACGAGAAACTCATAGTGCCCAAACCTAGTCCTGAAGGTAGTTTTTGGTACGTCCTCCTCCTTGATCCTAATCTGATGATATCCTAACCTTACGTCAATTTTAGAAAAGATGGAGGCTCCCTTCAATTGATCCAATAAGTCATCTATCCTAGGGAGATGGTACTTGTTTTTGATAGTCACCTTATTCAGTTGTCTGTAATCTATGCATAGTCTTAAGCTCTCGTCTTTCTTCTTAACAAATAATACAGGAGCTCCCCAAGGTGATACACTCGGTCTAATGAATTGCTTGTCTAATAGTTCCTCCAACTGTTTCTTGAGTTCCTGTAGTTCCTTTGAGGCCATTCGATATGGTGCAATAGAGATAGGCCATGTCCTAGGTAGGAGATCAATATAGAACTCTATCTCTCTCTTGGGAGGTAAGTTTGGAATATCTGATGGAAATACTTCACGAAACTCGTTGGCTATTGGGATTTCATCTAGCTTTGATTCAACTTCTAGGTTTGATAAATATAAGAGAATGTATCCAAGTACTCCATTCTTCAACTCCCTATTAACTTGATTGGCATTTAGCATCAATAACTGGATCTCCTCTTTCAGAGTAAGAGGTAGAAATTCAACGGTCTTGTTACAACAATTCAGCAAGACTCGATTTCTAGACATCCAGTCTAACCATAGAATGACCTCAATACCTCTTAAAGTTAAACAAACGAGGTCTACAGAAAAAGTTTTCTCCTGGATGGTGACTTAACAGTCCTTACATACAGAGGAAGTTAATACCCTTTCTCCTGTAGGGGTTACTACGGATAGCTCATAGGGAGTTTCAGAAATAGGAAACTGAAACTTCCTAATACATTCTTCCGATATAAATGAATGACTAGCACTAGAGTCAAATAACACCATAAGAGCAAATCCATAGATATAGCATGTACCTTGAATCATTTCAAAAGATTGAGCTGCCTCTTGGCCGCTAAGTGTGAAAACCCTTCCTTTCACTTGAGGCCTCTATTCTGGCTGCTTCTCCACATTCTGTGGATAGTTTCTCGCAAAATGTCCCTTCTGTCCGCAATTGAAGCAGACATCTTGTCCCATGTAGCATTGCCGGTTACCATGCATGCGTCCGAACTTAGCGCACTTGACTGGGGCGAGGTCTTGTTGAAAAGGTCTAGGACCCGCAGTCAATGGCCTCTTACCAGCTCCATATCCACTTCTTCTCACGTTCTTTCCAGGGTTGGGAAAATTTTTCTTCCTCTTCCATAGGTTTCGCCTTTGCTTCTCGTCTTCCACTGCCCTTAAACTCTTTTTTAGGAGTCTGCATTTATTTATCAGAGGTACAAACTCCCTGATCTCCATAGCTATAATAGCATTCTTTATCTCCGAGTTTAGTCCTACTTCGAACTTAACCACCTTCCATGCTTCATCTGGGTTATATCGCAGATAAGAGGACAACTTAGACAGCTCCTCGAACCTTGCGATATACTGGTCCACGGTCATGCTGCCTTACTTGAGTTGGAGAAATTCGATCTCTTTCTCTGCCCGTACAATACTTGGAAAGTACTTTTCAAAAAAAAAAATGTCCTTGAACACTTGCCAGGTGATCTGTCTTCCCTGATGAGCTAAAAGTTCTCTAGCTCCACGCCACCAGTATTCTGCTTCATCCTTTAACATATATGCTGCAAAAATAACTTGCTGCTCTTCAGTACAGCCCATCACTTCAAAGATTTTCTCTAATTCCCTTATCCACCTTTCGGCTACCGTTGGGTCATAGCCACCTTGGAAACAAGGTGGTCTAGTCCTTAGGAACTCGGATATGCCATTATCCTTTCCAGCTATCCAGTTGTTAGCACCATTCTCACCATTTGGGTTATTAGCATTCTAGAGATATTGTAAAATTTGGTTGGTGGTCATGACTTGGTCTCGAATTGCCGTGGCAAGGTTGTGCAGGGTTTCCTCTGCATTGGTTGTTGGATTCCTCCTTGGTGGTGCCATTTCCTACTATGGCAAAAACAAAGTTATGCTGCTATTGAGGTGATCAAGCCCAATAGTTAGTTCAAAAATATTTAATAGCAGTCATAACACAACCTCGGCATATAGATAGGAAACACTAGTAATTTCTTACCTATATGAATCATTGATCCCCTACACAGCACAACCACAACATACTCAAAACATTATAAGAACGATTCAGATAACCATCCACCCACTGGCCATCTAGGATAGACCTGCTCTGATACCAATTATGTAACAACTTTTTTTTCTTTTATTTATTAGTATACAATATAAAGTTCACATACACATCATTAATCAAAACGTACATACAATATTTCAAACACATAAATATCTACATCTTATTTATTCTGGTTGACAAATTCCAGAGATTCGGGTGCGGGTGGTTGCAACTTCAACAGGATCTGTGCCAACTCGTCCACAAACATTTTATTTAGGATCCGCCCATCATAGAATAACTCGATCCAACTTGCACTAAAAGCTAGAGCTATAGAAAACTTTGCATAACTAATTTCCTGAACATGACATGGAAATATAGTGAGAATTAAATCCCAGTAAGTTCAACAATAAATCATTATCAATAGCTCATCATGTCATGTTCAGCTGTATAAACTACAGAAAATATCTTTGGTCACATGAATGCATTATATCTATGCACATAAGAATCATACAGTAATGATATGTATGACAGGATTAACTATTTTCAAAATATCATATGATGACTATCAATTTATTCTCATATCAAGCTACCCCGGTCAGGGTGAGTACTTTCTACTCTCCGGTACAGGCTTTTCTCGCTCCATCCTACATGGCCCACTTTCTCTTTCTTTTCTCATTAACATGATCATAACCATTGGTAGCACGTCCTCTACTAGTGCACCACACGCATTGCCATGTGACCATGCTCATTTCTTTTCTTTTCACAATGATAGCCAAAAATATGCTTTCAATAACAAGTATGTTCATCAAAATATAACTATTACCATAAATCATTGGTAATCATGCCATGAACATAACCATTTCAAATATCACTTTATAAAATATTTCCATGTCAGAATTTTAACCTTAAGATGGTAAGAAGTTCATACAATGGCAATGGCTATGGCATATACAAGTCATTTATAAGATTCGTCTTCTTTTTTAAATATTAATTTTATTTCTTTATTTTCTTGATGTAGGTTTTCATCATATCTAACCTTCTCTTACTAATCAGAGCATAACTCTCTCAATTGAACTCCGATGTACGTGATCTTGGTGTCAATTTCAAGATAAAACAATTATCTAAAACTATTATGTTGAACATTATAGCGAAATATTAAGTAATCAAGGTGATATTACTCCCTAAATGTACAGGTTATTTCTTCTCGTATATGTTCTGACCTCTACCTACTAATCAGACCATATTTACGTCATATGGACCCCAACTTGAGTGATTCCAGTGTATAAAAATCTGTGACACACATATCTATAATTCTTATGTTAACCATTTATTTTAATTCCATACAGATAATTCCCAGAAATGAAAATACAGAAGCTATCCTAACATATTCTTCCCTGATGAACCATTTTCGGACCTTTGACTACTAATCAGCTCATATCTTCCTCATAAGGACTCCAACTTGAATGATTCTTGTGGCTAAACATCCGTGACACACATAGCTATAATTCTTATGTTAACTATTTATTTTAATTCCATACAGATAATTCCCAGAAAGTAAAATACAGAAGCTATCCTAACATATTCTTCCCTGATGAACCATTTTCTGACATTTGCTTACTAATCAGACCATATCTACCTCCTATGGACTCCAAATTGAATGATTCCAGTGGCTAAAAATTCGTGACACATATATATTTTATTTGTGTGTTAACCATTTATTTGAATTCCCTACAGATAATTCCAAGAAATTAAAACCCAAAAGCTATCCTAACATATTCTTCCCTAATGAACCATTGTTTGACCTTTGCTTACTAATCGGACCATATCTACCATATATGGACTCCAAATTGAATGATTCCAGTGGCTAAAAATCGTGACACATATATATTTATTTCTTATGTTAACCATTTATTTTAATTCCCTATAGATAATTCCCAGAAATTAAAACACAGAAGCTAAAATTTTTGCCACCCATAGCCATACCTATGCAGAACTTTCTATACCAGTCTAAGTATTCAAACATACATCACATGAAAGATCAATATGTAACATGATATAGCAACATCATGACCAATCATCAAAGTTGTAAGATCAAAATCTCATATAAATATTATAAGTTTCAAAAGTTTTCTTAAAAACGAAATATTGTTAAACTTACCTGGAGCACTTAGTCCCCTAGACTTCTCCTTCCTCTTTCTTCCTTTCCTCACTCTACCTTGCTTCTATTTCTCTCTCTTCCTCACTTGGACGAAATTAAAATGTTGTAGGGGTAGGTTTTGCTTAAATAGACCACCAAATAATACACCTTTCATGATCATGGGTCTACCTTATCACAATTAGGATACACTTTGTTGAATTTTTGGAAAACAAACAACTTATGTTCTTGTCTTCCTCTTCCTTAGTCAAGATATGCATAGGAAAAGGAGATTTGTATTTTGAAAATTATGATGATATGTTCTTAAGATAAGGGACAAGGTCCCTTTGATTTATAGATTAATTTCCATTTTCTTTTGTCTTAAACAAGTATGATAGGTTTGCCTTTTTAGGTGGCAAATTTCTAGCCCTTGAATCTCCATTATTTGGTTGATATTATTTATGTGGGATAGGAATGTTTTTTCCTAATGCCATGTATTATCATACCACTTGCTAAAATTTTGAGTGTATGATATAGATGTTTTTTGTCCTGAAGCCTTGTATTATCATACCACTTGCCAAAATAATGAATGTAGAATCACACCACTTGCTAAATTTTTGTCTTAATGCCATGTAACCTAATCTTTATTATTATTACATTATTATATCATCACCTAATTTATTTTATTTTATTTTTCCTCTTGGATTTGGGCTTATTCCTACCCATTTTCTTTGCTTTGGATAAAATTCTACCTTTCTTGGAGGGCTTGGTCACATTTTCATAATTTTTGGGCTATTTGTCCAATTACTATATCCTAGTCCAAGTCTATGCTTTATTTCTTGCTTAGGTTATCCAATGAGCTTGCTAGAAACTTATGTGAAGTGGAAAAACTCTATATGAAGTATCCATAGGTAAAAGCCCAATGTATGAGTAAAGATTTTAAACTTAGTAACTCCTGTTCTTGAATTAGAAAAAATTACCCTAATCCAATGTTCTTGAAATTTTAAGACCTTTACTTGTTTCTAAAAATTTATCTTCCTTATCCAAGAATTTTGCATCTCTTTAGTATGTTATTTATAATTTCTTTCCTATTAGGTTTTCCCTCTTTATTTGTTCTCTTAATGTTAGAAAAATTTTCTATGCATATACATAAGGTGAAGAATATCTAAAGATTATATTTCCTTAGATATCTAAAATATTGTCTAATAAATTTTATTTCCTTAATTAAATATATTTGTACTTTTATTAATAAAAGAAACGAAATTAGGGATGTTACATCATACATATTAAATTTTATTACTTCACCATCAAAAGAAAAACAAGTCGCCACCAATAATTATATCTTCAGAGGCAACAACATTAAGCACCACAGAAACTGCATTTTCAGTTGCGACTTATGTGGCCACCAAAAGAAAACAATTGCCACCAAAACAAAAAAAATCGCCACTAAAAACTAGTCGCTGCTGAATTTGGGATATTCAGTGGTGACCTTTTTTAGTCGCCACTGAAAACCCACCAATGACGATCTATTTAGTTGCTACAGAAACCTAAAAAGTCGCCACTGAAAATCCTTTTGTGGCAAGCATTCTTAGTCGCCACTGAAGGGTTTTCAGAGGCGACCTTTTTTCGTCACTAAATCAGTTGCCACTGAAAACCGCTCAGTGGCGACCTTTGTCTGTTGTCACTAAAAATCGGGTTTTAGTTGCGACATTTGTTGCCACGAAAAATGGTTTTTTCATGTGGTCACATATTTCGCCACGGAATCCCAGTTTCAGTGGCTACAGAGAAAGGTCGCCACTGAAGCTTTATTTAAATTTTTATTATTAAAATTTGTGCAATTTAAAACTGACAGTATAAAATTATTTGTATTTTTTTATTTAATTTTATATTTACACTATATTTTGTAATAAAAATCTAATAATATGTAACGAAATCAAAAGAAACGTAAAAATTAATAAAATGTTTTTCTTTAATATATTATATATATAACCAAGATCAAGCATAATTGTCATATATACAAATAAAAAAGATTCTTTTATACAAAATAAAGTGAGTATAGATACACTGTGAATTACATATAGAGCACAAAACAAGAAAATTATCGTACTTGCCAAGAATATGGTTGTAGCATAGATAAGAACAAGATCAAACATGGTTTAAATACAATTTGACAATAGACACGCAATACATGCAAGTTTCGTGAAAATAAAACAAGAGACTAAATCCAATACAAATTTCATATATACAATTCATTTACAAAACTAAAGGTCTATACATATTCCTTCTCTTCACTAATAAAGTAGCAAGTCTGCAGTATTACGTACAAATCACTTGCTATTAATTCTGTTTTCAATATCTTCTGGGATATGATAAGTTGAGAGATAAAATGTGTCATGAATTTTTTATAGGAACCTGCATTACAAGATGGATAGTGTAAGACATGGGACCCTAATTATGGCAATATTAAATATGAAAAAAAATATTTAGCTAGATAATGAAGGAGTTGGTACATTATTTCGCTAGAATTAAAAAAAATACCACTCAGCAACCCAAAAAATTAGATAGCAATAATAATTATAATTATCTCGCTGATTCTGCATAATTAGCAAAAAGTTCCATCAACAAGATTTCCTACTTTAACACATCACTGTTTGAAAGACAATTAAAAGGGAAAATCATCAGAGGTCACTGCCATTACCATTTTGTTATGCACTTATAGCAATATCGCTTCCGTTTGCAATTGGCACAAATGACAACACCACTCCTATCATTCCTCAAGCACTGGTGGCACATTAAACTCCTCAAGTCCTTTTTCCTTCTAGAATCAACCTAAAAATAGGAAGTAGTAAAAACAAACTGTCGTTGATGTGTTTGAAAATGAAACAGATTCACAAATCATAAACAATCATTTAGAAAATACTTTTATTTAGTGAAGTTAAAAATCTGTTCATATTTATTTTAAAATCAAATTGACATAGATGGCTATAAATATTACTTGGTTTTTGAGTTTGATTTTCTATAATTATGAGATTATTTTGATTTTTTTTAATAACTATGATAGATTTTCTTTCAAATAATTACAAAAACATCACCAGTTATTTTTTGGAAACACTAAACAAATTTTCTCCTCACTCTACAAAACACATTCTTTAAACATTTTTTATTTTGAATAAAAAAAAACAGAAAACAAGTAAACCAAACAAATCGAAGTTAGACCAGTCATGGGGTTCTCACAACCATTTCCTTAAACATCAGTGAAAAATTAGTACACCACTATTATCATGATGAGAAAATTGTGCGTAACCATTTTTTCTATTTTTACTTGTTATTTTTGTGCGTAACCATTAGAGAAAATTAATTTGAAAGATTTGGTAATTCATGATGAGAAAATTTAATATTATTATCATATATAAATATAAAAAATCTTCAACTATCTCATAAAAAAATAATAAAATTAACCAAAATAAATTATTTTTCTATAGTAAAAATAGGTTACTGAAAGCAAGTGAATTAGGTTACACAAATTTTATGCTTTTTTAAGCAAATCAGAGATTCAATACTTGAACAAGAAATGAGCCTTGATACGTAGCAGATAAAAGAGAATTTGTATAAGCTACTAGACAAATATAAACATAATTTAGATCAATATGAAATAGTATGAGGTAGTAGCAAGCACAGCAAGCACATCCTTATATATATGTATGTGTGTGTGTGTGTGTGAATATATATATATATATATATATATATATATATATATATATATATATATATATATATATATATATATATATATATATATATATATATATACAAATCAGAGATTCAATACTTGAACAAGAAACGAGCCTTGATACGTAGCAGGTAAAAGAGAATTTATATAAGCTACTAGACAAATTTAAACATAATTTAGATCAATATGAAATAGTATGAGGTAGTAGCAAGCACAGCAAGCACATCCTTATATATATGTATGTGTGTGTGTGTGTGAATATATATATATATATATATATATATATATATATATATATATATATATATACAAATCAGAGATTCAATACTTGAACAAGAAACGAGTCTTGATACGTAGCAGATAAAAGAGAATTTATATAAGCTACTAGACAAATTTAAACATAATTTAGATCAATATGAAATAGTATGAGGTAGTAACAAGCACAGCAAGCACATCCTTATATATATGTATGTGTGTGTGTGTGTGTGTGTATATATATATATATATATACAAATCAGAGATTCAATACTTGAACAAGAAATGAGCCTTGATACGTAGCAGATAAAAGAGAATTTATATAAGCTACTAGACAAATTTAAACATAATTTAGATCAATATGAAATAGTATGAGGTAGTAGAAAGCATAGCAAGCACATCCTTATATATATGTCTGTGTGTGTGTGTGTGTGTGTGTGTGTGTGTATATATATATATATAAAGCCCATAACCGACTGGTGCATGTGAAGTTGGTCATGGGCTTTATATATATATATATATATAAAGCCCATGACCAACTTCACATGCACCAGAAGCTTCCATATAAAGAAAAGGAAATGTTGATGGCTTTGTAAGGGAACACTCAGTAATCAAGATAAGAGGGCCATTAGATTAGCAAAGATAGCATCATGGGTTTTCATAATCTCTTTGGCTGCTGCTGGGGAAGAAACTATAAGAGCGAATATTTCTCCTAGTTACAAATGCATCAATGGTCCATATTTGTTTGCCTAGCTTGTTAAGGATTGATGTAGTTGAGACCCAAAAAAATTGGTGTATGTTTCCTATCACAGTGAGCTTCTATGGTTCTGTGGGTAAGTTTTAATGAATCTCTTAGACTTTGATTTCAATACTAGAAAAAGAAGCAAGCAAAAGAAAGTGACGATGACGATAAAAGAAGGGATATTGAACTCCATGATGAGAAATGATGCAACTAGAAATTCATAGTTTGAGGCAGAGCACCATAGGTTTTCATAATCTCTTTGGCTGCTTCTAGGGAAAAAACTATAAGAGAGAATATTTCTCTAAGTTGCTAATGCATCAAGGGTCTATATTTGTTTGCCAAGCTTGTTAAGGATTGATGTGGTTGAGACCCAAAAAAATTGGTGTATGTTTCCTATCACAGTAAGCTTCCGTAGTCCTAGGGGTAAGTTTTAATGAATCTCTTGGACTTTGATTTCAACACCAGAAGAAGAAGCAAGCAAAAGAAAGTGATGAAGAGGATAAAAGAAGGGATACTGAAGTAAATGATGAGAAATGATGCAACTAGACATTCGTAGTTTGAGGTAGAGCATCATGGGTTTTTATAATCTCTTTAGCTGCTTTTGGGGAAGAAACTATAAGAGCGAATATTTCTCCAAGTTTCAAATGCATCAAGGGTCCATATTTGTTTGCCAAGCTTGTTAAGGATTGATGTGGTTGAGACCCAAAATAATTGGTGTATGTTTCCTATCACAGAGAGCTTTTGTGGTCTTGGGGGTAAGTTTCAATGAATCTCTTGGACTTTGATTTCAACACCAGAAGAAGAAGCAAGTAAGAGAAAATGACGAAGAGGATAAAAGAGGGGATGCTGAACTCCATGATGAGAAATGATGCAACGAGACATTCATAGTTTGAGGCAGAGCATCATGGTTTTTCATAATCTCTTTGGCTGCTTCTGAGGAAGAAACTATAAGAGCGAATATTTCTCCAAGTTACAAATGCATCAAGGGTCCATATTTGTTTGCCAAGCTTGTTAAGGATTGATGTGGTTGAGACCCAAAAAAATTGGTGTATGTTTCCTATCACAGTGAGCTTCTATGGTTCTGTGGGTAAGTTTTAATGAATCTCTTAGACTTTGATTTCAATACTAGAAAAAGAAGCAAGTAAAAGAAAGTGACGAAGAGGAACGATAAACACATGGCTTGGCTTCTTTTTCTCACTCTCACTTCTTTTACTATCTCTACTCCTTATTTGCAACTAGATATTAGCTTTGTTTCTCTATTATCTCACAAAGAAAATAACATCTACATCCATAAAATGCAGCAAACCGCACCATGCATTGTAGAACAGCATAAAATCAAATAAATCTCAGAAAATAAAACCTAACCAACCTTGAGCAACAACTTAATGGGTCTTGCAAAAATGTTAGCCCTGTTGCAAATGTCCACAAGTGAAAATTTATGAGAAGAAAATAGAGAAGCTTAGAGAAGGTGCTTGTGTTAAACTCTAATGACTCTAAGGTGCTAACGAGGAGAAGAAAATTTTTGGGAAAGATGGGTTTCACGCAACCGTCTCTGATGACTCCAAGGTGCTAATAAGGAGAGGAAAAGTTTTGGGAAAGTTGTCTCACACAACAATGACGTTAGGGGTTTAATTTAGGAAATGTGAAGGATTAGGGAAAACAATGACATTCGGGAAAGGGGGAAGTTTGCGCGGAGAAGAAACTTTGGCCATTTTATCTGAGTGTGTTAATTTGTTTTGCCTTTCATGTATCTATTGTAGTGAGTCTAAATTAATTGTAGCTTGATTTGTCTCATCAAGTCAGATATTTTCAGTTTGCTGCAGAACATAAAAATACACAATTTTTGTCATTGGAAAAGTTGAGAGAACATAATAAAGGTTTGGATTACGGGACCTACTTATATATAATTAAATAAGTAAATAATAATTTAATTTATATAATAATAAAAATTAAATATATATAATTTAACACACACACACACACACACAGATATATATATATATATATATATATATATATATATATATATATATATATATATATATATATATATATATATATATATATATATATTTGATTTGTCCCATCTAGAAAACAATTTTCATGTGAAGATTGTACTTAGACTGCAGAATATAAAAATAAGTTTTTATATCTAAAATAAAAGAAATTAAAGGGAAGTTAATAAAGATTCTAACATCAGTACTTTACGTGACCCTATGAATAAATAATTAAATAAATAAATAATAATTTAATTTATATATTAATAAATAATTAAATATATATTATTTAACATATATATAATACTAATAGTAATAACATAATTAATTGACTAATTTAGTGCTAACACAATTAATTAACTAATTTCACATAATGTATTCTATAGTTATATTCTAATGAAAATTATAAATCTACAGTACTTACAGTTTTTTTAAAAACAAGTTAAAAAGATTAAGAAAAAAATAATTATTCTTTTCTTTGTATATAAAAAAGTTATTATTCAGTGTATAAAAAAGATCATAAAAATTGTTTACCAATATTAACTATATATATACAAAATAGACAGATTCATTATTCATATGATAAATGGAAGCACTTAGTTAACGTAATAATAAAAAATTAAATTTTTTATTACATAATAATTTTTTTATTTTCTATATTAAGATTAATTTGGTTCGAAGTATTAAAATTATTTATCTCTAAAAATATTTTTAGTAAATTTTGACTATTTATATTACAAAAATCTTTCAATCACATAATTTTTATTTATTTATATTTTAAACCATAAGTTTATAAATATTGAATAATAATATGTTTACTACTTTCACTTATTTGTATGTATTATATAGTAGATAATGGAGTATGTAATGCCCCTAATTTATGAGCAGGTGAAACAATTATTTTTGTATTCTTTTATTTTTTCCCGCAATCAGATATATTTTATAACATGCATAACACTAATCTTTGTTATAGAAATATATACATATAAGTTCTCTCATGTATATACATTATACAAATTAAGTTATAAATGTCAAAGTAACAACGGAAGTAGGGATCCCGCCTGTGGCGTTCAGAGCACACTCTAGAATACAGATACAATATAATTCAAAACTCTGAGCCTTGAAAGTAACGTAGAGTCAACCAGAGAATAAGTCACCTAATTGATTACCTATCTACAAGATCAGACTCTACCTTCTTATTTGAAAAATGTAGAAATATCATGTAGTGAGTTTAACAACTTAGTGAGCAGATAATATCTCCTATGACCTTTTAGGTCAGCATATGGATGTACTCATGTTTTAAAATTTGTCACATAGAAAATACAGTTCAAAAGTACATCTATATGGGACCCGTATTTCAAATATTCTCAAATAAAAGGATATTCAGATATCTAAAATCATATTCAGAATGGTATTATCATTAAACAAATGTTGTTATGCTCAGCTGTATAAACTATAGTAAAATAATAAGCTTTTGAGATAAAGTTATAAATTTTAAAATGACTTGCCTCATTCAGCGATCTATTCAACCGACACACTCATTTGCTATATGTATTGTGACCGATCGACTACAGTCATAATAGTGATCAGGGAAAGTGAGTTCATCATTCATCTGCCTTCTCACATTATCATTGTCACCCGGTTGGAGCGGCCCTCCTTGGTCTCACTCAAACAAGTACGGCGTCCCCTATTTGGTACCGTCACAAGCCATACAACCCGTCGATATTCATCCATAAATATCAATACATATATATATAAATGCATATTCATCAAATGCAATGTATAATTATCAAGAAACTTGCCATGAACTTTACACTTGCCATTCAATCATAATCAGTAACTTTATAATTTTACAGATCAATGCTTCATGCAGATAATATTTACTTTGTCAAATAATGATAAATACATTTAGAATCACATATACATGCCCTTTCTTGAGGCAATCATATAGTTTTATAAATCAATATCACTTGCATAAATATTTATTTCACCATTTAATGAGAAATACATGTGAAATCAGATATACCATGAGTTCAAAAATCCATTTATCAAAACTATACTCTTCTTAAACTATAATCAAAATTGTAAGCAATTTAGATAATTTTAATGCATTTCATAAACATATAAAAGTGTAAATATCTTATAAACATAATCAAATACATGTTTAAAGATCAAGAAAAGTATAGGGCAAGTTATGGAAAGAATTATCCACTCACAGGTTAGGACTCCAGGTTAAACAATCAAAATGTAATTTTTCAAGTCAAATCTGATCAAATGGATCTCAAAAACGAGTCCGAAGGGTCTTAAAACCTAAAAAATGACTCAGGGAGCTTAGTCATTGTTCACAACCGGAAAATATTATTCATGCGAGTAAAATCACTATTTACCGTCGGAAATCATTATTGACGAAGAATGGAAAGTTATCAGATGACTGAAAAATTTTGTATCTTAAGGTTTATCTAACTCTTAAATCCATCTACGGTGTTAGATTTTCAATTTGAGGTCTCTAAGTAAGTGTTTCAGAGTTTATCTTTTTCTAATATTTTCTACTCTCGATCTACGACGATTCTACGGCTGATTTGAAAAATTGTTTGGTCAAAATCGTAGTATACTCCGTCTTGAATCCAGTGGTACCCTTAGTTTTGAGATCACAAGCCAATAGGTACTCCAGATCTAGAGAGAAAAATTGAGGTTACTATTCATACTGTTCATACTATTACAAAAATCTCGCATTCTCTTCAGATTTCGTCTCCCCCTCCCTTTTTCTCTTTCTTTTTATTCTTTATTATTATTATTATTTAATAATTAAATATTTAAAAAAAAAATTTTATTATATACATATAAATACTATTTTTCTTCCTAAAATATCTCAAAAATTTCTAAAAATTTACATTCTTATAAAAATTTAGTTGAACTCTTAAATCATGATTTTTCTTGATAAAAATTTTAATAAAACATCACAAAATAAAATATCTTTATGCATAATAAAAGAAAGAATATTTCTAAACGTAAAACAAAAAATTATTAGAGGCAAATATAATTATTTTAAGCACAATAGAAATCATTTATTTAAAAATATATTTGTTTATAGCAAAACATTTTTATTTTAAAAAAATTACAAGATATTACATTCTCCTCCTTTAAGAAATTCGGTCCCCAAATTTCAAATCATCATATCATATGTAAGAAATGAAGTCAAGATATAATTCGAAGTTACCAACCATATTACTCAAATAATTGGGGATATTTTTTTTTGTATATCATATTTACTTTGTAAGAAATCTCTTCACTTGCATGATTTTGTCATATAACCTTAACTATAGGGATTTCCTTCAACCATAAGTTCTTTACTTTTTGATCAATAATAAACATTGGTTTTTCTTCATTATTAAGCCAAATTCTTATCCAATTGAATTTCTTAAAATTAAATAACATGAGAAGAATCTGATAGGTATTTCCTTAACATTAATGCAAGAAAGACTATACTAACATTACTTAATCCTGATAGCAAAGTTAGGTGATATATACTATGCATACTTTATCCAAAATTTCAAAAGAACATATACACTAGAGCTTAACTTTTTTCTTCTTTCCAAACCTCATTACCTCTTTCATGGGTGAGTCCTTCAAGAAAATTTGATCACCAACTGATAATTTCTAGTGCTCAACATTTATGATCCTTTTAGACTTTTGGCTTGTATTGAGTTTCTTGTATATTTTTTCTAATCAATTTCACTTTATTAACGACATCTTACCATAAGTTTAACTCCACTGAGTCATCTAACAGAAAGTTTGTAACACCTCTTACATAAGGCTTTAAGTCATCCAGTAACACTTTATTATAGGCAAATTCTGCTAAGAGATCTCCCTCCAACCTCAAAGACATACACTTGGAGTATACTCTCTAAATTAACATCATCAATTTAAGTTAGTCATATTCTATCTATTTCATGATATTCCAAATTAGATTCTAAAACTTAACATTATTCAACTCATCCACCTATTAGAAGTCCTACGATGTTTATTGTAAAACCCTGAATAGTGCCATTTTTTGTAAGGCCTGATAATTACTGATATGGGTAAGTTCAACTAAGGATAAATGATTTTCTCCAAAATTTCACCAAAATTATATAAAGATACCTAAAGTATAATTTATAATGTATAAACACATCATTTAGATTTAATATCAGCTATACTATAATCTCGCTAAAATCCTAAACTTCCTGATTAGCTCTCTTGAAACTATATATTCAATTCTTACTTGCTGACATACCAAACAACAAAAAGTATTTCACTTGTATTTTCTTTTTACCATTATACTAGTACAATTCTTTTATATCTTAGTATATCCTTATTGCCTCAGGTTATCCATATTCACAATCTATGGCTTTCTCTGAAATCTCATTTCTCAACAATTGTTCACACGTGAATTTCTAATCTCAATATAATTCACATCTTAGGTACTAGACTCAGCTTAACATGGTATAAACCCTTAACACAAATACCTTGATTGCTTTACATTATTTTCAAACATGGCTCTCAAATTATTCTCCTTTCCCTTCTCAACCACATTAGGTAAACTTATGTGTTCTTCATACCTTAATAATCAATCAGTATATACTGTAAACTCATTATTCTTTCTAATTTGCACATAATCTGCCAACTTACACAGTTATATATACTTGATATAATTTTTTTTTAAATACGTTCTTTGTTAGATAAATTCTTTCAAAATCTCCATACTTTAACCTACTAACCACTTGGACACCATAATAGCTGAGTTTCAAAGAAAAGAAATTAACTTTTCATGTAATGAGGGAAAAGAACTTTACATTTAATGCCGAACATTATTAAAGGAGAATGCATTAGAACAGACGAAAAGCATAATAAAGAACGATGGCAAAATAAAAAGTCAAAAATTTGCACAAAGCATTGAAAGAAAATTAAATTTGGTGGGCGTAATTCTTGAAAATCTATAAACAAAATCTAGCTGTTATTTTGGCAAAAATCGGTGGCCGCAAGTTTTGAATATATGTTGCAAAATCTACTTTAAAACTGTTGGTATTAGGTGGAAAAGAAACATTTATGAGTTTATAAAAATGTGAAAAATAAAGAATACATAATTAATTGGTAGGATACAGTTGATTGCTTCAAAATAGATGTAATCAATCAACTGTAAAATAAATCAGTTCAAATTAAAAAAATTCAAAATAGCCAGTCAACTTAATAATACTAATAGTCCATTGGTAAGAACATTGGAAAAACAAAATAAACCATTTGATTGTCCCTCTTCAATAATTAATTTGTTTGTATTTTCACATTTTTTTTCAATTACGCCTATCACCTACAACTTTCCTACAAGAATTAAGACATCAATGCTTCATCAAGGACAATAAGGAAAAGACAAATTTCTGGTGATATCTTAACCTTATTCTCTTTATGTGCTTAATATGAACTATGATCACAACTACTGTACATATACATGCTTGCCATCATTTTTGAAAATTTTCACCTACAATTTAGCTAATATCCACCAATCACTCACATAGCTCTTCTAATTATGTCCGGGCTATTTGTATAGCTATTGTAAGTATGCCTTTCTCTTAGTTCTATAAATGCTCACGTTAGTATCTTTACCTTCGTAACAACCTTTTTTTTTCTTTATTATTATACAATATTGAGTTCACATACACGTCATTAATCAAAACGTACATGCAATATATCAAACACAGAGATATTTACATCTTGTTTATTTTGGTTGACCAATTCCGGATATACAGGTGCAGGTGGTTGCACCTTCACCGAGATCTGTGCCAACTCACTCACAAACATTTTATTTAGGATCCGTCTATCATAGAATAACTCGATCCAACGAGCACTAAAAGCCAGAGCTATAGAAAATCTGCATAACTAATTTTCTGAACATGATATGGAAATATAGTGAGAATTAAATCCCAGTAAGTTCAACAATAAATCATCATCAATATAGCTCATCACGTCATGTTCAGCTATATAAACTACAGAAAATATCTTTGGTCACATGAATGCATTACATCTATGCACATAAGAATCATACAGTAATGATATGTATGACAGGATTAACTATTTTCAGAATATCATATGATGCCATCAACTTATTCTCATTTTAAGCAACCCCAGTCAGGGTGAGTATCCTTTACTCTCCGGTACGGGCTTTTCTCGCTCTGTCCGACATGGCCCACTTTCTCTTTCTTTTCTCATTAACATGATCATAACCTTTGGTAGGGCGTCCCCTACTGGTGCACCACACGGATTGCCATGTGACCGTGCTCATTTCTTTTCTTTTCACAATGATAGCCAAAAATATGTTTTCAATAACAAGTATGTTCATCAAAATATAACTATTACCATAAATCATTGGTAATCATGCCATGAACATAACCATTTCAAATATCACTTTATAAAATATTTCCATTTCAGAATTTCACACTTAAGATGGTAAAAAGTTCATACAATGGCAATGGCTATGGCATATACTAGTCATTTATTATTTTTATTTATAAGATTCGTCTTCTTTTTTAAATATTAATTTTATTTCTTTATTTTCTTGATGCAGGTATTCATCATATCTAACCTTCTCTTTATGCTTGTCCTTTAGTCATTTTCTTCTTATTTATATCATTTCCAACACATGTTTTTTACAAATTTATAGAGCATTGTTCTCCAATTTGATTTCTACAATTACCCTAAGTTAAAGAGGTTCATCTAGGGTAGAAAAATGTTGAAAATAGGCTTCACCAACTTCCAACACGGTCTGGCCATGTTCCAGGACACAGCCATGCTTTAAAAATACTTCAAATGTACTCAAAAACAGCCCCGAACACGGCTAGCCCATGCTTGAAGCACCCAGAACACAGCCTGGCCGTGCTCTGTGACCTTTGCTCACTAATCAAAGCATAACTCCCTTATTTTAACTCCGATTGAGGTGATCTTGGTGTCTATGAAAAGCTAAGACAATTATCTAAAACTATTATGTTAATAATATCAGCAAAATAGAAACAAAATCTTGGTGTTAGTACTCCCTTAAAGTCAATATTATTTCTTCTCGGGTAGGTTCTAACCTTTACTTACTAATCTGACTATATCTCCCACATAATAATTCCAAATTAAGTGATTCCAATGGATAAACATCCGTGACACATAAATATATAATTCATATGTTAACCATTTATTTTAATTCCTTATAGAATGTTCTAAAAAATTAAAACACCGAAGCTATCCAAACATATTCTTCCCTGATTAACCATTTTCTGACCTTTGTTTTATAATCGAAACATATCTACCTCATATGAACTCTAGATTGAATGATTAAAGTGGCTAAAAATCCATGACACACATAGCTATAATTCTTATGTTAACCATTTATCTTAATTCCATACAGATAATTCCCAAAAATTAAAATACAGAAACTATCATAACATATTCTTACCTGATGAACCATTTTCAGACCTTTGACTACTAATCAGACCATATCTACTTCATATGGATTCCAAATTAAATGATTCCAGTGGCTAAAAATCCGTGATACATATATCTTTAATTATTATGTTAACCATTTATTTTAATTCCTTATAGAGTTTTCCCAGAAATTAAAACACCGAAGCTTAAAATTCTGCCAACCATAGCCATTCCCATGAAGAACTATCTACACCAACCTAAGTATTCAAACATACATCACATGCAAGATCAATATGTAACATGATATAGCAACATCCATGACCAATCATCAAAGTTCTAAGATCAAAATCTCATATAAATATTATAAGTTTCAAAAGTTTTCTTCAAAAAGAAATATTGTTAAACTTACTTGGAGAACTTAGTCCCCTAGACTTCTCCTTCCTCTTTCTTCCTTTCTTCCTCTCCTTTCCTCACTCTACCTTGCTTCTATTTTTCCTCTCCCTCAGTTGGACGAAATTCTAATGTTGTAAGGGTGGGTTTTCTTATATAGACCACCAAATAATTCACCTTTCATGATCATGGGTCTTCCTTATCACAATTAGGATACACTTTGTTGAATTTTTAGAAAACAAACAACTTATGTTCTTGTCTTCCTCTTCCTTAGTCAAGATATGCATAGGAAAAGGAGGTTTGTATTTTGAAAATTATGATGATATGTTCTTAAGATAAGGGACGAGGTCCCTCTGATTTAGGGATTCATTTCTATTTTTTTTGTCTTAAACAAGTATGATAGGTTTGCCTTTTTAGGTGGAAAATTTCTAGCCCTTGAATCTCCATTATTTGGTTGATATTATTTGTGTGGGATAGGAATGTTTTGTCCTAATGCCATGTATTATCATACCACTTGCTAAAATTATGAGTGTAGGATATAGATGTTTTTGTCCTAAAGCCTTGTATTATCATGCCACTTGCCAAAATGATGAATGTAGAATCACACCAGTTGCTAAATTTTTGTCTTAATGCCATGTAACATAATCTTTATTATTATTACATTATTATATCATCACCTAATTTATTTTATTTTATTTTTCCTCTTGGATTTGGGCTTATTCCTACCCATTATGGGTTTATTCCTACCCATTTTCTTTGCTTTGGATAAAATTCTACCTTTTTTGGAGGGCTTAGTCATATTTTCATAATTTTTGGACTATTGGTCCAATTACTATATTCTAGTCCAAGTCTATGTTTTATTTCTTGCTTAGGTTATCCAATGGGCTTGCTAGAAACTTATGTGAAGTGGAAAAACTCTATATGAAGTGTCCATAGGTAAAAGCCCAATGTTTAAACTTAATAACTCTAGTTCTTGAATTAGGAAAAATTACCCTAATCCAATGTTCTTGAAATTTTATGACCATTACTTGTTTCTAAAAATTTATCTTCCTTATCCAAGAATTTTGCATCTCTTTAGTATGTTATTACTAATATTTCCTCTTATGTTCTATTTCTTTATCTATTCCATTAATATTAGAACATTTCTACGCATCTATGTAAGGTGAAGAATTTATAAGGAAAATATCTAAAAATTACAGGATGTTACAACCTTCATACTCAAAGTTAGGGTATGTGTAGCTATGGAGGGAATCGCATTCCGTCAATTTCAAAATATTTGTGTCTTTTGTGGTTCTAGTCCTGGAAAAGATGGAGAGTATGTGAAAGCAGCATAAAATCTTGATATAGTGCCGACCAAAAGAAAACTTCATTTAGTGTATGGTGGAGGTAACCGTGGATTAATGAGGTGTATGTGTATAGCTGTACATATAGGAGGATGTCAAGTTCTAAGTATTATTCCCATAGTCTAGCTGCATCCAATATCATAGGAAAGACAATTGGGGAAGAATTTAGAGTAGTTTCCATGCATGAGCGCATGGCTAAAATGATGAGCAATGCTGATGCCTTCATTGCCTTACCTGCGGGTTTTGGTACTTTAGAAGAGATTTTTCAAATAGTTTTTTAGGCACAACTGAATATGCATCACAAACCGATAGGTTTGTTAAATGTTAACCATTTCTTTGATGGTATGTTGTCTTTTCTTGATCAAGCTGTGGAACAAAGGTTCATCTCACACTCAGCACGATGAATTCTCATCTCAGCTTCAAATATTGAGGATTTGATTGATGCTTTACAGGCATTTGTTCATGTACCTGATTCAACTACGGCTCAAATAGATTGGACAACAAACAACTGCAAAAAGGCAAATTAGACTTAGATATTCATCTTTAACTATAGTAGGACATGCCATTATTGTACTGCTTCTACTTTCTTAGGGTTAACTTGGATACCATACTTACTAACCATACTACCTTAGAGTTGGTAAAACTATCTTTAAATATTGCTTATGATCTTCTGTACTCTTGAAACATATTAGTATTTTGTTAATAAAGATAATAATAAATTTATCTAAAAATAGTTTAAATACTCTATTCATTAAGCCCAAGAATGTAGCTGCATCATTTGTCAAACTAAATGACATCACTAAGAACTCATAATGCCCATAATGAATCCTAAAAGAAATTTTTCAAAAATCCTCTTCCCTTATCCTCAATTAATGATACTTATATCTCAAATCAATTTTTTAAAAAATATTGAGCACCTTGTAACTAGTCAAATAGATCATCTATATGAGGTAATGAGTTTTTATTCTAAATTGTCACCTTATTCAACTATCTATAATCTATGCATAGTCATAATGATCCATTATTCTTTTTCACAAATAGGTCTAGAGCACCTCAAGGGGAGTACTAGAGTGTATAAATCTCTTGTCTAATAAGTCTTACAACTAATTCTTCAATTCCTTGAGTTCAGTCGTTGCCATTCTATATGGGGGTATAGACACTAGTTAGGTTTCAGGAAGTAAATCGATACCAAATTCTATTTTACATTTCGAGGTAATCCTGACAATTCCTCAAGAATTACATCAGAAAATTCTCTAACCACTAGAACTTGATTTGCACTGGTATATTTCATATCAACATCTCTCACCACTGCCAAATATCTTTGGCATTTTTTTGTAATAACTTATAGGCTGCTAAAATAGAAATTAGATTTGTGGGTACCTCACTACGGTCTCCTTGTATCAAGAAAGAAGAACCTCCAAGAATATTGAATTTAATCATCTTCGAATAGCATTCTAAAATGGCCTGACATGTTGCCAACCAATCTATTTCTAATATCACATCAAAGTCTACCATATATAGACATTCTAGTAAAAGGAATATTATATTCAAAAAAAATTATATTTGGCATTTGTCTCAATTCTTTAAATTCTTTGGGACACCTATCCCTTTCACTTTCAAGTAGTAACTGATCCATAGATACCTCTTAAGATATCATAATATTCAATCAACTTTATACTAGTAAATTTAATAACTTGGTGGTTCGTACTGTCGTAGGTACATCCAAATTAATACGTTACCTCAAAACTAACCTGTAGTAGTGGGAGTAACGGTCGATCCCACAGAGACTGGTATTACCTTATGTGATTAGAAAAAGGGGGGATTGATAATCGCAAGTTAAGTAAAGTAAACAATAAAAAAATATATTAAGAGAGTAATTAATGAGAAAGACGTTGGTTTCGGTTGATATCCACCGTCAAGGGATTGCATTGATCATTGACAACATAATCAATCAATAATTGAATTTCTATCATTGGGTTGCTAACCCCGTTCCTCCTTAAGTCTAGTAAATTAATGACAATCGCACCAATTAAACCCTAATTAACAAGTAATCCTTTAGCACATCGGTAAAGCATAACTTATTAACCGCATGAAGACTTAGAGAAACTAACAAAGCTAAACAAATATAAACACATCGGCTATATCTAATTTAGTTAATTATTCATCATAGGTTTAATAATTTATAATCCAAAATCCTCAAACCTATTTGCCTCATGAATCACAAAATTAAAGACTTTGTTTAAAACATAATTCAGTGGTAGATTAAGACAGATAATATACTAGTAGGTGTCCTAGCAATCATATGAATAATCATTGAGAAGAAAAACAGATAAATAATCAATACTCAATTCAAATTGAAATAATAAAATCAAATCCATATCTCATAATGCATAAAAATCCCTCGAGGTTTCAATCTACCTCAACCAACTAAAAGGAACTAGCCACCCAGGGCCATAAGAAAATCTAAAGAAGAATTGAAGAATGTAACTAAGAACTTGGATGAATGATTGAATGAATTATCTGCTTGCTTTCCTCCCTTTTTATAGATTAACTCCTCCTAATGAATTATGAGTGTATCTAGGTCAAGTCTCAGCCCATCGGGCTTCAATTGGAGTCAAAAGGACCTAAAATTCGCAAATTCGGCAAATTAATGCAGCGGCAAGCGCCGCGGTGCTACAGATCTGCAATGACGTAGCGCGGGGGCGCCCCAAACATTCCAGAATTTGCGAAAGTGGTGAACACAAAAGTTGTAGTTCTATGTCTCATCGTTTCATAGCCGCAAGAATCACCTTAATCCGAACTAAATTGAAGGAGTTATGCCAAAATTAGTGACCAAAGGTCAGAATTCATCCTGCTGCATTGTGATTCTACTTGCGAGCTCTGTAACGCTATTAAATCTCCCAAATTTGACCAAGTGTTCAACATGAAAGTCTTAAATAATTGTGTCATCTTTTAACAGCCACTTGAATTACTTTGATTGAAAATAATAAGAGAGAGATATGCTCGAAATAGTGCTCAAAGGTCTGGAATCACTACAATGTATCATTTTTCCATGAATTTCTTATCTTTTTCTTCTCTTTTGTTCTTCTTTTGTTCCTACAACACAAAACATAAAACACAAAACAAAGTTAATTCCTAATTATATTTTACTTAAATCAAACAAAAAGTACGTTTAAAGGTGTTAATATCTTGCTTAATTAAGATCACATCAAATACCCCCACACTCAACCTTTTGCTTGTCCTCAAGCAAAATAATCCCTAAAGACAAAAAACAATAATCAATAATGTAGTGAGTGTTAGGCTTACCAAATGTTTGCCTCATAACATAAAAATATACTCTAAAAAAATTTTGGAAGGTCATAATCATGCACAAGATTAACACAAATGCAATCTATTATTTTATCCTTATGAATGCCTAGTGTGTGTGTGTTTTTGGGTCAATAAATTTTCTTTTACTCGGATGAGTTTATATATCCCAAAATTTTGATTGTAGATCTCTAATTAGTTTAGGATTTCCATATGCTTATTCTTCATGCCACTCTCCACTAATGAAGGCCAAAACTACCTCTAAGATCAATAGAACTTTATTTAACTTGTAATGTGGCCAGGGTATAAGGTAAGATAAAAGATACAAATTTAGGCTCAATCACCCAGCATCACAATATTAAATCTGATCTCTTAAGCTTTCCTAAATTTGGGGTGATTTCTCCCCCCACACTCATTTTCTTGTTTCAATTGAATTTAATCTATCCTTTTTCCTCAATTCTCTACTCTCTTTTTTCTTTCACAACATTCATATTTTTCTTATATTTCCTTTGCATAATTCTTTTTTTTCATAATTCTTTTCTTTTCCTTGCTCCACCCTTCCACCCTTTTTTAAATAAAGCTCTATAAAACAAGTATTCAGAAAAATAATCATGGAGTGAGTGAATAGGATAAAAAATAAAGATATCCATACAAAATTTGGCTTTTAGCTTATTTGTGGTTTTTAGAAAGAAAAGTTCATTAAGCTCAAAATAGAGGAAATAAGGATATTTCATTGTTTAGGTTAGGCTTGCAAGGCTCAATCTATCAAATAATGCCTAAATCATCTCCTAAATAATAGTATATTTGAATAAGTTTTAGAATCCTGTGGACATCATGAAATATATTTGAATTATATACACCTTCTCTAAGTAAAAGATAAATTTAATGCCCAAAGTTATGGTGCAAAAATATTTTAGGATTCTAAAGTCAAAAGTAATAAATTGCAAAAGGGATAAAATTGCGCACAACCATGAATTTTGTACATTTTTCAGGAGATAAAAAAAATTGGATAGTCATATCATTGGCTGTTGGTTGTGCCTAACATCTCAAAACATCAATTGAAACACTCACACAATCACTCAACTTACTAAACGCAATAAAAGTGAATTAATAGTGAAAATCAGAAAATTGATGCTCAAAATGAGGTCACAATTATTCAAACAAATATACTTCCACTCCCACACTCAAACTTTACATCATCCTCAATGTAAAAAAAAGATAACAGTATGACAGGATATATAAAAACATATGAGTTAAGTGGACTTCCCTGAATTTGTTTGGGGTGGAATGAGCATGTTGCATTATTGGACCTTGAATTTTTCTGATATCCACTTTTTCTTTTTCTTTTTCTTTTTATGTTGGGTTGCCTCCCAATAACCACCTTTGTTTAATGTCGTTGGCTCGACTCAAAGTTCCTTATGTCATTCAAGGAGGGTCCTTAATGTCCACTTTGAATTGGCTTTCCGTTGGATTTGTAGAATTTTGAGGTTCAGCTATATCATGAGCAGGGAAGTCAACATTAGTCAAAATTTTAATTAAATGAGAACTCAACTTACCTGGGAATAACCGATGTCTTGAGTAACTTTTGGCATCCAATTTAATTTCATCTTTTTGAGTTTTTGCCAAAGCAGGGGGCAACTTTCCTCTATCTTTGAGTAGGGCATATTTATTCGAGGTTATCACCTGGGGTGGTTCTCCGCTATATATTCCCTTTAAGTGGCTAGGGAAGCTCTTTAAGCCTAGGTCAGGATTCTGCAAAATAAAAGGTACAGGCATCTTATTAGAAATTGGCAACAAAATAGAAAGATCCTTACCTATTTGCTGTACTTTTAGTGCATCCTCTCTAGCTAAAATGTTCTCTTCGAATTTGGCATTCAGGGTAGATTCCATAGCCTCTTTATTAGTAGGCTTACTGTTGTCAACTTCCAAGTCATCTTTTTCATTAAGTGCAGAATTTTCCTCTTTTTGCACTAATGATGCTGGAGCTTGACTTTCAATTTCTGAATTTTGAGCCTCTAATCAATTAACTAGTGTTGCAAGTTGCCCAATGTGATTTGTTAAGCTTTGAATGCTGGCCCTTACCTCTTGTTGAAATTGATGATTATTACATTCAATAGACTTAACAATTTCTTCTAAAGAACTACTTACCTAAAAATCCTGATATGCATACTGTCTAGGATAATAAGCCTGTTGGGTATGCTAAAAATTTACAAAATTTTATTCTGCAGGACTATTTTGTGCATTCCCATGCTTGAAATTGAGATGATCCTTCCATCCAGGATTGTACATGTTTGAATAGGAATCATATCTCACTTGTTGTGGTTCAAGGAAACCACTAACCATATTTACTTGCTCAAATGACTCGTCATAGAAAGTTGGGTACCCAATAGTCGGATGCTTCATGATTGAATGATTTCCATAGAAATTTTCTCTTTGCATATTTTCTACACGTTGACGAACAAGAGAGGTTAAATTTGCCAGTTGCTGTTCAAGGGAGGAACTACATACCTCACCAGTATGTCTTAATGGAGAGCCCAGCCTAGTGCCAAAATGTTGAAAATTTGCTGCCATATTCACAGTTATGAACAAAAAGGAAAAACTAAAATAAAATAAAATAATACAAGGTAAATAGACACAGTCCCCGGCAACAGCGCCAAAATTTGGTTCGTATTGTTGTAGGTACACCCAAATTGATACGTTACCTCAAAACTAACCTGTAGTAGTGGGAGTAAGGGTCAATCCCACAGAGACTGGTATTACCTTATGTGATTAGAAAAAAGGGGGGATTGATAATCACAAGTTAAGTAAAGTAAACAATAATGAAAATAATTAAGAGAGTAATTAATGAGAAAGCCGTTGATTTCGGTTGATATCCACTGTCAAGGGATTGCATTGATCATTGACAACATAATCAATCTATAATAGAATATCTATCATTGGGTTTCTAACCCTGTTCCTCCTTAAGTCTAGTAAATTAATGACAAATTCACCAATTAAACCCTAATTAACAAGCAATCCTTTAGCACATCAATAAAGTATAACTTATTAACCGCATGAAGAACTAGAGAAACTAACCGAGCTAAACAAATATAAACACATCGGCTATATCTAATTTAGTTAATTATTCATCATAGGTTCAATGATTTATAATCCAAAATCCTCAAACCTATTTGCCTCATGAATCACAGAATTGAAGACTTTGTTCAAAACATAATTCAGCGGTAGATTAAGACAGATAATATACTAGTAGGCCTCCTAGCAATCATATGAATAATCATTGAGAAGAAAAACAGATAAATAATCAATACTTAATTCAAATTGAAATAATAAAATCAAATCCACATCTCATAATGCATGAAAATCCCTTGAGGTTTCAATCTACCTCAACCAACTAAAAGGAACTAGCCACGCTGGTCTATAAGAAAATCTAAAGAAGAATTGAAGAATGTAACTAAGAAATTAGATGAATGATTGAATGAATTCTCTGCTTGCTTTCCTCCCTTTTTATAGATTAACTCCTCCTAATCAAAGTAGGAGTGTATCTAGGTCAAATCTCAGCCCATCGTGCTTCAATTGGAGTCAAAAAGACCTAAAATTTGCAAATTCGGCAAATTGATGTTTCGGCAAGCACCGCGGCACCTAAAAATTTCAAGATTTTGCAAAAGTTCTGAACGCGAAAGTTGTATCTCTATTTCTTGTCTTTCCATAGCCGCTAGAATCAACTTAATCCTATCTAAATTAAAGGAGATATGCCAAAATTAGTGACTAAAGGTCAGAATTCATCCTGCTACACTATGATTCTGATTTGCGAGCTTTTTAACGCTATTAAATCTCCCGAATTTGACCAAGTGTTCAACATAAAAGTTGTACATAATTGTGTTATCTTTTCACATCCACTTGAATCACTTTGATTGGAAATTATAAGAGAGAGATCTACTCAAAACAGTGCTGAAAGGTCTTGAATCACTGCAATGTAGCATTTTTTCATGAATTTATTATCTTTTTCTTCTCTTTTCTTCTTCTTTTGTTCCTACAACACAAAACAAAAAACTAATTTAATTCCTAATTATATTTTATTTAAATCAAACAAAAATTAAGTTTAAAGGTGTTAATATCATGCTTAATTAAGATCACATCACTTGGAATAGAAAGGAAATTAAAACCTTATAGAATCCCTCAGCAGTAACTGAAGTATAAATATGTCTGGCTTATACCCATAATAAAGGTCCTACTAAAGAATCCTTTACTTCGATAGCCACAGGGAAATCTAATGCTCTGATACCAACTTGTAACGCCCCCAATTTACGAGTAAGTGAAACAAATAATTTTTTTCCAGCTATCAGATATTTTTTATAACATGCATAACACTAGTCTTTGTCATATAAATATATACATATAGGTTCTCTCATGTATATACATTATACAGACTAAGTTATAAATGTCAAAGTAACAATAGAAGTAGGGATTCTGCTTGTGGCGTTTAGAGCACACTCTAGAATACAAACACAGTATAATTCAAAACTGTGACCCTTGAAAGCAACGTAGTCTCACCCAAAGAATATGTCACCTAACTGATCACCTATCTGCAGGATTAGACTCCGTATTCTTATATAAAAAATGTGAAAATATTGTGTAGTGAGTTTGACAACTTAATGAGTAGATAATATCTCCTCTGACCTTTTAGGTCAACATATGGATGTACTTATATTTTAAAATTTGTCACATAGAAAATACAGTTCAAAAGTACATCCATATGGGACCTGTATTTCAAATATTTTCAAATAAAAGGATATTCAGATATACAAAATCATATTCAAAATGATATGATCATTAAACAAATGTTATTATGCTCAACTGTATAAACTATAGTAAAATAATAAGCTTTTGAGATAAAATTATAAATTTTAAAATGACTTGCCTCATTCGACGATGTAGTCAACTTACACACGCATTTGCTATACGAATAGTGACCGATCGACTACAATCACAATAGTGATAAGGGAATGTGAGTTCATCACCCATCTGCCTCCTCACATTATCACTGTCACCCAGTTGGAGCGGCTCTCCCTCGGCCCACTCAGGCTAATAGGGTGTCCTCTATTTGGTACCTTTACAAGCCATACAACCTGTCGATATTCATCCATACATATAAATACATATATATAAATGCATATTCATCAAATGCAATGTATAATTATCACAAAACTTGCCATGAACTTTACGCTTGTCATTCAATCATAATCAGTAACTTTATAATTTTACAGATCAATGCCTCATGCACATAATATTTACTTTGCCAAATATTGATAAATACATTTAGAATCACATATACATGCCCTTTCTTGAGTCAATCATATAGCTTTATAAATCAATATCACGTGCATAAATATTCATTTCACCATTTAATGAGAATACATGTGAAATCAGATATACCATGAGTTCATAAATTCATTTCTCAAAAGTATACTCTTCTTGAACTATAATCAAAATTGTAAGCAATTAAGATAATTTTAATGCATTTCAGAAACATATAAAAGTGTAAATATCTTATAAATATAATCAAATACACGTTTAATTATCAAGATGAGTATATGGCAAGTCATATAAAAAATTATCCACTCATAGGTCAGGACTCCAGGTTAGACAGTCCAAATGTAATTTTTCAAGTCAAATATGATCAAATGGATCTAAAAAATGAGTCTAGAGGGTCCAAAAACCTAAAAAATGACTACGGGAGCTTGGTCACTATTCATGGCCAGAAAATACTATTCTTGGAGGCCGAAATCACTATTCACAGCCGAGAAATACTATTTATCATTAGAAATCACTATTCACGAAGAACAAAAAGTTATTAGATGACTGAAAAATTTCATATTTTAAGATTTATCTACCTCCTGAATCCATCTATGGTGTTAGATTTCCAATTTGAGGTATCTAAGTAAGAGTTTCAGAGTTTACTTTTTTTTGAAATTTTCTACTTCCAATCTGCGGCGATTCTACGGCTGATTTGAAAAATTATTCGATCAAAATCGTAGTATTCCCCGTCTTGAATCCAGTGGTACCCTTAGTTTTGAGATTGAAAACCAATAAACACTCCAAATCTAGAGAGAAAATTGAAGGTTACTATTCTAAATATTCATACTATTACAGAAATTTCGCATTCTCTTCGACTTCCGTCTCCCCTTCCCCTTTTCTCTTTCTTTTTATTCTTTTTTTTATTATTTAATAATTAAATATTTAAAAATTATTATTATTATTTTTATTATATACATATAAATACTATTTTTTATCCTAAAATATCTTAAAAATTTCTAAAAATTTACATTTGTATAAAATTTTAGTTAAACTCTTAAGTTACGACTTTTCTTGATAAAAGTTTTAATAAAACATCACAAAATAAAATATCTTTATGCATAATAAAAGAAAGAATATTTCTAAAAATAAACAAAAATTTATTAGAGGCAAATATAATTATTTTAGGCACAACAGAAATCATTTATTTAAAAATATATTTATTTATAGAAAAATAATTTTATTTAAACAAATTACAGGATATTACAGAGTACAAATTTATTCCCCAAGACTTAATAAATATTAAAAGGTTTTGGTTTAAAATATAGCATAATTTGTCAATATTACTTTTTCATAAATAATAATTTACCATTAACATATATGCATAATCTTTGATGAGATTGGCTAGGGCTAAAAAATATAAATGAAATGCGGACCCACTTCAAATTTCAATTAGACCTATCACAATAGTTTGAATTAAAATATTCACTTAAACACTTAATGATCTAATTTTAGAGACCTATCAAGGAGAAAATTATATTAGTATTAAAGAACAGTTAAGAATGATCTATATCATTAAAATCTATTTAAATATAGGTCAACACCTGTTAATCTAAATATGGACCTCAAATATATTGTTAATCTTTTAATTAACTCTCGACAAAGTTCATATCAGGATTCACACTCTCTTGATCCCTATTGATGAGTGAGTTTTATACTCATAAATTAAATATTTTCATCTTATCTTTTTGCCATAATTAAGCATAAATCTCCCTTACTTGTCTTTAGTTTGTGTATTTCTTACAGATGGAGAGAAAAGTAGAAAATGGACTTAATGGGAGGAATCAGAGCTAAATTGTGGTTCTTTGGGAATGATGTCTATAAATCAAGCAGATAAAACAAATTCATTAAGGATGGCTGAGTAAGGAGCATTATCATATTGACTCTTGAGATGCATCCTAATGGAGATATGCAAAAATTTATTCTTGATTTATGATCACATTTCCAAAAGAACTAAAACATAAAGATTCACGGCAAAGCACCCAATGTTGAGAATATATTTGTTGTTTGTAGTCCAGTCCAACCTTGCTGTAGTACTTGAGCCATATCTCCGAAAATACATATCAAATATGTATGCAATTTGGTAAGTTTTTAGATGACACAATTGGGTACAACTTTCATGTTCAAGTGGTCAGAAAATTCGGACATTAAAAGGGCCAAAAGTGGGCTAGAAAAGAATCTGACTACTGCTGCAGTCTAGCCCAACTTTGTTCTAGTATTTTGACCATAAGTCACACATTACGTATCCAATTTGTCCACAATTTGTCTTGACAGAAAGCTAATGAAATTTTCTACAATCTCCGTGTTTATGAAGTTAGCAACTTCTGCGGATTTCAAGATGATATTCAAGGATCAATTTCGGTGCACATGATGGAATCCAAATTGTCAACTTTGTACAACTTCCTACCTAACAATTTTGACAATTATCACACCTACCACACCTAATTGTATCTATAAATAGAGGGCTTGAGGGGTGAGTGAAAGAACTTTTGGAGAAAGCTTGGGAAAGGTTTGTTGGAATTCTACGGACTTGTAATGTTATTCTCTCTTTAGACATTTTGTAATTTTCATTTTTTGTCGTAATATTATCATGTTTCTTCATCTTTCATTTCACTTTCTTGCCTTGATTATGGAGAACTAATCTCCTAATGCTAAGGTGAAATGGTGAAACTCTTGGTATGAGAATAATAATTTATCTAACTCTTAATCTGAATGTTTATCTTTGATATTGTATTTACCTTCTTATTTCTTTTCTCGTGATTATTTCTTAATGGCTGGTTTTATCAGACCACTGATTTCTTGTTATTTTATTGGCTGGTTTTATCAGACTGCCTATCTCGTATTATTTTTATGGTTGGCTTCGCCACCTATCTCTTGTTATGTTTCTTCTTCTTACCTCTTTTCATTCTAATCTTGTAAACTTTGAATCTTGATACATTGTAGACAATCTTTGGCACAATGAATGCTTGAATCAATCTTAATTTATTGTAGACAATATAATGATTGGCACAATGTACGCTCGAATTTAAGTACAAGTTATCTTTTCCATCTTTGTATTTTTAATCTTGTGAAGCGTGAATCTTGATATATTGTAGACAACATGACAATTGGCACAATATATACTTGAATCCATTTTACAATAATGTTTTGATTATTAGTAAGGAGGTAAATATAATTCGTGTATAAACAACGTTGAGCTTAAATTAACATATCATCCGATTAGAACTTCATTCGTGTAAGGATTCTAATTGAGTAACAAAAGAGTTAAATTTATCTTTATTCTATATACTAAGAGTGGATCCCCTAACCTTAGTATACTTCTTTACTTTGAATACATCTTCATTTAATTTCAGTATATTAGTTCTTTGCATACTTTGTTCAATATTCCTCTCACAAAACAAGACATTGGCAACTAGGTTAGAAGTATTTATTTCGGATCTATATTAGAATTTTCTCTCAATTGGCAATCTCTGTGGGATCGACCTTGCATACCACTAAATCTATACTCCAATAGATTCGTGTACTTGCGAGTTTTAATTAAAACAACAACACCCATCTTACAATGATGATTGACCCTTTATTTAGGATATGTTAATATCTATAATACTAGGCTATTTGGTTTGTTTGTGTAAAAAACCAAAAAATGTCTATATAAAGACTACCTAATTAAATATAATAATATCAAAGAATGTCTATATACCCACTTTTTTATTTTTTATTTCCTCAAATTTTAAATATATAATAGCATCATCATAGGCTGTGTTCTCCCCTAGGCTCTAACTAATAGTTGTGTTTTTTTCAATAAAATTTGCAGCGTGTTTTTTAGGACCGTGTTAAATTGCAAAAATTTAATAATTTCCTTTTAAATTTTTTTTAAACAATTGATGCACTGTGTTTGACCCTACTTAATATTTATAAAACAATAAGGTTATATTGGTGGGTAAGGTATTGAGTAGGAATTCATTATCTCCGATGTTTGATCGCACTTTAATATTATTTTCTTAAAATTATTGTGTGTTCTACACAATAATCTATTAGCACCAAGCACATGATAATTATCAAATTTCTTTGAATATATTTGAGAAGGAGTGGAAATTGAAAATTATTTAGAGGGTGCTCTGATCTAAAACACTTCGTTTTTGCTAAATTTTGAATTTTTTATTTTTAAATTCATTTTTAATATATTTTTAAAAATTAATTTGTTCTATAAACTATTTTAAATTATAGTGTAAGGACATATTCTGATTTTTTTGGAGATATAGTGTAAGGATGATTGATTTATTACACTTTTTTTTCTATCTTAGCTACGATTATTTTAATTGTTCCATGGTATATACTATGTGAAATTGGCAATGGACTTGACATTGAGTTCCAAGAAAATTATTGTTTAAATTCTTCCAATTCTATTACATCCTATATATATATATATATATATATATATATATATATATATATATATATATATATATATATATATATAGGTACGTAGTTTGCCACTCAACACCCAAGGGAGAAGTTTTTGCCAATAAAAAAACTACATTCTAGCTTTAACATAAATATATCATATCCAAAAGCTTACGTTAAGCTTTTATGTATAGGACACTTCCACCCAAAATCCTCATATACTGTATATGTCCTCACACTTACGAAGCACCATTTTCTTTTGTTTCCTTCCCAAGCATTGTAATCACACTAGCCTCTGCATTCATATATGCCAAACCCCACTAAATTAACCAATACAAACAAAACTCTCAATTTTATCATGCCAATTGCTCATTAACTATATTTATTATTCTTGTTAAATAAAATGGATGTATATAATTGTTTACAGCTTCTCCCAAGTACCCATACCTTTTCTCCATGACGAGCACACTTCATTTGTATGTTCCTTTCCCCTCTACGACCCCTAAAGAAAATAAAAAGAGGTTGTTGCTCTGACCCCTAGAAATAATTTTAGTTTATCTTCATTTGCGGGTCAATCATGTTTATTGTAGATTATACTATTTAAAAACATTTAGATACTGGAAGCTGCATTCCACCAGCATTCTTTTACTAAAATTATTCTATGCAGACTTCTTTATTTAAACAAATGTATCTACATTTCAAAATATAATTAATTTGCTTATTTTGGTTTTGCATAATATTGTGTAGTCATGGATATTGGGGTTCTTTGCAGTTAAGGGTTATCTGAGTTTATCTATATTGGCTACAAGATGCTGGTGGATTCTTATTATAGTTCATTGTGCTGTAAATGTTCTGTCTTATGCTTTCTTTGGAAGAGTCAAGAGCCAAAGTAGGTGCAATATTCAGCTAGAAGTCCTCAAAAGGGTGTTGGGAGGTGGAGGAAGACCTTTTTACTTATGTGTGTGTCACTTGGAATACTTGAGTCCATTTGGTTATTCTGGCACTTGAATAAGCATATTATGCTGAGCAGACAAGAAATGCTTACCAATATGTATGATGAGCGAGTCCATTTGCTACAGGATCAATTTAACGAAAGCATGAACCACGTTCATGCTTTGGCTATTCTTATTTCCACTTTTCACCATAGCAAACATCTTTCTGCAATTGACCAAGTAATGTATTCATCCTCATTTACATTTTTTTAATGAATTTACTGTAGTAACAAATTTTTTTGAGAGAATTAAGACAATAGTGGAAACTTGAAGTTTGAACTTGAAATGAGCAGATAAAAATTATAGACATTGTTAAGGAACTTGTTAAGTTCCTACAAGGTGGCTAAAAAATGTTCTACTCTCTTTTTTGGTTTCATCATTGCATTATGAGCATGTTATTAACAAAAATGACTTGTAAAGAAAGATATTATATATAAAAGTTGTATAGTGTATCTCCTTAAAGCTTGCAATAGCTCTACTACGAACTCATTTGACATCATAATGATGTAGCATTTTTTGATCAATGATATAATCTTTAAACTTTAAATATTTCTAAAGTTTTGTAAAATGACATTAAGTGAGCTTTGAATTTGGGTGAAGATTGTACTTGCTATTTGTGGTGAAACTTTCTGTCTTCTTTTGTCTACAAATATAGTCATCAAAACCAAATCCTATTAAACTGTGTTTTCTCTTCCTTTTTTATTTACTTTTCTTGTAATATAAACTGCTTTAATAGAAAATTAAAAAATACTATGAAAAGGAAAAATGACCTTGAAGATTCTTTTGCCATTCTGTAGAAAATTTTTGAAGAATATATAAGATAGCAGAATTTGAGAAATCATTTACCAGTGGTGTTGCTTATGCTCTGAAAACTATATACTCTGATAGGGAGAATTTTGAGAAGCAACATGGGTGGACAATAAAGAAAAAGAAATTTGAGAATGAGACACTTGTCCAATGTTGTATTCCGGAATATTTAGATCCTACATGTAACATCCCTAATTTCATTTCTTTTATTGATAAAAGTACATAAATATTTAATTAAGGAAATAAAATTTATTAGACAATATTTTAGATATCTAAGGAAATATAATCCTTAGAAATTCTTCACCTTATGTATATGCATAGAAAATGTTTCTAACATTAAGAGAACAAATAAAGAGGGAAAACCTAATAGGAAAAAAATTAGAAATAACATACTAAAGAGATGCAAAATTCTTGTATAAGGAAGATAAATTTTTAAAAACAAGTAAAGGTCTTAAAATTTCAAGAACATTGGATTAGGGTAATTTTTTCTAATTCAAGAACTAGAGTTACTAAGTTTAAAATATTTACCCATACATTGGGCTTTTACCTATGGACACTTCATATAGAGTTTTTCCACTTCACATAAGTTTCTAGCAAGCCCATTGGATAACCTAAGCAAGAAATAAAACATAGACTTGGACTAGGATATACTAATTGGACTGATAGCCCAAAAATTATGAAAATGTGACCAAGCCCTCCAAGAAAGGTAGAATTTTATCCAAAGCAAAGAAAATGGGTAGGAATAAGCCTATAATCCAAGAGGAAAAATAAAATAAAATAAATTAGGTGATGATATAATAATGTAATAATAATAAAGATTAGGTTACATGGCATTAAGACAAAATTTTAGCAAGTGGTGTGATTCTACATTCATAATTTTGGCAAGTGGCATGATAATGCAATGCTTTAGGACAAAAACATCTATATCCTACATTCATAATTTTAGCAAGTGGTATGATAATACAAGGCATTAGGACAAAACATTTCTATCCCATACAAATAATATCAACCAAATAATGGAGATTCAAGGGCTAGAAATTTGCCACCTAAAAAGGCAAACCTATCATACTTGTTTAAGATAAAAGAAAATGGAAATGAATCCCTAAATCAAAGAGACCTTGTCCCTTATCTTAAGAACATATCATCATAATTTTCAAAATACAAATCTCCTTTTCCTATGCATATCTTGACTAAGGAAGAGGAAGATAAGAACATAAGTTGTTTGTTTTCTAAAAATTCAATAAAGTGTATCCTAATTGTGATAAGGTAGGCCCATGATCATGAAAAGTGTATTATTTGGTGGTCAATTTAAGCAAAACGCACCCCTACAACATTTTAATTTCGTCCAAGTGAGGAAGAGAGAGAAATAGAAGCAAGGTAGAGTGAGGAAAGGAAAGAAAGAGAGGAGAAGAAAGAAAGGAAGAAGAAGGAGAAGTTTAGAAGGCTAAGTACTCAAGGTAAGTTATCTTAATCTCCACTTGAATCCAATTTTCTTCTTCATCCTTGAGGTTCAAAAACTCACCCTCCTTCTCTTACCTAAATTGCTAGAAAAGCTAAGGGAAGGGAGGAATCTTGCTACTTCTTTCAAGAGGAAACAAGAAAACCAATTCACTAAGTGAGCTAGGGAGATTCTTAGGTAAGTTTAACAATATTTCTTTTTGAAGAAAACTTTTGAAACTTATAATATTTATATGAGATTTTGATCTTAGAACTTTGATCATTGGTCTTGGATGTTGCTATATCATGTTACATATTGATCTTGCAGGTGATGTATGTTTGAATACTTAGACTAGTATAGAAAGTTCTGCATAGGTATGGCTATGGGTGGCAAAATTTTAAGCTTTTGTGTTTTAATTTTTAGGAATTATCTGTAGGGAATTAAAATAAATGGTTAACATAAGAATTAAATATACATGTGTCATGTATTTTTAGCCACTGAAATCATTCAATTTGGAGTCCATATGAGGTAGATATGGTCTGATTAGTTAGCAAAGGTTAGAAAATGGTTCATCAGGGAAGAATATGTTAGGATAGCTTCTGTGTTTTAATTTCTGGGAATTATCTGTAGGGAATTAAAATAAATGGTTAACATAAGAATTAAAGATATATCTGTCATGGATGTTTAGCCAATGGAATCATTCAATTTGAAGTCCATATGAGGTAGATATGTTCCGATTAGTAAGCAAAGGTCAAAAAATGGTTCATCAGGGAAGAATATGTTAGGATAGCTTCTGTGTTTTAATTTTTGGGAATTATCTGTAGGGAATTAAAATAAATGGTTAACATAAGAATTAAAGATAAATGTGTAACATATTTTTAGCCACTGGAATAATTCAATTTGGAGTGCATATGAGGTAGATATGGTCCGATTAGTAAGCAAAGGTCAGAAAATGGTTAATCAGGGAAGAATATGTTAGGATAGTTTCTGTGTTTTAATTTCTGGGAACATTCTGTTGGGAATTAAAATAAATGGTTAACATAAAAATTATTTCTATATGTGTCACGAATATTTAACCACTGGAATAACTTAATTTAGAATTCATATGATAGAGATATGGATAGATTAGTAGGTAAAGGTCAAAACCTATCCGAGAGGAAATAACCTGTACTTTGAGGGAGTAATATCACCTTTATTTCTTAATATTTCACTAAACTGTTCAACATAATAGTTTTAGATAATTGTTTTATCTTGAAATTGACAACAAGATCACCTACATCAGAGTTCAATTGAGGGAGTTATGCTCTGATTAGTAAGAGAATGTTAGATATGACGAAAACCTGCATCAAGAAAATAACGAAATAAAATTAATATTTAAAAAAGAAGACGAATCTTATAAATGAAAATAATAAATGACTAGTATATGTCATAGCCATTGCCATTGTATGAACTTCTTACCATCTTAATTGTGAAATTCTGAGATGGAAATATTTTATAAAGTGATATTTGAAATGGTTATGTTCATGGCATGATTACCAATGATTTATGGTAATAGTTATATTTTGATGAACATACTTGTTATTGAAAGCATATTTTTGGCTATCATTGTGAAAAGAAAAGAAATGAGCACGGTCATATGGCAATCCGTGTGGTGCACCAGTAGGGGATGCCTTACCAACGGTTCTGATTATGATTATGAGAAAAGAAAGAGAAAGTGTGCCATGTCAGACGGAGCGAGAAAAGCCCATATCGGAGAGTAGAGAATACTCACCCTGACCGGGGTAGCTTGAAATGAGAATAAGTTGATGGCCATCATATGATATGCTGAAAATAGTTAATCCTATCATACATATCATTACTGTATTATTTTTATGTGCATAGATATAATGCATTCATATGACCAAAGATATTTTCTGTAGTTTATACAGCTGAAAATGACATGATGAACTATATTGATGGTAAATTATGAGTTATTGTTGAACCTACTGGGATTTAATTCTCACTATATTTTCATATCATGTTCAGAAGAATAATTATGCAGATTTTCTCAATGACACTTATTATTTTCATACGTTGGATCGAGGTGCCCTACCTTGGGCAACTTCCAGTTATATCAGATGTATCTGTAGAAGATGTGACTGAGTTTCCGGTGGTGATGCCACCACCCGCACCAGTGTCCTCGGAAGTAGTCGACGTAGATGATTAAATCTAATATGTATCTTTGTACAAATGTTTGTAAAATAATGGTGTGTTGTTTGTAAAATAATGGTGTGTATGGAAACTCAGTATTGTATCACTGTGAATAACAATTATGCTTGGTTAAAGTGATTATTATTACGAGTTAAGTGGTTAGAATTAAAGCAGTAATAACTTCATGGAATTTTACAAATATAAAAAAAAATTACATTTACATAAATGGAGTTATTACATAATTGGTATCAGAGAAGGTCGATCCTAGATGGCCAGTGGGTGGATGGTTATCTAAATCGATCTTATAGTGTCTTGAGTATGTTGTGGTTGTGCTGTGTAGGGGATCAATGATTCATATAGGTAAGAAATTACTAGTGTTTCCTATCTATATACCGAGGTGTTGTTATGACTGCTATTAAATATTTTTGAACTAACTATTGGGCTTGATCACCTCAATAGCAGCATAACTTTGTTTATGCCACAGTAGGAAATGGTACCACCAAGGAGGAATCCAACAACCAATGCAGAGGAAACCCTACACAACCTGGCCACGGCAATTTGAGACCAAGTCATAACCACCAACCAAATTTTACAATATCTCCAGAATGCTAATAACCCAAATGGTGAGAATGGTGCTAACAATCGGATGGCTGAAAAAGATAATGGCATATCCGAGTTCCTGAGGACTAAACCACCTTGTTTCCAAGGTGACTATGACCCAACGGTAGCCGAAAGGTGGATAAGGGAATTAGAGAAAATCTTTGAAGTGATGGGCTGTACTGAAGAGCAGCAAGTTATTTTTGCTGCATATATGTTAAAGGATGAAGCAGAATACTGGTGGTGTGGAGCTAGAGAAAGAGATCGAATTTCTCCAACTGAGGCAAGGAAGCATGACCGTGGACCAGTATATCGCAAGGTTCGAGGAGCTGTCTAAGTTCTCCTCTTATCTGCGATATAACCCAGATAAAGCATGGAAGGTGGTTAAGTTCGAAGCGGGACTAAACCCGGAGATAAAAAATACTGTTATAGTTATGAAGATCAGGGAGTTTGTACCTCTGATAAATAAATGCAGACTCCTGGAAAAGAGTTTAAGGGCAGTGGAGGACGAGAAGCAAAGGGGAAACCTATGGAAGAGGAAGAAAATTTTTCCCAACCCTGGAAAGAACGTGAGAAGAAGTGGATATGGAACTGGTAAGAGGCCATTGACTGCGGGTCCTAGACCTTTTCAACAAGACCTCACCCTAGTTACGTGCGCTAAGTGGAGACGCATACATGGTAACCGACCATGCTACATGGGACAACATGTCTGCTTTAATTGCAGACAGAAGGGACATTTTGCGAGAAACTGCCCACAGAATGTGGGGAAGCAACCAGAACAGAGGCCTCAGGTGAAAGGAAGGGTTTTCACCCTGAGCGGCCAAGAGGCAGCTCAATCTTCTGAAATGATTCAAGGTACATGCTATATCTATGGATTTTCTCTTATGGTGTTATTTGACTCTGGTGCTAGTCATTCATTTATATCAGAAGAATGTATTAGGAAGTTTCAGTTTCCTATTTCTGAAACTCCCTATGAGCTATCCGTAGTAACCCCTACAGGGGAAAGGGTATTAACTTCCTCTGTATGTAAAGACTGTCAAGTCATCATCCAGGAGAAAATGTTTTCTGTAGACCTCGTCTGTTTACCTTTAAGAGGTATTGAGGTCATTCTAGGGTTAGACTGGATGTCTAGAAATTGAGTCTTACTGAATTGTTGTAACAAGACCATTGAATTTCTACCTCTTACTTCGAAAGAGGAGGTCCAGTTATTGATGCTTAATGCCAATCAAGTTAATAGGGAGTTGAAGAATGGAGTACTTGGATACATTCTCTTGTATTTATCAAACCTAGAAGTTGAATTGAAGCTTGATGAAATCCCAATATCCAATGAGTTTCCTAAAGTATTTCCATCAGATATTCCAGGCTTACCTCCCAAGAGAGAGATATAGTTCTCTATTGATCTCCTACCTGGGATAGGGCCTATCTCTATTGCGCCATATAGAATGGCCTCGAAGGAACTACAGGAACTCAAGAAACAGTTAGAGGAACTATTAGACAAGCAATTCATTAGACCAAGTGTATCACCTTGGGGAGCTCCTGTATTGTTTGTTAAGAAGAAAGACGGGAGCTTGAGACTATGCATAGATTATAGACAGCTGAATAAGGTGACTATAAAAAACAAGTACCCTCTCCCTAGGATAGATGACTTATTGGATCAATTGAAGGGAGCCTCCATCTTTTCTAAAATTGACTTGAGGTCAGGATATAATCAGATTAGGATTAAGGAGGAGGACGTACCAAAAACTGCTTTCAGGACTAGGTATAGGCACTATGAGTTTCTCGTAATGCCCTTCGGGTTAACGAATGCACCTACAATTTTCATGGATTACATGAATCGCATTTTTCGACCCTACCTAGATCAATTTGTTGTAGTGTTCATTGATGACATCTTGATATATTCTAAGAGTGAGAAAGAATATGAACAACATCTCCCTGCAAGTGCTGAAAGAGAAAAAGTTATATGCCAAATTGGAGAAGTGTGAATTTTGGCTGTCAGAGGTGAAGTTTCTCGGACATGTCTTCTCTAATAGAGGGGTAGCCGTAGATCCTAGTAGACGAAAGTCGTGATTAAGTGGGAAAGATCAAAGACGGTTACGGAAGTCAGAAGTTTCCTGGGTTTGGCAGGATACTACAGGAGGTTTATACAAAACTTCTCTCGTATAGCCTTGCCATTAACTAAATTGACCAGGAAGGGAAGTCCTTTCAAATGGACTGATCAATGTGAAACTAGTTTTCAGGAGCTGAAGACAAGACTGACCACTCTTCCTATTTTAATTATTCCAGACCCCACAGGACATTTTGAAGTGTATAGTGACGCTTCAAAGAAAGGGCTAGGATGTGTACTGATGCAAGATAAGAGAGTAGTTGCTTACGCCTTTAGGCAACTGAGACCCCATGAAGGAAACTATCCAACCCATGATCTTGAATTGGTGGCAGTGGTGTTTGCCTTAAAGGTTTGGCGACACTATTTGTACGGGGCAACCTTTGCAGTATATTGTGATCATAAGAGTCTTAAATACCTCTTTGATCAGAAGAAGTTAAATATGAGGTAACGAAGATGGGTAGAATTCCTCAATGACTACAAGTTTGAGATAAAGTATCATCCCGGAAAGGCAAATGTTGTAGCAGATGCCTTGAGTCAAAAATCTCTGCACATGGGTCAGATGATGGTGTATGAGATGCAGATGCTAGAGGAGTTTCGAAATTTAAAGCTAGCCACTACTCTTACTCCAAAGAATCTAGTCATTAATGGTTTAAGTATAGGGTGTGACCTTAGAGCCCAGATCAAAGAAGCTCTAGCTCACGACCAATACTTACAAGATTATAAAGACCAAGGTAATTTTTCTGTCATGGAAGATGGAGCAATCATGTATCAAGGAAGGATTTGTGTCCCTCAAGAATGAGAGTTGAGGACTAAGATCCTGCAGGAAGCGCATCAGAGTAAATACACAGTCCATCCTGGATGCACTAAAATGTACCAGGATTTAAAAAGGATGTATTGGTGGCCAGGGATGAAAAAGGACATTGCCGAGTTTGTGGCGAAATGTCTCATTTGTCAAAAGGTGAAGGTGGAGCATCAAAAGCTAGCGGGATTTTTACAACCTCTTGAGATCCCTAAATGGAAATGGGACAGTATCTCAATGGACTTTGTTGTGGGATTACCTAAGACTTCAGTGGGACATGACTCTATCTGGGTAATAATTGACAGATTAACCAAATTTGCTCACTTTTTTCCCATAAAAATTAACTATTCACTGGATAAATTAGCCCAATTGTACATCCAGGAAATAGTTAGACTGCATGGAATTCCCTTAAATATCGTTTCTAATAGAGATCCGAGGTTCACATCGAGGTTTTGAAAGGCATTGCAAGAAGATTTTGGTACTCAGTTGAGGTTTAGTACTACCTACCATCCTTAGACTGATGGGCAAATAGAACGAACCATTTAAACCCTAGAAGATATGTTGAGGGCCTCTGTGATAGAGCAAGGTAAAGGATGGGATAAGTACCTACCTTTAGTAGAGTTTGCTTATAATAATAGCTATCACTCTAGTATTAAGATGGCCCTCTATGAAGCTTTATACGGTAGAAAGTGCGGATCTCCACTATGTTGGTTTGAGGTAGGAGAAAAGAACTTGTTGGGTCCTGATCTAGTTCAACAAACCATTGAACAAATCAGGATGATACGAAATAAAATACTTACAGCTTAGAGTCGGTAAAAGAGTTACTACGATGAGAGACATAGACCTCTAGAGTTTGAGGAAGGAGACCATCTATTTCTGAAACTTTCCCCGACTACTAGAGTTGGTAGGTCTCTCAAAACAAGAAAGCTAAGTCCGCAATTTTTGGGAACCTACCAAATTCTAAAGAAAGTAGGGACATCAGCATATCAAGTTGCTTTCCCACCTAATTTGTCCAGCCTGCATAATGTTTTCCACGTATCACAGCTGCGGAAGTATCTTCCAGATTCATCACATGTAATACAGGATGAATCAATCCAAATAAAGGAGAACATGACATACCAGCTAGTACCTGCATCCGTATTGGACACTGACGTGAAGCAACTGAGAAATAAAATCATTCCCCTTGTTAAGGTGTTATGAGAAGGTTTGACTCCGGAAGAAGAAACTTGGGAGCTGGAAGAAGTCATGAGGAAGAAATATCAAAATTTAGTGCGCACTATTGCAGGTGCACCCAAATCAATATCTTACCTCAAAACTAACCTGTAGTAGTGGGAGTAAGGGTCGATCCCACAGAGACTGGAATTACCTTATGTAATTAAAAATGGGGATTGATAATCGCAAATTAAGTAAAGTAAACAATAATAAAAATAATTAAGAGAAAGAGATTAATGATAAAGACGTTGGTTTCGGTTGGTATCCACCATCAAGGGATTACATTGATCATCGACAACATAATCAATCTGCAAATGAATATCTATCATTGAGGTTTTAACCCCGTTTCTCCTTAAGCCTAGCAAATTAATGACAATTGTATTAATTAAACCCTAATTAACAAGCCATCCTTTAACACATCGGTAAAACATGACTTGTTAACCGCATGAAGAACGAGAGAATTAAAGACTCAAACCTATTTGCCTTAAACCTATTTGCCTCACGAATCATTCATCATAGGTTCAATGATTTATAATCCAAAACCCTCAAACCTATTTGCCTCACGAATCGCAGAATTAAAGACTTTGTTCAAAACACAATTCAGCGGTAGATTAAAACAGACGAAATACTAGTAGGCCTCCTAGCAATCATATGAATAATCATTAAGAATAAGAACAGATGAACAACCAATATTAAAAAAAAATTGAAATAATAACATCATATCTACATCTCACAATGTATAAAATTCCCTTGAGGTTTCAACTCACCTCAACCAACTAAAAGAACTAGCCACGCAGGGCCATAAGAAACTTTAAAGAAGAATTGAAGAATGTAGATGAAGAATTAGATTCAGAATTCCCTACTTTCTCTGGTTGCTTTCCTCCCTTTTTATAGACTTTCCTCCTCCTAATCAAAGTCAGAAAGAGCTTTAGGTCAAATTCCCATCCATCCCACTTCAATTTGGGCGAAAACGACTTAAAATCGCGAAATCAGCAAGTCCTATACGGCGGGCGGGCGCCGCGACAGTCTGTGTCGCAGGGGCTCAGGCACCGCGGCGCTCCATCCTGGGTAGCGCCATGGCGCTCCGGATTGCCTTATCGTGGCGTCGCGGCGCTCCCTTGTGAGCACCGTGGCGCCCAAAATCTTCTAGATTTTGCCGAAGTGCCGAACACAAAAGTTGTAGCTCTATGTTTCTTCTTTCCATAGTCGCTGGAATCACCTCGATCGGAGTTCAAATGTGCGAGATATGCCTCCATTAGTGATGAAAGGTCAGAAATCAGTATTTTTCATGATTTTCTCTCTATTTTTCTCTTCTTTTCTTCTTTATTATTCCTAAAACGCAAAACACAACACTCAATCCATTCATATCTATTTTCTACTAAAATTAAATAAAAAGCAACTTAAAACATGTCAAAAACATGCTTATTTTATAGCATGTCAAATACTCCCTCACTTACTCTTTTGCTTGTCCTCAAGCAAACATTGATTCATGTAAACAGAATTCAATATATGAAATGAGTGAATGGCTTACCAATATGCTGCCTCATTGTGAAAATTGTATGCTCTTGTAAAAATTTTAGAAAATTTTCATGACCATGTACAACATTTAATTCAAATGCAATTTATAATTTTATTCCCTAAAATCCATAGTGTGGGTGTGTCTTTGGATAATTTAATTTTCTTTTACCTAAATGAGCTTATATATCTCAAGAATTATAGCATGGCTTTCTATTTAAAATTTCCATAGGCTTATTTTTCATGCTACTCTCCACTAATGTAGGCTAAAACTACTTCTTAGGATCAAAAGGACTTAACTCAGCTTGTAATGTGGCTAGGCTATGGGATGAGATATAAGATATAATTTAAAGTTCAATCTCCCGACATCACATGATTAACTCTGAACTATTTGAGCTCATTCTCAAGATTGAAGAGTTTTTTTCCCCCACACTTATTTCTTTGCTTTTCTGCATTCTACTTTTCATTGATTCTCTATTTCTTCTTTTTCAATCACTGGATAGACTTTCAATAGTCTTTTGATATATATATATATATATATATATATATATTCTTTCTTTCTTTCTTTTGTCCTTGCTTCACCCTTCCAGCCTTTCATTAATGCAGATCTATAAAACAAATATTCAGAAATTAATCATGGAGTGAGTGAATCAGGTAGAAAAAAATAAAGGTATTAATCACAAAAATTTGGTCTTGGCTGTTTTTTAGGTATAGAATAAAATGTTAATTAAGCTCAAAATAGATGTTCTAAAGATATTCACTTGTTTAGGTTAAGCTTGAAAGGCTCAATCTCATTAAAAAAATGCCTAAATCATCTCCTAATTATTAGTATTAGCCTAAGATTTCGCCTTAAGTAGCATTTAAATAAGTTCTAGAAATTTAAAAGAGATCATAAAATATTTTTAAGTTATATAATCTTTGTCTAAGTAAAAGACAAATTAAATATCCAAAATTACTAAGCAAAAGAATTTCAGGATTTTTAAAAAATAGGTAATCATAAATTGAAAAGAAATTAAAATTACACATAATTATGACTTTCCTACGTCTCCCAAGAACTATAAGCAATTTAAACAGTTATATCATTGGCTATTGGTTCAGCTATCATAAACTCATAAATTGAAATTTTATTCACATGCTCACCTCATGACAGGATTAAAAGTGCACATATCATAAAATAATAGTTATGCATCAAAGTAGGAAAGTGCACAAGTGTATGATTTATTATACAGTCATCCAGCTGAATCATAAAGTGACCCCCCCACAGTTAAAAACATACATTGTCCCCAATGTAAGAATATAAAAGAGAATATAAAAGGGACAAATAATAACATAAGGAGGGGTTTAGTGAAACTTCCCTGATTAGTGATCACCATCCATCTCATCATACTCAGGTGCAGGCCTAAAGGGTGGTTCAGGAGGTGCCGGGAAAGCAATCAGGAGGTTCAGGGCATGAGCTAACTGGCTAAAACATGCATGATGATGCTGTGCAATAGAGTGTTGGTAGAGGACCAGATCGTTCATTTGATGGCTCAGACACTCTGTGCGCTCCCATAAATCTTCAATGGTATGCTGGGATGGTGGAGGAGCTAAGCTGCTACTCGGTTCCTCTGTAGGAACTGGCTGAATCCCTATCTCCTCCTCTGCTGCTTCTTCATGGCCTTTGTATTTTTGTATGTCTGCATAGGAAATAGGTCTCATTGGGTGAATGAGAGCCTCAGTGGAATCCCAGCTTACTCCTGCCTTCTGATATAGACCAGTAATTAAACTAGGGGCAAAGAGGGATCCGCCTCTAGCACTAATACAACTGAGCATCTGCCTATGAATAATCTTGCCTACATCAATAGAAAGGCCCTTTAGTCTTGCATAAAGCAAAATGGCCCTGTCTCTCCTGACTTGACTCATGTTGAAGCTGGGCATGAATCTTGCTGACACGAAATAGTGCCATGCTTTAGCTACTTTATTCATATCGGCTCTAGCAAGGTATAACGGATGGCCATTGCTATCCAATTTCCAGGAGGCCCCCCTGTAGCATAGAGTGCATATAACGTCTTCAAAGTCGATGTAGGATTGAAGAAGCGTCGTATATCCATCATCCTCAATATCAGGCAGTGAATAGAATTCATTAATGGTGTGCGGAGTGAATGGCACCATCTTGCCTCTAACTCGTGCTTTATGACGTTCGTGAACTTGGCATTGGAGTAGAACTCCTGTACCACGGGAATAACTCCTGGTTCTGGGTTCCTGCAGAAAATCTCCCAATGCCTATGGAGGATGTTGTCTCTGTGAGGTAGCCCTTCGGTAATAATAAATCCACGTTCTGGAACTATAGGCTTATGTACCACCACTTTGATGTGGTGTTGATAAACCTCTTCAGTCACAAAAGCCACAGTGTCGAATGCTGGAGGGTCCTCAGCTCTGTTCTTCCTCTTAGATATGCCTAATTTGGAAGTTTTTGGGGCCATTGCACTTGGCAAACTCACTGGGGCGTTTTATCAAACACCTAGTGTGCACTCCTGAAAAATTGAGAGAATGGATGGTAGATTCGTAGCTTGAAGTCCCAATGCAGTGAAAACCAGTAGTAATGAAGTATAGAGATCAACTTCAGCAGGATAAACAAAGTAAATCGTACCTAATTCAACGTGATTTGTGGCAAGAAAGTGTGAGATCAAAATTTCTTGAGAACCCTTGAAAATTGGCGTGGAATCCAGCTCAAACGCTGAAAAGAAGTGTATAATCCTGCAAAAGAAGATGCATAATCATGTAATGTTAGCAAGATAACGTAATGGGAGGTGAGTATAATTGATTCAAGGCCAGAAAGTGGATTTAGAGGGGAAAAGCAAGCAAAAATAGGGGAAAAGGATCTTATAGAGACCACCGCGGTGCTCTCTGCTGCAACGTGGAGCGCCGCGGCGCTCGCCTAGTCTGGGCGACGAGCGCCGCGGCGCATGTGCGCGTCCGCAATTCCGAATTTTTTTTTTTGAAAATAAAGAAAAATGAAACTATGAAAAGAAAAAATAAGAAGAAGGAGAATGATTGTTGGGTTGCCTCCCAACCAGCGCCTTTGTTTTACGTCGTTGGCTCGACTCAGCTCCTTATCTTTGTTCATGGAGGCTCTTTGAGGTTGATTTTAAATTTCTGGGACTGATTCAATCCTTGAAATTCAACTGCATAACCAAAAGCCACATCAGTAATAACAAGTGGTCCTAACCAAGGGAGAGATTTCTTACCTTTAAAGGGTCTAACCCCTTTAATTTCTAGAATTTGATGCAACTCTACAGTCGGATCTATGCCTTTAAGATTTGCAATTATTTTTATAATGGCATTTTTTTTTTCTGAAAAATATGCATCAATTCTTCTTCTTTTTTAACACCCAAATTCTTGGCAACTAAAATAAGTGATGCAACCCCTACTTCCAAGTATTTCAAGTGATTGGGAAGAGGTGACAATTTAGACCCAGGATCCTGCAAAATAGAAAGTGCAAGAGTAGTATCAGAATTTGATAATTCCTTATAAGCAACCTTACGTTTTTGTGGCCCTTCTGAAAAATTATTGAGTGGAGCCAGTTTCTCCTTTGTTCCTTCATCTAAGTCTATCTCACCATCATCTGCTGCTATAGATTTGTTCACACTTTCCTCCATTTTATCCTTTTCATCTAATTCAAACACATCGTATGCCAACGACTCAAGTATATCAATGGAATAAATAGGAGTATCATCACCTGGGTGTTTCATGGCATCATACATATTGAATTTTATTACTTCATCATCAAATTCCATAGTGAGTGTGCCATTGTGAACATCTATCTTGGTTTTGGAGGTTTTCAAGAATGGTCTCCCTAATAATATTGGAGAAGCAAAATCCCAATTGTCCATGTCAAGCACATAAAAATCTGCAGGGAACACCAAATCATCTACCTACACCAAGACATCCTCAATTATTCCCTTAGGATATGCAGTGGACCTATCTGCTAGTTGAATTATCAAATTTACAGATTTCAATGGTCCCAAATTCAAAAATGTATATACAGAATATGGCATAACATTGATGGAAGTTCCTAAATCTAACATAGCCTTTTCAATGCGAGTTCCCCCAATTTTGCATGGAATAGTAAACATACCTGGATCCTTGCATTTAGTGGGGAGTTTTGTCTGTATCATAGCAGATACATTCTGACTCATATGAATCTTTTCAAAATCCTTTAATTTTTACCCTTCTTTTTTAGTACATAGTTCTTTCAAGAACTTTGCATATCTTGGCACTTGTTTAATGGTATCTAGAAGGGGGAGATTAACTTCACATTTTCTAAAGATGTCATACAATTCAGAAGTTTTCTCATTTAGCCTATTCTCTTTAAGAGCTTTTGGAAAATGAGGTTTAGATTTATATTCAGAGAAAGGTTCAGACTTACCTTTTGGATGCTTACCTACCATGATTGCATTATTCTTGTCTTCCTCTTGCTCAGTTGGTGCATATAACTCTTGCATTGGAGTCTCAACTTCTTTATCACCTTGTAGCATGATTGCACTCACATTTTCCCTTGGGTTTACCACAGTTTGTGAAGGTAGCTTACCTGAGTTTTGAGCATTCAATTTACTCACTGTGGTTGCTAACTGACCTACTTGAGTTGTCAGATTTTGAATGCTAGCTCTTGTCTCTTGCTGAAATTGATGAGAGTTATGTACAAGAGTTTTCACAATGTCTTCCAATGGATTACTTACCTGTTGATCCTGGGGTGCATTCTGTCTAGGATAATAGGCTTGCTGATTTTGTTGAAAATTTTGTCTGGCAGGCCTATTTTGTGCATTCCCATATCTGAAATTGGGATGATCCTTCCATCCAGGATTGTATGTATTGGCATATGGATCATACCTTTTCGGTTGGCCAAGAAAACCTCCTACATCATTCACTTGTTCAGTGGATTCCTCTTGAAGTGTAGGACATATGTCAGTTGGGTGCCCTGTGGCAGAGCATATTCCACATACTTTAACTTGCTGTAGTGTACCTGTAGCCATTTGGAGCACAAGAGAAGTAAGTTCAGATATTTGATTCTGAAGAGATGTAGTACTTACCTCCTGGGCATGTCTAATAGGAGGATCATGCCTAACGCCAAATTGTTGTGAATTGGCAGCCATATTTGATATCAGGATTCTGGCTGCCTTAGGAGTTTTATCTACTAGTGCTCCTCCACTAGCTGCATCTATCATGCTCCTATCTCCCTGCAAAAGATCTTCATAAAAATATTGGATTAGTAGCTGCTCACTAATCTGATGATGTGGGCAGCTTGCATAAAGTTTCTTAAACCTCTCCCAATATTCATAAAGCATTTCACCATGCAATTGTCTAATGTCGCATATTTCTTTCCTAATAGTAGCGGCTCTAGATGCAGGAAAATAACGTTCTAAAACATTCTCTTCATCTCATTCCAAGTAGTGATAGTACCAGAAGGCAAATAATACAATCAATCTTTAGCTGAATCTTTTAAGGAAAAAGGAAAAGCCCTGAGTTTTATTTGTTCCTCAGTTACTCCAGGGGGCTTCATACTGGTACATACTACATGGAACTCCTTCAGATGTTTATGCGGGTCTTCACCTGCAAGACCATGAAAACTTGGTAAGAGATGAATTAATCCAGATTTCAACTCAAAATTAACATTGTCATCAAGATTAGGAAAAGTAATGCATAAGGGTTGTTGATGCAAATCAGGAGCTGCAAGCTCCTTCAGAGTGGGGTGTCTGGCCATGATCACTTCCTCCGTATCCTGATCAACGTCTTCTTGAATTTCTCTTTTGTGCCTGTATACAGATTTTCCAATATCTGGATTGAACTGTAAATCTCAAGAATTAGAAGAACGAGTTACAAGCATAAATAAATAAAAATCACAAAAAGTAATGACGCAGTCCCTGGCAACGGCGCCAAAATTTAGTATGCACTGTCGCAGGTGCACCCAAATTAATACCTTACCTCAAAACTAACCTGTAGTAGTGGGAGTAAGGGTCGATCCCACAGAGACTGAAATTACCTTATGTGATTAAAAAGGGGGATTGATAATCGCAAATTAAGTAAAGTAAACAATAATGAAAATAATTAAGAGAAAGAGATTAATGATAAAGACGTTGGTTACGGTTGGTATCCACCGTCAAGGGATTACATTGATCATCGACAACATAATCAATCTGTAAATGAATATCTATCATTGAGGTTTTAACCACGTTTCTCCTTAAGCCTAGCAAATTAATGACAATTGCACTAATTAAACCCTAATTAACAAGCCATCCTTTAACACATCGGTAAAATATGACTTGTTAACCGCATGAAGAACGAAAGAAACTGACAGAGCTAAACAAATATAAACACATCGTCTATATCTAATTTAGTCAATCATTCATCATAGGTTCAATGATTTATAATCCAAAACCCTCAAACCTATTTGTCTCACGAATCGCAGAATTAAAGACTTTGTTCAAAACACAATTCAGCGGTAGATTAAAACAAACGAAATACTAGTAGGCCTCTTAGCAATCATATGAATAATCATTAAGAATAAGAACAGATGAAAAATCAATATTTAAAACAAATTGAAATAATAACATCAGATCCACATCTCACAATGTATAAAAATCCCTTGAGGTTTCAACTCACCTAAACCATCTAAAAGAACTAGCCATGCAGGGCCATAAGAAACTCTAAAGAAGAATTGAAGAATGTAGATGAAGAATTAGATTCAGAATTCCCTGCTTTCTGTAACAACCTCTTTTTTTTCCTTTATTATTATACAATATTGAGTTCACATACATGTCTTTAATCAAAATAGACATATAACATATCAAACACATAGATATTTACATCTTGTTTATTTTGGTTGACCAATTCCGGAGATACAGGTGCGGGTGGTTGCACCTTCACTGGGATCTGAGCCAACTCGACCACAAACATCTTATTTGATTCTGAAATCTGCCTAACATAAAGTAACTCGATCCAATGTGCACTAAAAGCCAGAGCCTTATAAACAAAAGCTGCATAAATAATTTTCTGAACATGATATGGAAATATAGTGAGAATTAAATCCCAGTAAGTTCAACAATAAATTATCATCAGTAAAGCTCATCATGTCATGTTCAGCTGTATAAACTACAGAAAATATCTTTGGTCACATGAATGCATTATATCTATGCACATAAGAATCATACTGTAATGATATGTATGACAGGATTAACTATTTTCAAAATATCATATGATGGCCATCAACTTATTCTCATCTCAAGCTACCCCGGTCAGGGTGAGTATCCTCTACTCTCCGGTACGGGCTTTTCTCGCTCCGTCCGACATGGCCCACTTTCTCTTCTTTTCTCATTATCATGATCATAACCGTTGGTAGGGCGTCCCCTACTGGTGCACCACACGGATTGCCATGTGACCGTGCTCATTTCTTTTCCTTTCACAATGATAGCCAAAAATATGCTTTCAATAACAAGTATGTTCATCAAAATATAACTATTACCATAAATCATTGGTAATCATGCCATGAACATAACTATTTCAAATATCACTTTATAAAATATTTTCATGTCAAAATTTCACACTTAAGATGGTAAGAAGTTCATACAATGGCAATGGCTATGGCTATACTAGTCATTTATTAAGATTCATCTTCTTTTTTAAATACTAATTTTATTTCTTTACTTTCTTGATACAGGTTTTCATCCTATCTAACCTTCTCTTAGTAATTAGACCATAACTCCCTCAATTTAACTCTGATGTAGGTGATCTTGGTGTCCATTTCAAGATAAAACAATTATCTAAAACTATTATGTTGAACATTGTAGCGAACAATTAAGAAACAAAGGTGATATTACTCCCTCAAAGTACAGGATAGTTCCTCTCGGATAGGTTCTGACCTTTACTGACTAATTAGACCATATCTCCCAAATTGGAAGTTCAAATTGAGTTATTCCAGTTGGTAAAACTCCATGAGCCATATATCTATAATTTTTATGTTGGCGCGCTATTTTAATTCCCTACAGAATATTTCCAAAAATTCAAAAACTAAAACATTAATAACATACTCTTCCCTGAATAAACAGTTTCTGACCTCTGCTTACTAATCGGATCATATCTACCTCATATGAACTCCAAATTGCATAATTCCAGTGGGTATATTTCCATGAGACATAGATATATAACTTTCATGTTAACCATTTATTTTAATTCCATACAGATAATTCCCAGAAATTAAAATACAACAGCTGTCCTAACATAATCTTCCCTGATGAACCATTTTCTGACCTTGGCTTACTAATCGGACTATATCTACCACATGTGGACTCCAAATTGAATGATTCCAGTGGCTAAAAATCCATGACAGACATATCTTGAATTCTTATGTTAACCATTTATTTTAATTCCCTACCAATAATTCCCAAAAATTAAATTACTGAAGCTATCCTAACATATTCTTCCCTAATGATTCATTTTCTGACCTTTGACTACTAATCAGACCATATCTACCTCATATGAACTCCAAATGGAATGATTCCAGTGGGTGAAAATCAGTGACACATATATCTTTAATTCTTATGTTAACCATTTATTTTAATTCCTTATAGATTGTTCCCAAAAATTAAAATACCGAAGCTTAAAATTCTGTCAACCATAGCCATACCCATGCAGAACTATCTACACCAACCTAAGTATTCAAACATACATCACATGCAAGATCAATATGTAACATGATATAGCAACATCCATGACCAATCATCAAAGTTCTAAGATCAAAATCTCATATAAATATTATGAGTTTCAAAGGTTTTCTTCAAAAAGAAATATTGTTAAACTTACATGGAGCACTTAGTCCCCTAGACTTCTCCTTCCTCTTTCTTCCTTTCTTCCTCTCCTTTCCTCACACTACCTTGCTTCTATTTTTGCTCTCCCTCACTTGGACGAAATTCTAATGTTGTAAGGGTGGGTTTTCTTATATAGACCACCAAATAATTCACCTTTCATGATCATGGGTCTACCTTATCACAATTAGGATACACTTTGTTGAATTTTTGGAAAACAAACAACTTATGTTCTTGTCTTCCTCTTCCTTAGTCAAGATATGCATAGAAAAAGGAGATTTGTATTTTGAAAATTATGATGATATGTTCTTAAGATATGGGACAAAATCCCTTTGATTTAGGGATTCATTTCCTTTTTCTTTTATCTTAATCAAGTATGATAGATTTTCCTTTTTAAGTGGCAAATTTCTAGCCCTTGAATTTTCCTTACTTAACTAAAATTATTTGTGTAGGATAATGATGTTTTGTCATAATGCTATGTATTATTACCCACTTGCTAAAGTTATGAATGTAGGATATAGATGTTTTTGTCCTAAAGCCTTGTATTATTATGCCACTTGCCAAAATGATGAATGTAGAATCACACCACTTGCTAAATTTTTGTCTTAATGCCATGTCACTTAATCTTGATTTCACCAATATTTCATCACTTTAATTTTATTTTTTTTTTTAATTTTCCTCTTAGGTTTGGGCTCATTCTTGCCCATTTTCCTTACTTTGGTTAAAATTCTACCTTTCATAATGGGCTTGGTGACATTTTCATGATTTTTGGGCTACCGGTCCAATTTCTATATCCTAGTCCAAGTCTATGTTTTATTTCTTCCTTGGGCTATCCTATTGGCTTGCTAAAAATTCATGTGAAGTAGAAAAACTCTATATGAAGTGTCTATAGGTTAAAGCCCAATTACGGGTGGAGATACTAAACTTAGTAACTTTTGCTCTTAAATTAAGAAAAATTACCCTAATCCGATCTTCTTGAAATTTTAAGACCTTTACTTACTTCAGAAAAATTTATCTTTCTTTACCTAAGAATTTCACCTTTCTTTAACATGTTTATTTCTAATATTTCCTCTTAGGTTTTCTTTCTTTACCTATTCCATTAATATTAGAACATTTCTATGCATATATGTAAGGTGAAGAATTTCTAAGGAAAATATCTAAAAATTACGGGATGTTACACTTTCTCTGGTTGCTTTCCTCCCTTTTTATAGACTTTCCTCCTCCTAATCGAAGTCAGAAAGAGATTTAGGTCAAATTCCCGTCCATCCCAATTCAATTTGGGCGAAAACGACCTAAAATCGCGAAATCAACAAGTCCTGTATGGCGGGCGGGCGCCGCGGCGCTATGAAGATCCTGCCACGGGGCGCCGCGGTGCGCTGGGTTGAGTGCCGCGGCGGTCTGCGTCGAAGGGGCTTAGGCACCGCAATGCCCTGGGTTGAGCGCCACGACGCTCCATCCTGGGTAACTCTGCACCGCAGAGCACTGGGTAGCGCCGCGGCGCTCCGAATTGCCTTATCGTTGCGTCGCGGTGCTCCCTTGTGAGCGACGCGGCTCCCAGAATCTTCTAGATGTTGCCGAAGTTCCGAACATGAAAGTTGTAGCTGTTTGTTTCTTCTTTCCATAGTCGCTGGAATCACCTCGATCGGAGTTGAAATGAGCGAGATATGCCTCCATTAGTGATGAAAGGTCAGAAATCAGCATTTTTCATGATTTTCTCTCTATTTTTCTCTTCTTTTCTTCTTTATTATTCCTAAAACACAAAACACAACACTCAATCCATTCATATCTATTTTCTACTAAAATTAAATAAAAAGCAACTTAAAACATGTCAAAAACATGCTTATTTTATAGCATGTCAAACACTGACATGAAGCAACTGAGAAATAAAATCATTCCCCTTGTTAAGGTGTTATGGGAAGGTTTGACTCCGGAAGAAGCAACTTGGGAGCTGGAAGAAGTAATGAGGAAGAAATATCCGCAATTGTTCTTGTTAGGTAATTTCTGAAATTTTGAGGATAAAATTTCTTTTAGGGGGAGAGAAATGTAACATCCCTAATTTCATTTCTTTTATTGATAAAAGTACATAAATATTTAATTAAGGAAATAAAATTTATTAGACAATATTTTAGATATCTAAGGAAATATAATCCTTAGAAATTCTTCACCTTATGTATATGCATAGAAAATGTTTCTAACATTGAGAGAACAAATAAAGAGGGAAAACCTAATAGGAAAAAAAATTAGAAATAACATACTAAAGGGATACAAAATTCTTGTATAAGGAAGATAAATTTTTAGAAACAAGTAAAGGTCTTAAAATTTCAAGAACATTGGATTAGGGTAATTTTTCCTAATTCAAGAACTAGAGTTACTAAGTTTAAAATCTTTACCCATACATTGGGCTTTTACCTATGGATACTTCATATAGAGTTTTTCCACTTCACATAAGTTTTTAGCAAGCCCATTAGATAACCTAAGAAAGAAATAAAACATAGACATGGACTAGGATATAGTAATTGGACCGATAGCCCAAAATTTATGAAAATGGGACCAAGCCCTCCAAGAAAGGTAGAATTTTATCCAAAGCAAAGAAAATGGGTAGGAATAAGCCCAAATCCAAGAGGAAAAATAAAATAAAATAAATTAGGTGATGATATAATAATGTAATAATAATAAAGATTAGGTTACATGGCATTAAGAAAAAAATTTAGCAAGTGGTGTGATTCTACATTCATAATTTTGGCAAGTGGCATGATAATACAAGGCTATAGGACAAAAACATCTATATCCTACACTTCTAATTTTAGCAAGTGGTATGATAATACATGGCATTAGGACAAAACATTCCTATCCCACACAAATAATATCAACCAAATAATGGAGATTCAAGGGCTAGAAATTTGCCACCTAAAAAGGCAAACCTATCAAACTTGTTTAAGACAAAAGAAAATGGAAATGGATCCCTAAATCAAAGGGACCTTGTCCCTTATCTTAAGAACATATCATCATAATTTTCAAAAAACAAATCTCCTTTTCCTATGCATATCTTGACTAAGGAAGAGGAAGACAAGAATATAAGGTGTTTTTTTTCCAAAAATTCAACAAAGTATATCCTAATTGTGATAAGGTAGACCTATGGTCATGAAAGGTGTATTATTTGGTGGTCTACTTAAGCAAAACCCACCGCTACAACATTTTAATTTTTCCAAGTGATGAAGAGAGAGAAATAGAAGCAAGGTAGAGTGAGGAAAGGAGAGAAAGAGAGGAAAATAAAGGAAGAAAGAAGAAGGAGAAGTTTAGAAGGCTAAGTACTCAAGGTAAGTTACCTTAATCTCCACTTGAATCCATTTTTCTTCTTCATCCTTGAGGTTCAAAAACTCACCCTCCTTCTCTTACCTAAGCTGCTAGAAAAGCTATGGGAAGGGAGGAATCTTGCTACTTCTTTCAAGAGGAATCAAGAAAACCAATTCACTAAGTGAGCTAAGGAGATTCTTAGTTAAGTTTAACAATATTTCTTTTTGAAGAAAACTTTTGGAACTTATAATATTCATATGAGATTTTGATCTTAGAACTTTGATCATTGGTCATGGATGTTGCTATATCATGTTACATATTGATCTTGCATGTGATGTATGTTTGAATACTTAGACTGGTATAGAAAGTTCTGCATAGGTATGGCTATGGGTGGCAAAATTTTAAGCTTCTGTGTTTTAATTTCTAGGAATTATCTGTAGGGAATTAAAATAAGTGGTTAACATAAGAATTAAATATATACGTGTCACAGATTTTTATCCACTAGAATCATTCAATTTGGAGTGCATATGAGGTAGATATAGTCCGATTAGTTAGCAAAGGTCAGAAAATGGTTCATCAGGGAAGAATATGTTAGGATAGATTTTATGTTTTAATTTCTACAAATTATCTGTAGGGAATTAAAATAAATGGTTAACATAAGAATTCAAGATATATCTGTCACGGAGTTTTAGCCACTGGAATCATTCAATTTGGAGTCCATATGAGGTAGATATGGTCTGATTAGTAAGCAAAGGTCAAAAAATGGTTCATCAGGGAAGAATATGTTAGGATAGCTTCTGTGTTTTAATTTCTGGGAATTATCTGTAAGGAATTAAAATAAATGGTTAACATAAGAATTAAAGATATATGTGTAACAGGTTTTGAGCCACTGGAATCATTCAATTTGGAGTCCATATGCGGTAGATATGTTCCGATTAGTAAGCAAAGGTCAAAAAATGGTTCATGAGGGAAGAATATGTTAGGATAGCTTTTGTCTTTTACTTTTTTGGAATTATCTGTAGGGAATTAAAATAAATGGTTAACATAAGAATTAAATATATATGTGTCGCGGATTTGTAGCCACTGGAATCATTCAATTTGGAGTCCATATGAGGTAGCTATGGTTCGATTAGAAAGCAAAGGTCAGAAAATGGTTAATCAGGGAAGAATATGTTAGGATAGCTTCTGTGTTTTAATTTCTGAGAACATTCTGTTGGGAATTAAAATAAATGGTTAACATAACAATTATTGCTATATGTGTGTCACGGATTTTTAACCACTGGAATAAGTTAATTTAGAATTCATATGATGGAGATATGGACAGATTAGTAGGTAAAGGTCAGAACCTATCCGAGAGGAAATAACCTGTACTTTGATGGAGTAATATCACCTTGATTTCTTAATATTTCGCTAAACTGTTTAACATAATAGTTATAGATAATTGTTTTATCTTGAAATTGACAATAAGATCACCTACATCAGAGTTCAATTGAGGGAGTTATGCTCTGATTAGTAAGGAAGGTTATATATGATGAAAACCTGCATCAAGAAAATAAAGAAATAAAATTAATTTTTAAAAAAGAAGACGAATCTTATAAACGAAAATAATAAATGGCTAGTCTATGCCATAACAATTGCCATTGTATGAACTTCTTACCATCTTAAGTGTGAAATTCTGAGATGGAAATATTTTATAAAGTGATATTTGAAATGATTATGTTCATGGCATGATTACCAATTATTTATGTTAATAGTTATATTTTGATGAACATACTTGTTATTGAATGCATATTTTTGGCTATCATTTTGAAAATAAAAGAAATGAGCACGGTCACATGGCAATCCGTGTGGTGCACCAGTAGGGGACGCTCTACCAACGGTTATGATTATGATTATGAGAAAAGAAAGAAAAAGTGTGCCATGTCGGACGGAGCGAGAAAAGCTCGTACCAGAGAGTAGAGGATACTCACCCTGATCGGGGTAGCTTGAAATGAGAATAAGTTAATGGCCATCATATGATATTCTGAAAATAGTTAATCCTGTCATACATGTCATTAATGTATGATTCTTATGTGCATAGATATAATGCATTCATGTGACCAAAGATATTTTCTGTAGTTTATACAGCTGAACATGACATGATGAACTATATTGATTGTAAATTATGATGTATTGTTGAACCTACTGGGATTTAATTCTCACTATATTTCCATATCATGTTCAGAAGAATAATTATACAAATTTTCTCAATGACACTTATTATTTCCGTACGTTGGATCTAGGTGCCCTACCTTGGGCAACTTCCAGTTATATCAGATGTATCTGTAGTAGATGTGACTGAGATTCTGATGGAGGTGCCTCCACCCGCACCAGTATCCCCAGAAGTAGTCGACGTAGATGATTAAAGCTAATATGTATCTTTATACAAATGTTTGTAAAATAATGGTGTGTAGTTTGTAAAATAATGGTGTGTATGGAAACTCAGTATTGTATCACTATTAATAACAATTATGCTTGGTTAAAGTGATTATTATTACAAGTTAAGTGGTTAGAATTAAAGCAGTAATAACTTCATGGAATTTTACAAATATAAAAAAAAATTACATTTACATAAATGGAGTTGTTACACTACACCCATCCAAGATGAATATGCACCAGTGATATTTGCTCAAGAAATTGTTTCTCATATTGTGTCTGTTGACATGATGTCACGGAAGGTGTGGCTTGCTTAGCTTATCTACACTCATATAAATTTCATTCTTTAAGAAAAATGTGGGGGCACTATTTGAAGCTACCACATGGATGATCCTGTGAATATTTTTTATCATACATATGCTGTATAAGAGGAATAAACTTTTTGCTTGGTCATCAAACACATAAAAACTCTTTTACATTTTATTTTTCTTTATGTAATCTGGTAGCATTAGACTTTTGAAGCTTTTGTTTAAATATATGGAGTTGAATATATTAATTAAAGACCTTACACTTTAAACAGCATTTTACGTAATTTTCTTTGAAAGGTGGAAGTGAAATATTGAGAGAGAAAAAATGAGTTACACATAGAATTTTTACTTCCTTATAGCAATAGGATGGCTTTAAGCACTGAAACCAATTGTCTTTAGATGTATTTATGTGTTATGATTTATGAGGTCCAATTTTTTCATATAAACTCATCCCCATTATAGATTGAAAAGGGGCAAAATTGGAAGCAATTATACGTAGAATCATTAATTATATTGATAATCGTTATCTAGTTGTTTGATAGACATTTTTATTGTCATTGTTACACAGGAAGACCATGAGAATATCTTGTGAGCAAGGGCATATGGAAAGGGAGCGCTAACATATCCATTTAAACTGTTGAAATCCAATCACCTCGACATAGTACTTTCATTTGCTGTATATAACACTAACCTTCTTCCAGATGATACACCAAAGCAACACATTGATGCTACTGTCGAGTAATATAATTGTTACAATGTACATTACATTTGTAATTTTTCTTCTAGTAAAGAATCATGCTTCTATTCCAAAAGTAAATTACATTTGTACTTATAAGCTAAGTGTAATTTCTGTCTTGGTATTATCTATTGGTAGGTATTTGGTTGCATTGTATGATATTTTATCACTAGTGGACAAGATCTTGCACCAACTTACTAGTAAAGAACCAATTATTGTAAATGTATATGATACAACTAATGCATCTGCACTTATCCCTATATATGGTACTGATGTTGTTGATGCTAGCCTACTACATGTAATCAGACTACACTTTGGTGATCCTATGTGAAAACATGAGATGCACTGCAGGTTTGCTTTCATGTTACTCAATGGGAAGTTGTTAAGTCCCAAGACTTGGCATCTCATATCGCCTTAATTTAAATTTTTGTTTCCCTTTTATTTTTCAAGTTTAAGCAAAGGCCTCTATTTCCTTGGACAGTAATCAATGCATCAGTTGTAGTACTTGTTATTGCTTTGCTTCTTGGTCATATTTTTTATGCAACAATTAGTCAAATTACAAAAGTGGAGGATGACTACTGTGAAATGAGTGAGCTCAAGGCTTGTGCTAAAGCTACAAATTTGGCAAAATCTCAGGTGCATTATATTTATGTGCTAGTTGCTTGTTGTAATGCAATATAATTATTAGCGGGATGATAGTATTATTTGTGATTTTATTTTTAAATCAAAATTATTTCACATATTTAAAACTTTACATGATTGTCATCATTCAACATTATTATTATTATTTTTATTATTACTTATGAGTGACATAACCTTTTTATAAGAAATTATAATTTCTACAATGATCTCCATATCTTAGATTCCGTTTTTGTAGTTTCTTGCAATGGTTTCACATGAGATTAAGACTCCAATGAACGGTGTTTTAGGTAATTGAAAAATAATTTTTTTTGGATAGAAATATAACTAGTTCCCAATTTTTCAAAAGTAGTTGAAAGTTAACTGATTTTAATCATTTTTTAGGTATGTTGCAAATATTGATGGATACTGAACTAGATGAAAAGTCGATGGATTATGCTCAGACTACTCACAAAAGTGGTCAAGATCTTATATTAGTGATAAATGAGGTCTTGGTCAGGCTAAGATCGAAGCAAGAAAACTTGAACTTGAAGCTGTAGCCTTTGCTCCACGTTATAATATGTAAGCTAGTGGGTATTTTTCTTGTGTAAATGTATCATTTTGATTTATCCTAGATATTCAGTGTAGAGAGCATAGCATTTGTTTAATTGATCAATAGCTTGATTTGGTGATTTGGTTTACAAAGTTAAAGTAACCATTATACTTTGTAATTGTGTGGTGTATTATTTATGCAACTGGGTGAAGAGGGGTTGTCTAACATTAATGGCACCTTCATGCATTTAGTTGCAAGTTCTCAAGATATACTTTTCATTACTAGCACCATTCATTTCTCATTTATATAAAAAGGAGAGATTAAACATAAATTTATGTTTTCACATTGTGATAATGAAGAAGCAAAAGCAATGTGCAAGACTAGCAAGATCTGATATGGGACTTTCTTGTGCTATATTATACTAGATCAATGTGATGTGTTTGTTAAAATAATATCTTAGATCCTTGTGCAATGCCAATTTCCATAATGCATGCAAGCGACAAGAAAATTACACTTTTGAGATAATCTTAAGTTCATAATTCTGTCATTTTATAACATTTTTTTATTACATTTCTTCTACATTTTCTCTAAAGATTGAAGACATGATATTGTATAATCAAAATAAATTTGCATGATTTTAACTTGTCTTTCCTTGTAGGAGGTTGGTATGCGACTTAAAAATGAAATTAGAAGAAACTCCAAGAGAAAAAACAAAAAATAAATAAATAACTAGTTAGAAGCCATACAACAAGACTATATGTAAAAGTGGCTTATTATATTTAGCTAGTTATGTTAGTAGAATGTTCATATATGCTTTCTGGCAACTTTTTTACATGTATATACTTTGTACATAATACATTATATTTGTTCTTTACATTTCTTATATGTTGTACCTTCATGTATTTATATATTTAGTCAGAGGAAGAAAATAAAATTTCATGGGTTAACAACATTAATTCATTTTTTGGGCTAAGTGTGGAGTAATGACAAATCTTTGGACCCTTCAATTTTTTATTTAATATGTAGAACAAGATTGTTAATTGTTACATAATAATAGGATAACATATGTATACATAAATAAAGTTATAGTTACTTATTATGATGCTTTAGTGGAGAAAAAGTTAGCTTGAGCTCAATTATCAAATACCCACCTCACCGTCGTGGAATATAAATTTTGATAAGTTACCTACATTCCATACCATGCCTTTAAGTTTTACACAATCATTTTTTTACAAAAAAAGAATTAGAAATCACAGTTAAAATTTTAAAATGAGCAACAACAATTCCTATTAAGGCTGCAATAGTGTTATTATATATTCAAATTTTTAATAAAAATTTTATGAGAAAAGATTGCCATCTTTTCATAACAATTGATATATTGTATTTCATACATGAACCATTTTAAATTTTTGTAATTATTAAAGAAAAAAGGGAATCTATTCTTAAAATATATGAATGGAGAATCAGAATATAGGTTTTGCATAAAATTTTCCTTTATCAATTTAATCTTTCAAGAATTAATTAAATTTAGAAATGTCTTCAAATTTATCCTATTTATAAATATTTAACAATTTTTTTATAATTAAAGCAAAGATAAAGTTTAGTTAAATTCCATTTTAATTAGTTACAGAAATTTAATAAAATTATTTTAATATAGTGAATAAACAATTATTTATACAAAGGAAAATAATTTTTTTAAGTAATATGTTTAAAAATTAAACTTCAAAAAAATTAAATTCAAAATAAATTTTTAATAGATTAAAATAACAAAATGCTCTTTTAACTTTAAAGTTTAAAATTTTGAAGAATTTTGATGATTAAGTAAAATTGAAACAAACTTTTTGTTATTAAAATAAATTAAAATAATAAAAAAAGATAAAATGTGATAACAATGCACATTTCACATATTTTATTATGTAGTACAATTAAGAATTTATATAGTTGAAATAAAGATATACTTAAATTAAATTTTTCTCTATATTAATTAAATAAAGTTTCAATTTTTTTTTAACACTCAATGAAACAATCTTTAAAAAAATATAATTATTATATAATTGATTAAAAACTTTAAATTTTATGCATATATTAAAAATAAATTAAATATGAAGATTACTTTTAAGAATAATCAATAAAGGATTTATTCTACATAGTTTTTTTTAAGTTAATCTTACCTTTCAATGGCGATCTAAATTAAATTGCCACTAAAAGCTTTTTAGAGGCGACAAATAGTCGCCACAAAAGACACCAACTTGTAATAAAGCAATTTTTCTGCCAAGTTTCAGTGGCAACGTTAAATGTCGCCACTAAAAGTGCACCTTTCAGAGGCGACGCCAAAAAATTGCCACAAAAAGAGTTGTGAACCACTTTTACACCCACCTTTAGTGGCAACATTATGCAAGTCGCCACTGAAAGTGTGATTTTTTGTGGCGACCTGTTTAAGTTGCCACGGAAAGCATGCCTTTCAATGGCGACCTTAAATGTCGCCACTGAAAATGACTTTTAGTGATGAATTTTATAAGTCGCCACTGAAAACTTAATTTCTTGTAGTGTAACCATGACTTTCCTTCGTCTCTCAGGAGCTATTAGCAATTTAAATAGTTATATCATTAGCAATTGGTTTAGCTAACACAAACTCATAGATTGAGATAAGTTCACATGCTCACCCCATTTAATAACTGGAATAAAAGTGCATAGATCAGCAAAGTAAATAGTGCATAAATATCTGATTTATTATACAGTCATCCAGCTTAATCATAAAGTGACCCCCCCACACTTAAGAATTTACATTGTCCCCAATGCAATATAGAAAAGAATAAAATAGGAGAGGCAAGTAATAAAAGAAGGAGGGGTCCAATGGAACTTCTCTGATTAATTATCATCATCCATCTCATCATACTCGTGTGCAAGCATATAGGGTAGTTCAGGAGATGTCGAGAATGCTATTGGAAGGTTCAGGGCATAGGCTTGCTGGCTAAAACATGTATTGTTATGCTGTGCTATAGAGTACTAGTAGAGTGCTAAGTCATTCATTTGGTGGCTAAAGAACTCAGTTCTCTTCCATAAATCTTTAATAGTATGCTGGGATGGTGGTGGAGCTGAACTGTTGCCAAATTTTTCTATAGCCAATGGCTGAACACCTAACTCCTCATTTGCTGCTTTCTTACGCCCTTTATATTTTTGCTTTTTTGTGTAGGATATAGGTCTCATTAGTTGGACAAGAGCCTTAGTGGAGTCCCAACTTACTCCAGCATTCCTACATAGACTAGTGATTAAATTGGGGGCAAAGAGGTTGCCGCCCTGAGAACAGATACAACCTAGCATTTGTCTATGGATAATTTTACCCACATCAATTGAAAGTCCCTTCAATATGGCAAAAATCAAGATGGCTCTGTACCACATAACTTGACTCATGTTCAAGATAGGCATGAATCTTAGTACCACGGAATAGTGCTAAGCTTTAGCCACTTTATTCATATATGCCCTGGAAAAATACATTGGTTGTCCATTATTATCCAATTTTTAGGATGCCACTCTATGGCAAAGAGTGCAAATAATATCTTGAAAATAAATATATGATTAAAGAAGTACAGAGTATTCATCATCTTCAATGTCAAGCAGAGAGTAGAATTCATTGATGGCATGTGGAGTGAACTTTTCCAACTTGCCTCTGAACCGTGCTTTATGGTGTTCATAGACTATAGCATTAAAGTGAAAATCTTGTACCATAGGTATAACCCTTGGTTTTGGGTTCCTGCAAAAAATCTCCCAATGCCTTTGGAGGATACTATCTTTATGAGGAAGCCCAGTGGTGACAATAAAACCTCTTTCTAAGACGATGGGTTTGTGAACCACCATTTAGATATGGTGCTAATATACCTCTTCATTCACAAATGTCGTGCTATCAAATGCAAGAGGATCATCAGTTCTATTCTTATTCTTTGAGAGGGCCAACTTTGAAGTTTTAGGAGTCATCTAACTTCGAAAGCTCACTGGGGATTTTTATTGAGAAACTGGTGTACACTCTTGGAATTGAGTGAAAAATTGGTGATGAATTCCCAAATTAGAGTCCCAATTGGATGCACTCTATGATCAAAGGAATGTTGATATCACTAATAGCAGAAAGTGTGCACAATTTCTCATCCAATTAAGCTTGAATTGCTATTAATAATATGGAGAGTGGATGTGCCTTGGAAACCCTTGAAAACTTCAAAGATTCTCACCAAATTTCTTGAAAAAGATGATTAATCCTACAAAACAGGGACTAAAATCACTTAATCCAGGTAAATAAACTTAATTAGAGCTTAATGGAAGTAATAGGAGGCAAGTAATGGTGATTGGGGGTGAGTAGAAGTGAAAAAGAGGTGGGAGAAGTGAGGAGGCCGTGAGCCTCATATAGAGAGTGTCACGGCACTATGCATTCACAATCTCAATTTTTTTTAATTAAAAGAAATAAAAATATAGAGAAGAAGAAGAAGAAGAGATGTTGGGTTACCTCCCAACCAGTGCCTTTGTTTAACATTAGTGGCTCAACATAAACTTATAAAATCAAGGAGGATCTTGAAGGGTTATCCGTTATAGTTCCGCTTGCTAAAATCCTTCATAATATGGTTTAAGCCTATGCCCATTGACTTTGAAGCTATTCTGATTATCCATGCTTTTTATTTCAACTGCACCATGAGGAAAAATATTAGTAACAATAAATGGTCCCTTCCATCTAGAATAAAAATTACCTGAAAACAATCAAAGCCTGGAATTATATAGGAGGACTGTCTGTCGTTTAGTAAACTCCTTGCATGAAATCATACGATCGTTTAGGAGTTTAGTTTTGGCCTTATAGATATTTGCATTTTCATAAGCCTGGTTTCTAATTTCCTCAAATTCCTGAAGCTGTAATTTCTTGTATTCTCTACTTTCTTCCAGATTCATATCAAACCTCTTTATAACCCAAAATGCTTTATGTTCCAATTCAATTGGAAGATGACAAGTTTTGCCAAATACTAACCTATATGGAGACATACCAATTAGGGTCTTATAGGCTGTTTGGATGTCCAAAGAGCATCATTTAATTTGAGACTCCAATCCCTGCGATTGGGATTTACTTTCTTACTAATAATATTTTTGATTTCTTTGTTAGACACCTTAGCTTGCCCATTGGTCTGGAGGTGGTATGCAGTTGAAAATTTATGAGTGACATTATAATTTTTTTTAATAGGGCTTCAATAGTCCTATTGCAAAAATGTGTCCCCTTGTCACTTATTAATGCTTTTGGGATCCCAATTTTTGAGAAAATATGGGATTTAATGAAATATGCAACCACTTTAGAATCATCAGTCCTAGTGGGTTTAGCTTCCACCCACTTTGAGACATAATCCACAGCCAGCAAAATATAATTATATCCAGATGATAAAGGAAAAGGTTCCATGAAATCAATACCCTAAACATAAAAAATTTTACAAAATAATACTGGTGTTTATGGCATCTCATTTTTCCTGGATATATTATCTATTTTCTGATAGTTTGTACATGACTTACAAAAACAATATAAATCTTTGAATAGAGTAGGCCAGTAAAAATCGTAATCTAACACTTTCTTTGCTGTCTTTTTTGCCCTAAAGTGTCCTCCACATGTATAAGAATGGCAGAAGTTTAGAATAAATAGAAATTTAGAGTTAGGAATACACCTTCTTATTATTTGATCTGAGCATTACTTCCATAGGTAGGGATCGTCCCATATGTAATATTTGGCATCACTCTTGACCCTATTTCTAGCTGTCTTGGTCAAAATAATTTACAATATTTGTATACCATGTCATATGAACTGAAATTAAAAATAATTTTTCATATGGGAATGATTCTTCAATTTTTGTAGTCTTTCTTCCACATGTTTCAGGTGGCTTAGGTTTATAAATTATAAATTAAATTTTGTAAGCAGTAACACCTATTTGATTATCTTGGGTTTAGCCTCCTTTTTTGTCACCAAGTATCTCAAAGGTGCATGATTAGTAAAATCAATAATTTTATTACATATTAAATATGATCTAAATTTTTCTAATGGAAAGACAACAGCTAAGAGTTCTTTTTTAGTGGTGGCATAATTCTCCTGGGCATCATTCAATATTCTAGAGGCATAATATATTACATAGGATGCCTATCCAACTCTTTGGCCAAGTACTGCTCCAACTGCATGATCACTAGCATCATACATAATTTCAAAAGGGAGGTTCCAGTCTAGTGCTTAGATGATTGGAGTTGAAATCAAAGACTCCGTAAATTTGTCAAAAGCTTCCCTACATTCTTCATCAAATTCAAAAGGGACATCTTTTTGAAGCAATTTGCATATAGGTGTTGTTTTCTTAGAGAAATCCTTTATGAATCTTCTATAAAAACCTATATGGCCAAGAAAAAAGCAAACTTTCCGTACACAAGTAAGATAAGGTAGAGTTTGTATAATATCAATTTTTTGCTTTATCTATCTCTATTCTCCTTTTGGAGACAACATAGCCTAAAACTATACCCTGTTCAACCATAAAATGACATTTTTTGGAAAACAAGGTTAGTTTCTTGACACCTTTTCAAAATTAATAAAATGTTGTGCAAACAATCATCAAATGAATCCCCATAAATTGAGAAATCATCCATAAATACCTCAATAAATTTTTCAAGGTGATATGAGAATATGCTAACCATACATCTTTGAAAAGTAGTAGGGGCATTACTAAACCCAAATGGCATGTGCCTATATGTGAATGTCCCAAATGGAAAAGTGAAGGTTGTCTTTTCCTAGTCTTTAGGAGCAATTGCAATTTGAAAATGGCCTGAATAGCCATCAAGAAAACAGTAGTAAGGTTTACCAGCTAACCTTTCAAGCATTTGATCAATAAAAGGTAAAGGAAAATGGTTTTTTCGAGCTACAAAATTTCATGTTCTATAATCTATACAAACCGTCCACCTATTTTGAGTCCGAGTGGGTACCAATTCCTTATTCTGATTTTTAACCACCATTATTCCCATTTTTTTGGGAATCACTTGCACTTGTCTAACCCAATGACTGTCTGAAATAGGTTATATTACCCCAACCTCCAACAATTTAAGAATTTCCTTCTTCACTACCTTTATCTTAGGAAGATTTAGCCTTCTTTGGGGCTGTTTAGATGGTTTAGCTCTTTCCTCCATTAATATTCTATGCATATATGTGGAAGGGTTTATTCCTTTAAGATCAGTTATAGTCCATCCTATTGCAATTTTGTGCTCTTTAAGAACTTGAATTAATTTCTCCTCTTGATTAACTTCAAGCTTACTGGAGATAATAACAGGAAGTGTTTTTCCTTCCCCCAAAAATACATATTTAAGGTGATCAGAAAGTGGCTTCAATTAAAGAGTAGGAGCCTGCACAATAGAAGGTAAAAGAGTAGTATCAGAAATTGGTAATTACATATAAGCAACCTTTCCTATTCGTGGCCCTTTTAAAAAATCATTGAGTGCAGCCAGTTCCTCCTTTGTTTCTACATCCAAGTTTATCTCACCATTATCTTCCTCTATGGATTTGCTCACAATTACCTCTAGTTTATCCTCTCCATATAATTCAAACACTTTATGTGCCAAAAAATTAAACACATCAATAGAATAAATAGAAGTATCGTCACCTGGGTGTTTCATGGCCTCATACATATTAAATTTTGTTACTTTAGCATCAAATTCCATAGTGAGTGTGCCATTTATCCTAGTTTTAGATGTTTTCAAAAATGGTCTCCCTAATAATATTGGAGAAGTAAAATCCCTATTTTCCATGTCAAGTATATAAAAATCTACAGGGAAAACCAAATCATCTACATGTACCAAGACATCCTCAATTACTCCTTTAGGATATGCATTGTGTGTGCCTACTAATTTAATTACCACATTAGTAGATTTCAATGGTCCCAATTTCAAGGAATTATATATAGAATATGGCATCACATATATAGAAGCTCCCAAATCTAACATAGCCTTTTCAACACAAGTATCCCCAATCTTGCATGGAATAGTAAACATACCTGGATCGTTGCATTTAGTGGGGAGTTTTTTTTGTGTCATGGCAGATACATTCTGACTCATCTGAACCTTGTTAAATCCCTTTAATTTTTTCCTTCTTTTATGAGTACAAAGTTATTTTAAGAACTTTGCATATCTTAACACCTGTTTAATAGCATCTAGAAGGATAATATTAACTTCATACTTTCAAAAGTTTTCATACAAGTCAAAAGTTTTCTCATATAGCCTATTTTCTTTAAGAGCTTCTAGAAAATAAGGCACTACTTCATAATTTAAAGTAGATGGAGACTTACTTGTAGATGCTTCATTCTCCTTAATTAATTTCTCATGTTCCTTAGGAGAAGAGGTTGATGGTGGACCTTCAATTTTCTTACTATTCCTTAAAAAAATTGCATTAGCATTTTCTCTTGGATTCACTATAGTTTAAGAGGGTAACTTACTTGAATTTTAAGCATCCAATCGACTATGGTTACTAAATGACCCACTTAAGTTGTCAGGTTCTGAATGCTAGCTCTTGTCTCTTGTTAGAATTACTGAGAGTTATGCACAAGAGTTTTAATAATATCTTCTAAGAAATTACTTACCTGAGGGTCCTAAGATGTATTCTGTTTAGGATAATAAGCCTGTTGATTTTGCTAAAAATTTTGTCCTACAGGCCTAGTTTGTGCATTCCTATATTTGAAGTTAGGATGATTCTTCTATACAAGATTATATGTATTAGCATAAGGATCATACCCCTTTGGTTGGCTAGGGAAACCTCCTACAACATTAGCTTGTTCTGGGGATTCCTCTTGAAGCATATGGCACATATCAGTTAGGTGCCCTGTTGCTAAACATATTCCACAGACTTTAACTTGCTGTAGTGTACTTGTAGCCATTTGGCACACAAGAGAGGTAAGTTTAGAAATCTATTGCTAAAGAGAAGAAGTACTTATCTTATGGGCATGTCTAACTGGAGGATCATGCCTAATGCCAAATTGTTGGGAGTTGGCAGCCATATTTGATATTAGCACTCTGGCTACTTCAGGAGTTTGTCTACTAGTGCTCCTCCACTAGCTGCATCTATCATGCTGTTCTCTCCTTGCAAAAGTCCTTCATAGAAATATTGGATTAGTAGCTACTCCTTAATTTGATGATGTGGGCAGTTTGCACAAAGCTTTTTAAACCTCTCCCAATATTCATAAAGTGTTTCTCCAAGAAATTACCAAATGCAACATATTTCTTTTCAGATATTAATGGCTCTAGATGCAGGAAAATAACGTTCTTAAAATATTATCTTCATCTCATTCCATGTGGTGATAGTGCCAGATGGTAAATAATATAGTCAATCTTTGGCTGAATCTCTTAATGAAAAAGAAAAAGCCCTGAGTTTTATTTGTTCCTCAGTTACTCCAGAGGGATTCATGCTGGTACCTACCATATGGAATTTGTAACATCTCTAATTTTGTTTCTTTTATTATTAAAGGTATATAAATATTTAATTAAGGAAATAAAACTTATTAAATAATTTTTTGATATATAAGAAAAAATATAAGCCTTAGAAATTCTTCACCTTATGAGTATGCATATAAAATGTTTCTAACATTAAGGGAATAGGTAAAGAGAGAAAACCTAATAGGAAAAATTAGGAATAACATCCTAAAGAGAGGTGAAATTCTTGGGTAAGGAAGAGAAATTTTTGGAAGTAAGTAAAGGTCTTAAAACTTCAAGAAGATTGGATTAGGATAATTTTTCCTAATTTAAGAGTTAGAGTTACTAAGTTTAACATCTCCACTCATATATTGGGCCTTCACCTATGGACACTTCATAGAGTTTATTTTTCTACTTAACATGAGTTTCTAACAAGCCAATTGGATAACCCAAGCAAGAGATATAACATAGACTTGGACTAAGATATAGAAGTTGGACCGATAGCCTAAAAATTAATAAAATTTGACAAAGCCCTCCATGAGAAGTAGAATTTCAACCAAAGCAAAGGAAATGGGCGAGAATGAGGCCAAATCCAAGAGGAAAAAATAAGAACCATGTGATGAAATAGTAGTGTAAAATAATCAAGATTAGATCACTTGGCATTAAGATAAACATCCATATCTTACACTAATAATTTTAGCATGCCATGTGATGATACAGTAGGTAATAATACATTGCATTAGGACAAAACATCTATATCTTACACTAATAATTTTAGCAAGCCATGTGATGATATAATAATACATGGCATTATGACAAAACATCCTTATCCTACACAAATAATTTCAGCCAAGCAAGGGAGACTCGAGGGCTAGAAATTTGCCCCCTAGAAAGGCAAACCTATCATACTTGAGTGAGACAAAAGAAAAAAGAAATGAATCCCTTAATCAAGGGGACCTTGTCCCTTGTCTTAAGAACATTTTATCTTGATTTACAAATACAAATCTCCTTTCTCTATGCATATCTTGACTAAGAGAGAGAAAGACAAGAACATTAGTTATCTTCCTAAAAAAAACAACCAAGTGCATCCTAATTGTGATAAGGTAGACCCATGATTATGAGAGGTGAGCCACTTTATAGTTCATTTAAGCAAAACCCACCCATATAACATTATAATTTCGTCTAAGTGAGGGCGAAGAAAAAATATAAGCAAGGTGGAGTGAGGAAAGGAGAGAAAGAGAGGAGAAGAGGGGAAAAAAAAGGAAAAGACTAGAGGACTAAGTACTCAAGGTAAGTTAACTTAATCTCCACTTGAATAAAAAAATTTCTCTTTATCCTTAAGGTTTAAAACTCACCCTCCTTCTCTTATTTAAGCTGCTGGAAAAGTTAAGGGGAAGAAGGAATCTTACTACTTCCTTAAAGAGGAAACAAGAAAAATAATTCATTAAATGAGCTAGGGAAATCTTTAGGTAGGTTTAACAATATCTCTTTTTGAAGAAATGCTTTGAAATTTGTAACAATTATATGGGATTTTGATATTAGAACTTTGATTAAATTTACAATATTTCTTACTTTGATTATTGGCCATGGATACTGTTATATCATGTTACATGTTTATCTTGCATGTGATGGATGTTTTGAATACTTTGGTTGGTATGGAAAGTTCTGCATAGATATGGCTATGGGTGGCAAAAATTTAGGGCTTTTATGCTATTGTTATGTATATTTGAATATGGTAAAAATGGATGGAAGATGGTTAGGTTGCTAAACTCGGTATGGCCTTAAACACCTAGGGAAAGACTATGAGAAATTTCTGTTGAGAAACACCCTTAGTGATGCCTGATTTGATTCTATTTTTCTTTTGAAGTGGATGATGAAATATGTTAAATTAAGTAAGAAATATAATTAAATTTTAAGATGAGTAATTCTATGGTTAGGTGGAAATTTGGAAGATGAATTAATAAAAGGATGAACTAGAACTTTAGGAAAGGCTAGGATAAGAAAACTGGATTTCAGAGTAACCAAGGAAGCTTCTGTTTTTGCAATTTATGGTAGAAATCTACAGGGAACTAAAATAAATAGTTAACATGAAATATATATATATATATATATATATATATATATATATATATATGTCTCAAGAATTTTTAGCCACTGGAATTGTTCAATTTGGAATCCATATTAGGAAGATATGGTCAGATTAGTAAGCAGTGGTCAGAAACTAGCTAACCAGGAAAGAATCTATTAAGTATGCATCTATGTTTGAATTTATGTCCAAAATCTATAGGAAATTAAAGGAAATTGTTAACATAATTAATGAGTAGATGTCAAAATCTGTCTAGAATCTAGGTAGGTAAATGTAATTATTTTTGTTTTTGATTTTTTGGGAATAATTCGTAAGGAATCTAAAGAAATAATAAACATAAAAGTTGTAGATAAGTATATTAAAATTTTAAAGGCTTTGAAATTACCTCAATTGGAGTTTGTATGAGGGTGATATGGTTGAATAAGTGAGGAAAGGTCACAAAACACGGCCATGTCGTATTTTGGTTTGCTTCAGCACGGCAGTCCAAGTTTAGGGTTGTTTTGAGTATGTTTGAATTATTTTTCAAGTATGGCCATGTCTTTGAACATGGCTAGGCTATGTTGGTAACTGGTAAATATTTTTTTTACCATTTTTCTACCCTAAATGAACTTCATTAACTATAGGTTAATAATATAAACCAAATTGGAGAAGAATGCCCTATAAAATTTGTGATAACTTGTGTTGGAAATGATATAAGTAAGAGGAAAGTAAAAGAAGAAGAATCTTATAAATGGAAATAATAAATAACTAGTGTATGCTCTAGCCATTACCATTGCATGTACTTCTTACCATCTGAAGTGGAAAATTTTGACATAGAAATATTTTATAAAGTAATTTTCAAAAATGGTTATGATCATGACATTATTGCATTTTACCAATGGTTTTTGGTAGTGATTATGCTTTGATGATAAATTATGGCATGTGACTATAATGAATATACTTGTTATTGAAATCATATTTTTGCCTATTAATGTGAAAAGAAAAGAAAAAGAAAGAGACAAGCATGGTCACATGGCGGTCCGTGTGGTGCACTAGTAAAGGACGCCCTACTCACGACTATGACTATGAAATTAAGAAAAGAAAGAGAAAGTGTGCCATGTCGGACGGAGCGAGAAAAGCCTGTACCAGAGTAGAAAGTACTCACCCTAACTGGGATAACTTGATATAAAAATAAGTTGACAGCCATCATATGATATTCTAAAAATAGTTATTCATGCCATACATGCCATTACTGTACGATCTTTATGTGCATAGATAAAGTGCATTCATGTGACCAAAGATATTTGTTGTAGCTTATACAAATCTGAGGGTACTGATCTAGTTCCCTCTGGAGTTAGGCCAAACAGTGCATTAAATTCCGCTAAATTTAAGTTAAAGCTACGGTTAAACAGTCTAAAGTTGACCTGGCCCTCATGGACATTTAGACCCCTAAACAGTACGATATGTATAGAACTGAGAAACTCTAATGTGGGTCTAGGGTAAGCTGGGTATCGGTGGGTGAGGAAGGTGTTCCAACCAATCCGGTCAACTAGGTATTGGACGTCAAGTAAAAGGCCTAAGCGCTCCAGACATTCCTCATCTAGATACCGGGTACTCAGCATTCCCCGTCTAACTAGGGTATCATATCGGGTCCGTTGACTATCGTCAACGAACACCATACCATACTCGTTAATCTGATGAGGAAATTGGAGCGGTGGTTGATTACGTTCTCTACGTGTTTGGGAGGATTGGGTGGATGGTTGGTCGATTTGGGCTCTTTTGGGACCCATTGATAATAAAATTGCAATGAATAACAGAGGGTACCAAAGTAGTAGAATCAGAAAAACCAACCAAATAAACAGAGAAGTAAACGAACCAGCAAGTCTATTGTGCTCAAAACAATTAAGGCCAGCAGTGCAGTGTCAGGGCAATATGAGGCACAAAAGATATATATAGTAGAATAGAACAATGTAGCCAACAATTCAATAATGCTCAGAACAAAAGAGAATTGAATAATGCAGATGAAGCATAAAGGCTGTAAGTTCAATTCACTAGCCCAATTCAGTGCATGAACAAATGCAGCCAATAAGGTTCAATTAACCAGCCAAATTCAGTGTAGGAATTTCATAGCATTAACCACTAATTTGAAACTAAAACTAGAAGGGAATAATTAATGGAAGCAAAACTGGAAAACTTGAACCATTGTAATCAGGAAATTAAAGCATGTGTCAAGGATTCTGAAATTGTTGGGAACTTAACCAAAAACTAAATTCAGTCAGTACAGAGGCAAAAACCAGTCCAAAATACAAGCAATAACTCAAGGCATTCTTAACCAGTGTCACAAGTTAGGGCCAACAGCATAAAATAAACCAGAAGTATTCCAAATCACAGCCAGAAACAAGAACTAACAACAAATAAGAGATTACTTATGCAGAAAAGTAAAACAGAGGAAGAGATAGGGAGATATACCTGAAGAAGGCACTGCAACAAGGAGAGTTAAACGTAGCAATGGGATGGTAGCTTGGGCAGCAATTCCAGATGATTAGAAAGGGAAAACTGAAGGAGGAGAGGGAATGGGTAGTGGGTGTCAATGGAATGGGGGAAGAAAAACGCAAAAACAGGCGGGGTTGGCGTAGAGGGAAGAATGGGAAAAATTTGGGGTTTAGGGCATGGATGAGGAAGGAAGAAGGGAGAAGAAGGTGGAATAGGGGGGGTTGAAGGCTTGGGTAAGGGAGATTGGGAGTGGGTTTGGCCGAAGAAGATGAAGGGAGTAGAGGAGGTGAAGCACGGCTAGGGTAGGGCAAAACACGGCCAAAAGAGGGGGAGGATTTGGGTTTTAAAAGTAGCCCGCGCCTGAAGCCTGGCTGTGCTGTGAAGCACGGCTAGCCCATGCTTCGGGCGGGCTTGCTGCAGCTTTTTTTTTAATTACTTGGGGCACGGCCTGCCCATGCTCCTTTCGGGTGTGTACCAATTTCTCATTTGGCCTTTGCTTGCAGCATGGCCATGGTGAGGAACACGGGTAGCCCGTGTTGCTGGCTGGAATGTCTCAATTCTTCACATTTAACTTCTTCTTTTGACTATCTTTAAGCACCTTTGCTTCTAACCCTTTTAAACCACCTTAGAAACATAGTAATGGACCTGAAGATCAAAGGAAATTATTCAATAAACTTCAACCTAATAAATTAGCTAATTAAAGATAAAAACTAAAGCTTAAAGCAAGAATTCAAACAAAAGAAAACTTTAAAAGTCAAAATGTGGGTTGCCTCCCACAAAGCGCTTGTTTAAAGTCATTAGCTCAACTCCTTTGCTTATTAATGGATTGAAGGGGGCTCTAAGAGAGCTTGGGTGGCTTTCTTTTCAACCGGTTGTCCTGTCACGAAGTGCTTAAGGCATTGCCTATTGACCTTGAAGGATCCGTTGGATTCACTCCACACCTCCACTGCTCCATATGGAAAAACTTGAGTCACCTAGAATGGTCCAGACCAACGAGAACGGAGCTTCCCGGGAAAGAGTCTCAGCCTTGAATTGAATAGCAAGACCCAATCTCCTACTTGAAATTGACGCCTAAGGATGTGCTCATCATGCCATCTTTTTGTTCTTTCCTTGTATAACTTAGTATTGTCATAAGCATCTAGCCTCAGCTCATCTAACTCATTCAGTTGTAGGCATCTCCTCTTTCCAGCAGCTGACAAGTCAAAATTGATTGCTTTGACTGCCCAATACGGCTTATGCTCAAGCTCTACTGGCAAATGACAGGGTTTCCCATTTATCAATAGAAAAGGTGTGGTCCTTATCGATGTTTTATAGGCAGTCCTGTAAGGCCATAGTGCATCATCAAGTTTGAGAGACCAATCTTTTCTAGCCTTCAAAACGGTCTTCTCCAATATTGCCTTGTTTTCCCTATTTGATATTTCCACTTGCCCACTTGTTTGAGGATGGTAGGCCAAATCCATTTTATGGGTGACTCCATATTTCTTCAAGAGATTTTGGAACTGTTGCTCGGTGAAGTGGGAACCTCCATCACTTATCACAGCTCGGGGCACTCCAAATCTTGGGAAAATTATCCTCTTGAAAAGCTTAGCAACCACTCTAGCATCATTGGTAGGGGATGCTATTGCCTTAACCCACTTAGAAATATAGTCCACAACAACTAGAATGTACTTGTTCTCGCATGAAGAAGGGAAGGGACCCATAAAGTCAATACCCCAAACGTCAAATATCTCCACTTCTAAAATACTGTTCAGGGGCATCTTATTCCTTCTGGATATGTTGCTAACTCTTTGACACCGGTTACATGCTTTTACAAAAGTGTGCACATCTTTGAAGAGTGTAGGCCAATAAAAACCAGCTTGAAGAATTTTAGCTACAGTTTTAGAAGTACTGGTATGGCCTCCACAAGGTGAATTGTGGCAATGGAATATAACACTATATACTTCTTCCTCTGGAATACACCTTCGGAAGATGCCATCTGCACACCACTTGTATAAGCATGGATCATCCCAATAGTAAAACTTGATATCTGAATTGCTTCTATCTTTGCCTTATCCACCTCTATTCCCCTTTCGAACACCAAGTGTCCCAGAACTATTCCCTCTCTCATCATAAAATGGCATTTCTCCCAATTCAATACCAAATTGACTTCCTCACATCTCTTAAGTACCTGTGTCAAATTTTTCAAACAATCATCAAATGAGGTACCATATACAGAAAAGTCATCCATAAACACTTCCATTATTTCCTTAATAAAATTAGAGAAAATAGCCATCATACATCTCTGGAAAGTGGCTGGTGCGTTACATAATCCGAATGGCATCCTTTTATATGCAAAGGTGCCATAGGGACATGTGAATGTGGTCTTTTCTTGGTCGTCTGGATGGATAGGGATCTGAAAGAATCCTGAGTATCCATCCAGATAACAAAAGTGTGAATGTTTAGCCAATCTTTCCAATAACTGATCAATAAAAGACAAAGGGAAGTGATATTGACGGGTGGCCTTATTCAATTTTCTATAGTCAATACACATGCGCCAACCTGTAACAGCTCTAGTAGGGATCAATTCAACATTATCATTTCTAACAACAATCATACCTCCCTTTTTAGGAACCACATGGACAGGACTTACCCATTCACTATCTGAGATAGGATAGATAATACCTGCATCAAGCAATTTAAGTATTTCCTTCTTGACTACCTCTTTCATGTTGGGGTTGAGTCTCCTCTGGTGTTCCCTGGAAGGTTTATGATCATTGTCAACTATAATACGATGCATACAAACAGATGGACTAATCCCTTTTATATCATCAATACTATATCTAATCACTTTCTTAAATTTCCTAAGTTTATCCAACAACTTACAAGTTTCCTCAGCATTCAGATCAGCATTTACTATAATTGGATATGAAGAGTTAGAGTTTAGAAATTCATACCTCAGATGGGATGGGAGAGGTTTTAGTTCTACCTTAGGTTCCTTGGTTTCCTCAATGGTTGTTGATTTTTCATTGTCCGATTCCAACTTTTTAGCTTTTACTTTTGAGGATAGCATGGGACGTTAATCAAGCATCTGGGCATATGCATCAGCTTTTACCTGTTCAGCACAAGAAACATAACTTTCCACAAGGCAAAGTTCAAGTGAGTCAGTAGAACAAAAGCTTATTGCATTTTCAACATTATTTTGCTCAATAATATCGACCATGCAACAAGTATCACCTAAAGATGGGCACTTCATTGCCTCATGAAGGTTGAACTCAATCTTTTCATCCCCTACATTCAAGGAAAGCTTTCCATCTTTAACGTTTATATTAGCACTTGCAGTGGCTAGGAAAGACTTTCCCAGAATGATGGGGATTTGGCTATCTTCCTCAATCTCTAATACAACAAAATCAATGGGTATGAAAAACTTACCTACCTTTAGAGGAACATCCTCTAATATACCTACCGGGTGAGTGACGGATCGGTCCGCTAACTAGAGAGAAATAGTGGTAGGCTTCAGGTCACCCATTTGGAGCTTCTTACAAATGGACAATGGCATAAGACTTACACTTACTCTGAGATCACATAAGGCTTTAGTGATCTGCACATCTCCAATAGAACACGGTATAGAGAAGCTTCTAGGGTCCTTGAGTTTGGGAGGCAGTTTGTTATGAATCAAGGCATTGCATTCTTCAGTTAATGCCACAGTGGCATACTCCTCAATTTTCCTCTTATTAGAGAGGATCTCCTTCAGAAATTTGGCATATGAAGGCATCTGAGAGACAGCCTCGAAGAATGGAATATTGATGTGTAGATTTTTTAGCACATCCAAAAACTTTCCATACTGTTTCTCTAACTTACCCTTAGCTAGTCTCTGAGGGAAGGGAATTGGTGGCTTATATGGTTCAGGAGCCACATAATTAGGCTCATTCACTTCCTTCCTTCCACTAATTGGCTCTTCTTCTTCATTTACTAGCTCAGGCACATCCCTTTTCTTCCTCCTTTCTCATTGGTTCATCCAATTGCTTACCACTTCTCAAAGTGATAGCTTTACAGTGTTCTCTAGGATTTTTAGGCTGACCAGGGAACTTACCAAATTTTCTGGTTGACGAGCTCACTTGCTGTGCTATTTGGGTCTCTAGCATCTTGTTATGCGTAGCAAGTGAATAAACTTTCGAAGCCAAGTCTTTAATGGCCTCATTCATATTGTGATTCTGAGCTCTAAACTCCTCGTTCTGCTTACTCTGTGTGGAGATGAAATTCTCCATTAGAGCCTCCAGATTTGATTTTGGTTGAGGAGGAGGAGGGTTGAATGGCCTTGAATTCTAAAATCCTGGAGGTTGCCTGAAATTATTTTGGGGTTGCTAACCAACATTCGGCTTATATGAGAGGTTCGGATGGTTTCTCCAGCCTGGATTGTAAGTATTGCTGTATGGGTTATTCCTTTGATTGTTCAAAAAATGCACCTGCTCACAATCCTGAACTATAAAACTTCCAAGCTGACACTCGTTAGCTGCAGGGCCAACAACTCCGCAAAGCTCACAAGATGCATATGAAGAAGGGGAACTAACAGCATTGATACTTAGCTTATCCCACTTCTGAAATAAAGCATCAACTTTAGAAGTTAGATGATTGAAAGCATCCACTTCATACACAGCTACCGGCTTTTTGGGCTGTCTCTCACTAGACCAGCAGTAGTGGTTCTGGGCCATGTCTTCAATCAATTCATAGGCTTCATCAACCGTCTTGTTCATCAGTGCTCCTCCAACTGCAGCATCCACAGACATCCGGGTGCTATAAATTAGTCCATTGTAGAATGTATAGACTATTAACCATTTTTTCAGCCCATGATGTGGGCATACCCTGAGGAGCTCCTTGAATCTCTCCCAAGCCTTATATAGAGATTGTAACATCCCTAATTTCGTTTCTTTTATTGATAAAAGTACATAAATATTTAATTAAAGAAATAAAATTTATTAGACAATATTTTAGATATCTAAGGAAATATAATCCTTAGAAATTCTTCACCTTATGTATATGCATAGAAAATATTTCTAACATTAAGAGAACAAATAAAGAGGGAAAACCTAATAGAAAAACCAATTAGAAATGACATACTAAAGAGATGCAAAATTCTTGGATAAGGAAGATAAATTTTTAGAAACAAGTAAAGGTCATAAAATTTCAAGAACATTGGATTAGGGTAATTTTTCCTAATTCAAGAACTAGAGTTACTAAGTTTAAAATCTTTACCCATACATTAGGCTTTTACCTATGGACACTTCATATAGAGTTTTTCCACTTCACATAAGTTTCTAGCAAGCCCATTGGATAACCTAAGCAAGAAATAAAACATAGACTTGGACTAAGATATAGTAATTGGATCAATAGCCCAAAAATTATGAAAATGTCACCAAGCCCTCCAAGAAAGGAAGAATTTTATCCAAAACAAAGAAAATGGGTAGGAACAAGCCCATAATGGGTAGGAATAAACCCAAATCCAAGAGGAAAAATAAAATAAAATAAATTAGGTGATGATATAATAATGTAATAATAATAAAGATTAGGTTACATGGCATTAAGACAAAAATTTAGCAAGTGGTGTGATTCTACATTCATCATTTTGGCAAGTGGCATGATAATACAAGGCTTTAGGACAAAAAGCATCTATATCCTACACTCATAATTTTAGCAAGTGGTATGATAATACATGATATTAGGACAAAACATTCCTATCCCACACAAATAATATCAACCAAATAATGGAGATTCAAGGGCTAGAAATTTGCCACCTAAAAAGGCAAACCTATCATACTAGTTTAAGACAAAAGAAAATGGAAATAAATCCCTAAATCAAAGGGACCTTGTCCCTTATCTTAAGAACATATCATCATAATTTTCAAAATACAAATCTCCTTTTCCTATGCATATCTTGACTAAGGAAGAGGAAGACAAGAACATAAGTTGTTTGTTTTCCAAAAATTCAACAAAGTGTATCCTAATTGTGATAAGGTAGACCCATGATCATGAAAGGTGTATTATTTGGTGGTCTATTTAAGCAAAACCCACCCCTACAACATTTTAATTTCGTCCAAGTGAGGAAGAGAGAGAAATAGAAGCAAGGTAGAGTGAGCAAAGGTGAGGAAGAAAGAAAGAAAGAGGAAGGAGAAGTCTAGAGGACTAAGTGCTCTAGGTAAGTTTAACAATATTTCTTTTTGAAGAAAACTTTTGAAACTTATAATATTTATATGAGATTTTGATCTTATAACTTTGATTATTGGTCATGTATGTTGCTATATCATGTTACATATTGATCTTGCATGTGATGTATGTTTGAATACGTAGGTTGGTGTAGATAGTTCTGCATGGGTATGGCTTTGGGTGGCAGAATTTTAAGTTTCTGTGTTTTAATTTCTGAGAATTATCTGTAGGGAATTAAAATAAATGGTTAACATAAGAATTAAAAATATATGTGTCACGGATTTTTATCAACTGGAATCATTCAATTTGGAGTCCATATGAGGTAGATATGGGCCGATTAGTAAGCAAAGGTCAGAAAATGTTTCATCAGGGAAGAATATGTTAGGATAGCTTATGTATTTTAATTTTTGGGAATTATCTGTATGGAATTAAAATAAATAGTTAACATAATAATTATAACTATGTGCGTCATGGATATTTAGCCACTGGAATCATTCAATTTGGAGTTCATATAAGGATGATATGAGCTGATTAGTAGTCAAAGGTCAGAAAATGGTTCATCGGGGAAGAATATGTTAGGACAGCTTCTGTATTTTAATTTCTGGGAATTATCTATATGGAATTAAAATAAATGGTTAACATATGAATTATAGATATATATGTCACGGATTTTTAGCCACTAGAATCACTTAATCTGGAATTCTTATGAGGGAGATATAAGCTGATTAGTAGTCAAAGGTCAGAAAATGGTTCATCAGGGAAGAATATGTTAGGACAGCTTCTGTCTTTTTATTTATGAGAATTATCTGTATGGAATTAAAATAAATGGTTCACATAAGAATTATAGATATGTGTGTCACGGATTGGTAGCCATTAGAATTACTCAAGTTGGAGTCCATATGAAGTAGATATGGTCTGATTAGTAGGTAGAGGTCAGAACCTATCCGAGAAGAAATAACCTGTACATTTAGGGAGTAATATCACCTTGATTTCTTAGTATTTCGCTACAATGTTCAACATAATAGTTTTTGATAATTGTTTTATCTTGAAATTGACACTAAGATCACCTACATCGGAGTTCCATTGAGGGAGTTATGCTCTGATTAGTAAGAGAAGGTTAGATATGATGAAAACCTACATCAAGAAAAGAAAGAAATAAAATTAATATTTTAAAAAAAAGACGAATCTTATAAATGACTAGTATATGACATAGCTATTACCATTGTATGACCTTCTTACCATCTTAAGTGTAAAATTCTGACATGGAAATATTTTATAAAGTGTTATTTGAAATGGTCATGTTCATGGCATGATTACCAATGATTTATGGTAATAGTTATATTTTGATGAACAAACTTGTTATTGAAAGCATATTTTTGGCTATCATTGTGAAAAGAAAAGAAATGAGCACGGTCACATGGCAATCTGTGTGGTGCACCAGTAGGGGACGCCCTACCAACGGTTATGATTATGATTATGAGAAAAGAAAGAGAAAGTGTGCCATGTCGGACGGAGCGAGAAAAGCCCGTACCGGAGAGTAGAGGATACTCACCCTGTCCGGGGTAGCTTGAAATGAGAATAAGTTGATGGCCATAATATGATATTTTGAAAATAGTTAATCCTGTCATACATATCATTACTGTATGATTCTTATGTGCATATATATAATGCATTATGTGACCAAAGATATTTTCTGTAGTTTATACAGCTGAACATGACGTGATGAGCTATATTAATGATGATTTATTGTTGAATGTAACATCCCGTAATATTTTTAGATATTTTCCTTAAAAATTCTTCACCTTACATATATGCATAGAAATGTTCTAATATTAATGGAATTGGTAAAGAAAGAAAACCTAAGAGGAAATATTAGAAATAAACATGTTAAAGAAAGGTGAAATTCTTAGGTAAAGAAAGATAATTTTTTGTGAAGTAAGTAAAGGTCTTAAAATTTCAAGAAGATCGGATTAGGGTAATTTTTCTTAATTTAAGAGCAAAAGTTACTAAGTTTAGTATCTCCACCCGTAATTGGGCTTTAACCTATAGACACTTCATATAGAGTTTTTCTACTTCACATGAATTTTTAGCAAGCCAATAGGATAGCCCAAAGAAGAAATAAAACATAGACTTGGACTAGGATATAGAAATTGGACCGGTAGCCCAAAAATCATGAAAATGTGACCAAGCCCATTATGAAAGGTAGAATTTTAACCAAAGTAAGGAAAATGGGCAAGAATGAGCCCAAACCCAAGAGGAAAAATAAAAATAAAAATAAAATTAAAGTGATGAAATATTGGTGTAATCAAGATTAAGTGACATGGCATTAAGACAAAAATTTAGCAAGTGGTGTGATTCTACATTCATCATTTTGGCAAGTGGCATAATAATACAAGGCTTTAGGACAAAAATATCTATATCCTACATTCATAACTTTAGCAAGTGGGTAATAATACATAGCATTATGACAAAACATCATTATCCTACACAAATAATTTTAGTTAAGTAAGGAAAATTCAAGGGATAGAAATTTGCCATTTAAAAAGGCAAATCCATCATACTTGATTAAGACAAAAGAAAAAGGAAATGAATCCCTAAATCAATGGGATCTTGCCCCATATCTTAAGAACATATCATCATAATTTTCAAAATACAAATCTCCTTTTTCTATGCATATCTTGACTAAGGAAGAGGAAGACAAGAACATAAGTTGTTTGTTTTCCAAATATTCAACAAAGTGTATCCTAATTGTGATAAGGTAGACCCATGATCATGAAAGGTGAATTATTTGGTGGTCTATATAAGAAAACCCACCCTTACCACATTAGAATTTGGTCCAAGTGAGGGAGAGCAAAAATAGAAGCAAGGTAGTGTGAGGAAAGGAGAGGAAGAAAGGAAAAAAGAGGAAGGAGAAGTCTAGGGGACTAAGTGCTCCAGGTAAGTTTAACAATATTTCTTTTTGAAGAAAACCTTTGAAACTCATAATATTTATATAAGATTTTGATCTTAGAACTTTGATGATTGGTCATGGATGTTGCTATATCATGTTACATATTGATCTTGCATGTGATGTATGTTTGAATACTTAGGTTGGTGTAGATAGTTCTGCATGGGTATGGCTATGGTTGACAGAATTTTAAGCTTTGGTATTTTAATTTCTGGGAACAATCTATAAGGAATTAAAATAAATGGTTAACATAAGAATTAAATATATATGTGTCACGGATTTTTAGCCACTGGAATCATTCCATTTGGAGTCCATATGAGGTAGCTGTGGTCTGATTAGTAGTCAAAGGTCAGAAAATGAATCATCAGGGAAGAATATGTTAGGATAGCTTCGGTAATTTAATTTTTGGGAATTATTGGTAGGGAATCAAAATAAATGGTTAACATAAGAATTAAATATATGTGTGTCATGGATATTTAGCCACTGGAATCATTCAATTTGGAGTCCACATGTGGTAGATATGGTCTGATTAGTTAGCCAAGGTCAGAAAATGGTTCATCAGGGAAGATTATGTTAGGACAGCTTTTGTATTTTAATTTTTGGGAATTATCTGTATGGAATTAAAATAAATGGTTAACATGAAAGTTATATATCTATGGCTCATGGAAATATACCCACTGGAATTCTACAATTTGGAGTTCATATGAGGTAGATATTATCCGATTAGTAAGCCGAGGTCAGAAAATGTTTATTCAGGGAAGAGTATGTTATTAATGCTTTAGTTTTTGAATTTCTGGGAATATTCTGTAGGGAATTAAAATAGCGTGCCAACATAACAATTATAGATATATGGCTCATGGATTTTTACCAATTGGAATAACTCAATTTGGAGTTCCAATTTGGGAGATATGTTCTAATTAGTAAGTAAAGGTCAGAACCTATCTGAGAGGAACTATCCTGTACTTTGAGGGAGTAATATCACCTTTGTTTCTTAGTTTTTCGCTACAATGTTCAACATAATAGTTTTAGATAATTGTTTTATCTTGAAATGGACACCAAGATCACCTACATCAGAGTTAAATTGAGGGAGTTATGCTCTGATTAATAAGAGAAGGTTAGATAGGATGAAAACCTGCATCAAGAAAATAAAGAAATAAAATTAGTATTTTAAAAAAAAAGATGAATCTTAATAAATGACTAGTATAGCCATAGCCATTGCCATTGTATGAACTTCTTACCATCTTAAGTGTGAAATTTTGACATGGAAATATTTTATAAAGTGATATTTGAAATGGTTATGTTCATGGCATGATTACCAATGATTTATGGTAATAGTTATATTTTGATGAACATACTTGTTATTGAAAGCATATTTTTGGCTAACATTGTGAAAAGAAAAGAAATGAGCACGGTCACATGGCAATCCGTGTGGTGCACCAGTAGGGGACGCCCTACCAACGGTTATGATAATGATAATGAGAAAAGAAAGAGAAAGTGGGCCATGTCGGACGGAGCGAGAAAAGCCCGTACCAGAGAGTAGAGGATACTCACCCTGACCGGGGTAGCTTGAAATGAGAATAAGTTGATGGCCATCATATGATATTTTGAAAATAGTTAATCCTGTCATACATATCATTACGGTATGATTCTTATGTGCATAGATATAATGCATTCATGTGACCAAAGATATTTTCTGTAGTTTATACAGTTGAACATGACGTGATGAGCTTTACTGATGATAATTTATTGTTGAACTTACTGGGATTTAATTCTCACTATATTTCCATATCATGTTTAGAAAATTAATTATGCAGCTTTTGTTCTAAGGCTCTGGCTTTTAGTGCACATTGGATCGAGTTACTTTATGTTGGGCAGATTTCAAAATCAAATAATATGTTTGTGGTCGAGTTGGCTCAGATCCCGGTGAAGGTGCAACCACCCGCACCTGTATCTCCGGAATTGGTCAACCAAAATAAACAAGATGTAAATATCTATGTGTTTGATATGTTATACGTCTGTTTTGATTAATGACATGTATGTGAACTCAATATTGTATAATAATAAAGGAAAAAAAAAGGTTGTTACATAATTGGTATCAGAGCAAGTCGATCCTAGATGGCCAGTGGGTGGATGGTTATCTGAATCGATCATATAGTGTCTTGAGTATGTTGTGGTTGTGCTGTGTAGGGGATCAATGACTCATATAGGTAAAAAATTACTAGTGTTTCTTATCTATATGCCAAGGTGGTGTTATGACTACTGTTAAATATTTTTTTTGAAACTAACTATTGGGCTTGATCACCTCAATAGCAACATAAATTTATTTTTTTCCACAGTTGGAAATGGCACCACCAAGGCGGAATCCGGCAAACAATGCGGAGGAAATCTTACACAACCTTGCCACAACAATACGAGAATTTGGTATTGATTTACTCCTTAGAACCCAACTAGTATCTATATCCCTATATTAATATCAACTAAATTTAAAAAGAAAATTAGTTACAAGACTTGTTAGACAAGGGATTTAAATGCCCTAGTACTATTATTTGGAGTGCTCTAGTTCTATCTGTGAGAAAGAAAGATGGATCATTATAACTATGCATAGATTATAGACAGTTGAATAAGGTGACAATGTAGAATAGAAACCCATTAGCTCGTATAGATTACCTGTTTAACTAGTTATAAGGTGTTCAATTTTTTTCCACAAATAGATTTGGGATATGAGTAACATTAATTAGGGATAAGAGAAGAGGATGTAGGACTTATTATGGGCATTATGAGTTCTTGGTGATGCATTTAAATTGAAAAATCTTTAGCTGCATTCATAGATTTAATGAATAGTAATTAGGTCATCCCTGGAACAATTTGTTATTATATATATGGATGATATACTAGAATATTTCAAAAGTTCAGAGGATCATAAGCAACATTCAAAGATAGTTTTACCAACTCTAAAGGAGTATGGTTGGTAAATATGGTATCCAAGTAAACTCTAAGAAAGTAAAAGTAGTACAAAAAATAGCTACATTTTACTAGATTTAAAGATGAAGATCCAAATCCAATTTACGCTTCCTGCGGTTATCTGCCGTCCTGCGGTTATCTGCCGTCCATTCTATTTGAGTAATAGTTGGGTCAGGTACATGAACATAGGCTTGTAAAGCATCAATCAACTCTTCAGCATTTGAAGCTGAGATGAGAATTCGTCGTGCTGAGTGTGAGATAAACCTTTGTTCCACAGCTTGATCTAGAAAAGATAACAAACCATCGAAGAAGTGATTAACATTTAACAAACCTATCGGTTTGTGATGCATATTCAGTTGTGCCCAAGAGACTATTTGGAAAATCTCCTCTAGAGTACTAAAACCACCTGGTAAGGTAATGAAGGCGTCAGCATTGCTCATCATTCTAGCCATGCGTTCATGCATGGAAGCTACCCTATATTCTTCCCCAATTGTCTTCCCTATGTTGCTGGATGTAGCTAGAGCTGTAGGAATAATACCTAGAACTTGGCATCACCCTGCATGTGCAGCTGTAGCCACACACCCCATTAACCCACAGTTACCTCCACCATATACTAAATGAATTTTTCTCCTAGCCAGCACCATACCCAGATTCTATGCTGCTTTAACATACTCCTCATCTTTTCCAGGACTGGAACCACAAAAGACACAGATATTTCGAAACTGACAGAATGCGGTTCCCTCCATAATTTCTATCACCTTAACTTTGAGAATAGACAAAGATACTAATGTAAGTATTTATAGAAGTCAGAGAAGGGCATATTTATAATAGCTATGCGAATAGGCCGGGTATTATTAGAACAACTATGTGAGTGATTGGTGGATATCAGCTAAATTAAAGGTAAATAAAAAAAAATTCAAAAATGACGGTAAGCATGTATATGTACAGTAGTATGACTGTGACCCATATTAAGCACATAAAGAGTATAAGATAAGATATCACCAGAAATCTGTCTTTATCTTGTTGTCTTTGATGAAGCATTGATGTTTTGATTCTTGTAGAAAAGTTGTAGGTGATAGCCGTCATTGAAAAAAAAAATGCAATCAAATGATTTATTTTGTATTCTAAATGTTTTTGCCAGTCGACTATCAGAATTATTAAGTCGACTAACTATTTTGAGAAATTTTAATTTGGACTGGTTTTTTTTTACAGTTGATTGATTACATCTATTTTGAAGCAATCAACTGCATCCTACCAGTTAACTACATATTCTTTGATTTTCACAGACTTTTATAAGCTCAGAAATGTTTCTTTTCCATGTGATATCTTTCCACCGAATATCGATAGATTTAAAGTAGATTCTGACACATATATTCAAAATTTGCGGCCACCGATTTTTGCTGAAATCATAGATAGATTTTGTTTACAGATTTTCAAGAATTACGGCCACCGATTTTAATATTTTTCAATGCTTTGTCGAAATTTTTGACTTTCGCGTTTGGCACCATTCTCTATTATGCTTTTCGTCTGTTTCACTCATTAATGGTTGGCATTAAATCCAAGGTTATTTTCCCTCATTGCAATGAAAGATAATTTCTTTTCTTTAAAACTAGGTTATTGTGGTGTCTAAGTTGTTAGTAGGTTAAAGTAATGAAAAGTTTGAAAAGAATGGACGGATGATGGTCTTATGGTGTTTTGACGAATGTAATTAAGAGAATTAGTGGTGTTGAAGTTCTCGAGGAATAAAATATAGGAAGTAGGATTTAAGTTAGTCTTTGAACTCTTAATTTGGAAATATAGAGAATATTCTGAGAACAATGTCCGAAAATGATGTAGGTTATCAAGATATTTGTGTTAAAGGATTATATCAAGCTAAATTGAGTCCAGTATCTAGGATGTGAATTATGTTGGAATTGAAAATTCATGTATGAGTAATTGTTAGGAAAAAAAATGCACAAATCTTCTTGAAATGATTGGGTGAATTAAATGGGATTGGCATAAGCTAGAATGAGGTGTTTTTGGATATGATAGAAGAAATAATTGAAATTTTTGACAATGAGTTTAATGGTGTTAATAAGCTTGTATAGAATTACTGTGATGAGGTAAGTTGGAATTATTAGACATGTGTCAATGGTACATAAACGTTATTAAAGGTTTGAAGGATTTATTGCTACGTATGTTTAACATATTGATTAAAGGATTTGAGGATAAAAATAGATGATAGATTAAGATGATGATATTCAGGGGATGATGTTGATATATGAAGAAAAAATTGACTTGATAGAAATTTGGAATAAGAAAAGATAGTTACACAATATGAAGGTGTATATGTTCCTTTATATGTGTGTTTTCTAATATCGACCCATAGATATATCCATGCGGGCTAGAGGATATCAATTGAAGAACTTATGAGTGAAAGAAATCCTTATGGTTAAGTTATATGGCAAAATCACTCAAGTGAATAGACATATTAAAAAGTAAAGATGTCATACATAAAATATATCTCTAATTATTTAGGCAATAAGCTTGGTAACTCTGAATAATGCCTTAATTTCATTCCCTACATGTGGTAGGATGGATTGAAATTCGGGGACCGAATTTCTTAAGGGGGGAAGAATGTAACATCCCGTAATTTTTTTAGATATTTTCCTTAGAAATTCTTCACCTTACATATATGCATAGAAATGTTCTAATATTAATGGAATAGGTAAAGAAAGAAAACCTAAGAGGAAATATTAGAAATAAACATGTTAAAGAAAGGTGAAATTCTTAGGTAAAGAAAGATAAATTTTTGTGAAGTAAGTAAAGGTCTTAAAATTTCAAGAAGATCGGATTAGGGTAATTTTTCTTAATTTAAGAGCAAAAGTTACTAAGTTTAGTATCTCCACCCGTAATTGGGCTTTAACCTATAGACACTTCATATAGAGTTTTTCTACTTCACATGAATTTTTAGCAAGCCAATAGGATAGCCCAAGGAAGAAATAAAACATAGACTTGGACTAGGATATAGAAATTGGACCGGTAGCCCAAAAATCATGAAAATGTGACCAAGCCCATTATGAAAGGTAGAATTTTAACCAAAGTAAGGAAAATGGGCAAGAATGAGCCCAAACCCAAGAGGAAAAATAAAAATAAAAATAAAATTAAAGTGATGAAATATTAGTGTAATCAAGATTAAGTGACATGGCATTAAGACAAAAATTTAGCAAGTGGTATGATTCTACATTCATCATTTTGGCAAGTGGCATAATAATACAAGGCTTTAGGACAAAAACATCTATATCCTACATTCATAACTTTAGCAAGTGGGTAATAATACATAGCATTATGACAAAACATCATTATCCTACACAAATAATTTTAGTTAAGTAAGGAAAATTCAAGGGCTAGAAATTTGCCACTTAAAAAGGCAAATCCATCATACTTGATTAAGACAAAAGAAAAAGGAAATGAATCCCTAAATCAATGGGATCTTTCCCCATATCTTAAGAATATATTATCATAATTTTCAAAATACAAATCTCCTTTTTCTATGCATATCTTGACTAAGGAAGAGGAAGACAAGAACATAAGTTGTTTGTTTTCCAAAAATTCAACAAAGTGTATCCTAATTGTGATAAGGTAGACCCATGATCATGAAAGGTGAATTATTTGGTGGTCTATATAAGAAAATCCACCCTTACCACATTAGAATTTCGTCCAAGTGAGGGAGAGCAAAAATAGAAGCAAGGTAGTGTGAGGAAAGGAGAGGAAGAAAGGAAGAAAAAGGAAGGAGAAGTCTAGGGGACTAAGTGCTCCAGGTAAGTTTAACAATATTTCTTTTTGAAGAAAACCTTTGAAACTCATTAGATGGGATTTTGATCTTAGAACTTTGATGATTGGTCATGGATGTTGCTATATCATGTTACATATTGATCTTGCATGTGATGTATGTTTGAATACTTAGGTTGGTGTAGATAGTTCTGCATGGGTATGGCTATGATTGACAGAATTTGAAGCTTCAGTATTTTAATTTCTAGGAACAATCTATAAGGAATTAAAATAAATGGTTAACATAAGAATTAAAGATATATGTGTCACGGATTTTTAGCCACTGGAATCATTCCATTTGGAGTCCATATGAGGTAGCTATGGTCTGATTAGTAGTCAAAGGTTAGAAAATGAATCATCAGGGAAGAATATGTTAGGATAGCTTCGGTAATTTAATTTTTGGGAATTATTGGTAGGGAATTAAAATATATGGTTAACATAAGAATTCAATATATGTGTGTCATGGATTTTTAGCCACTGGAATCATTCAATTTGGAGTCCACATGTGGTAGATATGGTCCGATTAGTTAGCCAATGTCAGAAAATGGTTCATCAGGGAAGATTATGTTAGGACAACATTTGTATTTTAATTTTTGGGAATTATCTGTATGGAATTAAAATAAATGGTTAACATGAAAGTTATATATCTATGGCTCATGGAAATATACCCACTGGAATTCAGCAATTTGGAGTTCATATGAGGTAGATATGATCCGATTAGTAAGCAGAGGTCAGAAAATGTTTATTCAGGGAAGAGTATGTTATTAATGCTTTAGTTTTTGAATTTCTGGGAATATTCTGTGGGGAATTAAAATAGCAAGCCAACATAACAATTATAGATATATGGCTCATGGATTTTTACCAATTGGAATAACTCAATTTGGAGTTCCAATTTGGGAGATATGGTCTAATTAGTCAGTAAAGGTCAGAACCTATCTGAAAGGAACTATCCTGTACTTTGAAGGAGTAATATCACCTTCGTTTCTTAATTTTTCGCTACAATGTTCAACATAATAGTTTTAGATAATTGCTTTGTCTTGAACTGAACACCAAGATCACCTACATCAGAGTTAAATTGAGGGAGTTATGCTCTGATTAGTAAGAGAAAGTTAGATAGGATAAAAACCTGCATCAAGAAAATAAAGAAATAAAATTAGTATTTAAAAAAAAAGATGAATTTTAATAAATGACTAGTATAGCCATAGCCATTGCCATTGTATGAACTTCTTACCATCTTAAGTGTGAAATTTCGACATGGAAATATTTTATGAAGTGATATTTGAAATGGTTATGTTCATGGCATGATTACCAATGATTTATGGTAATAGTTATATTTTGATGAACCTACTTGTTATTGAAAGCATATTTTTGGCTAACATTGTGAAAAGAAAAGAAATGAGCACGGTCACATGGCAATCCGTGTGGTGCACCAGTAGGGGACGCCCTACCAACGGTTATGATCATGATAATGAGAAAAGAAAGAGAAAGTGGGCCATGTCGGACGAAGCGAGAAAAGCCCGTACCGGAGAGTAGAGGATACTCACCCTGACCGGGGTAGTTTGAAATGAGAATAAGTTGATGGCCATCATATGATATTTTGAAAATAGTTAATCCTGTCATACATATCATTACGGTATGATTCTTATGTGCATAGATATAATGCATTCATGTGACCAAAGATATTTTCTGTAGTTTATACAGCTGAACATGACGTGATGAGCTTTATTGATGATAATTTATTGTTGAACTTATTGGGATTTAATTCTTACTATATTTCCATATCATGTTCAGAAAATTAATTATGCAGCTTTTGTTCTAAGGCTCTGGCCTTTAGTGCATATTGGATCGAGTTACTTTATGTTGGGCAGATTTTAGAATCAAATAATATGTTTGTGGTCGAGTTGGCTCAGATCCCGGTGAAGGTGCAACCACCCGCACCTGTATCTCCGGAATTGGTCAACCAAAATAAACAAGATGTAAATATCTATGTTTTGATATGTTATACGTCTGTTTTGATTAATGACATGTATGTGAACTCAATATTGTATAATAATAAAGGAAAAAAAAAGGTTGTTACATTGAACTTACTGGGATTTAATTCTCACTATATTTCCATATCATGTTAAGAAAATTAGTTATGCAGATTTTTCTATAGCTCTGGCTTTTAGTGCATGTTGGATCGAGTACTTTATGTTGGGCAGATCCCAGAAGCAAATAAAATGTTTGTGGTCGAGTTGGCTTAGATCCCGGTGAAGGTGCAATCACCCGCACCTGTATCTCCGGAATTGGTCAACTAGAATAAATAAGATGTAGATTTTTATGTGTTAGATATGTTGTACGTATGTTTTGATTAATGACATGTATGTAAACTCTGTATTCTTTAAATTAAATAAATATTATATTGAGTTAAGTTATAATGAGGTAATAACTTCATGGTATTTTTTTTTAAAAAAAAGTTGATACTTCAATGGAGTTGTTACAGAGATTCTCCATCCTTCTGAGCAAAAGTGGTGATCTGGTTCCTCAGATGGGCCGTCTTGCTCGGTGGGAAATACTTGGCCAGGAAAGCTTGAGAAAGCTGTTGCCAAGTAGTAATGGACCCCGATGGAAGAGAGTGCAACCATGCACGGGACTTATCCCTCAGTGAGAAAGGGAATAGTCTCAACCTGATAGCATTTGAGGAGACCCTATTCAACTTCAGGGTGTCGCAGTACTCCAAAAACACAGAGAGATGGAGATTAGGGTCTTGAGTAGGCAACCCTCCAAATTGGTTCTGCTGAACCATCTGCAAGAGAGATGGCTTTAGCTCAAAATTATTTGCTTCAACCACTGGCCTAACTATGCTGGGGTTCAGGCCATAAGTGTCCGGGGCAGTAAAGTCCTTTAAAGATCGGTTATCTCTTTCCCCCATGGTAGCTGCAAAATTTTCTTGATGCTGTCTTTTTCTTATCCTTCGAAGTGTGCATTCAATTTCTCGGTCAAATTCAGCAATGAATCCTCGGTTTCTTCGCATAAAAGAGAAACAATCCTATAAGGGAAGAAAATAGGCAAGAATCAGCAAGGGAAAATTATTGAGAAAAAAATAGAAAAGAATAATAAACAGAAATTGATCTAGTCTAGCTATCTTGTAAAATATCTAATATTGGCTTTGTTCCCCGGCAACGGCGTCAAAAACTTGTTCGTGTGTGTTTTACTAAATACCGCAAGTGCACGGCGTAGCTGTAGCTAGTCCAGAAAGTACGGGTCGTGTCTCACAAAGAACAATGCCAATTACCAGAATTTCACAAAAAGTACTATCTAAATCGATATAATTTGATGGAAAGATGTCGCAGTTAAATAAGTGAAATTAACCAATTAAGCTAAGCTTAGGGTTAGGGTTCACTACACTTATGATACACAACAACTGATATTTACCTCCAATTGCAATTGTCTAGATCATTGGGGATGGTTTAGCCTGGATTAATTAGCAATCTCTTTCAAGCATTACCAATCGTACCTAGGTTAATCAAATTACCTACTTTCGTGGTTCTTAGCTTAACCTAGGTCCATTAAGCCTCATGCCAACCATAGAATGCAACTAATCGGTTTTCTCATTCCCATTAATTGATTCTATCCTAGAGTATCTTAAACTACTTTCGTGATTAAGATATCCCTAATTAACTATTGGGCTCCAGTTTTAATCTTCACCTTTCAGTTCATCGATTAAATACCTAAGAGGTAATAGGCTAGTGATTAGGCATTCTATCAACTCATTCATGCATACAACAGTCAATCCTAATCAATCTAAAACCAATTACAATTAGGGTTCCATAATTCAGGTCATAATCATAGTATCATTGTATCACAATTGGGTTTACCGAAACCCTAGATTTAATTTACTCACACATTATCAAAACAAGAATCAAAATCATATTCATTGAGTAATTCATAATAGTTCAGTACAATTGAGAGTGAATAAGTAAAAGTAGAAGAAGAAAACTGAAGATAGAAAGATAGAACCTGATGTGCAGATGAATTCAGATGAATTACAACCTTTAAAGCAGTAAAATCCTACTCTAGAACATTAAAATCCTCAAAGAACTATGTAAAAACCTAACGTAAATGTGTTTCCTCAGCTGCGCATCCCCCAAGCTTCCTGTCTTTTTGGCGGCCAAAAACCCTAATTTTAATGTTCTATCAGGACCCGAAGCATGGCCGTGTTCCAGGACACGGCTTGGTCGTGCTTCGGGCTGGAATATGGGGAAATCCTGTATCTCTTGCTCAGAGCAAGGCCAGGCCGTGTTGCAGGCCACAAAGCACGGCCTGGCCATGCTGCATGCTGCCAAAGTGCTTTCTCCATGATTTTTTATGTGTAGCCCCCTTGCTTTCTCCTTAGCATATCCCAAGTCTTTTTGGCTCTTTCCATGATGGCTTTTCCTTACTTCTTGGCTTCTTTTGCTCTCTTGCAACCATAAAACAAACTACAGCAGTACCTAGAACAAAGTGTAGCCAAAAGCATAGAAATAACCACAAGTTACTATGAATTAGGGGACAAAATATGACCAATAAGCACTCAAAATTCCCCTTTATCAATAGTCCTTACCAATTACTCCCAGAAAATTGAAAACAAAAACGCTTTCATTTACTAAGCTGGATTTTAGACTAATTTTGACCTTTACTCATTAATCAGCCATATTTCCCTCATATGGACTCCAAATTAAGTGATTTAAGAGCCTATAGATCTGTTATACATATATCTATATTTAAAATGTTAATAATTTCCTTTAATTTCCTATATATTTTGCCCATAAATTCAAACATTGAAGCATACTTAACAGATTCTTCACTAGTTAACTATTTTCTGACCACTGCTTACCAATCTGACAATATCTCCCTCATCTAGACTCCAAATTAAGTTATTCCAGTGGCTAAAAATTCGTCAGACACAGATTTAAGTTTTTTGTATGAACTATTTCTTTTAATTCCCAACTGATTCTACCCAGAATTACAAAAATATAAGCTTCCCTGGTTACTCCAAAATCCAGTTTCCTAATCAAACCTTTCCAAAGGTTTTAGTTCATCATTATATTATATCCTCTTCCATTTTCTTACTATTTTACATGTAATCATATTCTATCAATTTTTCACCACATTCAAATATACATAATAGTAGCATAAAAATCATAAAATTGTTTACCACTGGTGCGTACTGTCGCAGGTACACCCAAATTGATACCTTACCTCAAAACTAACCTGTAGTAGTGGCAGTAAGGGTCGATCTCATAGAGACTGGAATTACCTTATGTGATTGAGAAAGGGGGGATTGATAATAGCAAATAAAACCAAATGAACAATAATGAAAACAATTAAGAGAGAGTGATTAATGATAAAGACGTTGGTTTCGGTTGATATCCACCGTCAAGAGATTGCATCGATCATTGACAACATAATCAATCTATAATTGAATATCTATCATTGGGTTGCTAACCCTGTGATTCTGATTTGCGAACTCTGTAACACTATTAAATCTCCTGAATTGACCAAGTGTTCAACATAAAAGTTGTAGATAATTGTGTTATCATTTCACAGCCACTTGAATCACTTTGATTGGAGTTTATAAGAGGGCGATATGCTCAAAACAGTGCTGAAAGGTCTGGAATTGCTGCAATGTAGCATTTTTCCATGAATTTCTTATCTTTTTCTTCTCTTTTCTTCTTTCTTTGTTCCTACAACACAAAACACAAAACTAAGCTAATTCCTAATTATATTTTACTTAAATCAAACAAAAAGTAAGTTTAAAGGTATTAATATCAAGTTTAATTAAGATCACATCAAATTCCCCCACACTCAACCTTTTGCTTGTCCTCAAGCAATATAATCCCTAAAGACAAAAAAAACAACAATCAATAATGTAGTGAGTGTTAGGCTTACCAAAAGTTTGCCTCATAACATAAAAATATACTCTAGAAAAATTTTGGAAGGTCATAATCATGCACAAGATTAACACAAATGCAATATATTATTTTATCCTTCTGAATCCCTGGTGTGTGTGTGTTTTTGGGTCAATAAATTTTCTTTTACCTGGATGATTTTATATATCCCAAATTTTTGATTGTAGATCTCTAATTAGTAGGCCTCCTGGATGAGTTTCTTTTACCTGTAATGTGGCCAGGGTATAAGGTAAGATAAAGGATACAAATTTAGGCTCAATCACCCAGCACCACAAGATTAAATCTGATCTTTTGAGCTTTTCTAAATTTGGGGTGATTTCTCCCCCACACTCGTTTTCTTATTTCAATTGAATTTAATCCATCACTTTTCCTCAATTCTTTAATATATTTTTTTCACAGCATTTGGATTTTTCTTCTATTTCCTTTGCATATTTATTTGTTTTTTTTCATAATTCTTTTCTTTTCCTTACTCCACCTTGCCATCCTTTTTTTAAATAAAGCTCTACAAAACAAGTATTCAGAAAAATAATCATGGAGTGAGTGAATAGGATCAAAAATAAAGATATTCATACAAAATTTGGCTTTCAGCTCATTTGTGGTTTTTAGAAGAAAAAGTTCATTGATGCGTATTTTCGCAAGTGCACGAATCGTTCAAGTAATAAAGTGTACAGAAATACGGATATCGAACCCACAAGGAATGGCGTTACTAAGTACCGAAATTTACTAATCCTAATTTTATTTGAAAACCCAATTGTTGAAATTGTTTAAGAGGTAAATTAACTTAAAAATAAATGCAAATAACACAATTGAATGTTGTTCACAAATGATTAAAAATGCTAAGGCATTTGATTTCGCTGAATCAACTCAATCCGATTTCAAGTCATGTTATATGAGAATCAAAGCTAAAAGTGATGGTTAAAAAATCCAAATTTATCTAATACTCTCTCTCGAGTTATATTAGAATTACTTATCTATGATAACCAACTATATTTCTATGAAGATTTAATCACAAACAAGCACATTATGATTTATAGAATTTCTAGAATAACCACATACATCATGCATTAGGTCTCACACTCGCATTCAACATACGGTATTTATCACAAGAAGCATTCATTACACATCTCCTCTCGGTCTCAATATAATGCAAGATATCATCTAAATCTTGGCCAAAAATTTAGAAGCATTAAGCATGGAAATAAATACTCAACTTGAAAACAATGAACTCATATACCCATAACAAAAGAAATCAGATTTTCTTGATTCAACTACATCATAACCTTAGCAAAAATGAATTAGTTCATAATGGAAATAAGAACAACTATTATCTCAACTAAATCCAGGAATACAAAATCGGAATAAACTATAGAAACTAAAAGCTAAGGAGAAGAGATGAAGAACTCTTGAAGATGAAAACTTGGCAGCAACAATGATGATAATTCTTCAAGCTTCTCCAACCTTTCTCTCCAAAATGGCTTCCACTCCTCCAAAAATGCCTCTGCCCAGTCTTCTCCGTCGTCCCCTCTTTCTCTATCTTATGGTATATATAGATCTAGGGTTTTGGGGGCAATTTTGGAACAAAATAACATAAAAAATGTGTTTTCGGACGAAACTCACCGGCGGTGAAATAATCTCACCGGCAGCTAGTTTTGAATCCGTAAAAACTCGCGCTCTAGGGAAAATTTCACTATAGCATTCTCGCCGATGGCCAGAATATTCTCGCCGATGGCCAGAATATTCTCGCCGTGGCGGGAATTCCAAATCTTGAAACTTTGATTTTTTTTATTCTCACTCAATCCCGATCATTGAAATTTGTCCCAAACTTGTCCAAAATTATGATTTTACCTAAAATTGCACTTTAAACACGAAATACCCGTGAAATGACATTTGTGGATAAAATAATCAAATAAACACAATTTTCACACAAATATCAATATTTAAATCGTAACAAAAATGCAATAATTTGACTCTTATCAACAACCCCCAACCAGCTTCTTGCTAGTCTCTAGCAAGAAAAGCGATCTATGAATAAATTCAAAGGAGACATTAAAAGAAGAATTCAAAGAAAATTTATTCTATTTACAAAATTACATTAAGTGTATGCAATAAGCCTTTAAACCCCTAGGCGGCCCTAGTAGGACGAGTTGTAGTCTCGTGAGGGCTTCCAGTGATAATACCCACAAACATCTTACCTAAAACTATCCTAACTCAAAACAATAAAATCACACAACAATTAATTTGCACAAATGTCTCAAAAATTGTAAATAACACACAACACATAGAATAATTAAATGTCACTTAAGCTTTAAGAAATCTCAAATGCCAATGTCACTTTTGTTATTAACTCTTAAACATCAATCAAACCACAAACCAATAGCCATAATGCCTAGATAATATTATGCACAACATCCACAAACTAAAAGGTGAAATCTCAAACTCCATAGGCTCACTTTTCAAACCTCTCTCCACTAATGAAGGAAAAATACACCACTTTGGATCAATAGGACTTTATGAGGCTTGTAATGTTAGGCTTAGGTATATGGTTAAGAAAGAACGGGAAGTGTCAAAATACAAATAAGAGAACTTATTAGATTAAACACAACCAATTAAGTAAAAGAGTAACACCATTAAACCCAAATTGTTTCTTCTGATCATATCCCATTTTTCCAAAGATAAACAAAATTCTTTCTCAATCTTTCTCCTCAGTACATCCATCACTAACACTCTTTTATTTACAAGAATGTGAAGGCTCTCTCTTTTTTTTTAAGAGAGATAACCCCCAACCAATTTCTTCCAATATATGTGGAAGATATATATATATATATATATATATATATATATATATATATATATATATTATTTTTTTATTTATTCCATCCTTACTCCAATTGCTCTTGAAAAGTTTGTGTTCAAAATTAAGTGCTCTTAACAAATAAGGTAGCAATTATATATATATATATATATATATATATATATATATATATATATATATATATATATATTGGCTAAATAAAAGAAAAGAAAGAAAAATAAAGCTAACAATATATTTAAATAGGCTCATAGAGGTAACTAGTGATATAAGGATAACAAGGTAGGCTTAAAATGGCACAATCGATCCAAAAATGGCCTACATCATATCCTAAATAGTGCAATTCCAAATTATTTTGCCTCAAGAGGTTTTCAAATGAGTTCTAGAGTTTATTGAGATCACAAAAATGTCCATGAAAAATTCGCACATAAGACTTCTCTAAGCATTTAGACTAATCAACCAAGTCATACCACATACCAAAAGAGTCGCCAACTAGGTAAAATCAACATTTGAACTTATCTTTAAACAGAAGCAAAATTTAATGTCTTCTAAAAGCTACGTGTTATCACAAGCACACTATTATCATCAACGTGCAAATTAAAACAAGTAAAATGCAAATGAGACAAAAAAATAAGACAATAAAAGAAATTAAATCAGAATGCAGAAAAATAAATGGAAAATCAAAAATAAACACAATTAAACACACAAACAAAACTACTAAAAATGAAACTAAGAAAAATTTACCGTTTATCGTACCCCCAACCAAAACCTTACATTGTCCTCAATGTAAGAAAGAAAAACTGCAAATGGCCATCGACATCACAAAGAGAAAGAGAGCTAGGTGCATCATCACAGTCACAGTAATTCGTTATATCACGGGGTTAACAATAAAAGAAAGTCAATCATAAAGAAACAAAACGAAAAAAAATGACAAAAGTCCACAAGATGAAGATCAGAAACTAAACAGAAAATATGAAAATAAATACAAGAAGTACTGAAAACAACTGAAAGCAAAATAAAACATCACTCCTCATCCTCCTCCTCATCATCATCATCATCGATCCTAATGTAAACAGGTGCATCAGGCATAGGGGGGAAAGTCGGCATCGCAGGATAACCACTCATATCACTCCTAAATTGTAGAGCCATCCTCTGAAGGTAGTCATGAAGGAACTGTGTACTCTCGGTCTAGAAGTTCCTCTGTTGTATGAGTAACTGACTCAGATAAGCAAGATGCTCCCTCTTGTAGTCCAAAATACGCTCAATCCTACCCAAACGGTGTTCAACAGACTCAACCCTAGGCTAGGAGGAACTCGCACTAGCCCCTACAGTAGAATGAGGGCGTTTCTTGGGACACGATGCTATAGCCAAGAACTCAGCAAGCTTTGGCCCATCAATAGGCTTCATCACACCATCAATTTCCTCATTTTTGTCCCAAATCACTCCCTGGTTTTCACAGATAGCAGAAATCAAAGATGGGAACCCAAGGTCTCCAGATGCAACCCTCGCACTCTGCATGATATGATATAATCAAAGATAACCCTGCCAACATCAACAAAGGCACCTGACACAATGGCATAAAGTAGGATGGCTCGCTCTCTAGTGACATCACTAAGGTGTGCAGTAGGCAATAAATTAGCACAAATGAAAGCATACCAGGGTCGTACATCATCTAATAAAGCACTTCGGGTGAAATTTTTATACACATCTCCTGACATCTTCCATACTGTGCCTGGCTTACAGACCGAAGCACTAACTGTCGCCATGTCAATATCTAAAAGTAATCAGAGAAAATCCTCATCATCCCCCATTGTTGGCAAACTGTAATAGCTGTTAATCACTTCTTTGGTGAAGAGTACCCATTGTCCATGCACATAAACCTTATAATCCACCCACTCTGGAGCATTAGTATAGAATTCCCTTACCAAAGAAAGGCAGCCCCCTCAATAGGATGACAGAAAATCTCCCACTTCCTAGCCTGAAGATGTGGGACATAATTACCCCAACAAGAAGTCTAATCAATCGAAAACCACCTCTGAGGTATGATTGCCCGCTTAACAACCTTTTCCACAAAGCGCTTTGCAACAAACTCAAAAATAAACAAACTCCTGTCAAATGAAGAGGCACGACCCCTCTGGGCTGTGGTCTTCCTAAGCATTTTCACAATATAACTTCAATCCAGAAAATCCAAACAATTCACAATATCACAATGCCTCAATATATCAGAAATCAAAGTAAGAATGGCAGTAATTTAACCAAAATATCCTCAATTTCAAAAAGCCCCAAATTGCCAAATCAAATTCAAATTCAAAACCCTAGCTTGCAATTCATCTTCCATAATCCAATTTATCCTCCAACAATCTCTTACAATCTAGGAGAAATGCAAATAAACAAGACTTTGTACCAAAATTACTCACTTGTTAGAGGAAAATCAAGCTCCAATATGCTGAAATTTCAGCTCCAAAATACCCTAAAATATGCTCCAAAATCGTGCACAAAACATCCCCAAAATTTTCTCCAAAATCGCGCACAACACAGCCTCAAAATCGCGCAATAATTAGATGAAATTGCAACAAATCGCGATGGAAACAAATGTATGGTGATCGATTTGATGTTTGATGATGATGGGTGATGAAGATTTGGAGTTGGGATGAGAGAAAATTGAAGAAAATCGCGTGAGAACTAACCTGGCCGCGGCGAAACTGTGTTTTAAAACGAATCTAGCCGACGGCGAAAATTTCCTCGCCGCGGTGAACGTAGGGTTTTTTTTTCGACCTGCAAAACGAATAAAACAAATAAAAAAATTATCATTGAATGAAGTGCAGAATTGAAAATCTAACTAATAATTCACCAAAACTGAAAATCAATTTAAAATTTTAAAATTTAAAATTGCTAAAATAAAATGCGATAAAAGATGAGAAAACAAATCTGATGCATTGCCTCCCATTAAGCGCTTTAAGTTATAGTCATTAGCTAGACTTTCTGTTATTCTTTACTACGGTTGTTGTAACTCTAAAGAATCCTTCTGCTTGCTGAATTCTCCGTCAAAATATGGCTTCAACCGTTGTCCATTCACCTTGAAAGTTCCCTTTGTTTCATGATTGATCTCAACTGCTCCATAAGGAAACACCTTGGTTACTAGAAAAGGTCCTGACCAATGAGATCTTAACTTTCTTGGAAAAAGTCTGAGATGGGAATTATAAAGCAGCACTTTTTGTCCCACCTCAAAGTTTCTCCTCAGAATGTGCTTATCATGCCAAACCTTTGTCTTGTCCTTGTATATTCAGGCATTCTCATAAGCATCATTCCTCATTTCATCCATCTCATTCAATTGCAACATCCTCTTTTCACCTGCTGCCTTAAGATCAAAATTCAAAATTTTAATTGCCCAATATGCCCGATGTTCCAATTCAACTGGAAGGTGACAAGCTTTTCCATACACCAATCGGTATGGAGACATGCCAATAGGTGTCTTGAAAGTTGTCCTATAGGCCCAAAGTGCATCATCTAATTTCCTTGACTAATCCTTGCGTGAGTTATTTACGGTCTTTCCAAGGATCCACTTCAACTCTCAGTTTGACACTTCAACTTGTCCACTAGTTTGAGGATGGTAAGGTGTAGCTATCCGGTGTATTACTCCATACTTTTGCAGTAAAGTTTCAAATTGGTTATTGCAAAAATGCTTACCTTCATCACTTATAATTGCTCTAGGTGTGCCAAATCTAGAAAATATGTTTTTCTTGAGGAAATTGATCACAACCCTAGCATCATTGGTAGGCAAGGCAACTGTTTCCACCCATTTAGAGACATAATCTACACCAACAAGAATGTATTTATTAGAATGAGATGAAGGAAAAGGCCCCATAAAATCAATATCCCAAATATCAAATAAATTAATTATCAAAGTATTATTTAAGGGCATTTCATGTCTCCATGAAATATTGCCGCTCCTTTGGCAATCATCACACATTGAAACAAACTTGAAAACATCTTTAAACAATGAAGGCCAATAGAATCCGAATTGCAAAATTTTTGCTGCAGTTTTTGTTCCACCAAAATGTCCTCCAACTTCCTTCGAATGGCAATGACGAAGAATGCTTTCCATTTCTTCACCCGGTACACATCTTCTAATGATTTGATCTGCACAATGTTTATACAAGTAAGGTTCATCCCAAAAATAATGTTTCAACTCAGAAAAGAATTTCTTCCTTTGTTGATAAGACATGTCAGGAGGTAAAATTTTCTTGACCAAATAATTTGCATAATCAGCAAACCATGGAGCCATTCGGATTACAAGCAATTGCTCATCAAGAAATGTTTCATTAATTTGTTTTTCAACCTCAAGGTGATCTTCCTCCAACCTGGACAAATAGTCAGCAACCAAATTTTTGGTCCCCTTTTTGTCCCAGATTTCTAAGTCAAATTCTTGCAAGAGAAGAATCCATCTTAGTAATCGCGGTTTGGCATCTTTCTTTGCTAGCAAATACTTAAGAGTAGAATGATCAGTATAAATAATGATTTTAGACCCAATTAAATAAGATCAAAACTTATCAAATGCAAACACTACTGCCAAAAGCTCTTTCTCAGTTGTTGCATAATTAAGTTATGCATTTGCCAGTGTCCTGCTTGCATAATAAATCACATGTAACAACTTATTCTTCCTTTGACCTAAAACACCACCTATAGCATAATCACGAGCATCACACATTACCTCAAATGGAAGACTCCAATCCGGTGCATAAATTATAGGGGCAGAAGTGAGCTTTTCCTTCAAAAGGTTAAAAGCCTGCAAACATTCAGAAGAGAAATCAAACTGTGCATTTTTAACTAACAAACTACAAAGACGTTTTGTTATTTTTGAAAAATATTTAATAAATCTTCTATAAAACCTAGCATGTCCTAAGAAACTTCTAATGCCCTTTACAGTTGTTGGAGGTGGTAATTTTTTGATCACTTCCACCTTTGCACGGTCCACTTCTATTCCCTTTGCTGAAATCCAATGGCCAAGAACAATTCCTTCTTGAACCATGAAGTGACATTTCTCCCAATTTAGCACTAAATTTGTGTCTTTACAACGCTGCAAGACTAAGGAGAGATTATGCAAGCAATTATCAAAAGAATGGCCAAAAATAGAAAAATCATCCATAAAAACCTCAATAAACTTTTCAACCATATCAGAGAAAATCGCTATCATGCATCTTTGGAAAGTTACAGGTGCATTACATAAACCGAATGGCATCCTTCTGTATGCAAAAGTACCATAAGGGCATGTAAATGTTGTCTTATCTTGATCCTCTGGTGCAATTGCAATTTGGTTGTAGCCCGAATATCTATCTAAAAAACAATAATAAGCATGTCTAGCCAATCTTTTCAACATCTGATCAATAAATGGCAAAGGAAAATGATCATTTAGGGTAGCGTCATTCAACTTTCGGTAATCAATACAAACTCTCCACCCAGTCACTGTCCTTGTTGGAATAAGCTCATTGTTTTCATTTTCTACAACTGTGATTCCTCTTTTCTTTGGTACACAATGAATTGGGCTTACCCAAGCACTATCTAAAATCGGATAAATTACCCTAGCATCCAAAAGCTTAATCACCTTAGCCTTGACCACTTCTTGCATTGTTGGGTTTAAGCGCCTTTGTGGCTGAATTGTGGGCTTGTAATCCTTATTCATCAAGATTTTATGCATGCAAATAGAGTTGCTAATCCCTTTGATGTCCGCCATTGTCCATCTAATTGCTGCTTTGTTAGTCCGAAGAACTCCTAATAGCTTGTTTTCCTCTTCATCATTCAAAGAATTGTTAATAATAACAGGAAAAGATTCAGAGTCTTCAAGATATGCATACCTTAGATGGGATGGCAATGGCTTTAGCTCAATCTTGTTGGTTTCCTTCTTTACCATTGAGGTTGGAGTTTCATTTGTTCCCAACTCCTTGAATGTTTCATCACTGAACAAATATTCACCAAGTGTTGCCAGTAATTCTGAATATTGTCTCACTCCTTCATCTTCCTCCTCAATTGTTGCAGATTTCACAAGGCAAGCTTCTAGTGGTAGCAATGGAGTTCTCTCCTCAAAAGTTTCCGAGATTAACCTGTCAAGAGTGTTAATTTGAAAACAAGAATGTATCTTACTCGTAAATTTCATTACTTCAAAAACATCGAAAGTCACTTGTTCATCTTGCACCCTTAGAATGAGTTTTCCTTGCTGAACATCAACCAATGTTCTTCCAGTTGCAAGGAACGGTCTCCCCAATATCAACGATATCTCTCTATCTTCCTCCATGTCAAGCACCACAAAATCTGCAAGAAAAATAAATTTTTCAACCTTAATTAAAACATCCTCCCTCGAGGATATTTCACCGATCGATCCGCTAATTGTAGAGAAATTGAAGTAGGCTTCACTTCTCCCAAGCCTAGTTTCCTGAAAACAGAAAGTGGCATCAAATTAATGCTTGCCTCTAAATCACATAGGACTTTATCAAAATTGCAACTTCCTATAGTACAAGGTATAGTAAAACTCCCTGGGTCTTTCAATTTCTGTGGCAGTTTTCTTTGAAGAACTGCACTGCACTCCTCATTTAGCATGATAGTTTCATAATCTCCCAGCTTCCTCTTCTTTGATAGAATTTCCTTCATGAATTTTGCATCCTTGGGCATTTGTTCCAACATCTCTGCAAACGGAGTGTTAATATGCAATTTCTTAAAAATTTCCAAAAATTTACCAAATTGATTATCAAGCTTTTTCTTATTCAATCTTTGAGGATATGGGATGGGAGGCTCATATTTTGCATTTGGGGAAGGTTGAACATCTTGGGATGTTGATGGCTTTTCTTTATATTCTTCCATCTTTTTCTCTGATTTCCTCTGCCATTCAAGTTCTTTACCACTTCTCAATGTGATAGCCTTTGCATGCTCTTTGGGATTTATTGTGTCCCTTGGCAACGATCCTTGAGACCTTTTTGCAATCTGCTTTGAAAGCTGCCCCAGTTGGTTTTGGATATCCCTGTTGATTGCCTCTTGATTTTTGAAATTTGTTCTTAACTCCTCAATGAACTTCCCCAAAATTCCTTCCAAATCTGTTTGTTTCTTCTCTTGGGGTTGGTAGGAAGATGATGACGGTTTGAATCCCCCTTGGTTATTTCCCCATGACAAATTTGAATGATTCCTCCAACCTGGATTATAGGTGTTCGAATAAGGGTTATGTTGAGGTCTTTGGAAATTTAAAACATAATTGGCTTACTTAGTATTTGGTGAAGCAAATGGATTTTCAACTTGGCACTCGATACTAGCATGATTTCCACCACATAAATCACATTCTGCAGTTGGTTTGGATTCGAACTTGGATGACAAAGAATCCATCTTTCTTGAAAGAGCAGCAACTTGAGCCGACAAAGCATTCACTGAATCAATTTCATGCACTCCTGCTGGTCTTTTTGCAGTTACCCGCTTTGAATGCCACTGATTGTTGTTTTCTGCCATAATCTCTAACAACTCATGAGCATCGTCCAATGTTTTTCCCATTAAAGACCCTCTAGCTGCAGCATCAATCATTGCCCGATAGTTTGAAAGCAACCCATTATAAAATGTAGAGACTTGCAGCCAAATCGGTATACCATGATGTGGGCACTTCCTCAACATTTCTTTGAATCTCTCCCAAGCTTCATACAATGATTCTTGGTCATACTGTGTAAAAGATGTGATTTCATTCTGCAATTTTGCCATCTTAGCAGGAGGAAAGAACTTGGACAAGAATTTCTAAACCAACTCGTTCTATGTTGTAATTGATCGCAGTGGTAATGAGTTTAGCCACTCCTTGGATTTATCCCAAAGTGAAAAAGGAAAAACCCTTAATCTTACGGCATCTTTAGACACACCATTTATCTTGTAAAGATCACACACCTCCAGAAAGTAAGCAATATGTGCATTTGGATCATCCTTTGGAATTCCCCCAAACTGATTTGATTGAACCATTTGGATAAAGGATGGTTTTATCTCAAAGTTATTGGCTTGAACAGTTGGTCTCCTTATACCCGAAGCCGTCCCAGCAACATTAGGTGCAGCATAATCCCTCAAAGCTCTACGATTTCCACCTCCCTCGACAAATTGTGGATCCATGGCTGATTGTCTATTAGGAGTTGAGGTTGAACGCCTTCTTTCTCGATTTAGACACCTACATGTTCGATCAATCTCCGGATCAAATGGAAGAAGGTTAAGGCTTCTTGCACGTTGCATACAAAAATCCTACAACCTGACAATCAACAAGTACTCAAACAACACAAAGTTACCTCTTCTTTTTTATGATAATTAAAATAAAAGAGCAAAATAAACAAACTGAAAAATTGCAAGAAATGACTAAAATAAATAATGCAAATGAGCAGCAACAACTCTAAATGAACAAACAATTAACACAACTCAACAAACTCAATTTAAAACAAAATTAAAAAAAATGAAACAATGATATAGCAAATTAACTTCAAATTAAAACTAAGATTAGGTAGTATCGATATTAATAAAATCAAACCGTTCCCCGGCAACGACGCCAAAAAATTGATGCGTATTTTCGCAAGTGCACGAATCGTTCAAGTAATAAAGTGTATAGAAGTACGGATATCGAACCCACAAGGAATGGCGTTACTAAGTACCGAAATTTACTAATTCTAATTTTATTTGAAAACCCAATTGTTGAAATTGTTTAAGAGGTAAATTAACTTAAAAATAAATGCAAATAACACAATTGAATGTTCTTCACAAATGATTAAAAACGCTAAGGTATTTGATTTCGCTGAATCAACTCAATCCGATTTCAAGTCATGTTATATGAGAATCAAAGCTAAAAGTGATGGTTGAAAAACCCAAATTTATCTAATACTCTCTCTCGAGTTATATTAGAATTACTTATCTATGATAACCAACTATATTTCTATGAAGATTTAATCACAAACAAGCACATTATAATTTATGGAATTTCTAGAATAACCACATACATCATGCATTAGGTCTCACACTCGCATTCAACATACGATATTTATAACGAGAAGCATTCATTACACATCTCCTCTAGGTCTCAATATAATGAAAGAAATCATCTAAATCTTGGCCAGAAATTTAGAAGCATTAAGCATGGAAATAAATACTCAACTTGAAAACAATGAACTCATATACCCATAACAAAAGAAATCAGATTTTCTTTATTCAACTACATCATAGCCTTAGCAAAAATGAATTAGTTCATAATGGAAATAAGAACAACTATTATCTCAACTGAATCCATGAATACAAAATCGAAATAAACTGCAGAAACTAAAAGCTAAGGAGAAGAGATGAAGAACTCTTGAAGATGAAAACTTGGCAGCAACAATGGTGATAATCCTTCAAGTTTCTCCAAGCTTTCTCTCCAAAATGGCTTCCTCTCCTTCAAAAATGCCTCAGCCCAGTCTTCTCCGTCATCCCCTCTTTCTTTATCTTATGGTACATATAGATCTAGGGTTTTGGGGGCAATTTTGGAACAAAACAACATAAAAAAATATGTTTTCGGAGGAAACTCGCCGGCGGCGCAATTATTCTCGCCACGACGAGCTTTCTGGAAAAAAAAATAAAAAGTTGGATCAAATACATCTCGCCGGTGGCGAGATGCATTTGGCCGGTGGCTAAATAATCCTGTCGGCAGCGAAATAATCTCGCCGACAGCTAGTTTTGAATTCGTCAAAACTCGCGCTCTTGGGAAAGTTTCGCTGTAGCATTCTCGCCGGTGGCCAGAATATTCTCGCCGCGGCGAGAATTCCAAATCTTGAAACTTTGATTTTTTTATTCTCACTCAATCCCGATCATTGAAATTTGTCCCAAACTTCTCCAAAATTATGATTTTACCTGAAATTGCACTTTAAACACGAAATACCCGTGAAATGACATTTGTGGATTAAATCATCAAATAAACACAATTTTCACACAAATATCAATATTTAAATCATAAAAAAATGCAATAATTTGACGTTTATCATTCATTAAGCTCAAAATAGAGGAACTAGGGATATTTTATTGTTTAGATTAGGCTTGAATGGTTCAATCTATCAAATAATGCCTAAATCATCTCCTAAATAATAGTATTAGCCTAAGATTTCGCCTTAAGTAGCATTCGAATAAGTTCAAGAATCCTATGGAGATCATGAAATATATTTCAATTATATAAACCTTCTCTAAGTAAAAGATAAATTGAATGCCCAAAGTTATTGTGCAAAAATATTTCAGGATTCTAAAGTCAAAGTAATAAATTGCAAAAGGGATAAAATTGCACACGACCATGAATTTTCTACATTTTTCAAGAGATAAGAAAAATTTGGATAGTCATATCATTGGCTGTTGGTTGTGCATAACATCCCAAAACATAAATTGAAACACTCACACAATCACTCAACTTGCTAAAATCAATAAAAGTGCATTAATAGTGAAAATCATAAAATTGATAGGGTCACAATGATTCATACAAATATACTTCCACCCCCACACTCAAACTTTACATTGTCCTCAATGTAAAAGAAAGATAAGAATTAAGGAATTATATAGGAAAACATATGAGATAAGTGAACTTCCCTGAATTTGTTTGGGTTAGAATGAGCATGTTGCATTACTAGACCCTGAATTTTTTGCTTTCCACTTCTTCTTCTTTTTTTATGTTGGGTTGCCTCCCAATAAGCACTTTTGTTTAATTTCGTTGGCTCGACTCAAAGTTTCACATGTCATTCAAGGAGGATCCTTGATGTCAACTTTGAATTGGCTTGCCTTTGAATGTGCAAAATTTTGAGGTTTAGCTGCATTATGAAGAGGGAAGTCAGCATTAGTCAAAGATTTAATTAAATGAGAACTCAACTTACCTGGAAATAACTGATGTCTTGAGTAGCTTTTGGCATCCAATTTATTTTCATCCTTTTGATATTCTACCAAAGCTTGGGATAACTTTCCTCTATCTTTGAGTAGAGCATATTTATTTGAGGTTATCGCTGGGGGTGGTTCTTGTAACATCCCGTAATTTATAGATATTTTCCTTAGAAATTCTTCACCTTACATATATGCATAGAAATGTTCTAATATTAATGGAATAGGTAAAGAAAGAAAACCTAAGAGGAAATATTAGAAATAAACATGTTAAAGAAAGGTGAAATTCTTAGGTAAAGAAAGATAAATTTTTGTGAAGTAAGTAAAGGTCTTAAAATTTCAAGAAGATCGGATTAGGGTAATTTTTCTTAATTTAAGAGCAAAAGTTACTAAGTTTAGTATCTCCACCCGTAATTGGGCTTTAACCTATAGACACTTCATATAGAGTTTTTCTACTTCACATGAATTTTTAGCAAGCCAATAGGATAGCCCAAGGAAGAAATAAAACATATACTTGGACTAGCATATAGAAATTGGACCGGTAGCCCAAAAATCATGAAAATGTGACCAAGCCCATTATGAAAGGAAGAATTTTAACCAAGATAAGGAAAATGGGCAAGAATGAGCCCAAACCCAAGAGGAAAAATAAAAATAAAAATAAAATTAAAGTGATGAAATATTGGTGTAATCAAGATTAAGTGACATGGCATTAAGACAAAAATTTAGCAAGTGGTGTGATTCCACATTCATCATTTTGGCAAGTGGCATAATAATACAAGGCTTTAGGACAAAAACATCTATATCCTACATTCATAACTTTAGCAAGTGGGTAATAATACATAGCATTATGACAAAATATCATTATCCTACACAAATAATTTTAGTTAAGTAACGAAAATTCAAGGGCTAGAAATTTGCCACTTAAAAAGGCAAATCTATCATACTTGATTAAGACAAAAGAAAAAGGAAATGAATCCCTAAATCAAAGGGATCTTGCCCCATATCTTAAGAACATATCATCATAATTTTCAAAATACAAATCTCCTTTTTCTATGCATATCTTGACTAAGGAAGAGGAAGACAAGAACATAAGTTGTTTGTTTTCCAAAAATTCAACAAAGTGTATCCTAATTGTGATAAGGTAGACCCATGATCATGAAAGGTGAATTATTTGGTGGTCTATATAAGAAAACCCACCCTTACAACATTAGAATTTCGTCCAAGTGAGGGAGAGAAAAAATAGAAGCAAGGTATTGTGAGGAAAGGAGAGGAAGAAAGGAAGAAAGAGGAAGGAGAAGTCTAGAGGACTAAGTGCTCCAGGTAAGTTTTACAATATTTCTTTTTGAAGAAAACCTTTGAAACTCATAATATTTATATGAGATTTTGATCTTAGAACTTTGATGATTGGTCATGGATGTTGCTATATCATGTTACGTATTGATCTTGCATGTGATGTATGTTTGAATACTTAGGTTGGTGTAGATAGTTCTGCATGGGTATGGCTATGGTTGACAGAATTTTAAGCTTCGGTATTTTAATTTCTGGGAACAATCTATAAGGAATTAAAATAAATGGTTAACATAAGAATTACAGATATATGTGTCACGGATTTTAAGCCATAGGAATAATTCCATTTGGAGTCCATATGAGGTATCTATGGTCTGATTAGTAGTCAAAGGTCAAAAAATGAATCATCAGGGAAGAATATGTTAGGATAGCTTCGGTAATTTAATTTCTGGGAATCATTGGTAGGGAATTAAAATAAATGGTTAACATAAGAATTAAATATATGTGTGTCATGGATTTTTAGCCACTGGAATCATTCAATTTGGAGTCCACATGTGGTAGATATGGTCTGATTAGTAAGCTACGGTTAGAAAATGGTTCATCAGGGAAGATTATGTTAGGACAGCTGTTGTATTTTAATTTCTGGGAATTATCTGTATGGAATTAAAATAATTGGTTAACATGAAAGTTATATATCTATGTCTCATGAAAATATACCCACTGGAATTATTCAATCTGGAGTTCATATGAGGTAGATATGATCCGATTAGTAAGCAGAGGTCAGAAAATGTTTATTCAGGGAAGAGTATGTTATTAATGCTTTAGTTTTTGAATTTCTGGGAATATTCTGTAGGGAATTAAAATAGCGCGCCAACATAACAATTATAGATATATGGCTCATGGATTTTTACCAACTGAAATAACTCAATTTGGAGTTCCAATTTGGGAGATATGGTCTAATTAGTCAGTAAAGGTCAGAACCTATCTGAGAGGAACTATCATGTACTTTGAGGGAGTAATATCACCTTCGTTTCTTAATTTTTCGCTACAATATTCAACATAATAGTTTTAGATAATTTCTTTATCTTAAAATGGACACCAAGATCACCTACATCAGAGTTAAATTGAGGGAGTTATGCTCTGATTAATAAGAGAAGGTTAGATAGGATGAAAACCTGCATCAAGAAAAATAAAGGAATAAAATTAGTATTTAAAAAAGAAGATGAATCTTAATAAATGACTAGTATAGCCATAGCCATTGCCATTGTATGAACTTCTTACCATCTTAAGTGTGAAATTTTGACATGGAAATATTTTATAAAGTGATATTTGAAATGGTTATGTTCATGGCATGATTACCAATGATTAATGGTAATAATTATATTTTGATGAACATACTTGTTATTGAAAGTATATTTTTGGCTATCATTGTGAAAAGAAAAGAAATGAGCACGGTCACATGGCAATCCGTGTGGTGCACCAGTAGGGGACGCCCTACCAACGGTTATGATCATGATAATGAGAAAAGAAAGAGAAAGTGGGCCATGTCGGACGGAGCGAGAAAAGCCCGTACCGGAGAGTAGAGGATACTCACCCTGACCGAGGTAGCTTGAAATGAGAATAAGTTGATGGCCATCATATGATATTTTGAAAATAGTTAATCCTGTCATACATATCATTACAGTATGATTCTTATGTGCATAGATATAATGCATTCATGTGACCAAAGATATTTTTTGTAGTTTATACAGCTGAACATGACGTGATGAGCTTTATTGATGATAATTTATTGTTGAACTTACTGGGATTTAATTCTCACTATATTTCCATATCATGTTCAGAAAATTATTTATGCAGCTTTTGTTTCTAAGGCTCTGGCTTTTAGTGCACATTGGATCGAGTTACTTTATGTTGGGCAGATTTCAGAATCAAATAAGATGTTTGTGGTCGAGTTGGCTCAGATCCCGGTGAAGGTGCAACCACTCGCACCTGTATCTCCGGAATTAGTCAACCAAAATAAACAAGATGTAAATATCTATGTGTTTGATATGTTATACGTCTGTTTTGTTTAAGGACATGTATGTGAACTCAATATTGTATAATAATAAAAAGAAAAAAAGAAAAAAAAAGGAGGTTGTTACATAATTAGTATCAGAGAAGGTCGATCCTAGATGGCCAGTGGGTGGTTGGTTATCTGAATCGATCTTATAGTATCTTGAATATGTTGTGGTAGTGTTGTGTAGGGGATCAGTGATTTCATATAGGTAGGAAATTACTATTGTTTCCTATCTATATGCCGAGGTGCTGTTATGACTGCTGTTAAATTTTTTTTTTTAAACTAACTATTGGGCTTGATCACCTCAATAGCAGCATAACTTTATTTTTGCCACAGTAGGAAATGGCACCACTAAGGAGGAATTCTGTAAACAATGTGGAGGAAACCCTACACAACCTTGCCACGATAATTTGAGAATTTAATATTGATTTACTCCTTAGAACCCAACTAGTATCTATAACCTTATATAGAATGATATCGATTGAATACAAAAAAAATTAGTTACAAGACTTGTTAGACAAGGGATTTAAATGCCCTAGTACTTTTATTTGGAGTGCTCTAGTTCTATCTGTGAAAAAGAAAGATGGATCACTTTGACTATGCATAGATTATAGACAGTTGAATAAGGTAACAATGTAGAATAGAAACCCTTTAGCTCGTATAGATTACCTGTTTGACCAGTTATAAGGTGTTCAATATTTTTCCACAAATAGATTTGGGATATGAGTAACATTAATTAAGGATAAGAGAAGAGGATGTAGGACTTATTATGGGCATTATGAGTTCTTGGTGATGCATTTAATTTGACAAATCTTTAGCTGCATTCATAGATTTAATGAATAGTAATTAGGTCATCCCTAGAATAATTTGTTATTATATATATGGATGATATACTAGAATATTTCAAAAGTTCAGAGGATCATAAGCAACATTCAAAGATAGTTTTATCAACTCTAAAGGAGTATGGTTGGTAAATATGGTATACAAGTAAAGTCTAAGAAAGTAAAAGTAGTACAATAATAGCTACGTTTTACTACATTTAAAGATGAAGATCCAAATCCAATTTACGCTTCCTGCGGTTATCTGTCGTCCATTCTATTGGAGTAATAGTTAGATCAGGTACATGAACATAGGCTTGTAAAGCATCAATCAACTCCTCAGCATTTGAAGCTGAGATGAGAATTTGTCGTGCTGAGTGTGAGATAAACCTCTGTTCCACAACTTGATCTAGAAAAGATAACAAACCATCAAAGAAGTGATTAACATTTAACAAACCTATCGGTTTGTGATGCATATTCAGTTGTGCCCAAGAGACTATTTGGAAAATCTCCTCTAGAGTACCAAAACCACCTGGTAAGGCAATGAAGGCGTCAGCATTGCTCATCATTCTAGCCATGCGTTCATGCATGGAAACTACCCTATATTCTTCCCCAATTGTCTTCCCTATGTTGCTGGATGTAGCTAGAGCTGTAGGAATAATACCTAGAACTTGGCATCCCCCTGCATGTGCAGCTATAGCCACACACCCCATTAACCCACAGTTACCTCCACCATACACTAAATGAATTTTTCTCCTAGCCAGCACCATACCCAGATTTTGTCCTGCTTTAACATACTCCTCATCTTTTCCAGGACTGGAACCACAAAAGACACAGATATTTTGAAATTGACAGAATGCGGTTCCCTCCATAATTTCTACCACCTTAACTTTAAGAATAGACAAAGATACTAATGTAAGTATTTATAGAACTCAAAGAAGGGCATATTTATAATAGCTATGCAAATAGGCCGGGTATTATTAGAACAACTATGTGAGTGATTGGTGGATATCAGCTAAATTAAAGGTAAATAAAAAAAAAATTCAAAAATGACGGCAAGCATGTATATGTACAGTAGTATGACTGTGACCCATATTAAGCACATAAAGAGTATAAGATAAGATATCACCAGAAATCTGTCTTTATCTTGTTGTCTTTGATGAAGCATTGATGTTTTGATTATTGTAGAAAAGTTGTAGGTGATAGCCGTCATTGAAAAAAAAATGCAATCAAATGATTTATTTTGTATTCTCAATGTTTTTGCCAATCGACTATCAGTATTATTAGGTCGACTAGCTATTTTGAGAAATTTTAATTTAGACTGGTTTTTTTTACAGTTGATTGATTACATCTATTTTGAAGCAATCAACTGCATCCTACCAGTTAACTACATATTCTTTGATTTTCACAGACTTTTATAAGCTCAGAAATGTTTTTTTTCCATGTGATATCTTTCCACCGAATACCAATAGATTTAAAGTAGATTCTGACACATATATTCAAAATTTGCGGCCACCAATTTTTGCTGAAATCATAGATAGATTTTGTTTACAGATTTTCAAGAATTACGGCCATCGATTTTAATATTTTTCAATGCTTTGTCGAAATTTTTGACTTTCGCTTTTGGCACCATTCTATATTATGCTTTTTGTCTGTTTCACTCATTAATGGTTGCCATTAAATGCAAGGTTATTTTCCCTCATTGCAATGAAAGATAATTTCTTTTCTTTGAAACTCGACTATTATGGTGTCTAAGTTGTTAGTATGATAAAGTAATGAAAAGTTTGAAAAGAATGGACGGATGATGGTCTTATGGTGTTTTGACGAATGTAATCAAGAGAATTAGTGGTATTGAAGTTCTCGAGGAATAAAATATAGGAAGTAGGATTTAAGTTAGTCTTTGAACTCTTAATTTGGAAATATAGAGAATATTCTGAGAACCATGTCCGAAAATAATGTAGGTTATCAAGATATTTGTGTTAAAGGATTATATCATGAGTCTAGTATCTAGGATGTGAATTATGTTGGAATTAAGAATTCATGTATGAGTAATTGTTAAGAAAAAAAAACACAAATCTTCTTGAAATGATTGGGTGAATTAATTGGGATTGGCATAAGCTAGAATGAGGTGCTTTTGGATATGATAGAAGAAATAATTGAAATTTTTGACAATGAGTTTAATGGTGTTAATAAGCTTGTATAGAATTACTGTGATGAGGTAAGTTGGAATTATTAGACATGTGTCAATGGTACATAAACGTTATTAAAGGTTTGAAGGATTTATTGATACATATGTTTAACATATTGATTAAAGGATTTGAGGATAAAAATAGATGATAGATTAAGATGATGATATTCAGGGGATGATGTTGATATATGAAAAAAAGAAAAAATTGACTTGATAGAAGTTTGGAATAAGAAAAGATAGTTACACAATATGAAGGTGTATATGTTCCTTTATATGTGTATTTTCTAATATCGACCCATAGATATGTCCATGCGGGTTAGAGGATATCAATTGAAGAACTTACGAGTGAAAGAAATCCTTATGGTTAAGTTATATGGCAAAATCACTCAAGTGAATAGACATATTAAAAAGTAAAGATGTCATACAGAAAAGATATCTCTAATTATTTAGGTAATAAGCTTGGTAACTCTGAATAATGCCTTAATTTCATTCCCTACATGTGGTAGGATGGATTGAAATTCGGGGCCGAATTTCTTAAGGGGGGAAGAATGTAACATCCCGTAATTTTTAGATATTTTCCTTAGAAATTCTTCACCTTACATATATGCATAGAAATGTTCTAATATTAATGGAATAGGTAAAGAAAGAAAACCTAAGAGGAAATATTAGAAATAAACATGTTAAAGAAAGGTGAAATTCTTAGGTAAAGAAAGATAAATTTTTGTGAAGTAAGTAAAGGTCTTAAAATTTCAAGAAGATCGGATTAGGGTAATTTTTCTTAATTTAAGAGCAAAAGTTACTAAGTTTAGTGTCTCCACCCGTAATTGGGTTTTAACCTATAGACACTTCATATAGAGTTTTTCTACTTCACATGAATTTTTAGCAAGCCAATAGGATAGCCCAAGGAAGAAATAAAACATATACTTGGACTAGGATATAGAAATTGGACCGGTAGCCCAAAAATCATGAAAATGTGACCAAGCCCATTATGAAAGGAAGAATTTTAACCAAAGTAAGGAAAATGGGCATGAATGAGCCCAAACCCAAGAGGAAAAATAAAAATAAAAATAAAATTAAAGTGATGAAGTATTGGTGTAATCAAGATTAAGTGACATGGCATTAAGACAAAAATTTAGCAAGTGGTGTGATTCTACATTCATCATTTTGGCAAGTGGCATAATAATACAAGGCTTTAGGACAAAAACATCTATATCCTACATTCATAACTTTAGCAAGTGGGTAATAATACATAGCATTATGACAAAACATCATTATCCTACACAAATAATTTTAGTTAAGTAAGGAAAATTCAAGGGCTAGAAATTTGCCACTTAAAAAGGCAAATCTATCATACTTGATTAAGACAAAAGAAAAAGGAAATGAATCCCTAAATCAAAGGGATCTTGCCCCATATCTTAAGAACATATCATCATAATTTTCAAAATACAAATCTCCTTTTTCTATGCATATCTTGACTAAGGAAGAGGAAGACAAGAACATAAGTTGTTTGTTTTCCAAAAATTCAACAAAGTGTATCCTAATTGTGATAAGGTAGACCCATGATCATGAAAGGTGAATTATTTGGTGGTCTATATAAGAAAACCCACCCTTACAACATTAGAATTTCGTCCAAGTGAGGGAGAGCAAAAATAGAAGCAAGGTAGTGTGAGGAAAGGAGAGGAAGAAAGGAAGAAAGAGGAAGGAGAAGTCTAGGGGACTAAGTGCTCTAGGTAAGTGTAACAATATTTCTTTTTGAAGAAAACCTTTGAAACTCATAATATTTATATGAGATTTTGATCTTAGAACTTTGATGATTGGTCATGGATGTTGCTATATCATGTTACATATTGATCTTGCATGTGATGTATGTTTGAATACTTAGGTTGGTGTAGATAGTTCTGCATGGGTATGGCTATGGTTGACAGAATTTTAAGCTTCGGTATTTTAATTTCTGGGAACAATCTATAAGGAATTAAAATAAATGGTTAACATAAGAATTAAAGATATATGTGTCACAGATTTGTAGCCACTGGAATCATTCCATTTGGAGTCTGATTAGTAGTCAAAGGTCAGAAAATGAATCATCAGGGAAGAATATGTTAGGATAGCTTCGGTAATTTAATTTTTGGGAATTATTGGTAGGGAATTAAAATAAATGATTAACATAAGAATTAAAGATATGTGTGTCGTTGATTTTTAGCCACTGGAATCATTCAATTTGGAGTCCACATGTGGTAGATATCGTCCGATTAGTAAGCCGAGGTCAGAAAATGGTTCATCAGGGAAGATTATGTTAGGACAGCTGTTGTATTTTAATTTCTAGGAATTATCTGTATGGAATTAAAATAAATGGTTAACATGAAAGTTATATATCTATGTCTCATGGAAATATACCCACTGGAATTATGCAATTTAGAGTTCATATGAGGTAGATATGATCCGATTAGTAAGCAGAGGTCAGAAAATGTTTATTCAGGGAAGAGTATGTTATTAATGCTTTAGTTTTTGAATTTCTGGGAATATTTTGTAGGGAATTAAAATAGCGCGCCAACATAAAAATTATAGATATATGGCTCATGGATTTTTACCAACTAGAATAACTCAATTTGGAGTTCCAATTTGGGAGATATGGTCTAATTAGTCAGTAAAGGTCAGAACCTATTCGAGAGGAACTATCCTGTACTTTGAGGGAGTAATATCACCTTCGTTTCTTAATTTTTCGCTACAATGTTCAACATAATAGTTTTAGATAATTGTTTTATCTTGAAATGGACACCAAGATCACCTACATAAGAGTTAAATTGAGGGAGTTATGCTCTGATTAGTAAGAGAAGGTTAGATAGGATGAAAACCTGCATCCAGAAAAATAAAGGAATAAAATTAGTATTTAAAAAAGAAGATGAATCTTAATAAATGACTAGTATAGCCATAGCCATTGCCATTGTATGAACTTCTTACCATCTTAAGTATGAAATTTTGACATGGAAATATTTTATAAAGTGATATTTGAAATGTTTATGTTCATGGCATGATTACCAATTATTAATGGTAATAATTATATTTTGATGAACATACTTGTTATTGAAAGCATATTTTTGGCTATCATTGTGAAAAGAAAAGAAATGAGCACGGTCACATGGCAATCCGTGTGGTGCACCAGTAGGGGACGCCCTACCAACGGTTATGATCATGATAATGAGAAAAGAAAGAGAAAGTGGGCCATGTCAGACGGAGTGAGAAAAGCCCGTACCGGAGAGTAGAGGATACTCACCCTGACCGGGGTAGTTTGAAATGAGAATAAGTTGATGGCCATCATATGATATTTTGAAAATAGTTAATCCTATCATACATATCATTACAGTATGATTCTTATGTGCATAGATATAATGCATTCATGTGACCAAAGATATTTTCTGTAGTTTATACAGCTGAACATGACGTGATGAGCTTTACTTATGATAATTTATTGTTGAACTTACTGGGATTTAATTCTCACTATATTTCCATATCATGTTTAGAAAATTATTTATGCAGCTTTTGTTTGTAAGGCTCTGGCTTTTAGTGCACATTGGATCGAGTTACTTTATGTTGGGCAGATTTCAGAATCAAATAAGATGTTTGTGGTCGAGTTGGCTCAGATCCCGGTGAAGGTGCAACCACCCGCACCTGTATCTCCGGAATTAGTCAACCAAAATAAACAAGATGTAAATATCTATTTGTTTGATATGTTATACGTCTATTTTGTTTAATGACATGTATGTGAACTCAATATTGTATAATAATAAAAAAAGAAAAAGAAAAAAAAAGGAGGTTGTTACAGTTCTCCGCTGTATATGCTCTTTAAGTGGCTAGGGAAGCTCTTTAAGCCTAGGTCAGGATTCTACAAAATAGAAGGTACATGCATCTTATAAGAAATTGGTAACAAAATAGAAAGATCCTTACCTGTTTGCTGTACTTTTGGTGCTTCCTCTCCTGCTGAAATATTCTCTTCAAATTTGGCATTCAGGGTAGATTCCACAGCCTCTTTATTAGTAGTCTTACTATTGTCAACTTTCAAAATCATCTTTTTCATTAAGTGCAGAATTTTCCTCTTTTTGCACTAATGATGATGGAGCTAGACTTTCAACTTTTGAATTCTGAGCCTCTAATCGATTGACTGTTGTTGTAAGTTGCCCAATTTGATTTGTTAAGCTTTGAATGCTGGCCCTTACCTCTTGTTGAAATTGATGAGTATTACGTTCAATAGATTTAACAATTTCTTCTAAAGAACTACTTACCAGAAAATCCTGATATGTAGACTGTCTAGGATAATAAGCTTGTTAGGTATGCTGAAAATTTACAAAATTTTGTTCTGCAGGACTATTTTGTGCATTCCCATACTTGAAGTTGAGATGATCCTTCCATCCAGGATTGTATATGTTTGAATAGGAATTATATCTCACTTGTTGTGGTTCAGGGAAGCCACCAACCATATTTACCTGCTCAAATGGCTCGTCATAGAAAGTTGGGTACCCAATAGACGGATGCTCCATGATTCAATGATTTCCATAGAAATTTTCTCTTTGCATATTTTCTACACGTTGACGAACAAGAGAGGTTAAATTTGCAAGTTGTTGTTCAAGGGAAAAACTACTTACCTCACCAGCATGTCTTAATGGAGACCCTAGCCTAGTGCTAAATTGTTGAAAATTAGCTGCCATATTCAAAGTTATGAACAAAAAGAAAAAACTAAAATAAAATAAAATCACAAAAGTTAAATAGACACAGTCCCCGGCAACGGTGCCAAAATTCAGTGCGTACTGTTGCAAGTACACACAAATTGATACCTTACCTCAAAACTAACCTGTAGTAGTAGGAGTAAGGGTCGATCCCATAGAGACTAGAATTACCTTATGTGATTGAGAAAGGAGGGATTGATAATTGCAAATAAAACCAAATGAACAATAATGAAAGCAATTAAGAGAGAGTGATTAATGATAAAGACGTTGGTTTCAGTTGATATCCACCGTCAAGGGATTGCATCGATCATTGACAACATAATCAATCTATAATTGAATATCTATCATTGGGTTTCTAACCCTGTTCCTCCTTAAGCCTCGCAAATTAATGACAATCGCACTAATTAAACCCTAATTAACAAGCAATCCTTTAGCACATCGGTAAAGCATAACTTATTAACTGCATAAAGAACTAGAGAAACTGACAGAGCTAAACAAATATAAACACATCGGTTATATCTAATTTAGTTAATTATTCATCATAGATTTAATGATTTATAATCCAAAATCCTCAAACCTATTTGCCTCATGAATCACAGAATTGAAGACTTTGTTCAAAACATAATTCAACGGTAGATTAAGACAGATAATATACTAGTAGGCCTCCTAGCAATCATATGAATAATCATTGAGAAGAAGAGCATATGAATAATCAATACTCAATTCAAATTGAAATAATAAAATCAAATCTACATCTCACAATGCATGAAGATCCCTATAGGTTTTAATCTACTTCAACCAACTAAAAAGAACTAGCCACGCAGGGCCATAAGAAAATCTAAAGAAGAATTGAAGAACGTAACTAAGAATTTGGATGAATAATTGAATGAATTATCTACTTGCTTTCCTCCCTTTCTATATATTAACTCCTCCTAATTGAAGTAGGATTGTATTTAGGTCAAATCCCAGCCCATCGGGCTTCAATTGGAGTCAAAAAACCCTAACAATCGCCATTTTAATGACTTGTACGGTGGCGCCACGGACCTGCAATGACACAGCGCCGCGGCGTGCAGAAAATTCCAGAATTTGAAAATGTGCCGAACACAAAGGTTGTAGCGCTATATATCTTCTTTCCATAGCCACTGGAATCGCCTTAATTGGATCTGAATTGATGGAGATATGACAAAATTAGTGACCAAAGGTCAGAATTGATCCTGCTACACTGTGATTCTGATTTACGAGCTCTGTAATGCTATTAAATCTCCCGAATTTGACCAAGTGTTCAACATAAAAGTTGTAGATAAATTGTGGTATCGTTTCACAGCTACTTGAATCACTTTGATTGGAGTTTATAAGAGGGCGATATGCTCAAAACAGTGCTGAAAGGTCTGGAATTGCTGTAATGTAGCATTTTTGTTTGAATTTCTTATCTTTTTCTTCTTTTTTCTTCTTTCTTTGTTCCTACAACACAAAACATAAAACTAAGCTAATTCCTAATTAAATTTTACTTAAATCAAACAAAAATTAAGTTTAAAGGTATTAATATCAAGTTTAATTAAGATCACATCAACCACCCACAGCCATACCTATGCAGAACTTTCCACACCAACTGAAATGTTCAAAATATCCATCATATGCAAAATAACATCTAACATGATATAGCAACATCCATGACCAATCATCAAAGTAGCAAATATTGTAAATTTCATTAAAGTTCTAAGATCAAAATCCCATATAAATTTTATAAGTTTCAAAGCTTTTCTTCAAAAAGTGATATTGTTAAACCTACCTAAAAATCTCCCTAGCTCACTTAGTGAGTTCTTTCTCTTGTTTCCTCTTGAAAGAAGTAGCAAGATTTCTCCATTGCCTTAGCTTTTCTAGCAGCTTAAATAAGAGAAGGAGGGTGAGTTTTGAACCCCAAGGATGAAGAGAAAAGATGGATTCAAGTGGAGATTAATCTAACTTACCTTGAGTACTTAGTCCTCTAGACTTTTCCTTCTTCTTCCTTCCTTTCTTCTCCTTTCCTCACTCTACCATGCTTTTATTTTTCCTCTCCCTCACTTGGATGAAATTATAATATTATAAGGGTGGATTTTGCTTAAATAAACTATCAAGTGGTTTACCTTTCATGATCATGGGTCCACCTTATCACAATTAGAATGCACTTGGTTATTTTTTGGGGAAAGACAACTCATATTCTTGTCTTCCTCTCCTTTAGTCAAGATATGCATAGCAAAAGGATATTTGTATTTTGAAAATCATGATAAAATGTTCTTGAGATAAGGGACAAGGTCCGTTTGATTTATGGATTCATTTCCTTTTTCTTTTGTCTCACTCAAGTATGATAGGTTTGCTTTCTAGGTGGAAAATTTTTAGCCCTTGAGTCTCCCTTGCTTTGCTAAAATTATTTATGTAGGATAAAGATTTTTTGTCATAATGCTATGTATTATTACCTACTTGTTGAAAATATGAATGTAGGATATGGATGTTTTGTCCTAATGCCATGTATTATTACCTACTTGTTGAAATTATGAATATAGGATATAAATGTTTTGTCTTAATGCCATGTGACCTAATCTTGATTATTATTACACTACTATTTCCTCACATGATTCTTATTTTTCCCTTCTTGGATTTGGGCTCATTCTTACCAATTTCCTTTGCTTTAGCTGAAATGCTACATTTCATGTAGGGCTTGGTTACATTTTAATTATTTTTGGGCTATCGGTCCAACTTCTACATCCTAGTCCAAATCTATGTTTTATTTCTTTCTTGGGCTATCCTATTGGGTTGCTACAAACTCATGTGAAGTGGAAAAAACTCTCTATGAAGTGTCCATAGGTGAAAACCCAATTTATGGGTGAAGATATTAAACTTAGTAACTCTAGCTCTTGAATGAGGAAAAATTACTCTAATCCAATCTTTTTGAATTTTTAAGACATTTACTTACTTCCCAAAAATTTATCTTCCTCACTTAAGAATTTTTCCTCTCTTTTTAGTATGTTATTTATAATTTTTCCTATTAGGTTTTATCTCTTGACCTATTCCCTTAATGTTAGAAACATTTTCTATGCATAAACATAAGGTGAAGAATTTCTAAGGAATATATTTCCTTAGTTATCTAAAAATTGTCTAATAAATTTTATTTCCTTAATTAAATATTTATGTATCTTTATTAATAAAGGAAACAAAATTATGAATGTTACATTAAATATTTATGTACCTTTACTATTAAATGAAATGAAATTAGGGATGTTACATACTACCACTACTATAACTTAGTTTTGAGTTAAGGTATTATATTTTTTGTATCCGCGACAATGCCCACCAAATTTTGGAGTCGTTATTAGGGATTTTGTCTATTTACCTATTGTGAATTTTTTTCCTTTCTTTTCCTTTATAACTGAAAAATATGGTAGGCAGTTTTTAATGATTTGGCATTAGGTTATACTTTTCATTAAAACATGCTAGTGAGGTATATAGTTCATCTCTTAAACAACAACTTACAAAGTTAACTTCGCTTGTTCATCAAGGTATAGAATATATGCAAAGAGAAAAGTGCTATGGAAATCATTCAACCATGGGGCATCCTTCTATTTGGTACCCAACTTTCCATGATGAATCATTTGAGTAGGTAAATATGGTTAGTAGTTTCCCTGGACCACCAAAAGTAAGATATAATTCATATTCTAACATGTATAATCCTGGATGGAGGGATCAATCATACCTTAACTATGAATCTCCTTAAGCATATCAGGTTCAAAACTACCCCTATTACCAGCACCACTAATAGTTGTACCTCTCGAACCAACAATCAACCCAAGATCCTAATTCAGGTATGTCATTAGAGGATTTGGTTAAAGTTACGATTGATATTTTGCTAATTCAATAGGATAGGCAACAATGTCAATAATAGATAAGGACTAGAATTCAAAGCTTAACAAATTGAATAGGCCAACTAGAAATGACATATTAGAGGCTCAAAATTTAGAAATTGAAAGTTTAACCTCAACACCATTAATGAAAAAAGAGGAAAATTTTGCACTTAATGAAAAAGATGACTTGTAAGTTGACACTAGTAAGCCTACTAAGAAAAAGGTTATGGAATCCAACCTAATTTTCAAATTTCAAGAGAAAATTACAACAGTAGAGGAAGCTCCAAAAGTGCAGCAAACAGGGAAGGATTATCCTATTTTGTTATCAATTTCTAATAAGATACCTATACCTTCTATTTTGCAGTCTCCTGACCTAGGCTGAAAGAGCCTCCTTAGCCGCTTAAAAGGTATATACAGTGGAGAACCACCCTCAGTGATAACCTAAAATAAATATGCCCTACTCAAAGATAGAGGAAAACTATGCCAAAAAATTAAAAATATGAAATTAAATTGGATGCCAAAAGCTACTTAAGACGTCAGTTATTTCCAGGTAAGTTGAGTTCCCATTTAATTAAACCTTTGATTAATAGTGAATTCCCCCTTCATGATGTAGTTGAACCTTAAAATTTTACAAATCCAAAGGCATGCCAATTCGAAGTGCACATGAAGGATCCTCTATGAATGGCATAAGGAGCTTTGAGTCAAGCTAACGACATTAAACAAAGGCGCTTATTGGGAGACAACCTAACATAGTTATTAAAAAACATAAAAATTAGAAAACATTTAGGGTCCAGTAATGCAACACTTTCATTATATCCCAAACTAATTCAAGGAAGTTCAGTTAACTTATATCTTCCTTTCTTTTACATTAAGGACAATATAAAGTTTGAGTGTGGGGATAAAAGTATATTTGGTTGAATAATTGTGACCCTATTTTGAGCATCAATTTTCTGGTTTTCACTATCAAAGCATTTTTTTTGCATTTAGCAAGTTGAATGATTGTGTATTTTTTTCCTTTTGTGTTTTGTGTTGTTAGGAACAACCAATAGCGAATGATATGACTATCCAAAAATTTTTAGCTCTTGAAAAATTTAGAAAATTCATGGTTGTGTGCAAGTTTAACCCTTTTGCAATTTATTTTTGGCTTTAAAATCTTGAAATGTTTGTGCACTTAACTTTGGCCATTAATTTGTCTTTTACTTAGAGAAGATTTATATAACTCAAAAATATTTTATGATCTCAATAGGATTCTATAACTTATTTGAATGCTACTTGAGGTGAAATCCTAGGCTAATACTATTAATTAGGAGATGATTTAGCCATTATTTGATAGATTAAACCTTTTAAACTAACCTTCGCAATTAGATATCTTTAGTTCCTTTATTTTAGCTTAATTAACTTTGTATGCTTTATCAACAAATGAACCAAAAGCCAAAATTTGTGATAAATATCCTTCCTTTTGACCCTATTCACTCACTCCATGATTATTTGTTTTATAGAGCCTTATTGACCAAATGGTGGAAGGGTGGAGCAAAGGAAAGAAAAAAAATCCAAAGGAAAGGAAAGAAAATTTCAAAAGAAAGGATAAAAGCCTGTGCAGTGGGTGAAAGAAAAGAAATAGAGAACAAAAAAAATAAATTTAATTTAATTAAAGCAAGAAAATGAGTGTGAGAGAAAATCTCCCAAAATTAAGAAAGATCAAGAAATCAGAATTAATCATGTAGTGTTGGGTGATTAAGCCTAAAATTATATCATCTATCCTACCCTATACCCTTGCCACACTATAAGCTGAATAAAACCTTATTGACCCTAGAGGTAGTTTTGGCCTACATCTATCCTACCCTAAAATGAGTGGATAGTGGCATGAAAAATAAGCATAAAGAAATCCTAAATTAATTAAAGATCTGCACTCAAAATTTTGGGATATATAAACTCATATAGGTAAAGAAAATCTATTGAACTAAAAATACACACACACTCGGGATTCAACAGAACAAAATAATGGATTGCATTTGAGTTAATTTTATGCATGGTTATGACCTTCAAAAAAATTTCTTGACTATATTTTCATGTATGAGACAAGAGCTTGGTAAGCCTAACACGCAATACATATATTGATTTTTGTTTTTGTCTTTAGGGATTATTTTGCTTGAGGACAAGCAAAAGATTAAGTGTGGGGGTATTTGATGTGTTCATAATTAAGCATGATTTTAATATATTTAAACTTAAATTTTGTTTAATTTAAGTAAAATATGATTAGGGTTAGTTTTGAGTTTTGTGTTGTAGGAGCAAAGGAAAAAAAGAGAGGAGAAAAAGATAAGAAATTCATGGAAAAATGATGAATTGCAATGATTCCAAACCTTTCAGCACTAATTAGACCATATCTCCAACATATAAACTCCAATGAAGTGATTCAAGTGCCTAGGACAATAATATACAACTTTTATGTTGTGCACTTTGGAAAATTTGATAGAATTCAGAGTGTTATAGAGCTACCAAGTTAGAATTGCAATGAAGCAATATGAATCCTGAAATTTTGTCACTAGTTAGGTTATATCTCCATACTATTATCTCTAATTAAGGTGATTCTAGCTGCTATGTTAATTTAAGAGATAAGGCTATAACTTTCATGTTAACCACTTTTCAAAATTTTGAAGAAATATTAGTGTTGCGGCACTTAGAAATTAGTGCTGTGAAGCTAGCACGCCTAGAATCAAAGCACTGTAGCGCTGGCTGTGGGCTTTATAGCAGCACGTCCTTAGAAGCACATAGTGCCGAGTGCTCCTTGTTTGCTGTAGAAAATTAAAGTTTGATTTTAAGTCCTTTTTACTCTAATTGAAGCCTAAAAGCCTAAGAACTTACCTAAAAGCAATCCTACTTCCTTTAGGACTCTCCAAACCTATAAATAAGAAGAAACGAAATCTTGAAAAGATCATTTAATCATCCAATGATTGAAGGATCAAATCATCAAATTCTCAATCATCTTTTTCTTTTCTTCTCTAGATTCTCTTATTGTCTTGCGCGGCTAATTTCCTTTTTTTTAGTTGAGGGATATTGAAAACTCAAGGCTCTTTTATGCATTATAAGATTTGAATTTGAGTTTATTAGTTCAATCTTAATTGAGTATTGATTATTCATCTACTCCTCTTCTCCACGATTATTCTTATGATTGCTAGGAGTCCTACTAGTATATCTTTTTGTCTTAATCTACTACTAAATCATATTTTGAACAAAGTTTTTTATTATTATGATTTAAGAGGTAAATCAAATTATTGAACCTATGGTAAATAATTAACTAAATTAAATATAGCCGATGTGTCTATATTTGTTTAGCTATACCAATTTCTCTATTTCTTCATGCGGTTAATATGTTAAACTTTACCAATGTGCTAAAGGTTAATTGTTAATTAGGGTTCAATGAGGTGATCGTCATCAATTTACTAATACTAAGGAGGAGCAGGAATAATATCTCAATGGTAGATACTCCAATTAAGATTGATTACGTTGTCAATGATCAATGCAAATCCTTGATGGTAGATATCAACAAAAACCAACTCTCTCATTATTAATCACTCTTTATTTTATTGCAATTATTCTCTTTTTACTTTAATAATTTTCTTACAGCTTTCAACCCCTTTATTTTCTACTCACGAAAGATAATACCAGTCTTTGTGGGATCGACCCTTACTTTTACTATTGTAGGTTAATTTTGAGATAAGGTGTTATATTTGGTGTACTCGTAACAATACCCATCATATGTGCATGCCACAGTATCCCATACTTCTTTAACTCTTGGAAATCAAATAAAATACATTATTAGATTAGGTTATATAGAGTTAATCAACCAACCTTTGACTATAGCATTCTCCATTCACCATAATGTATAAGTGGGAACAGACACAGAGGGGTAAAGGTAACTACTAAACGAATATCTTAGTTTATACTTACCTACAATGAACATCTCAACTACCTGGTGTTATGTGTATTTCATTAAATAACAACAAGTGCACGACGTAGCTATAGCTAGTCCAATAAGTACAAGTTGTATCCCACATATACCAATGACTAATTACTAGTATTTTACGAAGTACACTATCTAAATCAATATATTTTGATCAGAGAGAAGTCACAATTAAGTAATTTAGATAATCAAATATGAAAGGCCTAAGGTTATGGTTTACTGCACTTATGATATTCAACAATTAAAATATACCTCTAATTGCAATTACTTGAGTAATAGGGGATGATTTAACCTTAATTCATTAATAACCACTTTCATGTGTTACTAGTTGTACCTAGGTCAATCCAATTGCCTACTTTCATAGTTCTTAGTTTAACCTAAGCCCATTAAGTTATGTGATTCAATTCATAGTGGTTTTCGTGCCTACCAATTGATTCAATTCTTAGAGGACCTTAAACTACTTTCATGATTATAATACCTCTAATTAACTATTAAGTTCCAGCATTAACTTTCACTTTTCATTCCATCAGTTAATAACCTAAGATGTGATAAAATGGTGATCAAGCATTCTATCAACTCGTATACATGTGCATAATAGTTAATCCTAATTAACCACAAATAATCACAATTAGGGTTTCACAATTCCAATCAATAATTCAGTGTCATAATATCACAAGTGGGTTTATCGAAACCCTAGATTAAACTCTACTCACACATAATTGAAAGAGAAATCATAATCAAATTCATTAAGAAATTCATAAATGTTCAATACAATCTAAAGAGAAAGGAGTAGAAGTAGAAATAGATGTAGAGATAGAAAGGTAAAACCTGATTGTAGAAAGTAGATGAATTATAGATACAATACTTGAATCAATGTAAATTCTAGTCTAAGAACATAAAGAAAACTATAATCCTACTATAAACCTAATCCTAGAGTGTTTCCGAAGCCTAAATTGCGTCTGAATGAGTCTGGATATGTCTCTGATCAAGTTTCCACACATATATACTCCTTGCTGCATTAAGACCCTAAAATTTCACGTGTTGTACGGACACGAGGCACGACCGTGTCTTAAGACACAGCTTAGCTATGCTTTAGGCTAGATTCTGGGAATTTACTCAAATTCTTACGTAGAACATGGCCTGGGTGTGTTCCAGGTATCCCAAACATGGCTTGGTCGTGTTTGAAGCTACCATGGTCAATTCTTTCCTATTTCTTCCTTGTTTTTTTCTTGCATCCTTCTCAGCTTGTTCCAAGTCCAGATAACTCTTCACACGAGCATTTTCCCTTGATTCTTTGCCTCTTTTGCTCACCTACAAAAAGAAAACAAAGCCAAGCAGTATTCAAAGCAAGCAAAGCAAAATAGAACAAGAAACAGAGAAATAATCACAAGTTAACTAAAAAATATGGGATGAAATAGAGTAATTGAACGCTAAGTGTTCCCCTTTATCAAATCCCCTATGCTTAAATCTTTGCTTGTCCTCAAGAAAGTAATATAACATATCACCAGGAAGGGGGAAGATGCATTCAAATTCTAGATGACAGAAAAATGCAACATAAGTAATTCTTTACTCAATTAATGTGATGATAACATAATAGATATATGAGTAGACATTTATCAGATAATATATATTCTTCTAAAACTAAACCCAAATTCTCTTATTATACACCTGCTTCTAGTGTTACCATTGATTGTATGCACCAAATTGATTTTTAAATACTCAAATACGCCACCTCATCCTTTAGATCTCCCTTTTGTGCCTTATCCTTATTTCTATTTTATCACTCTTTTTCTCACTCATTCTTTTACTTCTTACTTTTTCTTCCTTCTTTTCTCTTTTTTCTTTCATCTATTCCATTCATTTTTTTATAGAAATATATAGTGAGTGCATTTTATGCTTTATCTCACGTTTGGTGCCTTTAAAGGGTACTCAGAGTGAAAGGTTTTTGGGTTTCACACTCCTTCATCTTTCACCTCTCCCTATCTTCACACTTTCATCATGTTAAAATTAAAAAGGAGCACAATTCATTGCACAATATGAGAGATACTTTTTAAAAAATTAGGGTTCAATGCTAGAAGAGAGAGACTAAGATAACAACTACCTATTTCATATTCTATTGTGCATCACATTTTCATGAGTTAAAATTAACCAATATCACATCGGTCTATCTTTAGAATAGTAAACTTTGTGATTATGCAATAAAGCAAGAGAAATTCATAAATGAGGTATATATATACAAGAGGAAATTAATCAACCAATAAAAACCAAAAGCCAAAAGTAACTACTCCCTCATGCTTAAACTTGACATTGTCCTCAATGTCACTAACAATTAATGTACATGCAAAGGAAGACAAGGAACTTACTTGCTTATTGATAGTTTGGAAGTGGTGGTGGTGGATTCTAGGCCAAGTGCCAATTGTACCAAGATTGCATCATTCCCTGCATGCTTTGAATTGATTCATTTATGGCATGTAGGTTGGCCCTTTGAGCTATTTAATCCTCCTATATTCGAAAAATCCATGAAAGATGGAGTCTTGGTCCTCTTTTGGTACATATGAAGGAACTGCATAGTCAGAATAATGGGAAGAGGGTAGGGGTGGTAGAGCCAATAATGGCTCATGGGGGAAGTAATCTCCCTCAGAGTCATCATCATCTTTTCTAACCACTTCTAGAGGGTAAATCAAGTTGTCTTCATTAGTGACTGCAGTTCTAGTAGGGTTAGGAAGGCAAAAAAATGTTATGGCCACAGAGAAGCAGTCATTAGTTGGCATTTCTTCGAACAATCAATTTTATATGCAGACAAGATTCTAAATCAATCCTGCTGCTGTCAGCTATTGGTTGCAAATCCTATAAATTTGCCTCCAAGCCTAGCCTTCTAGCAATTGTGGTCACTAAACCCCCTATGACAACTTTACCATTCATGGAATTACCCCCCCTTGCCATTTGGTGAGCCATGAAGGCTCTGGTATCCACCTTAGTACCATTTAGCATAGCCTACAAAAAATAAAGCTCAATTTGATTTGCAAACCCATCACTTTCAGCCCTACCAAAATGGTATGGGCCATTAGGAATTATACATATCAAAATTTGGGGTTGCAAATGAAAGAGACTTTTAAAACAAATGCATTGTATTGCCCCCAACAAATATTGAATCCCAAAACTTTTGGCATTGAAATTTTTGGGAACCAATCTAGTTCCCTTAGGAGGCTATCTAAAAAATGCATTAAATTGGGTTAATGATAAACTGAATGAAAGGTTAAATAATCTAAAGTTAATGTGGCCCTGGTCAACGTTGAGACCCCGAAATAGGACCACATTAGTTGTACTGAAAAATTTTAAGGAGGTCCAGCCGTAGGCCAGATAATGAAGCCCAACAAAGATGTTCCACTTGATCCTATCAACCAGGTATCAGACGTCAGTTAAAATTTCCAACCGTTCCAAACATTCCTCATCCATATACCAGGTACTCAGCATTCCCCATTTTACTAAAGTATCATATTGTGTCCATTGATTTTCATCAACGAACACTATACCATGCTCATTTATCTGGTGAGGAAGTTGGAACAATCTTTAGATTTGTCCTCTATGAGGTTGTTGGGATTGGGAGGATGATTGGTTAATTCTGGCTCTTTTAGGGGCCATTTAGAATGATAGACAATTAAAGTACAAAAAGAATTCAATGAATGAGCACTAAGTTAATAACCACATGCCAACAATAAATCAAGAATAGAGGAGTAGTTGAACAATTAAACAATCCACACTTCGAGCAATGAAAATCAAGGAATGTGCAATGTCACTCCGATATAGATAGGCAATCTAGCAGTTTAATGCAATTTAGAATAAAGTCAGACAAAAAATGAGCAATGCAAATAGGCAATGGGGAGTTTTGTTTTAAGTAATGTAGCAAAGAGGATTGCAGCAAAATTGGGGGTATGCAAAACCAGTGAAATAAATCATGTCCTAAGTTGAGCAATTCCAAATTTAGGGAACAAAAGCAACTACAAATGCATCACTTATAATAGTCAAAAAATGCCAGGCTGATAGAGACAATGCAGATGTTCAATGTATGCAAAATTAGAAAATTAAGCACTCAAATTCTATAAGAGATTCCCAGGAAAACCAGTGAATAAAAGATTCATACAAAGTAGGTAATTCACAAAATAATAGATAAGTAATTTAATAGAACAACATATGGGTCTTGATATGGCCTAATTCCAGTCAAGTTTAAGGCAAGATTTAGAGCAATGTAAATCCAGGAAAGGCTATTTAATTAAGTAGAACTAACCAGCATTAACTTGGCTTAACATAAATCAAAAAACTTTAAAATAATTAAAGCACAATCTAATGTCAACTTTGGAAGAAAATCTCTAGGAAAATAGGCAACACATAATTCCCAATTTTGTAGAAAATTCCTAGAGAAACTTGTGCAATAGGCAAAATAAGAAAATACCAAGGAATCCCAATCTAGAAAATTGAACCACAAGTGTAAAGAATCAAGAGTTACCATAAGGAGGAGAGCCATGAGGTGCCAACAATAGGGTGAGAGTCTTAATGTGGGGGAATGGAGGCTCGGGAATATGAGGAAGGGCGAATAATGCTAGGGAGAGGAAAATACTGGTGTAGGGGAATGAATCAAGAAGGAGAAGAAGGATGGGGAAAGATATAGAGCACGGGAAAAAGAGGAAAGCGTTTGGGTATGGTAGGAAGAAGGAGAGAGGTTGGGATTTTGGGTCATGGAAGGAGAGGGAAAGCAAGGTGAGGAAGGAAGAATACAAGAATCTAGTTGCTAGGGCATGATGAAGAGGAGCTTTGATGATGGGAGAGGTTCTAGGATGAGGAAGACTAAGAAAAAGAGGGATGGGTGTAGAGAAGGATTTGGGTAGTAGAGGGAGAGGCAGAGAGAATGCTGAGGTAACTAGGGCACAGGAGTAGTTGGGAGAGGGAGGAGAAGAGTGTAGGGAAGAAGGCTAGAGAGGGCATGGGAAGAGGAAAAATGAAACAGGGGATGAGAAAAAGGAAGAGAGAACAGGGAGAAAAAAATTACCTAGGCCCAAAGCACTGCTTGATCGTGGTTAGCACTAGATAAGGAAAATGCTTCCTAGACGTGGAACATAGCTTGTAGGTAGGTCGTGTTATGGAACATGACATAGTCGTGTTGCCTGCTGGATGCCAATTTTTTTGGGTCTGGCCGTGTTAGAAGACATGGGAGGCCTATTCTAAAGTAGGAATGCCTGGGCACGACCGTGTTATGTAACACTACTGGCCTGTGTTACTCTCGGGAAGCACATGTTTCTCCATGGAACCTCGTGCACGGCTGTGTACTATGATACAGCTAGCCTATGTTGGCCGCTGGACTCTACACAATTGCTCCAATTTTGCCCATGCTTGAAGCACAGGCATGTTTTAGGACATGAGTTGTAACATCCCCCGATTCTTATTTCTAATAGATAGAAAAATAAATTTTAATGGTGAAGGGAAGGAAAGAAAATGGAATGGAACGTTGAAGAAACCCTAGAAAATTATAAAGTAACTAAATGGCAAAAGGGAAAACTAGAACGGGAGAATTTGTAATATTCTAATTCCTTGAGGCTAGAACCGAACATCAAGAAATGAGCTAGAGATATACTTTCGATGTGATCCTAAAACCCTTTGGCATCTTCTTAAAAGAGGAATTAAACCATTTGGAGAATTAGAGGAAGCCAAACAAGGCCTTAGTCAAGGGGTTAGTCATATTCTAATAGAGCGGCAAACTTGTAAATATTTTCCAATTTGGGGATATAGTTGGAAGAAAAATATAAGCTTCTAGAAGGTCCCTTTATTTTATTATTTTCTGGGTGACTTCTTTAATAAGTCGACTAAGAAGAAAGAGAAGGGGAGGGGATGGGCAAGAGGGTGAAAGGCAAAAAAAAATGCAGCCAAGAAGAAGAAGGAAGAAGGAGAGAGAGAGACAACAAGAAGGCAGATCCAAGGTGGTTTCTCCATGGATCATCCCCTAAATCATCCTTCATCTTCATTCTAAGCTTCTAATAGGTGGTTTTGATGGTGATTATGTAGGATTGTGGGAGGAAGGAGAAGAGAAGAAAGTGTACAAGAAGAAGGAAACCAAGGAACTCTTAGGGTATGTTTAACATTAATCTACTATAAAGCCTAAAATCTTGATGATATATGTGTATATATATATATGTGTATGTATACTTATAAGTTGCTATTGTTGGAGGTAGATTATGCATACATTGGAATGATCATATGAATAGCCATGTAGAGCAAAGGTTTAAATACATATGTTATACATGTTTTATGCTGAAATCTAGTCTTGGATTGATGAAATTTGATGCTCTAAAAGGATGTGTCTGGATTTCATACTTTGTGTCGAATTAGAAGATGTTTCAACATAAAAGTTGTATATCTATGTCTTATCATTAAAACCCCTCTAGAATCACTTCAATTGGACCTCATATGAGAGATTTATGGCCTAATAGTGGAGAGAGGTTAGATCTAATGTGTAAAATCATGATATTGATTTTAGGATACTTTTATACTTAATTATGGTTGTAATTTGTTAAAGTGGTAAGCTTACAAGTTTTAGATAATCGTCTTAGCTTTCCATACACATCGGAATCACATTAATCAAAGTTGAAATGAGGTATTTATGGCCTGAATAGTGATGGAAGGTCAGACTAGTTGCGAGTTTACAACGTAAAACATGGCCATGTTTTAAGGCATGCCTAGGTCATGTTTCAGGCTATTTTGAGATTATACAGCACATTTTGCACAATCTTAAGCACGGCCATGCTCTATGACATAGCCAGACCTTGCTTGAGGCTAAAATTGCTCTGTTTTACTTTTTGAAAGCTCTAAACAAACTCCAGTGAATGGATGATGGTAAGGGGAGCCAAAATACAAATAAATACCTTTTTAATGATGCATTGTAGTGTGAATTCTATTCTATTATTATGAGAAATTAAATCACATATTACACATTGATGAGATGCATATAGATGAGATGTGTGTGAGATGTATGCATGATGCATTGATGAGATGCATATAGATAAGATGTGTGTGAGATATATGCATGATGCATTGATGAGATGCAAGTGAATGACATGTGTGTGAGATGTATTCATGATACATTGATGAGATGCATATAGATGAGATGTGTGGAAGATGTATGCATAATGCATTGATAAGATGCATATAGATGAGATGTGTGTGAGATATATGTATAATGCATTGATGAGACTTATGGAAGTAAATTGCAAAAGAGATATATGTACGATGCATTGATGAGACATGTAACAACTCTATTTTTTTAAAATATATATATTTTTAAAGTTTCATAAAGTCATTACTTCTTTACTTCTAATTACTTAACTCATAATAACATTCAATTAATTTAACCATGCATAATCAAGGTTTAAGGTCTACCATTAACACTGATACAAATTATGAGTTCACATACATATCATTAATCTACACGTCCATACAAAAAGATTAAACACATAAATATCTACATCTTATTCATCCATGTTGACCAATTCCGGAGATACGGGTGCGGGTGGTTGCACTTTCACCTGGAACTTAGCTAACTCAACCACAAACACTTTATTAATTTCTAGGATTTACCCAAGATAGAGTAACTCGATCCAACGTGCACTAAAAGCCACATCCGTAGAAAAATTTTCATAACTAATTTTCTAAACATGATATGGAAATATAGTGAGAATTAAATCCCAGTAGGTTCAACAATAAATCTTAATCATCATTAATATTGCTCGTCACGTCATGTTCATTTGTATAAACTACAACAAATATCATATATCACATGAATACACATGAAAATCTTGCTGTAATGACATGTATGACATGAATAACTATTTTTAGAATATCATATGATGGTTATCAACTTATTTTCATATCAAGTTACCTCGATCAGGGTGAGTATTTTCTATTTTCCGGTATAGGCTTTTCTCACTCCGTCTGAAATGACGCTCTTTCTCTTTCTTTTCTCATTAGCATAATTATAGCCGTTAGTAGAGCATCCCTTACTAGTGTACTACACGGATCACCATGTGACCGTGCTCGTTTCGTTTCGTTTCTTTTCTTTTCACATTAATAGCCAAAAATATGATTTGTAGAACAAGTATGTTCATTATACTCACATGCCATAATTTATAATCAAAATATAATCATTACCAAAAATATTTGGTAATCTTGCCATAAACATAATCGTTTTCAAATATCACTTTATAAAATATTTCCATGTCAAAATTATACACTTAAGATGGTAAGGAGTTCATGCAATGGCAATGGCTAGGGCAATGGCTAAGGCATACACTAGTTACTTATTATTTTCATTTATAAAATTCTTTTTTAAAAAAATATTATTTTCATCTTTTAATTTTCTTTATGCTTGACCACTAGTTACTTTCCTCATACTTTCAACACATGTTCTCACAAATTTTATAAGGCATTCTTCTTTAATTTGGTTTCTATTATTACCCTATAGTTAATGAAGTTCATTTATGGTAGAAAAAAGTTAAAAATAAGTTTTACCAACTCCCAACATGGCCTGCCCTATTCCAAGACACATTCATGCTTGAAAAATACTTCAAATGTACTAAAAAACAACCCTAAGCATGGCCTACCCGTGCTAAAGCAACCCAGAACACGGCCTGACCGCGTTCTGTGACTTTCCTCACTTATTCAATAATATCTCCCTCATACAAACTCAAATTGAGGTGATTCCACATCCAATAAAAATATAAGACACTTATATACAACTTTTATGTTTATTATTCCTTCAGATTTCTTACGAATTATTCCCAAAAAATTGAAAACAAACATGCTTACATTTACCACCCTAAATTCTAGACTAATTTTGACCTCTACTCATTAATCACCCATATCTCCCTCATATGGACTTTAAATTAAATGATTTTAGAGCCTATAGATCTGTGAGACATATATCTATATTTATTATGTTAAAAATTTCATTTAGTTCCCTAAATATTTTTCCCATAAATTCAAACACAGAAGCATACTTAACAGATTCTTCCCCGGTTAACTAGTTCCTGACCACTGCTTACTAATCTAACCATATCTCCCTTATATGGAATCTAAATTGAGTGATTGCACTGAAAACCTTTCCTTGAGAAATATATCTATATTTTTTATGTTAACCATTTCTTTTAATTCTCAACCTATTTTTTCTAACAATCCAAAAACAAAAGCGTGTCGGGTTACTGCGAAATCCAATTTTCTTAGCCTAGCCTTTCCTAAAGTTCAAGTTCATCCTTTTATTAAGTCCTCTACCATTTCTCTTCCAAATTTCCACCTAAAAAAGAATTACTCATCTCAACATTTAATTATATTTCTTGCTTAATTTAACCTATTCCATCATCCACTTCAAAAGAAAAACAAAATCAAATCATGCATCACTAAGGGTGTTTCCCAACAGAAATTTCTCTTGTTCTTCTTCTAAATTTTTAAGGCCATACTCATTTAATTAATCTAATAATATTCCATCAATTTTTCACCACATTCAAATATACATAATAGTAGCATAAAAGCCCTAAATTTTTGCCACCCATAGTTATATCTATGCAGAACTTTTCATACCAATCGAAGTATTCAAAACATCCATCACATGCAAGATCAACTTGTAACATGATATAACAAAATCCATGGCCAATCATCAAACTAGTAAATACTGTAAATTTCATCAAAGTTCTAAGATCAAAATCCCATATAAATGTTACAAATTTCAAATCTTTTCTTCAAAAAGAGATATTGTTAAACCTACCTAAAGATCTCCCTAGCTCACTTAGTGAATTCTTTTTCTTGTTTTCTCTTGAAGGGAGTAGTAAGATTCCTCCCTTCCCTTAACTTTTCCAGCAGTTTAAATAAGAGAAGGAGGGTGAGTTTTGAAACCCAAGGATAAAGAGAAAAGATGGATTTAAGTGGAGATTAAGATAGCTTACCTTGAGTACTTAGTCCTGTAGACTTCTTTTTCTTCCTTCCTTTCTTCTCCTCACTTTCTCTACTTTCCTCTCTCTACCTTGCTTATGTTTTTCATCTCCCTCACTTGGACAAAATTATAATGTTATAAGGGTGGGTTTTGGTTAAATAAACTATCAAGTGGTTCACCTGTCATAATCATAGGTCTACCTTATCACAATTAGGATGCACTTGATTGTTTTTCTAGGGGAAGACAAGTCATGTTCTTGTCTTCCTTTCCCTTAGTCAAGATATGCATAGCAAAAGGATATTTGTATTTTGAAAATCATGATAAAATGTTCTTAAGACAAGGGATAAGGTCCCTTTGATTTAGGGATTTATTTCTTTTTTCTTTTGTCTCACTCTAGTATGATAGGTTTGCCTTTCTAGGTGGTAAATTTTTAGCCGTTGAGTCTCCCTTGCTTAGCTGAAATTATTTGTGTAGGATAAGGTTGTTTTGTTATAATACAATGTATTATTACCTACTTGTTGAAATTATGAATGTAGGATATAGATGTTTTGTCCTAATGCCATGTATTATTACCAACTTGCTGAAATTATAAATGTATCATATAAATGTTTTGTCCTAACGCCATGTATTATTACTAACTTTATGAATGTAAGATATAGATGTTCTGTCCTAATGCCATATAACCTAATCTTGATTATTGTTACACTATTATTTCCTCACATGATTCTTATTTTTCCCTCTTGGATTTAGGCTCATTCTTGCCCATTTCCTTTGCTTTGACTGAAATTTTACCTTTCATGGAGGGCTTAGTCACATTTTCATAATTTTTGGGCTATCAATCCAACTTCTATATCCTAGTCCAAATCTATGTTTAATCTCTTGTTTGGGCTATCCAATTGGCTTGCTAGAAACAAATGTGAAGTGGAAAAAACTCTATATGAAGTGTCCATAGGTGAAAGCCCAATGTACGAGTAGAGATGTTAAACTTAGAATCTCTAGCTCTTAAATTAAGAAAAAGTACCCAAATCCAATCTTCTTGAAATTTTAAGAGCTTTACTTACTTCCCCAAAATTTACCTTCCTTACCCAAGAATTTTGCCTCTCTTTAGTATGTTATTTCTAATTTTTCCTATTAGGTTTTCTCTCTTTACTTATTCCCTTAATGTTAGAAATATTTTCTATGCATACACATAGGGTGAAGAATTTCTAAGGTTTATATTTCCTTAACTAAATATTTATGTACCTTTATTAATAAAAGAAACAAAGTTAGGGATGTTACATTTCTCTCCCCCTAAAAGAAATTTTGTCCTCAAAATTTTACCAATTAGCTAATAAGAACAAATGCGGATATTTCTTCCTCATGATTTCTTCCAGCTCCCAAGTTGATTCTTCTAGAGTCAAACCTTCCTATAACACCTTGACCAGGGGAATGATTTTATTCCTCAATTGCTTCACGTCAATGTCTAATATGGATGCTGGTACTAGCTGGTATCTCATGTTCTCCTTTATTTGGATTGGTTCATCTCGTATTACATGTGAGGAATCTGAAAGATACTTCTGGAGCTGTGATATATGGAAAACATTATGTAGGTTGGACAAATTAGGTGGAAGGGTAACTTGATATGTTAACGTCCCCACTTTCCTTAGAATTTGGTAAGGTCCAAAAAATTGTAGACTTAGCTTTCTAGTGTTAAGAGACCTACCAACTCTAGTAGTCGAGGAAACCTTCAGAAATACATAACATCCTTCCTCAAACTCCAGAAGTCTATGTCTCTTATCATAATAACTCTTTTTTTGACTCTAAGATGTAAGTATTTTGTCTCATATCATCTTTATTTTTTCAGTGGTTTATTGAAGTAGATTAGGACAAAGCAAGTTCTTTTCTCCTACCTCAAACCAACATAGTGGAGATTGACACTTCTTACCATATAAAGCTTCGTAGAGGGCCATCTTAATACTAGAGTGATAGCTATTATTATAAGTAAACTCCACTAGTGGAAATTGACACTTCCTACCGTCAGTCTAAGGAGGGTATGTAGTACTAATAGCAACTAGGCTCCAAAATCTTCCTGCAACGCCTCCTAAAACCTCGACGTGAACCTCAGATCTTTATCAAAAACTATATTTAAGGGAATTCCATGCAGTTTAACTATTTCCTAGACATACAATTGGGCTAATTTGTCCAGTGAATTGTTAATCTTTAAGGGAAAAAGTGAGCAGATTTGTTTAATCTGTCTACTATTACCTAGATAGAGTCCAATCCAACTGAAGTCTTAAGTAAGCCCACCATAAAGTCCATAAAAATACTATCATATTTCTATTTAGGTATCTCAAGAGGTTGTACAAATCTCGCTAGCTTTTGATGCTCTACCTTTACCTTCTAACAAATTAAATATTTCACCACAAACTCAGCAATGTCTTTTTTCATCCCTGGCCACTAGTACATCTTCTTTAAGTCTTTATACATTTTAATGGATCTCAAATGGACTGTGTACTTACTCTGATGCGCCTCTTACAGGTTCTTAGTCCTCAAATTTTATTCTTGAGGGATACAAACCCTACCTTGATATATGATTACTCCATCTTTCGAGACAAAAAAAATCTTCTTGTTCTTTGTGATCCTGTATGTATAGGTCGTGAGCTTGAGCCTCTTTAATCTTGGTTTTAAGATCACACTATATACTCAACCCATTGATTATTAGCTTCTTTGGGGTACAAGTAGTGACTAGCTTTAAATTTTGAAACTCCTCTAGCATCTACATCTCATACACCATAATCTGACCCAAGTATAGAGATTTTTTACTTAAGGCATCAGCTACAACATTTGCCTTTCTTGGAGAATACTTTATCTCAAACTTGTAGTCATTGAGAAATTATACCTATCTTCATTGTCTTATATTTAACTTATTATGATCAAAAAGGTAATTAAGACTCTTATGATCACAATATACTTCAAATATTGCCCTGTACAAATAATGTCGTCAAATCTTTAAGGCAAACACCACCACTACCAAATCAAGATCATGGGTTGGATAATTTCCTTCATGAGGTCTTAGTTTCCTAGAGGCGTAAGTAACTACTCTCTTATCTTGCATTAGCACACACCCTAGCCCTTTCTTTGAAGCGTCACTATACACTTCAAAATGTCCTGTGGGTTCTAGAATAATTAAAATAAGAGGAGTGGTCAATCTTGTCTTAAGCTCTTAGAAACTAGCCTCACATTGTTGAATCCACTTCCCTTCCTAGTCAATTTAGTCAATGGTAAGGCTATACGAGGGAAGTTTTGTATAAATCTCTTGTAGTATCCTGCTAAAGCCAAGAAACTTTTGACTTATGTAACCATTTTTGGTCTTTCCCACTGAATCACTCCATCTTGCTAGGGTCTACAACTACCCCTTTATTGGAGATGACATGTCTGAGAAACTTCACCTCTGTCAACCAAAATCCATACTTCTCCAATTTGGCATACAACCTTTTCTTTTTCAGCACTTGTATCAAGATTCAGAGATATTGTTCGTGTTCTTTCTCATTCTTAGAATATATCAAGATGTCATCAATAAACATCACCACAAATTGATCTAGGTAGGGTCAAAAAATACGATTCATGTAATCCATGAAAATTGCAAGTGCATTCATCAACCCGAAGGGCATTACGAGAAACTCATAGTACCCATACCTAGTCTTGAAGGTTATTTTTGGTACATCCTCCTCATTGATCTTAATCTGATGGTATCCCGATCTCAAGTCAAATTTAGAAAAGATGGAGGCTCCTTTCAATTGATCCAATAAGTCATCTATCCTAGGAAGAAGATACTTATTTTTTACAGTCACCTTATTCAGCTATCTATAGTCTATGCATAGTCACAGGCTCTCATTTTTCTTCTTAATAAATAATACATGAACTCCCCAAGGTGATACACTTGGTCTAATCATTTTCTTGTCTAACAATTCCTACAACTGTTTCTTGAGTTCATGTAGTTCTTTCGAGGCCATTCTATAAGGTGCAATAGAGATAAGCCTTGTACCAGGTAAGAGATCAACAGAGAACTCTATCTCTCTCTCAGGAGGTAAGCCTAGAATATCTGGTGGAAATACTTCAGGAAACTCATTTGCTATTAGGATTTCATTAAGTTTCAGTTCGACTTCTAGGTTTGATAAACACAAGAAAATGTAACTAAATACTCCACTCTTCGACTCCCAATTAAATTAATTGGTATTTAGCATCAATAACTGCATCTTCTCTTATGGAGTAGAAGGTAGAAATTCAACGGTCTTGGTGCAACAATTTAGCACGACCCGATTTCTAAACATCCAGTCTAACCCTAGAATGACATCAATACCTCTTAAAGGTAGACAGACGAGGTCTACAGAAAAAAATTTCTCCTAAATGTTGACCTGACAGTCTTTACATACAAAGAAAGTTAAGACCCTTTCCCCTATGGGAGTTACTACAAATAGCTCATAGGGGATTTTAGAAATATGATACTAAAGCTCCCTAATACATTCTTCTGATATAAATGAATGACTAACACCAGAGTTAAACAACACCATAAGAGTAAATCCATAGATGTAGCATGTACCTTGAATGATTTCAAAGGATTGAGCTGCCTCTTAGCCGCTTAGGGTGAAAACCCTTCCTTTCACCTGAGGCCTCTGTTTCAGCTACTTCCCCACATTATGTGGGCAGTTCTTCGTAAAATGATCCTTCTGTCAACATTCATAGCAGACTTCTGGTCCCATGTAGCATGGTCAGTTACCATGTATACGTCTGCACTTAGTGCACTTGACTGTGGCGAGGTCTTATTAGAAAGGTTAAGGACCCACAGTCAATAGCCTTTTACCAATTCCATATCTTCTTCTCCTCACTTTTTGCCAAGGTTGGGGAAAATTTTCTTCCTCTTCCACAGGTTTCTCCTCTACTTCTCATCCTCCACTCCCCTTAAACTCTTCTCCAAAAGTCTAGATTTATTTATTAAGGGCACAAACTCCCTTATTTCTAAGGCTATCACCCCATTCCTAATTTCTAAGTTCAGTTTTGCTTTAAACTTAACAGCCTTTCAAGCTTCATCAGGGTTAAACCTCAGGTAAGAAGAGAACTTTGACAACTTCTTAAACTTAGATATGTATTGATCTATTGACATATTACCTTGTCTAAATTGGAGAAATTTAATCTCCTTCTCGGTCTGCATAGTACTTGGATAGTACTTCTCCAAGAAAATATGTTCTGCTTCCTCTAGTGAGTTAGCAGCTCTTTGACCCCTCGCCACCAATACTCAGCTTCATCCTTTAGCATATATGCAGCAAACATAACCTACTGCTCATTAGTACAGCCCATCACCTAGAAGATCTTCTCATATTCCATTATCCACCTTTTGACTACCATTGGGTCATAGCCATATTGGAAAGAAGGTGGTGTAGTTCTTAGGAACTCAGATAGGCCATTATCATTTCCATTCATCCAGTTGTTTGCATTATTTTCTCCATTCAGGTTGTTACTATTCTAGAGATATTACAAAATTTGATTGGTGGCAATGACTTAGTCTTGAATTGTTGTAGCCAAGTTATGCAAGGTTTCTTCTACATTGTTTGCAGGGTTCCTCCTTGGTGGTGCCATACCCTACTGTGGCAAAAATAGAGTTATGTTGCTATTGAGGTGATCAAGCCCAATAGTTAGTTCAAAAATATTTACAACAGTCATAACACCAACTCGGCATATAGATAGGAAACACTAGTAATTTCTTACCTATATGAAATCACTGATCCCATACATAACATAATCACAAACATTCTCAAGACACTATAAGATCGATTCAGATAACCATCCATCCACTGGCTATCTAGGATCGACCTGCTCTGATACCAATTATGTAACAACTCTATTTTCTTTACATATATACATATATATATATATTTTAAATCCCATGAAGTCAGTACCTCTTTACTTCTAATTATTTAACTTATAATAACATTCAATTAAATTAACCAAGCATAATTAAGGTTTATGGTATACCATTAACATTGATATAATTCTGGGTTCACTTACACATCATTAATTAAAAACATCCGTACAAAATCAAATACAAATATGTCTACATCTTTTTCATCCATATTGACTAGTTCTAGGGATATGGGTGCGAGTGGTTGCACCTTTACCGTGATCTTAGCTAACTCGACCCAACATACGCTAAAAGCCGATTATAGAGAATATCTACATATTTAGTCTTTTGAATATGATATGGAAATAGAGTGAGAATTGAATCCTAGTAGGTTCAACAATAAATCATAATTATCATCAATATATCTCATCATGTTATGTTTATCTATATAAGCTACAGTAAATATCTTAGGTCACATTAATGCTCTTTATCTATGCACATGAATACAGTAATGACATGCATGGCATGAATAACTATTTTTAGAATATCATATGATGACTATCAACTTATTTTCATATCAAGCCACCCTGGTCAGGGTGAATAATTTATACTCTCCGGTACAGACTTTTCTCGCTTCGTCCGACACGGCACACTTTTTCTTTCTTTTCTCATTAACATAATCATAGCCGATGCCATATCGTTCAAAACAGAGATTTTAGTTAATTCAAAATTTTTAGTGTCAATACAACTCCTCTATCATAAATTTTCCAATTAGGGTAATCACGTATACATACCCTTTTTCAAGGCAATCTTATAGTTTTACATATCAATGCCACGTGCACAATATATTTTCTTTACTATATGATGAGAAATATATTTAAAATCACATATTCAATAAGTTCAAAAATCCATTTTCAAAAGCATACTCTTCTTGAACTATATGCCATATTATAAACAAATTAGATAATTTAATCCATTTCAAAGACATATAAAAGTATAAAGAACTTGTAAACAGAATCAATCATACATTGAAAATTCAAGAATAGCATACGGTAAGTCATAGGAAGAATTATCTACTCACAGGGTAAGGGCTCCAGTTTGGACAACCCCAAAATACATTTTTTCAATCCAAATTTGACCAAATAGACCATAAAAATGAGTTAGGAGGGTCCAAAAACCTAGGAAATGACTCCAGAATCATGAAATTTGGCATCTGGGAGCTTGGTCAACACTAGTAAACTTATAGGTACTATTCACAGTTGGAATTAATATTTACCATCGAAATCAGTATTTGTATCGGCCAAATTTATTGTTCACAATGCATAAAAAGTTGTCAGATGGCTGAAAAATTTCATATCCTAATATTTATCTATCTTTTGAATCCATCTACGGTGTCAGATTTTTAATTTGAGGTCTCTAAATAGGAGTTTCAGAGTTTACATTTTGTCCTGAATCCAGTGGAAAAATTATTCTGCCAATATCGTAATACTTTTTGTCCTGAATCCAGTGGTACCCTTAGTTTTGAGATCGGATGCTCAAAAGTACTCTAAATCTAGAGAGAGAAAATGAGGAGAGAGAAAGTTACTTTTCAAACTATTCATTCGCCTTAGAAATTCCATCTCTTCTTTTCTTAAAAAATTAATAATGGATGGACCAATTAACAATTTGCTAATTGTTAGAGGAACTCTTTGCAAAATTAACATATTATATATGCACTGAAAATTCACTCTTTTTACATAATACTCAAGCATGTCACAGCTCTCAATACATTCATTTCACTCATTTGCTATACGTATAGTGACTGATTGACTACAATCACAATAAGTGATCAGGGAATGTGAGTTCATCACCCATTTGCCTCCTCACATTAACACTATCACCAGGTTGGAGTGGCCCTCCCTTGACTCACTCAGGCTAATAGGGCGTCCCCTACTCGGTACCATCTCAAACCATACAACCCGTCGATATTCATTTATACATATATATATATATACATATATATATGTATACATATATATATATATATACATATATATATATATATATATATGCATATTCATCAAATGCAATGTATAATTATCAAGCAACTCGCCATGAGCTTTACACTTGCCAATCAATTATAATTAGCTACTTTATAGCTTTACAAATCAATGTCTTATGCACATAATATTAACTTTACCAAATAATGATAAATACATTTATAACCACATATTTAATGAGTTTCAAAATCTATTTGCAAGACCATACTCTTCTTGAACTATTTGCTAGTTCGTAAGCAAAGCAAATATTTTAACACATTTCATAAACTTATGATAGAATAAATAATTTGTAAACAGAACCAATTATACATTTAAAGTTCAAGAAGAGTATGGGATAAATCATAGAAAGAATTATCTACTCACAGGATAAGACTCCTGATTGGACAGTCCCAAAATGCACTATCCTAATTCAAAATTGACCAAATAGACCTCAAAAACGTGTTCGGAGGGTCGAAAAACCTAGGAAATGACTACATGAGCTTGGTCAACGATGGGCATTGTTCACAGCTGAAAATACTATTTACATAAGTCAGAATCACTATTTACGCTAGTCAGATTTACTATTCATGAAACCAAAAGTTGTCAAATGGTTGAGAAATTTCATATCCTATAGTTTATCTATCTTCTGAATCTATTTATGGTGTTAATTTTCAATTTGAGGACTCTAAATAAGAGTTTCAGAGTTTACCTTTTTCTAAGATTTTTTACTTTCGATTTATTTTGATTTTTCGGCTGATTTGAAAAATTGTTCGGCCAATATTGTAGTACTCTTCCTCCTTAATCTAGTGGTGCTCTTAGTTTTGATATTGAATGCTCAAAAGTACTCTAGATCTAGAGAGAAAAAATGAAGGGAGGAGTGAATAGTAATATCGTGATAAACCTACGGAAGATTTTTAAAAAAATTATGGAGGGACCAAATAAGAATTTGCTAATTGTTGGAGAAAGTCCTTGCAAATTTCATTATTTACACTTTGACCCCTAAATTTTTAGGAAATTACATTCTAACCCCAAAAATATTAATAAGTTTTGATTTTGATCCTTAAAACATTTCAATTACATCACTACTTCTTTATTTCTTTTATTAATCCATATATAAATGAGAATTACTAATTTTTTTAGGGATATTACTTTCTTCCCCCCTTAAAAAATTCAGTCACCGAATTTCAAACCATCCTATCACAAGTAGGAAATGAAACCAAAACATAAATTACAGTTATTATCCTCACTATTCAAGCTACTGGGATATCTCTTTTGTATATCATCTTTTCTTCCTAAGAAGTCTTTTCACTTTAGTGATTTTGTCATGTAACCTTAACCACAACAATAGACATTGGTTTTTCCTCATAATTTAGCCAAATTTTTGTCCAATTGAATCCTTAAAATTTGATACCATGAGAAGAATATGATAGGTACTTCTTTAGCATTGATACAAGAAACATTGTATCAACATCACTTAATCCCGATGGCAAGGCTAGACAATATACACTATTCCTATTTTATTCAAGATTTCAAAAGAGTCTATATATTATAGCTGAACATTTTCCTTCTTTCCAAACCTCATTACTTCTTTTATGGGTGAGTCCTTCAAGAATATTTGGTCACCAACATTCCTGGTTCTTATAGACATTTTGTCTTGTATTGAGTTGCTTGTATTATTTTCGTAATCAATTTCACTTTATCAATGGCATCTTACAATAAGTTTGACCCCACTGAATCATTTGACAGAAAGTTAGTAACATCTTTTACATAAGGCTTTAAGTCATCCAATATCACTTTATTATAGGTGAATTCTGCTAAAAAATCTCCCACCAAACTTGAAGACATATGCTTGAAGCATGCTCTCCAAACTAGCATCATCAATTTATGTTAGTCATATTCTATCTATTATATGTTGTTCCAAAAGCTTAACTTAACTCAACTCACTCACCTATTAGGAGACCTAGGATATTTCATATAAAACCTCAAATGGTGCTATTTATAAATTGGCTTGATAACTACTAATATGTGTAAGTTCAACTATAGAGAAATAATTTCTCTCAGCTTTCATCAAAATTATATAAAGACAATTGAAGCATAACTTCTAATGCGTAAACATATAATTTATATTTACTATCAGCTATACTATAATCTAACAAAGATCCTGAGGCTTCTTAAATGGCTCTCTTAAAATAATATATTCAATTCTTACTTGTTGACACATGAAACACATGCTTTACAAACGTATATTTTCCATAACATGTATAATACACTCCTTTATCATTGAAAATATTTACATATAGGTATTCCTATGTATACACAATATATAGACCAAATATATAAATATTAGAGTAACAACAAAAGCAAGGATCCTACAGGTAGCGTTTAGAGCATACTCTAGAGTACAAGTACATTATAAATCAAAATCTACGAGCCTTGGAAACAAAATAGGCTCACCAGAGATTATGTTGCCTAGCTGATCAATTATCTGAAGGAAAATACCCAACTCTGTATTCTTATCTAAAAAATTTAGATATCGTGTAGTGAGTTTGACAACTCAGTGAGCAGATAATACCTCTTATAACCTCTTAGGTTAACATATGGATGTACTCATATTTCAAAATTTATCACGTAAAAATTTAGAGTTCGAAAGTACATCCATATGGGACATGTATTTTAAATATTATCAAATCAAAAGATATTCAGATATCCAAAACCATATACTGTATTGTATGATCATTAAAAAAATGTTAATATGCATTAAAATATTTCACATGAAAACATTAAGAGGATCCCATATCAGAACCACCATATTAGAGTTCAAACCCTTCTGTACTTTGGTAGTGTAGGATTTGCCTAAACTCAGCATCTTAGCTAAGGTTTGCCTTACCACCATTCAAGAGGACACGCGAAGGAACTCTAATATGGGCATTTTCCAAACACACAGTAAGGGAGGGAAAATCACATGTCATATAGTGGGCATATTTCCCAAATAGGAGGCATCCCACTTTTCTTCACATATCATATCTCGTGTGTTGACCATCACATAAGGCTATCACCACCTCTGCTAACTGAGGTGTCAAGGTGCACCAGGGCTAACATCACCTACTGCTAACAAAAAATGTTTCCAGTAGAATTCCTCCACAAAAATCATATTTGCACATATTCCATATCATTCAAAACAGAGGTTTCAGTATAATACATAATTTTCAATCTCAATAAAATTCCTTTATCAGAAATTTCTCAACTAGGGTTATCACATATTCAAGCCCTTTTCTAAGGTAATCTTATAGCTTTACATATCAATTCCACGTGCTCAATATATTTCCTTTACCATATAATGAGAAATACATTTAGAATCACATATTCAATGAATTCAAAAATCTATTTTCAAAACCATACTATTTTTGAAGTATATACTAGATAATAAATAAATTAGGTATTTTAATTTATTTTAGAGATATATAAAAGTATAAATAACTTATAAACATAACCAATTATACATTTAAAGTTCAAGAAGAGCATAGGGTAAGTCATAGAAAGAATTATCTACTGACACGGTAAAGGCTCCAGGTTGGACATCCCCAAAATATATTTTTCCAATCCAAATTTGATAAAATATACCTTCAAAACAAGTCCAAGGGTCCAAAAAACTAGGAAATAACTCCATAATCATGAAATTTGGCCTTCGAAAGCTTGGTCAACTGATGGATACTATTCACCACCGGAATCACTATTTATACTAGTCGAATTTACTATTCACGATGCATAAAAATTTGTCAGATGGCTAAAAACTTTCATATCCTAAGGTTTATTTATCTCCTAAATCCATCTACAGTGTCAGATTTTCAATTTGAAGTCCTTAAATAAGAGTTTCAGAGTTTAAATTTTTCTAAGATTTTCTATTTCTGATCTGCGGCGACTCTTTGGCCCATTTGAAAAATTGTTCAGCCAATATCGTAATATTCTCCATCTTGAATCCAATGGTACCCTTAGTTTTGAGATCAGAGGCTAGTAGGTACTCCATATCTAGAAAGAGAAAATGAGAAGAGAGAAAGTGAATAGGCGAACAAAATTTTGCCCCTTCATCCGTGCTCTTGTCCATCACGTTTCGTTTCTCACCTTTTTTATTTAATAATTAAATCTTTAAAATTTATTCTTTGATTATATACATATAAATATTTTTTTCATCCAAAAGCATCGCAAAAATTTCCCAAAATTTATATTCTTGTGAAACTTTAGTTGCAATCTTAAATCATGATTTTTATTAATAAAATTTTTAATAAAACAAATCATATTATAATATAACTTCATGCATATTAAAAGAAAGAAATTTATAAAAATAAAACAAAAATTTATTTAAAGCTAAATATAATTAGTTTAAGCAAAACAAAAATTATTTTAATTAAAAGCGTATTTACTTTTAGCAAAACATAATCATTTAAAAATAAAAATATATATGTTTATAGCAAAATATTATTTTTTAAAAATTAAGGGATATTACATTCTTACCCCCTTAAGAAATTCAATCCCCAAATTTCAAACCATCATATCACAAATAGAAAATGAAGTTAAGGCATAACTTACAGTTATTAATCTCAGTACTCAAGCAATTGTGGATATTTCTTTTATATATCATCTTTACTTTCTAAGGAGTTTATTCACTTGAGTGGTTTTGTCAAATAACCTTAACCATAGAGATTTCTTTCAACCATAAGTTCTTCACTTGTCGATTAATAAAAGATATCAATTTTTCTTCATAATTAAGCTAAATTTTTGTCCAATTGAATTTCTTAGAATTTGATAACATGAGAAGAATCTAATAGGTACTTTCTTAACATTTATGCAAGAAAGACTGTATCCACATTACTTAACCCTAATGGCAAGGTTAGGCAATGTACTAATATGCTTACTTTGTTCAAGATTTCAAAAGAGCTTATATATTATAGGTTAACTTTTTCCCTTCTTTCCAAACCTCATTACCTCTTTCATGGGTGAGACCTTCAAGAATATTTGGTCACCAACTGATAATTTTTAAGTGCTCAACATTCTTGGTGGTCCTTATAGACTTTTGACCTTTATTGAGTTTCTTGTATTCTTTTTCTAATCAATTTCACTTTAACAACGACATCTTACAATAAATCTGACTCCACTGAGTCATTTAACAGAAAGTTTGTAACACCTCTTACATAAGACTTTAAGTCATCCAATATCATTTTATTATAGGCAAATTCTGCTAAGGGATCTCCCACCAAACTCAAAAACATATGCTTGAAGCATGTTTTCCAAACTAGTATCATCAATTTAAGTTAGTCATATTCTATCTATTGCATGTTATTCCAAATTAGATTCCAAAAGTTTAACTTTACTCAACTCACCCACCTATTATGAGACCTACGATGTTTCATGTAAAACCTCAAATGGTGCCATTTGTATGTTGGCCTAATAATTACTAATATGGGTAAGTTCAACTAAGGACAAATAATTTCTTCCAACTTTCACCAAAATTATATAAAGATACATGAAGCATAACTTCTAATGCATAAACACATCATTTAAATTTACTATCATCTATACTATATCTAACTAAGATCCTAAGGCTTCCTGAATAGCTCTCCTAAAATAATATATTCAATTCTTACTTGCTGACTGTAACATCCTAAGTCTATAATAATGTTAGATAAATCTAAGAAAAAGTAAAAGATATATATGACCAAGAATTAAAATACTTAGTTATGGAACAATAAGGTATTAAAAAAAATAGGTGACATATAATTAATCATGAATCATACAAATAAAATTCTTAGGATCATAATGGATATGGGAAGGATACAAATACATTTTTAGGACATCATTAATCTAGGATTAGCAGTAAATTAAGGTAAGATAAAACAACTAAGGAGCTGCCAAGCAGCACCACCAAACGATGCTACTTTGTAGCCACCATGCACCTTCCTTATTTTGTTTCTACAAACTATGACAAGAAAGGAAGAAACCATGCACCTTCCTCATTTTGTTTCTACAAACCATGACAACAAAGGAAGAAACCATGCACCTTCCTAATTTTGTTTTAATTGTTTGTTTGCTCTATAAATACCATTGACAAGAGGGAGTATAAGATAGAAAGAAAGGAAGAGAGAAAGAGGGAGAGAGAGAGAGAATAACCAGAAATTTGAGAGAGGAAATGCCTAAAAATTGAGAGAATTCTTCTTCCTTCACCATAAGGTAGTGAGAGTGAGAGTGAGTGCTGAGCTTTGAAGCCTTGATCACCCTATATTTGGTGCAAGAAACGTGGCTGAGTTGTAAAGGAAACCAAGAGGGATAGCAAGCTGCAAATTGAGAGCCATAGGAGTGCGTTTACACAAGGTAAGTCTAGCTTCTTATAAAAATCTGGTTTAGAGTTTATTAAGTTAAATTTTGGCCCTGCATGGATGACTTTCTGTCTAAAATATGAAAACGTGTTCAACATAGAAGTTGTATCCCTATTTCTTAGCTTTCCGTGTCATTTGGAATCACATCAATCGAACATAAAATGAGAGAGTTATACTCCAAGGAGTGATGAGAGGTCAGAATCGGGTCTAGAATTCAAGCTGGTGAAGAATAGCTTCTGTTTTCGAATTGTTGGGACTAATCCATAAGGAATATAAAGACATAGTTAACATGAAAGTTGTAGATATATTTCTCCCGGTTACATAAACACTGGAATCACACAATTTAGAATCCATATGAGTGAGTTAGGGTCTAATTAGTGAATAAATGTCATAGAGCATAGAAGGGTTAGGTTGAGAAAGTAGAAACCTTTTAGCACCTGAAAATATTGGCTTAGTAAATGGCCTTTAAATTCTCTAATTTTTTGAGAGAAGAGTCTTAATATATTCATAATCAATTCTACAAATTTGTATGAAAATTTTATTACAAGTTAAAAGAATACTAACTAAGGTCCCCACCAAATTTGAGGAAATTATGGGTATTTTAATGCATATAATAAAATATAGAAGTTTTGTGGGACAGGAAGTGAGTCAGAACAGACTAGAACTGGGGGCAGCTATACAAATTAGATTATTCGAGGGGTCAAATGAATTATATTTTACTTGAATTTTTATGGTGATTATATAACATATATAGGATACTATATATAAAATATCACGAATTTTAAAGAAGTTTTACCCATCTAAAGGAATGAAAAACATAATAGAAATGGAATTGAAACCAATATGCATTGTTTTTGGTTAAGGAGGTACTTCTTAGGGAGAATGGAAGATTTAAGGGCTAAGAGAATTACGAAATAAAATACACATGTAAATGTACCTCTATATAAAATTTTAGAATTTTTAGAGGACTTTTGTCATATTTAATAATAACTCGAAATCTCATCAAAATCATTGTTTTGTTTTGAGGAGCAGAAGCTCTTAAACTAGAGATTTATGACTTTAGGTACTAATATACATGCATTAACCAAGAACTCTTATATGTTTTAGTTTGAGTTGCTAGTAGTAACCTTGGCAGCCATGGAAAGGAAGTGATTGTGCTGGAATTGAGGTAGCTAGCTTTTTCTTAAAACACTCTTTATGTTTATAATATTGAATTTATCAATTTCACTGGTTGCTTGACTTTTATGCTATGATGAATGATGGTCTAAAGATATGTTATGTATGTATTCTCAGGAATTAAGGGGTGCCTAAAGTGTTCCAAGTAAGCCCTAATTCCCCCACGTATTGGCCAATAATAAGAGATGCATAACCCTTTGCAGGTATGGGACTGCATTGGGTAAGTAGACCAACATATTATGGGTCCCTAGTGTGACCAAGATGATGTATATATGTATGGTCAGTGCTTATGTTTCAGTGAAATAAATTGAGATGTTTTAAGGAATGGAATGTGTACTGTTTTTCTTAAAATTTCCTAGCTATTGAGATTGTCATCTCATCTTTTTATATCTATACAATCACATTCTATGTACTTCAGCAAGAAGTGAGCAACAAGATTCCCAAGGTTGACTCATCTGAATATAAATATATGAAGAATGATGCTAGTAAGTAGGTGTTGCACTGACTCACCAAACAATGAAAAAATATATCACTTGTATATTTTTTTTACCATTATACTAGTACAATTATTTCAATTCTTAGTATATCCCATCAATATTCAAAATCTATGGTTTCCTCTAAAATCTCCTTTCCTTACTCAGCTACATTAGATAAATTTGGGTGTCCTCCACACTAAGTACTCAATCAGTATATACTGTAAACTCATTATCTTTCCTAATTTGCACATGGTCTACCAACTTACATAGTTATACATACTTGATATAAAGATTTTTTTTCAAGTGTTTTCTTTGGTAGATAAATCCTATCCAAATCTCCATTACTTTAACCTATTAATGACTTGGACATCATAATACTTGAGTTTCAAAGAAAAGAAATTAACTCTCATTGTAATAAGAAAAAAGAACCTTGCATTTAATGCCAAACATTAATAAGGGAGGATGTAGTAGAATAGATGAAAAGCATAATAGAGAACAGTGCCAAAATAGAAAGTCAAAAGCTTGGACAAAGCATTAAAGAGAGTTAAAATTGATGGCCGTAATTCTTGAAAACCTATAAACATAACTTAGTTGCTATTTTGGCAAAAATTGGTGGCCGCAAGTTTTGAATATATGTGCCAAAATCTAATTCAAAGCAACTGTTATTCGGTAGAAAAATATCACATGGAAAAGAAGCATTTCTGAGCTTATAAAAGTTTGTGAAGAACACAGAGCATGTAGTTAACTGGTAAGATGCAGTTGATTGCTTCAAAATAAAAGTGATCAATCGACTGTAAAATAAACTAGTCCAAATTAAAATCTCAAAATAGCTAGTCGACTTAATAATATCGATAGTCGACTGGCAAGAACATTGAAAAAACAAGATAAATCATTTGATTGTCCATTTTCAACAATTAACTTATTTGTATTTCCACTCTTTATTTTACAAATAGAACAAGAACTTCCTGAGGAGAAGTACTAGGGTGTATAAATCTCTTGTCTAACAAATCTTATGTAACATCCCTAATTTTGTTTCTTTTATTAATAAAGGTACATAAATATTTAATTAAGGAAATAAAATTTATCAGATAATTTTTTGATATCTAAGGAAATATAATCCTTAAAAATTCCTCACCTTATGTGTATGCATAAAAAATGTTTCTAACATTAAGAGAATAAGTAAAGAGAGAACCTGATAGGAAAAATTAGAAATAACATACTAAAGAGAGGCGAAATTCTTGTGTAAGGAAGATAAAATTTTGCGAAGTAAGTAAAGGTCTTCAAATTTCAAGAAGATTGGATTATGATAATTTTTCTTAATTCAAGAGCTAGAGTTCCTATGTTTAACATCACCCATACATTGGGCTTTCACCTATAGACACTTCATATAGTTTTTCACTTCACATGAGTTTCTAGCAAGCCAATAGGATAGCCCAAGCAAGAAATAAAAGATAGATTTGGACTAGGATATAGAAGTTGGACCGATAGCCCAAAAATCATGAAAATGTGACCAAGCCCTCCATGAAATGTAGAATTTCAGCCAAAACAAAGGAAATGGGTAAGAATGAGCCCAAATTCAAGAGGGAAAAAAATAAGAATCATGTAAGAAAATAGTAGCGTAATGATAATAAAGATTAGGTCACATGGCATTAAGACAAAACATATATATCCTACATTCATAAATTTAGTAAGTTGGTAATAATATATGGTATTAGGACTAAACATCTATATCCTACATTCATAATTTCAACAAGTAGGTAATAATACATGCATTATGACAAAACATCCTTTTTGTACATAAATAATTTCAGGCAAGCAAGGGAGACTCAAGGGCTAAAAATTTGCCACCTAGAAATGCAAGCCTATCATACTTGAGTGAGACAAAAGAAAAATAAAATGAATCCATAAATCAAATAGACCTTGTCCCTTGTCTTAAGAACATTTTATCATGATTTTCAAAATATAAATCTCCTTTTGCTATGCATATCTTGATTAAGGGAGAGAAAGACAAGAACATGAGTTGTCTTTCTCCAAAAAACAACCAAGTGTATCCTAATTGTGATAAGGTAGACCCATGATTATGAGAGGTGAACAACTTGATAATTTATTTAAGCAAAACTAACCCTTATAACATTATAATTTTGTCCAAGTGACGGGGAGGAAAAATAGAAGCAAGGTAGAGTGAAGAAAATAGAGAAAAAGAGAAGAGAGAAAGGAAGAAGAAGAAGAAGTCTAGAGAACTAATTATTCAAGATAAGTTAGCTTAATCTTTACTTGAATCCATCTTTTCTCTTCATCCTTAGAGTTTAAAACTCACCCTTCTTCTCTTATTTAACCTACTAGAAAAGCTAAGGGAAGGGTAGAATCTTGCTACTTCCTTCAAGGAGAAAACAAGAAAAAGAATTCACTAAGTTGAGATAGGGAGATTTTTAGGTAGGTTTAACAATATCTCTTTTTGAAGAATATCTTTAAAATTTGTAACATTTATATGGGATTTTGATCTTAGAACTTTGATAAAATTTATAGTATTTTCTACTTTGATGATTGGTTATAGATATTGCTATATCATGTTACATGTTATCTTGCATATGATGGATGTTTTGAACATTTTGGTTGTTGTGGAAAGTTTTGCATAGGTATGGCTATGGGTGGCCAAAATTTAGGACTTTTATGCTACTATTTTGTATATTTGAATGTGGTGAAAAATTGATAGAATATGATTAGATGTAAATTAGGAAGAAAATGGAAGAGGATGTAATAAAATGATGAACTAAAACCTTAGGAAATGTTTGGTTAGAAAATTGAATTTTAGAGTAACTAGGGAAGCCTCTATTTTTGAAATTTTGGGAAGAATCGGTTAGGAATTAAAAGAAATAGTTAACATGAAAAATGTAGATATATGTCTCACAGATTTTTAGCCATTGGAACCACCCAATTTGAAGTTCAAATGAGGGAGATATGGTCCAATTAGTAAGCAGAAGTCAGAAAATGGTTAACTAGGGAAGAATCTGTTAGGTAAGTTTCTGTGTTTGAATTTTTGAGAAAAATCTATAGGGAACTAAAATAAATAGTTAACATAATCTATATATATATATATATATATATATATATATATATATATATGTCTCAAGAATTTTTAGCCACTAGAATCATTCAATTTGGAATCCATATTAGGAAGATATAGTCAGATTAGTAAGCAATGGTCAGAAGCTAGCTAACCAGGGAAGAATTTGTTAAGTGTGCTTCTGTATTTGAATTTCTAGACAAAATCTATAGGTAATTAAAGGAAATTGTTAACATAATATATATATATATATATATCTGTGTGTGTGTGTGTGTCGCAGATCTATAACCTCTAAAATCACTTAATTTGAAGTCCATATGAAGGAGATATGACTGATTAATGAGAAAATGTCAGAATTAGTCTAGAATTCAAGGTGGTAAATGTAAGCATTTTTGTTTTCTATTTTTTGGGAATAATTCGTAAGGAATCTTAAGAAATAATAAATATAAAAGTTGTGGATAAATGTCTTAGATTTTTATAAGCTTTCAAATTACCTTAATTGGAGTTCGTATGAGGGAGATATGGTTGAATAAGTGAGGAAAGGTCACAGAACACGGTTAGGCTGTGTTTTGAGTTGCTTCAGCACAAGTAGGCCATGTTCAGGGATGTTTTTAACTATGTTTGAAGTATTTTCAAGCATGGTCATGTCTTGAAAAACGACCAAGTCATGTTGGGAGTTGGTAAAGCTTATTTTAAACATTTTTCTACTTTAAATGAACCTCATTAACTATAGGGTAATAATAGAAACCAAATTGGAGAAGAATGCCCTATAAAATTTGTGAGAACATGTGTTGGAAAAGATATAAGTAGGAGAGAATTAATTAAAGCCCAAGCATAAAGAAAATGAAAAGATGAATGGAGTTGTTACATTAGCCATTTCCATTGCATGAACTCTTTACCATCTTAAGTGTGTAATTTTGACATGGAAATATTTAGAAAGTGTTATTTGAAAATGATTATGATCATGACATGATTGCATTTTACCAATGATTTTTGGTAGTGATTATGCATTTTACCACTAGTAGGGGATGCCATACTCACGGCTATGATTATGTTAATGGGAAAAGAAAGAGAAAGTGTTCCATGTCAAACGGAGCGAGAAAAGCCCATACCGGAGAGTAGAAAGTACTCACCCTGATTGGGCTAACTTGATATGAAAATAAGTTGATAGTCATCATATGATATTCTGAAAATAGTTATTCATGTCATACATGTCATTATTGTACGATTTTCATGTGCATAGATAAAGTTCATTCACGTGACCTAAGATATTTACTGTAGCTTAATACAAATGAACATGACATGATGAACTAAATTCATTATAATTATGATTTATTATTGAACCTACTAGGATTTAATTCTCACTATATTTCCATATCATGTTCAAAAGACTAAATATGCATATATTCTCTATGATCGGCTTTTAGCGTATGTTGGGTTAAGTTGGCTAAGATCCCAATTGTAATAACCGTAAAATTTAAGGAAAATTCCAATTAAAGTAAATTTAGAATAAAAGAGAGAATTTTGAAAATGGAGATAAGAACTGGTGAAAATAAGTTCATTTATTACATGGATTAAAGAATTACGAAAGAAAATATGAGAATTTATGTTTTGGCACGTACATTTTATTTTTAAATGATAGTATTTTGCTATAAGCAAATATATTTTTATTTATGTAGAAATGATTATGATTTGTTAAAAGTAAGTGAATTTTTAAGTAAAAGAAGTACTGTGTTGCTTAAAATAATTATACCGGCCTCTAATAAATTTTTATGGTATTTTTAGAAATATTCTTTCTTTTAATATGAATAAAGATATTTGTTTTGAAATTTGTTTTATTATGATTTTTATCAAGAAAAATCATGATTTAAGAGTTTAACTAAAGATTTATGAGAATAGAAAATTTTGAGATATTTTATGGTAAAAAAACGGAATTTATATGAATTTTTATAAAAGAAAATCCTATTATTAATTATTTAATAATTATTATTATATTTTTTTTTTAAAAAGAAAGCTGATAAAACGGAAGCCGGGGAGTATCAGTTGAACGAAAAAAAATAAAATCGGAAATATGCATAGTAATGAATAGTGAGTGAATAGTAATGTCCAACTTTTTCTTTCAATTTAGAATGCTTATGGGCTTTCGATCTCAAAACTGAAAGTGTTATCGGATTCACGACGAAGAGTACTTCAGTTTTGACTGATTAGTTTTTCAAATCAACCATTGAATCGTCGTAGATCTAAAGTAGAAAATCTCGGTAAAAAGTAAGTTCTGAAAAACCTTACTTAGAGACTTCTAATTAGAAATCTGACTCCGTAGATAGATTCAGAAACTAGATAAACATTAGGATATGAATTCGTTTTGTTGATTTGGTAAAAAAATTTGTGACGGTGAATAGTGTTTTTCGGCAATAAAATAGTGACGGTAAATAGTGTTTTTCAACGAGTGAATAGTGTTTTTTGGCAGTGAATAGTGACTAAATTCCCGAAGTCTTTTTTCAAGTTTTTGGACCTTCCAGACTCGATTTTGGAGTTTGTTTTACCGAATTCAGAGCAGAAACGAGGATTTTAGGGCTGTCCAATCTGGAGCCTTACTTGTGAGTAGATGATTCTTCCTTTAGCTTGTTTTTACTCTTCTTGAACTTTACATTGATAAATGATCATGATTACATGTTATTTATATTTTCATATGTTTATGAAATGGTTTGAAATATCTGAAATGGTTGAGATATTATATTTAGTTCAAGAAGAGTATGGCTTTTGAAATGAATGTTGAAACACATTGAACATATGATTTTTAAATGTATTTCGTATTACATGGCAAAGTAAATATGTTATGCATGTGAAATGGATTTTATAGTGATATGTTTGCCTCGGATATGGGCATGATTATATGTTTCCCCTGATTGGGAAGTTTTGACAGATGAATATACTGAGACTGAAAAGTCTGTTTTATATTGAGAATTTTATACTGGATTATATGGCATATGTGCATATGGTATTTTCTGTGGAGGAATCCTATTGAAAACACTGTCTGCTAACAGCAGGTGATGTTAGCCTTGGTGCGCACCTTGATTGCCTCAGCTAGCAGGGGAGGTGGTGCTAGCCTCGTGTGAGGACCAACACACGGGAGATTATATGTGAAGGAGAGCGGAATGCCTCCTATATATGGGCGAGATGCTAGTTATATGAGATGTTATTTGCCTTCCCTTGCTGTGTGCTTGGGAAAGACCCATATTGTAACAACCTCTTTTTTTTTCCTTTATTATTATACAATATTGAGTTCACATACATGTCATTAATCAAAACAAACGTATAACATATCAAACACATAGATATTTACATCTTGTTTATTTTGGTTGACCAATTCCGGAGATACAGGTGTGGGTGGTTGCACCTTCACCGGGATCTGAGCCAACTCGACCACAAACATCTTATTTGATTCTGAAATCTACCCAACATAAAGTAACTCGATCCAATGTGCACTAAAAGCCAGAGCCTTAGAAACAAAAGCTGCATAAATAATTTTCTGAACATGATATGGAAATATAGTGAGAATTAAATCCCAGTAAGTTCAACAATAAATTATCATCAGTAAAGCTCATCACGTCATGTTCAGCTGTATAAACTATAGAAAATATCTTTGGTCACATGAATGCATTATATCTATGCACATAAGAATCATACTGTAATGATATGTATGACATGATTAACCATTTTCAAAATATCATATGATGGCCATCAACTTATTCTCATTTCAAGCTACCCCAGTCAGGGTGAGCATCCTCTACTCTCCGGTACGGGCTTTTCTCGCTCCGTCTGACATGGCCCACTTTCTCTTTCTTTTCTCATTATCATGATCATAACCGTTGGTAGGGCGTCCCCTACTGGTGCACCACACGGATTGCCATGTGACCGTGCTCATTTCTTTTATTTTCACAATGTTAGCCAAAAATATGCTTTCAATAACAAGTATGTTCATCAAAATATAACTATTACCATAAATCATTGGTAATCATGCCATGAGCATAACCATTTCAAATATCACTTTATAAAATATTTCCATGTCAGAATTTCACACTTAAGATGGTAAGAAGTTCATACAATGGCAATGGCTATGGCTATACTAGTCATTTATTAAGATTCATCTTCTTTTTTTAAATACTAATTTTATTTCTTTATTTTCTTGATGCAGGTTTTCAGCCTATCTAACTTTCTCTTACTAATCAGAGCATAACTCCCTCAATTTAACTCTGATATAGGTGATCTTGGTGTCCATTTCAAGATAAAACAATTATCTAAAACTATTATGTTGAACATTGTAGCGAAAAATTAAGAAACGAAGGTGATATTACTCCCTCAAAGTACAGGATGGTTCCTTTCGGATAGGTTCTGACCTTTACAGACTAATTAGACCATATCTCCGAAATTGGAACTCCAAATTGAGTTATTCCAGTTGGTAAAAATCTATGAGCCATATATATATAATTGTCATGTTGGCGCGCTATTTTAATTCCCTACAGAATATTCCCAGAAATTCAAAAACTAAAGCATTAATAACATACTCTTCCCTGAATAAACATTTTCTGACCTCGGCTTACTAATTGGATCATATCTACCTCATATGAACTACAAATTGCATAATTCCAGTGGGTATATTTCCATGAGACATAGATATATAACTTTCATGTTAACCATTTATTTTAATTCCATACAGATAATTCCCAGAAATTAAAATACAAAAGCTGTCCTAACATAATCATCCCTGATGAACCATTTTCTGACCTTGGCTTACTAATCGGACCATATCTACCACATGTGGACTCCAAATTGAATGATTCCAGTGGCTAAAAATCCATGACACACATATCTGTAATTCTTATGTTAACCATTTATTTTAATTCCCTACCAATAATTTCCAGAAATTAAATTACCGAAGCTATCCTAACATATTCTTCCCTGATGATTCATTTTCTGACCTTTGACTACTAATCAGACCATAGCTACCTCATATGGACTCCAAATGGAATGATTCCAGTGGGTGAAAATCCGTTACACATATATCTTTAATTCTTTTGTTAACCATTTATTTTAATTCCTTATAGATTGTTCCCAGAAATTAAAATACCGAAGCTTAAAATTCTGTCAACCATAGCCATACCCATGCAGAACTATCTACACCAACCTAAGTATTCAAACATACATCACATGCAAGATCAATATGTAACATGATATAGCAACATCCATGACCAATCATCAAAGTTCTAAGATCAAAATCCCATATAATGAGTTTCAAAGGTTTTCTTCAAAAAGAAATATTGTTAAACTTACCTGGAGCACTTAGTCCCCTAGACTTCTCCTTCCTCTTTCTTCCTTTCTTCCTCTCCTTTCCTCACACTACCTTGCTTCTATTTTTGCTCTCCCTCACTTGTACAAAATTCTAATGTGGTAAGGGTGGATTTTCTTATATAGACCACCAAATAATTCACCTTTCATGATCATGGGTCTACCTTATCACAATTAGGATACACTTTGTTGAATTTTTGGAAAACAAACAACTTATATTCTTGTCTTCCTCTTCCTTAGTCAAGATATTCATAGAAAAAGGAGATTTGTATTTTGAAAATTATGATGATATGTTCTTAAGATATGGGGCAAGATCCCATTGATTTTGGGATTCATTTCCTTTTTCTTTTGTCTTAATCAAGTATGATGGATTTGCCTTTTTAAGTGGCAAATTTCTAGCCCTTGAATTTTCCTTACTTAACTAAAATTATTTGTGTAGGATAATGATGTTTTGCCATAATGCTATGTATTATTACCCACTTGCTAAAGTTATGAATGTAGGATATAGATGTTTTTGTCCTAAAGCCTTGTATTATTATGCCACTTGCCAAAATGATGAATGTAGAATCACACCACTTGCTAAATTTTTGTCTTAATGCCATGTCACTTAATCTTGATTATACCAATATTTCATCACTTTAATTTTATTTTTATTTTTGTTTTTCCTCTTGGGTTTGGGCTCATTCTTGCCCATTTTCCTTACTTTGGTTAAAATTCTACCTTTCATAATGGGCTTGGTCACATTTTCATGATTTTTGGGCTACCGGTCCAATTTCTATATCCTAGTCCAAGTCTATGTTTTATTTCTTCCTTGGGATATCCTATTAGCTTGCTAAAAATTCATATGAAGTAGAAAAACTCTATATGAAGTGTCTATAGGTTAAAGCCCAATTACGGGTGGAGATACTAAACTTAGTAACTTTTGCTCTTAAATTAAGAAAAAATACCCTAATCTGATCTTCTTGAAATTTTAAGACCTTTACTTACTTCACAAAAATTTATCTTTCTTTACCTAAGAATTTCACCTTTCTTTAACATGTTTATTTCTAATATTTCCTCTTAGGTTTTCTTTCTTTACCTATTCCATTAATATTAGAACATTTCTATGCATATATGTAAGGTGAAGAATTTCTAAGTAAAATATCTAAAAATTACGGGATGTTACACATATAGAGTCCCTTCGCGTGTCCTGTTGAATGGTAGTAGGGCAAACCTCAGCAAGAGGCTGGGTTTAGGCAAATCCTATACCACCAAGGTACGGAAGGGGATTAGACTCTGATATGGTGGTTCTGATATGGGATCCTCCGAATATTTTATAAGACATGTTTTGATGCATAACATATTTTGATTAATGATTTTACAGTATTGAATATGATTTTGAACTTGACATGAGCATTGTGTATACAGTACCGCATACGGTTTGAAAGACCTGATTATGATTTTTGAACAGAGAATATTTGAAAATGCGGGTCCCATGTGGATGTACTTCTGAAATGTAATTTTTGATAACATAAATTTTATTATATGAGTACATCCATATGTTGACCTAAGAGGTCATAGGAGGTATTATCTACTCATTGAGTTGTAAAACTCACTACACGATGTGGATCTATTTTTCAGATAAAGACATAGAGTTTGGTCCAACAGCCACGTGATCGACTAGAGGTCGTACTCCAGTGGTGAGCCTACATTGTTTCTAGGCTCTCAATGTTTTATATTTGTAAAATATTTGTACTCTAGAGTTGCTCTGAACGTCACAAGCAGGATCCTTGCTTCTACTGTTACTCTGGTGTTTATAGACGTAAACTGTATATTGTATATGTGTATGAGAACTTATATGTATTGGTTTATATGATAAAGAATGGTATTATGTACATTTATGGAAAATATATGTGTATGGTATATGGATTTCACGTGCCCTAAAATTAGAGTCGTGACACCAATGAAGGTGCAACCACCCGCACTCGTATCCCCAAAACTGGTCAATATGGATGAATAAGATGTAGACATATATGTGTTTGATTTTTGTACAAATTTTTTTAATTAATGGTATGTATGTGAACCCAGAATTGTATCACCGGTTGGGTTCTAGGAAGTAAATCAATATTAAATTCTATTTATTGTTTTGGGGTAATCCTAGAAATTCCTCAAGGAACACATCAGGAATTTCTCTAACCACTAGAACTTGATCTACATTTAGTGTATTTCATATCTATATCTTTGATTACTGCCAAATATCCTTGGCACCTTTTTGTAATAACTTATGGGTTGCTAAAGTAGAGATTAGATTACTAGATACCTCACTACGGTCTCCTTGTATGAAGAAAGAAAATTCTCTAGGAATATTGAATTTAATTACCTTAAAGTGACATTTCAAAATGGCATGGCACGATACCAACCAATCCATTCTCAATATCACATCAAAGTTTACCATATCTAGACAATGGGGTAAAACAGATATAAAATTCAGACACCGTTATATTTGGTATCTGTCTCAATTTTTTAAATTCTTTAGCACGTCTATCCTTTTCACTTTCAAGCAGAAATTGACACATAAATATTTTTTAAGATGTCACAATATTCAATCAATCTTATACTAGAAAATTTAGCAACTTGGAATAGAAAGGATATTGAAACCTTATAGAATCTCTTAGTAGCACCTGAAGTATAAATATGTCCAACTCATATCTATACTAAAGGTCTTACTCAAGAATCCTTTTCACTAATAGCCATAAGAAAACCTAATGCTCTAATACCAACTTGTCACGCCCCTAATTTAAGGGCACGTGAAACACATGCTTTACAAACATATATTTTATATAACATGTATAATACATTCCTTTATCATTGAAAACATTTACATATAGGTATTCCCATGTATACACAATATACCTACCAAGTTTATAAATATCAAAGTCACAACAGAAGAAAAGATCCTGCCTATGACATTCAGAGAAAACTCTAGAGTACAAATACATTATAAATCAAAATCTATGAGCCTTAGAAACAAAATAGGCTCACTAGAGAATATGTCGCCTAGCTGATCAACTATCTAAAGGGAAAATACCAAACTCTGTATTCTTATCTTAAAAAGATGTAGATATCGTGTAGTGAGTTTGACAACTCAGTGAGCAGATAATACCTCTTATGACTTCTTAGGTCAACATATGGATGTACTTATATTTCAAAATTTATCACGTAAAAAATTATAGTTCGAAAGTACATCCATATAGGACCCGTATTTCAAATATTCTCAAATCAAAGGATATCCAGATATCCAAAACCATATACTGTACTATATGATCATTACATAAATGTTATTATGCATCAAAATATTTCACATGAAAACATTAGGAGGATCCCATATCATAACCACCATATCAGAGTTCAAGCCCTTTCGTACTTTGGTGGTGTAGGATTTACCTAAACTCAGCATCTCAACTAAGGTTTGCCTTACCACCATTCAAGAGGACATGCGAAGGGACTCTAATATGGGCATTTCCCAAGCACACAGTAAGGGAGGGCAAATTACATATCATATAGTCGGCATTTCGCCCAAATAGAAGGCATCCTACTTTGCTTCACATATCATATCCCGTGAGTTGACACCAGGCTAACACCAACCCTGCTAGCTGAGGTGTCAAGGTGCACCTGGGCTAACATCACATAATGTTAGCAAATAGTGTTTTAAATAGAATTTCTCTATAGAAATCATATTTATACATATGACATATCATTCAAAACAGAGGTTTTAGTATAATACATAATTTTTAGTCTCAATAAAATTCCTCTGTCAGAAATTTTCCAATCAAGGTTATCTCATATACATGCCCTTTTTCAAGGCAATCTTATAGCTTTATATATCAATGCAATGTGCACAATGTATTTCCTTTACCATATAATGAAAAATACATTTAGAATCACATATTCAATTAAGTCAAAAATCTATTTTCAAAACCATACTCTTCTTGAACTATATGCCAGCTAATAAATATATTAGGATTTTAATCTATTTTAGAGACATATAAAAGTACAAATAACTTATAAACAAAACCAATTATACATTTAAAGTTCAAGAAGAGCATAGGATAAGTCATAGAAAGAATTATCTACTCACAGGGTGAGGGTTCCAGGTTGGACAACCCCAAAATATACTTTTACAATCTAAATTTGATCAAATAAACATCAAAAACAACTTCGGAGAGTCTAAAAACCTAGGAAATGACTCTAGAATCTCGAAATTTGGCTTACAGGAGCTTGGTCAACACTGGTCAACTGATGGGTACTATTTACCATCAAAATCACTATTCATACCAGTCAGATTTACTGTTCACGATGCACAAAAATTTGTCAAATGGCCGAAAATTTTCATATCCAAAGGTTTTTCTATCTTCTAAATCCATCTATGATGTTAGATTTTCAATTTAAGGTTTCTAAATAAGAGTTTCAGATTTTACTTTTTTCTAAGATTTTCTACTTCCGATCTGCAATGATTCTTCGGCCGATTTGAAAAATTATTTGGCCAATATTGTAGTACTCTCCATCCTGAATCTAGTGGTACCCTTAGTTTTGAGATTAGAGGCCAGCACTCCAAATCTATAACAAGAAAATGAGGAGAGAGAAAATGAATAGGGGAAAAAAATTGCCCCATTATTTGTGCTTTACTCCTTCACGTTTCCTTTCTCACCCTTTTTTTTAATTATTATTATTTAATAATTAAATATTGAAAATTTATTCTTTGATTATATAAATATAAATATATTTTTTCATACAAAAGCATCCCAATTTTTTTTCAAAATTATTATGTAACAACTCAATTTTTTTTTTACATATATACATATATACATTTTTAAAATCCCACCTCTTTACTTCTAACTATTTAACTCATAAAAACATTCAATTAAATTAACCAAGCATAATTATGGTTTATGGTATACCATTAACACTGATATAATTCTGGGTTTACATACACATCATTAATTAAAAACTTCCATACAAAAATCAAACACATATATCTCTACATCTTATTCATTCATATTGACCAGTTATGGGGATATGGGTGAGGGTGGTTGCACCTTCACTGGGATCTTAGCCAACTCAACCCAATGTACACTAAAAGCCAGTCATAGAGAATATCTACATATTTAGTCTTCTAAACATGATATGGAAATATAGAAAGAAATAAATCCCAGTATATTCAACAATAAATCATAATTATCATCAATATTGCTCATCATGTCATGTTCATCTATATAAGCTACTACAAATATCTTAGGTCACATGAATGCACTTTATCTATGCACATGAAAATCAAGAAGTAATGACATGTATGGCATGAATAACTATTTTTCGAATAACATAGGATGGCTATCAACTTATTTTCATATCAAGCTACCCTTGCCAAGGTGAGTACTTTCTACTCTCCGATACGGGCTTTTCTCACTTTGTCTGGCATGGCACACTTTCTCGTTCTTTTCTCATTAATATAATCAAAGCCGTAAGTATGGCGTCCTCTACTGGTGCACCACATGGACCGCCATGTGACCATGCACGTCTCTTTTCTTTTCTTTTCATTTCACGTTAATAGCCAAAAATATTATTTCAATAACATGTTCATTATACTCACATGATAATCACTACCAAAAATTATTGGTAAAATGTAATCATGTCATGATCATAACCATTTTCAAATATCATTTTATAAATATATTTCCATGTCAAAATTACATATTTAAGATGGTAAGGAGTTTATGCAATGGCAATGACTAGGGCATACACTAGTTACTTATTATTTCCATTTATAAGATTCATCTTTTTTTTTAAATATTATTTTCATCTTTTCATTTTCTTTATGCTTGTCCTCTAGTTACTTTTCTCCTACTTATATCATTTCCAACACATGTTCTCACAAATTTTATAAGGCATTCTTCTCCAATTTGGTTTCTATTATTACCCTATAGTTAATGAGGTTCATTTATGGTTGAAAAAAGTTAAAAATAAGCTTTACAAGCTCTCAACACGACCTGGCCCTATTTTAGGACACGACTTGGCTTGAAAAATACTTCAAACATACTCAAAAACTGTAATATCCTGTAATTTTTAAATAACAATGTTTTGCTATAAAACAAATATATTTTTAATTAAAGTGATTTTTGTTTTGCTTAAGATAATTATATTTGCCTCTAATAATTTTTTTATTTTTAGAAATATTCTTTCTTTTATTATGCACAAAGATATTTATTTTTAAATTTGTTTTATTACAATTTTTATCAAGAAAAGTCATGATTTAAGAGTGCAACTAAAGTTTTGCATGAATATAATATTTTAGAAATTTTTGGGATATTTTCGGATGAAAAAAAATAGTATTTATATGTATATAATAAAAAAAATTTTAAATATTTACTTATTAAATAATAATAATATTTAAAAAAAGGGGGAGGGGATATGAAGTATGAACTGTGAAATCTCATAACCAATAAATAGTGATGAATAGTGTTCCTCTCTCTCCATTTTTCTCTTGAAATCTGGAGTACTTTTGAGCCTCCAATTTCAAAACTAAGGGTATCACTGGATTCTGGACGAAGAGTACTACAATATTAGCTGAATGATTTTTCAAATCAGCCGTAGAATCGCAGTAGATCGGAAGTAGAAAATCTAAAAAAAAGGTAAACTCTGAAACTCTTATGTAGAATTCTCAAATTGAAAATTTGACACCGTAAATGGATTCAGGAGATAGGTAAACCTCAAGATATGAAATTTTTTAGCCATTTGACAACTTTTTGTTCATCATGAACAGTGAATTCGACTGGTATGAATAGTTATTTCCGACGGTGAATAATTTTTTTCAACTGTAAATACTACCCAATAGCTGACTAGTGTTGACTAAGTTTTCGGAGGCCAAATTTCACGATTCTAGAGTCATTTCTTAGGTTTTGGACCCTCCTGACATGCTTTTGAGGTGTAATTGATCAAATTTGAATTGGAAAAATATATTTTGGAACTGTCCAATCTAGAGCCTTACCTTGTGAGTAGATAATTCTTTCTATAACTTACACCATTATCTTCTTGAACTTAAAATGTATAATTGGTTATGTTTACAAATTATTTATGCTATCATAAGTTTCTGAAATATGTTAAAATATTTGTTTTGCTTACTAACTGGCACATAATTCAAGAAGAGTATGGTTTTGCAAATAGATTTTGAAACTCCTTAAATATGTGGTTCTAAATATATTTATCATTATTTGGTAAAGTGAATATTATGTGGATGAAGCATTGATTTATAAAACTATAATGTTGCTTATTATGATTGAATGGTAAGCGTAAAGTTCATGGCAAGTTGCTTGAAAATTACAGATTACATTTGATGAATATGATTTTATATATATGTATTTATATGTATGGATGAATATCAACGGGTTGTATGGCTTGTGACGGTACTGAATAGGGGACACACTATTAGCCTAAGTGAGCCAAGGGAGGGTTGCTCCAACCGGGTGACAATGGTAATGTGAGGAGGTAGATGGGTGATGAACTCACTTTCCCTAATCACTATTATGACTGTAGTTGATCAGTCACTATGCATATAGCAAATGAGTGAATTGAATGCATTGAGAGCTGTAACATGTTTGAGCATTATGTAAAAAGAATATATTTTTAGTGCATATATAGTATGTTAATTATGGATTAACAAAAATTATGACTTTATCTCAAAAGCTTAATATTTTAATATAGCTTATACAGTTAAGCATAACAATATTTGTATAATGATCATATCGTGCTGCATATGGCTTTGGATATCTGAATATCATTTGATTTGAAAATATTTAAAATACGGGTCCCATATGGATGTACTTTTGAACTGTATTTTCTATGTGAAAAATTTTAAAACATGAGTACATCTATATGTTGATCTAAGAGATCATATGAGGTACTATCTGTTCACTAAGTTGTCAAACTCACTACACGATATTTTCACATTTTTTAGATAAGAATACAGAGTCTGATCCTACATATAGGTGATCAGTTAGGTGACATATTCTCTGGTTGAGTCTATATTGCTTTCAAGGCTCACAATTTTGAATTATACTATGTTTGTATTCTAGAGTGTGCTCTGAACACCACAGGTAGGATCCTTACTTCTATTGTTACTTTGACATTTATAACTTGGTTTTTATAATGTGTATACATGAGAGAACCTATATATATCTATTTCCATAACAAAGATTAATGATATGCATGTTATGAAAAATACCTAATTGCAAAAAAAAGAGTTTGTTTCACGTGCTCGTAAATTGGGGGCGTTACATTACAAAAACAGCTCTGAACACAGCCTACCCGTGCTGATGAAACCTAAGAACTCCAATTGAGTTGATCCTAAAACCTACAAAAAGGTAAGACAATTATCTACAACTTTCATGTTTATCATTTCTTCATATTTCATACAAATTATTCCCAAAAAATCGAATACAAAAACACTTACATTTACCACCCTGAATTCTAGACTGATTATGACCTCTACTCATTACTTAGCCATATCTCCCTCATTTGAACTCCAAATTATGTGATTTCAGAGCATATGGATCCGTGAGACATATATCTATATTTACTATGTTAACAATTTCATTTAATTCCTTATATATGTTTTCTATAAATTCAAACACAGAAGCATACTTAACAGATTCTTCTCAGGTCAGCTAGTTCCTAACCACTACTTACTAATCTAACCATATCTCCCACATATGGAATCCAAATTGAGTGATTTCAGTACCAAAAAATTTGTGAGACATATATCTACATTTTTTATGTTAACCATTTTTTTAATTCCCAACCTATTCTTCATAGAATTCCAAAAACATAAGTTTCCCTAGTTACTCCAAAATATAGTTTTATTAGCCTAGCCTTTCCTAAAGTTCTAGTTCATCCTTTTATTAAGTCCTCTTCCATTTTTTTTTCCAAATTTCCACCTAACCAAAAAATTACTCATCTGAACATTTAATTATATTTCTTACTTAATTTAACATATTCCATCATCCACTTTAAAAGAAAAAAAGAATCAAGTCATGCATTACTAAGGGTGTTTCCTAATAGAATTTTCTCATGTTCTTCTTCTAAATTTGTAAGGCCATACTCATTTTATCAATCTAATCATATTCCATCAAATTTTCACCACATTCAAATATATATAACAGCAGCATAAAGGCCTAAATTTTTGCCAGCCATAGCCATATCTATGCAGAATTTTTCATACCAACCAAAGTATTCAAAACATCCATCACATGCAAGATCAACATGTAACATGATATAGCAACATCTATCTCCAATCATTAAATTTCTAAGATCAAAATCCCATATAAATGTTACAAATTTCAAAACTTTTCTTCAAAAAGAGATATTGTTAAACCTACCTAAAGATCTCCCTAGTTCACTTAGTGATTTCTTTTTCTTGTTTCCTCTTGAAGGAAGTAGCAAGATTCCTCGCTTCCCTTAGCATTCCAGTAGTTTAAATAAGAGAAGGAGGGTAAGTTTTGAACCCCAAGGATGAAGATAAAAGATGGATTCAAGTGGAGATACCTTGAGTACTTAGTCCTCTAGACTTCTTTTTCTTCCTTCCTCTCTTTTCTTCTCTTTCTCCCCTTTCCTCACTCTACCTTGCTTATGTTTTTCTTCTCCCTCACTTGGATGAAATTATAACATCATAAGGGTGGGTTTTGCTTAAATAAACTATCAAGTGGTTCACTTCTCATAATCATAGGTATACCTTATCACAATTAGGATGCACTTGGTTTTTTTAAGGGAAAGAAAACTCATGTTCTTGTCTTCCTTTTCCTTAGTCAAGATATACATAGCAAAAAGATATTTGTATTTTGAAAATCATGATGATATATTCTTAAGAAAAGGGACATGGTCCCTTTGATTTAAGGATTCATTTCCTTTTTATTTTGTCTCACTCAAGTATGATAGATTTTCCTTTCTAGGTGGTAAATTTTTAGCCCTTGAGTCTCCCTTGCTTAGCTGAAATTATTTTTGTAGGATAAGAATGTTTTTTCGTAATACCATGTATTATTAGCTACTTGCTGAAATTATGAATGTAGGATATATATGTTTTTTTTCTAAGGCTATGTATTATTACCAACTTGCTGAAATTATGAATGTAAAATATAGATATTTTGTTCTAATGCCATGTATTATTACCAACTTGTTGAAATTATGAATATAGGATATAAATGTTTTGTCCTAATGCCATGTGACCTAATCTTGATTATTATTACACTATTATTTCCTCACATGATTCTTATTTTTTCCTCTTGGATTTGGGCTCATTATTGCCCATTTCCTTTGCTTTGGCTAAAATTGTACCTTTCATGGAGGGCTTGGTTATATTTTCATAATTTTTGGGCTATCAATCAAACTTCTATATCCTAGTCCAAGTCTATGTTTTATCTTTTGCTTGAGCTATCCAATTAGCTTGCTAGAAACTCATGTGAAGTTGAAAAAAATCTATATGAAGTGTCTATAGGTGAAAGCCCAATGTACGGGTGGAGATGTTAAACTTAGGAACTCTAACTCTTGAATTAGGAAAAATTACCCTAATATAATCTTCTTGAAATTTTAAGACCCTTACTTACTTTTCAAAAATTTATCTTCTTGACCCAAGAATTTCGCCTCTTTTTAGTATGTTATTTAATTTTCCCTATTAGGTTTTTTCTCTTTACTTATTCCCTTAATGTTAGAAACATTTTCTATACATACATGTAAGGTGAAAAATTTCTAAAGCTTATATTTTCTTAGATATCTAAAAATTGTCTAATTTTTTTTATTTCCTTAACTAAATATTTATGTACCTTTATTAATAAAAGAAATGAAATTAGGGATGTTACAAAAATCGTAGTACTCTTTGTCATGAATCCAATGGTACCCTTAGTTTTGAGATTGGAGGGTTGAAGGTACTATAAATTTAGAGGGAGAAAATAAGGAGAGAGAAATTTACTATTCACTATTCATTTTATCGATTACAAGAAAAATGATTTTCTTTTTTTTCTTTCTTTTTTATATAGATGCAGATACCAATTCACAATTTGAAAATTGTTAGAGGAAGTCCTTAGAAATTTTATTATTTACATTTTGACCCCTAAACTTTTAGAAAATTATAATTTGACCCCAAAAATATTAATAACTTTTCATTTTCATCCTAAAAACTTTTCAATTACATCCCTACTCCTTTATTTCTTTTAATAATCCATACATAAATGAAAATTACTAAATCTTAGGGTTGTTACAAATGATGACTTTCCCCCTCATGATATAGCTAAACCTCAAAATTTTGCACATCCAAAGTGGACATCAAGGAACCCCTATGAATGAGATAGGGAGTTTTAAGTCAAGTCAATGACCTTAAACAAAGGCACATATTAGGAAGCAACCCAGCATAGTATTGATTATTCAAAAAAAAAAGAGAAGGTGAACATAAGAAAAATTTAGGATCCAGTAATGCAGCACTTTCATCCTACCCTAAACAAATTCAGGGAAGTTCACTTAACTTAAATCCCTTCATATATCCTTCCTTATTCTTATCTTTTCTTTTTACATTGAGGACAATGTAAATTTTGAGTGTGCGGGTGGAAGTATATTTGCCTGAATAATTGTGACCCTAATTTGAGCATCAATTTTTTAATTTTCACTATCAATGCACATTTATTGCATGTAGCAAGTTGAGTGATTGCGTGAGTGTTTCAATTTTTTTTTTGTGTTGTTAGGAACAACTAATAGCCAATGATATCACTATCCAAATTTTTTTCATCTCTTGAAAAATATAGAAAAATCATGTTTGTGTGCAATTTTAATCCTTTTGCAATTTATTTTTGACTTTAGAATCTTGAAACGTTTTTGCACAATAATTTTGTGTATTTAATTTGTCTTTTACTTAGAGAAGGTTTATATTGTAACGCTCCCAATTTTACAGCACGTAAAATACTTACTTTACGATCATGTATTTTCCATAACATATATAATACACTCGTTTACAGATATGTATTCCCATGTATATACAATATATAAACCAAATCTATAAACATCAAAGTATAGCAGAAGCAGCGATCCTTCTTGTAGCGTTTAGAGCACTCTAGAATACAAACATAGTATAATTCAAAAACCGTGAGCCTTGGAAACAACGTAGACTCACCCACAAAATATGTCACCTAACTAATCACCTATCTGTAGGATCAGACTCTGTATTCTCATCTAAAAAATGTGGAAATATCATGTAGTGGGTTTGACAACTCAGTGAGCAGATAATACCTCCTATGACCTCTTAGGTTAGCATGTGGATATACTCGTGTTTTAAAATTTATCACTTAAAAAATACAATTCAGAAGGACATCCATATGGGACTCGTATTTCAAATATTTTAAAATAAAAGGACATTCAGATATCCAAACCATATTCAACACGGTATGATCATTACACAAATGTTGTTATGCTCAGTTGTATAAACTATAGTAAAATAATAAGCTTTTGAGATAAAGTTATAAACTTTTAAAATGACCTACCTCATTTAACAATCTGGTTAACCCAATTTAAAATGACCTGCCTCATTCGACGGTCTGGTTAACCCACACACTCATTTTCTATACGCATATTGACCGATCGACTACAGTCACAATAATGATAAGGGAATGTGAGTCCATCACCCATCTGCCTCCTAACATTACCACTGTCACCCGGTTGGAGCGGCCCACCCTTGGCTCCCTTAGGCTAATAGGGTGTCCCTATTCAGTACTATCACAAGCCATACAACTCATTGATATTCATCCATACATATAAATAAATATATATAAATGCATATTCATCAGTGCAATGTAAAATTATCAAGCAACTCGCCATGAGTTTTACGCTTGCCAAGCAATCATAATCAATAACTTTATAGTTTTACAAATCAATGCCATGTGTATAAATATTCACTTTATCATTTAATGAGAAATACATGTGAAATTAGATATACCATGAGTTCATAAATCCATTTCTTAAAACTATACTCTTATTGAACTATAATCAAAATTATAAGCAATTTAGATAATTTTAATGCATTTCAGAAACATATAAAACTGTAAATATATTATAAACATAATTAAATACACGTTTAAAGATCAAGAAGAGTATAGGGCAAGGCATAGAAAGAATTATCCACTCACAAGGTAAGAGCTCCAGATTGGATAGCCCCAAAATGCACTTTTCTAATCCACATTTGACTAAACAGACTTCAAAAATGTGTTTGAAGGGTCCAAAAATCAAAGAAATGACTCAGGGAACTTGGTCACTATTCACCGCTGGAAAACACTATTCACCGTCGAAAAAAGCTATTCATCGCTGAAAAATACTATTCACCAAGAACAAAAAAGTTGTCAGATAGTTGAAAAATTTCGTATCCTAAGGTTTATCTAGCTGTTGAATCTATCTACGGTGTTAGATTTCCAATTTGAGTTCTCTAAGTAAGAGTTTCAGAGTTTATCTTTTTCTGAGATTTTCTACTTCCGATTTACAGCGATTCTATGGCTGATTTGAGAAATTGTTTGGTCAAAATCGTAGTATTCTTCGTCTTGAATCCATTGGTACTATTAATTTTGAGATCGGAGACCTGTAGATACTCCAGATCGAGAGAGAAAAAAAGAGGTTACTAGTCACACTATTTCACTATTCATTGGTTTACAGAATTTCTTCACGCTTCGTTTCTTCATTTCGTCTTCCCCCTCCACCTTTTCTTTATTTTTTTATAATTATTATTATAATTATTATTTAAGAATTGACTAATAGAATTTTATTTTATATTTATTCATATAAATACCATTTTTCATCCTAAAACATCCCACAATTTTTTAAAAATTTAAATTCTCATAAACCTTTAGTTAAACTCTTAAATCATGACTTTTCTTGATAAAAATCTTAATAAAACAAATCAAAAAATAAATATCTTTATACATAATAAAAGAAAGAATATTTCTAAAAATACAACAAAAATTTATTAAAGGCCAATATAATTATTTTAATTAAAAATATACTTACTTTTAGCAGAACATAATCATTTTTTAAAAAATAAAAATATATTTTTTTATAGCAAAAAATTATTATTTAAAAATAAAAATTATGGGATGTTACATTTATGATACCAACATGTGGTCGGTTGAGCTGGTAGGAGAGCTCTTCCCCTTAAGCAAGGTCTCGGGTTCGAGACTTGTGTATGGAAAAATCACGGTTGGGAGACCTATACCGCCTTCGGGTTCCTCACATGGTCGAATCTGGATTAGTCCGGTAGTACTCGGATACCGGATGGTTTACCAAAAAAAAAATATTTTATGATCTCAATAGGATTCTAGAACTTATTTGAATGCTACTTGAGATGAAATCCTAGGCTATTACTATTAAATAGGAGATGATTTAGGTATTATTTGATAGATTGAGCTTTTCAAACCTAACCTAAGTAATGAAATATCCTTAGTTCCTCTATTTTGAGCTTAATGAACTTTTTTTTCCTTTATACATAAATGAGTTGAAAGCCTAATTTTATATAAATATCCTTATTTTTGATCGTATTCATTCACTCCATGATTATTTTTTCTAAATATTTGTTTGTTAAAACTTTATTAACAAAACAATGGAAGGGTGGAGCATGGAAAGAAAAGAAAATTCCAAAAAAAAATCAAAAGAAAGGATGAAAGCATATGTAGTGGGTGAAAGAAAAGAACTAAAGAAATAAGGAAAGGAACGAATTGAATTTAATTGAAGTAAGAAAATGAGTGTGGGGGAAAATCGTCCCAAACTTGAAAAAGCTCAAAAGATCAAATTTAATCATGTGGTGTTCGGTGATTGAGCCTAAATTTGTATCCTTGATTATACCTTATACTTTAACCACATTATAAGCTAAAGAAAGCCTTATTCATCATAGAGGTAGTTTCGGCCTACAGTAAAGAGTGGCATAAAAAATAAGGCTATGGAAATTCTAAACTAATTAGAGATCCACATCCAACATTTTGGGATACATAAACCCATACAGGTGAAAGGAAATTTATTGACCCAAAAACATACACACACTCGGGATTCAGGAGAATAAAATAATGGATTGCATTTGTGTTAATCTTGTGCATGGTTATGACCTTCAAATTTTTTCTTGAGCATATTTTCATGTTATGAGGCAAAAGCATGGTAAGCCTAACACTCACTACATATATTGATTTTTGCTTTTGTCTTTATAGATTATTTTGCTTGAGGATAAGCAAAAGGTTGAGTGTAGGGGTATTTGATATGTTTATAATTAAGCATGATTTTAATAACTTTAAACTTACCTTTTGTTTGATTTAAGTAAAATATGATTAGGAATTAACTTATTTTTGTGTTTTGTGTTGTAGGAGCAAAGGAAGAACAAAAGAGGAGAAAAATAGAAGAAATTCAAGGAAAAATGTTGATTTGCAACGACTCCAAACCTTTCAACACTAATTAGACCATATCTCTCAGATATGAATTCTAATAAAAGTGGTTCAAGTATCTAAAAAACAATAAGACAATTATCTACAACTTTTATGTTGAGCACCTATTCAAATTCAGGACATTTAAGAGAGTTAAAGAGCTTGAAATTTAGAATTATAGTGCAACAAATGAATCCTGAACTTTGGTCATGAATTTTGGTATATCTACTGCATATTAGCTTCGATTAAGATTATTCAAGCGGCCATGGAAAGTTAAGAGACAAAGCTACAATTTTCATGTTGGCATTTTTCCCAAATTCTAAATAAATACTAGCACCGTGGCACTAGTGTAACAACTCCATTTATGTAAATGTAAATTTTTTTTTTATATTTGTAAAATTCCATGAAGTTATTACTGCTTTAATTCTAACCACTTAACTCATAATAATAATCACTTTAACCAATCATAATTGTTATTAACAGTGATACAATACTGAGTTTCCATACACACCATTATTTTACAAACATTTGTACAAAGATACATATTAGCTTTAATCATCTACGTCGACTACATCCGGGGACACTGGTGCGGGTGGCACCTCCACTGAAATCTCAGTCACATCTACTACAGATATATCTGATATAACTGGTAGTTGCCGAAGATAGGGCGCCACGATCCAACGTACGGAAACAATAAGTGTCATGGAGAAAAGCTGCATAATTATTCTTCTGAACATGATATGGAAATATAGTGAGAATTTAATCCCAGTAGGTTCAATAATAAATCATAATTTCCATCAATATAGTTCATCATGTCATGTTCAGCTGTATAAACTACAGAAAATATCTTTGGTCACATGAATGCATTATATCTATGCACATAAGAATCATACAGTAATGATATGTATGACAGGATTAACTATTTTCATAATATCATATGATGACTATCAACTTATTGTCATATCAAGCTACCCCGGTCAGGGTGAGTATTTTCTACTCTTCGGTACGGGCTTTTCTCGCTCCGTCCGACATGGCCCACTTTCTCTTTTTTTTCTCATTAACATGATCAAAACTGTTGGTAGGGCGTCCCCTACTGGTGCACTACACGGATTGCCATGTGACCGTGCTCATTTCTTTTTTTTTTCACAATGATTGCCAAAAATCTACTTTCAATAACAAATATGTTCATCAAAATATAACTATTACCATAAATCATTGGTAATCATGCCATGAATATAACCATTTCAAATATCACTTTATAAAATATTTCCATGTCAGAATTTCACACTTAAGATGGTAAGAAGTTCATACAATGGCCATGGCTATGGCATATACTAGTCATTTATTATTTTCATTTATAAGATTCGTCTTCTATTTAAAATATTAATTTTATTTCTTTTTTTTCTTGATAAAGGTTTTCATCATATCTAACATTCTCTTACTAATCAGAGCATAACTCCCTCAATTGAACTCCGATGTAGGTGATATTGTTGTCAATTTCATGATAAAACAATTATCTAAAACTATTATGTTGAAGAGTTTACCGAAATATTAAGAAATCAAGGTGATATTACTCCCTCAAAGAACAGGTTATTTCCTCTAAGATAGGTTCTGACCTTTACCTACTAATCTATCCATATCTCCCTCATATAAATTCCAAATTAAGTTATTCCAGTGGATAAAAATCTGTGACACATATAGAAATAATTCTTATGTTAACCATTTATTTTCATTCCCTACAAATAATTCCTAGAAATTAAAACACAGAAGCTATCCTAACATATTCTTCCTTGATGAACCATTTTCTGACCTTTGTTTACTAATCGGATCATATCTACCTCATATGGACTCCAAATTGAATGATTCCAGTGGCTAAAAATCCATGACACATGTATATGTAATTCTTATGTTAATCATTTATTTTAATTCCCTATAGATAATTCCCAGAAATTAAAACACAAAATCTATACTAACATATTCTTCCCTGATGAACCATTTTCTGACCTTTGCTTACTAATCAGACCATATCTACCTCATATGGACTCCAAATTGAATGATACCAGTGGTTAAAAATCTATGACACATATATCTTTAATTCTTATGTTAATCATTTATTTTAATTCCCTACAGATAATTTCCAAAAATTAAAACACAAAAGCTTAAAATTTTGCCACCCATAGCCATACCTATGCAGAACTTTCTATACCAGTCTAAGTATTCAAATATATATCACATGCAAGATCAATATGTATCATGATATAGAAACATCCATGACCAATCATCAAAGTTCTAAGATCAAAATCTCATATAAATATTATAAGTTTCAAAAGTTTTCTTCAAAAAGAAATATTGTGAAACTTACCTAAGAATCTCCCTAGCTCACTTAGTGAATTGGTTTTCTTGTTTCCTCTTGAAAGAAGTTGCAAGATTCCTCCCTTCCCTTAGCTTTTGTAACAGCTTAGGTAAGAGAAGGAGGGTGAGTTTTTGAACCTCAAGGATGAAGAAGAAAAATGGATTCAAGTGGAGATTAAGGTAACTTACCTTGAGTACTTAGCCTTCTAAACTTCTCCTTCTTCCTTCCTTTCTTCTCCTCTCTTTCTTCCCTTTCCTCACTCTACCTTGCTTTTATTTCTCTCTCTTCCTCACTTGGACGAAATTAAAATGTTGTAGGGGTGGGTTTTGCTTAAATAGACCACCAAATAATACACCTTTCATGATCATGGGTCTACCTTATCACAATTAGTATACACTTTGTTGAACTTTTGGAAAACAAAAAACTTATGTTCTTGTCTTCCTCTTCCTTAGTCAAGATATGCATAGGAAAAGGAGATTTGTAATTTGAAAATTATGATAATATGTTCTTAAGATAAGGGACAAGGTCCCTTTGATTTAGGGATTCATTTCCATTTTCTTTTGTCTTAAACTAGTACGATAGGTTTGCCTTTTTAGATGGCAAATTTCTAGCCCTTGAATCTCCATTATTTGGTTGATATTATTTGTGTGGGATAGGAATGTTTTGTCCTAATGCCATATATTATCATACCACTTGCTAAAATTATTAGTCTAGGATATAGATGTTTTTTGTCCTAAAGCCTTGTATTATCATGCCACTTGCCAAAATTATGAATGTAGAATCACACCACTTGCTAAATTTTTGTCTTAATACCATGTAACCTAATCTTTATTATTATTACATTATTATATCATCACCTAATTTTTTTTTATTTTTTTTTCCTCTTGGATTTGGGCTTATTCCTACCCATTATGGGCTTATTCCTACCCATTTTCTTTGCTTTGGATAAAATTCTACCTTTCTTGGAGGGATTGGTCACATTTTCATAATTTTTGGGCTATCGGTCCAATTACTATATCCTAGTCCAAATCTATGTTTTATTTCTTGCTTAGGTTATCCAATGGACTTGCTAGAAACTTATGTGAAGTGGAAAAACTCTATATGAAGTGTCCATAGGTAAGAGCCCAATGTATGGGTAAGGATTTTAAACTTAGTAACTCTAGTTCTTGAATTAGGAAAAATTACCCTAATCCAATGTTCTTGAAATTTTAAGACCTTTACTTGTTTCTAAAAATTATCTTAATTAAATATTTATGTACTTTTATCAATAAAAGAAATGAAATTAGGGATGTTACATTTCTCTCCCCCTAAAAGAAATTTTGTCCTCAAAATTTTAAAAATTACCTAATAAGAACAATTGCGGATATTTCTTCCTCATGACTTCTTCCAGCTCCCAAGTTGCTTCTTCCGGAGTCAAACCTTCCCATAATACCTTAACAAGGGGAATGATTTTATTTCTCACTTGCTTCACGTCAGTGTCCAACATGGATGCAGATACTAGCTGGTATGTCATGTTCTCCTTAATTTGGATTGGTTCATCCTGTATTACATGTGATGAATCTGGAAGATACTTCCGCAGCTGTGATACGTGGAAAACATTATGCAAGTTGGACAAATTAGGTGGGAGATCAATTTGATATGCTGATGTCCCTACTTTCTTCAGAATTTGGTAGGATCCCAAAAATCGCGGACTTAGCTTTCTTGTTTTGAGAGACCTACCAACTCCAGTAGTCGGTGAAAGTTTCAGAAATATATGGTCGCCTTCCTCAAACTCTAGAGGTCTATGTCTCTTATCGTAGTAACTCTTTTGCCAACTATGAGCTGTAAGGATTTTGTTTCGTATCATCCTAATTTGTTCAGTGGTTTGTTGAACTAGATTAAGACCCAACAAGTTCTTTTCTCCTACCTCAAACCAACATAGTGGAGATCGGCACTTTCTACCGTATAAAGCTTCATATGGGGCCATCTTAATACTAGAGTGATAGCTATTATTATAAGCAAACTCTACTAATGGTAGGTACTTATCCTATCCTTTACCTTGCTCTATAACACAAGCCCTCAACATATCTTCTAGGGTTTGAATTAATCGTTCTGTCTGCCCATCAGTCTGAGGATGGTAGGTAGTACTGAACCGCAACTGATTACCAAAAGCTTCCTGCAATGCCTTCCAAAACATCGATGTGAACCTCGGATCTCTATTAGAAACGATATTTAAGGAAATTCCATGCAGTCTAACTATTTCCTGGACGTACAATTGGGCTAATTTATCTAGTGAATAGTTAATTTTTATAGGCAAAAAGTGAGCAGATTTGGTTAATCTGTCAATTATTACCCAGATAGAGTCATGTCCCATTGAAGTCTTAGGTAATCCCACAACAAAGTCCATTGAGATACTATCCCATTTCCATTTAGGGATCTCAAGAGCTTGTAGAAATCCCGCTGGCTTTTGATGTTCCACCTTCACCTTTTGACAAATGAGACATTTCGCCACAAACTCGGCAATGTCCTTTTTCATCCCTGGCCACCAATACATCCTTTTTAAATCCTGGTACATTTTAGTGCATCCAGGATGGACTGTGTATTTACTCTGATGCATTTCCTATAGGATCTTAGTCCTTAACTCTCATTCTTGAGGGACACAAATCCTTCCCTGATACATGATTGCTCCATCTTCCATGACAGAAAAATTACCTTGGTCTTTATGATCCTGTAAGTATTGGTCGTGAGCTTGAGCCTCTTTGATCTGGGCTCTAAGGTCACACCCTATACTTAAACCATTAATGACTAGATTCTTTGGAGTAAGAGTAGTGGCTAGCTTTAAATTTCGAAACTCCTCTAGCATCTTCATTTCATACACCATCATCTGACCCATGTGCAGAGATTTTTGACTCAAGGCATCTGCTACAACATTCTCCTTTCCGAGATGATACTTTATCTCAAACTTGTAGTCATTAAGGAATTCTACCCATCTTCGTTGCCTTATATTTAACTCCTTCTAATCAAAGAGGTATTTAAGACTCTTATTATCACAATATACTTCAAAGGTTGCCCCGTACAAATAGTGTCGCCAAATCTTTAAGGCAAACACCACTGCCGCCAATTCAAGATCATAGGTTGGATAGTTTCCTTCGTGGGGTCTCAATTGCCTAGAGGCATAAGCAACTACTCTCTTATCTTACATCAGCACACATCCTAGCCCTTTCTTTGAAGCGTCACTATACACTTCAAAATGTCCTGTGGGGTCTGGAATAATTAAAACAAGAGGAGTGGTCAGTCTTGTCTTCAGCTCCTGAAAAATAGCTTCACATTGATTAGTCCATTTGAAAGGACTTCCCTTCCTGGTCAATTTAGTCAATGGCAAGGCTATACGAGAGAAGTTTTGTATAAACCTCCTGTAGTATCCTGCCAAACCCAGGAAACTTCTGACTTCCGTAACCGTCTTTGGTCTCTCCCACTTAAGCACTACTTCCATCTTGCTAGGATCTACAGCTACCCCTCTATTAGAGATGACATGTCCGAGAAACTTCACCTCTGATAGCCACAATTCACACTTCTCCAATTTGGCATATAACTTTTTCTTTTTCAGCACTTGCAGCATGATTCAGAGATGTTGTTTATGTTCTTTCTCACTCTTAGAATATATCAAGATATCATCAATGAATACTACAACAAATTGATCTAGGTAGGGTCGAAAAATGTGATTCATGTAATCCATGAAAATTGCAGGTGCATTCGTCAACCCGAAGGGCATTACGAGAAACTCATAGTGCCCACACTTAGTCCTGAAGGCAGTTTTTGGTACGTCCTCCTCCTTGATCCTAATCTGATGATATCTTGAACTTAAGTCAAATTTAGAAAAGATGGAGGCTCCCTTCAATTGATCCAATAAGTCATCTATCCTAGGGAGAGGGTACTTATTTTTGATAGTCACCTTATTCAACTGTCTATAATCTATGCATAGCCTCAAGCTCCCGTCTTTATTCTTAACAAACAATACAGGAGCTCCCCAACGTGATACACTCGGTCTAATGAATTGCTTGTCTAATAGTTCCTCCAACTGTTTCTTGAGTTCCTATAGTTCCTTCGAGGCCATTCGATATGGTGCAATAGAGATAGGCCCTGTCCCAGGTAGGAGATCAATAGAGAACTCTATCTCTCTCTTGGGAGGTATGCCTGGAATATCTGATGGAAATATTTCAAGAAACTTGTTGGCTATTGGGATTTCATTAAGCTTTGATTCGACTTCTAGGTTTGATAAATACAAGAGAATGTATCCAAGTACTCCATTCTTTAACTCCCTATTAACTTGATTGGCATTTAGCATCAATAATTAGACCTCCTCTTTCGGAGTAGGTGGTAGAAATTCAACAGTCTTGTTACAACAATTAAGCAAAACTCGATTTCTAGACATCTAGTCTAACCCTAGAATGACCTCAATACCTCTTAAAGGTAAACAGGCGAGGTCTACAGAAAAAAGTTTTCTCCTGGATGGTGACTTGACAGTCCTTACATACAGAGGAAGTTAATACCCTTTTCCCTGTAGGGGTTACTATGGATAGCTCATAGGGAGTTTCAGAAATAGGAAACTGAAACTTCCTAATACATTCATCCGATATAAATGAATGACTAGCACCAGAGTCAAATAACACCATAAGAGCAAATCCATAGATATAGCATGTACCTTGAATCATTTCAGAAGATTGAGCTACCTCTTGGCCGCTCAGGGTGAAAACCCTTCCTTTCACATGAGGCCTCTGTTCTGGCTGCTTCCACACATTCTGTGGGCAGTTTCTCGCAAAATGTCCCTTATGTCCGTAATTGAAGTAGACATCTTGTCCCATGTAGCATGGCCGGTTACCATGCATGCGTCCGCACTTAGCGTACTTGACTGGGGCGAGGTCTTGTTGAAAAGGTCTAGGACCCGCAGTCAATGGCCTCTTACCAGCTCCATATCCACTTCTTCTCACGTTCATTCCAGGGTTGGGAAAAATTTTCTTCCTCTTCCATAGGTTTCGCCTTTGCTTCTCGTCCTCCACTGCCCTTAAACTCTTTTCCAGGAGTCTGCATTTATTTATCAGAGGTACAAACTCCCTGATCTCTTATAAGAGTCAAATTATTGCATTTTTGTTATGATTTAAATATTGATATTTGTGTGAAAATTGTGTTTATTTGATTATTTAATCCACAAATTTCATTTCACGGGTATTTTGTGTTTAAAGTGCAATTTTAGGTAAAATCATAATTTTGGAGAAGTTTGGGACAAATTTTAATGACTGGGATTGAGTGAGAATCAAGAAAAGGGAGTTTCAAGATTTAGAATTCTCGCTGCGGTGAGAATGCTGCAGCAGAATTTTCCCGAGAGGGCGAGTTTTAATAGATTCAAATTTAGCCGCCGGCGAGATTATTTTGTCGCCGGCCAAATGTATCTCGCCGCCGACGAAAACTGGAGATCCAACATTCTTGTTTTTTCCAGAAAGCTCGCCGCAGCCAGAATAATTGCACCGCCGGCGAGTTTCGTCAGAAAACGCGTTTTTTATGTCCTTTTGTTCCAAAATTGCCCCTAAAACCCTAGACCTATATATACCATATGATAGAGAAAGATGGGACAGCGAAATAGACTGAGGAGAGGCATTTTTGGAGGAGAGGAAGCCATTTTGGAGAGAAAGCTTAGAGAATCTTGAATGATCATCACCATTGTTGCTGCCAAGTGTTCATCTCCAAGAGTTCTTCATCTATTCTCTTTAGCTTTCTTTTCTTGCAGTTTATTCCAATTTTGTATTCATGTATTCAGTTGAGATAATAGTTGTTCTTATTTCCATTATGAACTAATTCATTTTTGCTAAGGCTATGATGTAGTTAAATCAAGAAAGTCTGATTTCTTTTGTTATGGTTATATGAATTCATTGTCTTCAAGTTGAGTATTTATTTCCATGCTTAATGCTTCTAAATTTCTGGCTAAGATTTAGATGATTTGTTGCATTATATTGAGACCGAGAGGAGATGTGTAATGAATGCTCCTTGTCATAAATATCATATATTGAATGCGAGTGTGAGACCTAATGCATGATGTATATGGTTATTCTAGAAATTCCATAAATCATAATGTGCTTGTTTATGATTAAATCTTCATAGAAATATAGTTGGTTATCATAGATAAGTAATTCTAATATAACTCGAGAGAGAGTATTAGATAAGTTTGGGTTTTTCAACCATCACTTTTAGCTTTGATTCTCATATAACATGACTTGAAATCAGATTGAATTGATTCAGCGAAATCAAATGCCTTAGCATTTTTAATCATTTGTGAACAACATTCAATTGTGTTCTTTGCATTTATTTATAAGTTAATTTGCCTCTCAAACAATTTCAACAATTTGGTTTTCAAATAAAATTAGGATTAGTCAATTTCGGTACTTAGTAACACCATTCCTTGTGGGTTCGATATCCGTACTTTTGTACACTTTATTACATGAACGATTCGTGCACTTGCGAAAATATGCATCAATCTCCATAGCTATAACAGCATTCTTTATCTCCAGGTTTAGTCCCTTTTCAAACTTAAACGCTTTCCATGCTTCATCTGGGTTATATCGCAAATAAGAGCAGAACTTAGACAGCTTCTCGAACCTTGTGATATACTGGTCCACGGTCATGCTGCCTTGCCTGAGTTGGAGAAATTCAATCTCTTTCTCTGCCCGTACAGTACTTGGAAAGTATTTTCAAAAAAAATGTCCTAACTTCCCAGGTGATCTGTCTTCCCTGATGAGCTAAAAGTTCTCTAGCTCCACGCCACCAGTATTCTGCTTCATCCTTTAACATATATGCAGCAAAAATAACTTGCTGCTCGTCAGTACAGTCCATCACTTCAAAGATTTTCTCTAATTCCCTTATCCACCTTTCGACTATCGTTGGGTCATAGCCACCTTGGAAACAAGGTGGTCTAGTCCTCAGGAACTCGGATATGCCATTATCTTTTCCAACCATCCGGTTGTTAGCACCATTCTCACCATTTAGGTTATTAGCATTCTGGAGATATTGTAAAATTTGGTTGGTGGTCATGACTTGGTCTCGAATTGTCGTGGCCAAGTTGTGCAGGGTTTCCTCTGCATTGGTTGCTGGATTCCTCCTTGGTGGTGCTATTTCCTACTGTGGTAAAAACAAATTATGCTGCTATTGAGGTGATCAAGACCAATAGTTAGTTCAAAAATATTTAATAGCAGTCATAATACCACCTCGGCTTATAGATAGGAAACACTAGTAATTTCTTACATATATGAATCATTGATCCCCTACACAGCACAACCACAACATACTCAAGACACTATAAGATCGATTCAGATAACCATCCACCCACTGGCCATCTAGGATCGACCTGCTCTGATACCAATTATGTAACAACTCCATTTATGTAAATGTAAAAAAAAAATTTTTTATATTTGTAAAATTTCATGAAGTTATTATTGTTTTAATTCTAACCACTTAACTTGTAATAATAATCACTTTAACCAAGCATAATTGTTATTAACAGTGATACAATACTGAGTTTCCATACACACCATTATTTTAGAAACATTTGTACAAAGATACATATTAGCTTTAATCATCTACGTCGACTATTTCCGGGGACACTGGTGCAGGTGGCACCTCCACCGGAATCTCAGTCACATCTACTACAGATATATTTGATATAATTGGTAGTTGCCCAAGGTAGGGCACCTCGATCCAACGTATGGAAACAATAAATGTCAAGGAGAAAATCTGCATTATTCTTCTGAACATGATATGGAAATATAGTGAGAATTAAATCCCAGTAGGTTCAACAATAAATCATAATTTACCATCAATATAGTTCATCATGTCATGTTCAGCTGTATAAACTACAGAAAATATCTTTGGTCACATGAATGCATTATATCTATGCACATAAGAATCATATAGTAATGATATGTATGACAGGATTAACTATTTTCATAATATCATATGATGACTATCAACTTATTCTCATATCAAACTACCCCGGTCAGGGTGAGTATTTTCTACTCTCCGGTACAGGCTTTTCTCGCTCCATTCGACATTGCCCACTTTCTCTTTCTTTTTCTCATTAAGATTATCATAACCATTGGTAGGGCGTCCCCTACTGGTGCACCACACGGATTGCCATGTGACCGTGCTCATTTCTTTTCTTTTCACAATGATATCCAAAAATATGCTTTCAATAACAAGTATGTTCATTAAAATATAACTATTACCATAAATCATTGGTAATCATGTCATGAACATAACCATTTCAAATATCACTTTATAAAATATTTCCATGTCAGAATTTCACACTTAAGATGGTAAGAAGTTCATACAATGGCAATGGCTATGGCATATACTAGTTATTTATTATTTTCATTTATAAGATTCGTCTTCTTTTTTAAATATTAATTTTATTTCTTTATTTTTTTGATGCAGGTTTTCATCATATCTAACATTCTCTTACTAATCAAAGCATAACTCCCTCAATTGAACTCCGATGTAGGTGATCTTGTTGTCAATTTCAAGATAAAACAATTGTCTAAAACTATTATGTTGAACAGTTTAGCGAAATATTAAGAAATCAACGTGATATTACTCCCTCAAAGTACATGTTATTTCTTCTCAAATAGGTTCTGACCTTTACCAACTAATCTGTCCATATCTCCCTCATATGAATTTCAAATTAAGTTATTCCAGTGGATAAAAATCCGTGACACATAAAGAAATAATTTTTATGTTAACCATTTATTTTAATTCCCTATAGAATGTACCCAAAAATTAAAACACAAAACCTATCCTAACATATTCTTCCCTGATTAACCGTTTTCTGACCTTTTCTTACTAATTGGACCATATCTACCTCATATGGACTCCAACTTGAATTATTCCAGTGGCTAAAAATCCGTGACCCATATATCTGTAATTCTTATGTTAACCATTTATTTTAATTCCCAATGGATAATTCCCAAAAATTAAAACACAGAAGCTATCCTAACATATTCTTCCCTGATGAACCATTTTCTGTCCTTTGCGTACTAATCGGACCATATCTACCTCATATGGACTCCAAATTGAATGATTCCAGTGGATAAAAATCCATGACACATATATATTTAATTCTTATGTTAACCATTCATTTTATTTCCCTATATATAATTCCAAGAAATTAAAACACAGAAGCTATCCTAACATATTCTTCCCTGATGAACCATTTTTTGACCTTTTCTTACTAATCGGATCATATCAACCTCATATGGACTCCAAATTGAATTATTCTAGTGGATAAAAATCCATGACACATATATCTTTAATTCTTATGTTAAGAATTTATTTTAATTCCCTACATATAATTTCCAGAAATTAAAACACAGAAGCTATCCTAATATATTCTTCCCTGATGAACCATTTTCTGACTTTTGCTTACTAATCGGACCATATCTACCTCATATGGACTCCAAATTGAATTATTCCAGTGGCTAAAATTCCATGACACATATATCTGTAATTCTTATGTTAACCATTTATTTTAATTCCCTATAGATAATTCCCATAAATTAAAACACAGAAGCTATCACAACATATTCTTCCCTAATGAACCATTTTCTGATCTTTGCTTACAAATCAGACCATATCTACCTCATATGGACTCCAAATTGAATGATTCCAGTGGCTAAAAATCCGTGACACATATATCTTTAATTCTTATGTTAATCAAAGTTCTAAGATCATTATAAGTTTCAAAAAATTTCTTGAAAAAAAATATTGTTAAACTTACCCAAGAATCTCCCTAGCTTACTTAGTGAATTAGTTTTCTTGTTGCCTCTTGAAAGAAGTAGCAAGATTCCTCCCTTCCCTGAGCTTTTCTAGCAGTTAAGAGAAGGAGGGTGAGTTTTTGAACCTCAAGGATGAAGAAGAAAAATGGATTCAAGTGGAGATTAAGGTAACTTACCTTGAGTACTTAACCTTCTAAACTTCTCCTTCTTCTTCCTTCCTTTCTTCTCCTCTCTTTCTCTCCTTTCCTCATTCTACATTGCTTCTATTTCTCTCTCTTCCTCACTTGGATGAAATTATAATGTTGTAGGGGTGGGTTTTGCTTAAATAGACCACCAAACAATACACCTTTAATGATCATGAGTCTTCCTTATCACAATTAGGATACACTTTGTTGAATTTTTGGAAAACAAACAACTTATGTTCTTGTCTTTCTCTTCCTTAGTCAAGATATGCATAGGAAAAGGAGATTTGTATTTTGAAAATTATGATGATATGTTCTTAAGATAAGGGATAAGTTCCCTTGGATTTAGGGATTCATTTCCATTTTCTTTTGTCTTAAACAAGTATGATAGGTTTGCCTTTTTAGGTGGCAAATTTCTAGCCCTTGAATCTCCATTATTTGGTTCATATTATTTGTGTGGGATAAGAATGTTTTGTCCTAATGCCATGTATTATGATACCACTTTCTAAAATTATGAGTGTAGGATATAGATGTTTTTGTCCTAAAGCCTTGTATTATCATGCCACTTGCCAAAATTATGAATGTAGAATCACACCATTTGCTAAATTTTTGTCTTAATGCCATGTAACCTAATCTTTATTATTATTACATTATTATATCATCACCTATTTTATTTTTTTATTTTTCCTCTTGGATTTGGGCTTATTCCTACCAATTTTCTTTGCTTTGAATAAAATTCTACCTTTCTTGGAGGGATTGGTCACATTTTCATAATTTTTGGGCTATCGGTCCAATTACTATATCCTAGTCCAAATCTATGTTTTATTTCTTGCTTAGATTATCCAATGGGCTTGCTAGAAACTTATGTGCAGTGGAAAAACTCTATATGAAGTGTCCATAGGTAAAATCCCAATGTATGGGTAATGATTTTAAACTTAGTAACTCTAGTTCTTGAATTAGGAAAAATTACCCTAATCCAATGTTCTTGAAATTTTAAGACCTTTACTTGTTTCTAAAAATTTATCTTCCTTATCCAAGAATTTTACATCTCTTTAGTATGTTATTTCTAATTTTTTTTCCTATTAGGTTTTCCCTCTTTATTTGTTCTCTTAATATTAGAAACATTTTCTATGCATATACATAAGGTGAATAATTTCTAAGGATTATCTTTCCTTCGATATCTAAAATATTGTCTAATAAATTTTATTTCCCTAATTAAATATTTATTTACTTTTATCAATAATAGAAATGAAATTAGGGATGTTACAACTAGAGCTCCCAGGTTTGGAGTGTCATGGCACTGGCCTTAGGTGCCATGGTAGTGCATGCTCAAAAAACACGTAGCACCGCAAAGCTTGTCCTATAGTTCTACGGCAATCAATGCCTAGAAAATGAACACCATGGTGCTGCCATAGAGCAACGCAGTGCCAATAAACATTGTAGAAAGTACAAAACACGGTTTTTAGCCCTTTTTGACTCCAATTGAAGCCCAAAAGTCTAGGAACTACCCTAGAATCAATCCTAATTCATTTAGGACTCTTCCAACCTATAAATAACAGGTAAATCAAGCATGAAAGGGGGATCCCATCCAATCCATCCAAGGATTCAAGGACCTGTTTCTCAAGTTTCTACTTCTTCTTCTTCTCTTAGTTTTCTTATAGCCCTGTGTGGCTAGTTTATTTTTGTTAGTTGAGGAAGAATGAAACCTTAGGGATCTTTTATGCATTGTGAGATGTTAAATTGAATTTATAGTTCAATTTTAATTAAGTATTGATTCTTCATCTATTCTTATTCCCATGATAGTTTCAACTGATATCTAGGGTGCACACTAGTGATTTCATTATTTCAATATACTGTTGAATCATATTTTAAACAAAGTTTTCAGTATTGTGATTCAAGAGGCAAATAGGACTAATAATTTTGGATTCTAAATTATTAAACCTACAGTGAATGATTAACTAAATTAAATATAGAAAATGTGTCTATGTTTGTTTAGCTCTATCAATTTTTCTAATTCTTTATGCAATTAATAAGTTATACTTTACCAATGTGTTAAATGATTACTTGTTAATTAGGGTTAATTGAGGCGATCGTCATCAATTACCAAACTTAAGGAGGGATAGGGATAGAATCCCGATGGTAGATATTCAATTTAGGATTGATTATGTTGTCAATGATTAATGTTATTCCTTGATGGTGAATATCAACCAAAACCAACGTTTTCATTCTGATTCACTCTCTTTTATTATTTGCAATAATTATCTTTTACTTTATTAATTTACATTTAGCATTCAATTTCCCTTTTCTTATTCATAAAAGGTAATACCAGTCTCTGTGGGATTGACCCTTACACTCACTACTACATGTTAGTTTTGAGGTAAGGTATTTATTATTTTGGTGTACCCGTGACAGTACCCACCACCTAGGTAAGTAGTTCTTTAGAAGAAATCGCTAAATCTCTTGCACATAACACTCATCAATTTCAATAAGAGGTAAGGGTCAGCATTCAAAGTGGGCCAACTAGCAACAGCAGTCAACCAGCTAGAGGCTCAGAATTCAAAAATTGAAAGATTAGCCCCAGCACCATTAATGTAAAAAGAGAAAAAATCTGCACTTAATGAAAATGATAACTTAGAAGTTGACACTAGTAAGCTTACTAATAAAGAGGCTGTGCAATCTACCCTGTATGTCAAATTCCTAAAGAAAATTACAGCAATAGAGGAAGCACCGAAATTGCAACAAACATATAGGATCTTTTTATTTTATTACCAATTGCTAATAAGATACCTATACCTTTTATTTTGTAGTATCCTGGCCTAAGCTTAAAGAGCTTCCCTAGCCACTTAAAGGGCACATACAATGGAAAATCACCCCTAGTGATAGCCTCAAATAAATATGCCCTACTTCAAGATAGGGGAAAGATACCCCATGCTTTGGAAAAATCTCAAAAAGGTGAAACAAAATTGGATGCCAAAAGCTACTAAAGGCATCGGTTATGCTCAGGTAAGTTGAGTTCTCATTTAATTAAATAGTTGACTAATGCTGAATTCCCCCTTCATGATGCAACTGAACCTCAAAATTCTACACATTCAAAGGCAAGCAAATTCAAAGTGGACACAAGGATCCCCATGAATGACATAGGGAGCTTTGAGTCAAGCCAACGACCTTAAACAAAAGGCGCTTATTAGGAGGCAACCCAATATAGTATTGATTATTAAAAAAAGACAAAAAAAAACAAAATTAGGGTCCAGTAACGTAAATCTCTTATTCTACCCCAATTAAATTCAGGGAAGTTCACTGAATTTAAATATCTTTATATCTCTCTCTTTATTCTTATCTTTCTTTTACTTTCGGGACAATGTAAAGTTTGAGTGTAGGGGTGGAAGTATATTTGCTTGAATAATTGTGACCATATTTTGAGCATCAATGTTTTTTTCACTATCAATGCACATTTATTGTATTTAGCAAGTTGAGTGATTGTGTGAATGTTTTAATTTATGTTTTGTGTTGTTAGGCACAACTAATAGCCAATGATATGACTATCCAAATTTTTTTAGCTCTTGAAAATGTAGAAAATTCATGGTTGTGTGCAATTTTAACCCTTTTCTAATTTATTTTTGATTTTAAAATCCTGAAACATTTTTACACAATAACTTTGGCCATTTAATTTTTCTTTTAATTACATAAAGTTTATATAACTCAAAAATATTGTATGATCTCAATAGGATTCTATAACTTATTTGAATGGTACTTGAAGTGAAATTCTAGGCGAATACTATTAATTAGGAGATGATTTAGGAATTATTTGATAGATTGAGCCTTTCTATCCTAACCCAAGTAATGAGATATCTTTAGTTCCTCTATTTTGAGCTTAATTAACTTTCTATTCTATACACACATATGAGCCAAAAACCAAATTTTGTAGAAATATCCTTATTTTTTACCCTATTAACTCACTCCATGATTATTTTTTTTTGAATATTTATTTTTTAAAGCTTTATTGACAAAAGGTTGGAAGGGTGGAGCAAGGAAAGAAAAAGAATTCAATAAAAATTTTCAAAAGAAAGGATGAAAGCACATGTAGTGGGTGAAAGAAAAAAAATAGAGAACCAAGGAAAAAGGAAAAATGGATTTTAATTGAATCAAGAAAATGAGTGTGGGGGGAAAATCTTCCTTAAACTTGAAAAGATCAAGAGATCAGATTTAATCATATGGTGTTAGGTGATTAAGCCTAAATTTGTATCTTTTATCATACCTTATACCTTGTCCACATTACAAGCTAAATAAAGTCTTATTAATCCAAGAGGTAGTTTTGGCCTACATTAGTGGAGAGTGGCATGAAAAATAAGCCTATAGAAATCCTAAACTAATTAGAGATCTGCACCTAAAATTTTGGGATATATAAAATCATAAGGGTAAAGGAAATTTATTGACCCAAAAACACACACTCGAGATTTAAGAGAATAAAATAATAGACTACAGTTGAGTTAATCTTGTGAATGATTATGACCTTTCAAAATTTTTCTTGAGCATATTTTAATGTTATGAACTAAAAGCTTGGTAAGCCTAACACTCACTATATATATTGATTTTTTTTCGTCTTTTGGGATTATTTTGGTTGTGAACAAACAAAAGATTGAGTGTAGGGGTATTTGATGTGTTTATAATTAAACATGATTTTAATACCTTTAAACTAACTTTTTCTTTCATTTATGTAAAATATGATTAGGAATTAGATTATTTTTTGTTCTTTTTTTGTTGTAGGAGCAAAGGAAGAAGAAAATAGGAGAAAAAGAGAAGAAATTCAAGGAAAAATGTTGAATTGAAGTGATTCTAGACCTTTCGGTACTAATTAGACTATATCGCCCATATATGAACTCCAATCGAAGTGATTCAAGTGGTTGAAAAATGATAAGACAATTATCTACAACTTGTATGATGATAACGTTTCCCAATTCGAGATACTTCAAAATGTTACAGAGCTTTAAATTCAAAATTGCACTACAACAAATGAATTCCTGACCTTTGGTCACAAATTTAGGTATATCTCCTTCCGTTTAGCTCCGATTAAGGTAATTTCAGAGGCTAAGAAAATCTCAGAGACATGGCTACAAATTTTATCTTTATCACTTTCCTATATTCAAAAAAATATAGAAAAATGGCACTGGCGCCCCTAACAAGTAGCGTCGTGGTGCCCGATGCCCATAATTTTGAGTACTGCGGCTCCCGTAGCCATTGTTGAAACTACAAAAAATGTGATTTTTAGTAATTTTTTACTCCAATTAAAGCCTAAAAACCCAATGGTCCCTAGAATTAATCTTAATTCATTTAGGAGTCTCCCAACCTATAAATAAGAGAAAAAGAAAGCATCCAATGGGGGGATCCAATCATCCAAGGATTAAATTCTCAATCATCTTCTACTCTAGATTTTTTTATGGCCTTGCATGGCTAGTTTCTTTTTGTTGGTTGAGGAAGATTGAAACCTTCAGTATCTTTATGCATTGTGAGATGTGGATTTGAGTTTATTATATCAATTTTAATTGAGTATTGATTATTTATCCATTCTTATTCTCAGAATGTTTCAATTGATATATAGGGTGAACACTAGTGAATGCATTGTTTTAGTCTATTGCTAAATCATATTTTGAACAAAGTTTTCATTTTTATGATTCAAGAGGCAAAGAGGCTTAAGGATTTTGGATTATAAATCATTAAATCTATGATGAATAATTAACTAAATTAGATATAGTAGATACGTCTATATTTGTTTAGCTCTATCAATTTCTCTAGTTCTTTATGCGATTTGTAACAACCTCTTTTTTATTATTATTTACGATACAATATAGAGTTCACATACACGTCATTAATCAAAATGTACGTACAACAAAAATCAAACACATAAATAACTACATCTTATTTATTCTGGTTGACCAATTCCGAAGATATAGGTGCGGGTGGTTGCACCTTCATCGGGATCTGAACCAACTCGACCACAAACATATTATTTGATTCTGGGATCTGCCCAATATAAAGTAACTCGATCCAATGTACATTAAAAGGCAGAGCCATAGAAAAATCTACATAACTAATTTTCTGAACATGACATGGAAATATAGAGAGAATTAAATCCCAGTAAGTTCAACAATAAATCATCATAAATATAGCAAATCACATCATGTTCAGCTGTATAAACTACAGTAAATATCTTTGGTCACATGAATGCACTATATCTATGCACATGAGAATCGTACATTAATGACATGTATGACCGGATTAATTATTTTCAGAACAGAACATCATATGATGACTATCAATTTATTCTCATAACAAGCTACCCCAGTCAGGGTGAGTATTTTTTACTCTCCGGTACGGGCTTTTCTCGCTCCGTCTGACATGGCACACTTTCTCTTTCTTTTCTCATTAACATATTCATAACTGCCATATGACCGTGCTCATTTCTTTTCTTTTCACAATGATAGCCAAAAATATGCTTTCAATAACAAGTATGTTCATCAAAATATAAATATTACCAAAAATCATTGGTAATCATGCCATGAACATAACCATTTCAAATACTATTTTATAAAATATTTCCATGTCAAAATTTCACACTTAAGATTGTAAGAAGTTCATACAATGGAAATGGCTATGGAATATACTAGTCATTTATTATTTTCATTTATAAGATTCTTGTTCTTTTTAAATATTAATTTTATTTCTTTATTTTCTTGATGCAGGTTTTCATCCTATCTAACATTCTCTTACTAATCAAAGTATAACACCCTCAATTTAACTCAGATGTAGGTGATCTTGATGTCAATTTCAAGATAAAAAAATTATCTAAAACTATTATGTTGAACAGGTTAGCGAAATATTAAGAAATCAAGTTGATATTACTCCATCAAAGTATAGGTTATTTCTTCTCGGATAGGTTTTGACCTTTACATACTAATCTGTCCATATCTCCCTCATACAAATTCGAAATTAAGTTATTCCAGTGGCTAAAAATCTGTGACACATATAGCAATAATTTTTATGTTAATCATTTATTTTAATTCCCTACAGAATATTCTCAGAAATTAAAACACAGAACCAATCCTAAAATATTCTTTCCTGATTAACCAATTTCTGACCACTGCAGAGTAATCGGAATATACCTACCACATATGGACTCCAAATTGAGTGATTCTAGTGGCTAAAAATCTGTAAAACATATATCTATAATTCTTATGTTAACCATTTATTTTAATTCCATACAGATAATTATCAGAAATTAAAACACAGAAGCTATCCTAACATATTCTTCCCTCATTAACCATTTTCTGACCTTTGCTTACTATTCGGCTCATATCTACCTCATATGGACTCCAAATTGAATGATTCTAGTGGCTAAATAGCTGTGACACATATATCTTTACTTCTTGTGTTAACCATTTATTTTCATTCCCTATAGATAATTCCCAGAAATTAAAACACAGAAGTTATCCTAACATAATATTCCCTGATGAACCATTTTTTGACCACTGCTTACTAATCAGACCATATCTATCACGGATGGACTCCAAATTGAGTAATTCCAGTGGCTAAAAATCTGTGACACATATATATATAATTCTTATGTTAACTATTTATTTTAATTCCCTACAGATAATTCCTAGAAATTAAAACACAGAAGCTATCCTAACATATTCTTCCCTGATGAACCATTTTCTGACCTTTGCTTACTGTTTGGATCATATCTACCTCATATATGCTCCAAATTGAATGATTCCAGTGGCTAAATATCCGTAACACATATATCTTTAATTCTTATGTTAAGAATTTATTTTAATTCCCTATAGATAATTCCCAAAAATTAAAACACAGAAGCTATCCTAACATATTCTTTCCTGATGAACCATTTTCTGACCACTGCTTACGAATCAGACCATATTTATCACATATGGACTCCAAAATGAGTGATTCCAGTGGCTAAAAATCTGTGACACATATATCTACATTTTTTATGTTAACTATTTCTTTAAATTCCTTACCGATTCTTCCTAACATTTTAAAAATAGAAACTTAAAATTTTGCCACCCATAGCCATACCTATGCAGAACTTTCTATACCAGCCAAAGTATTCAAACATACATCACATGTAAGATCAATATGTAACATGATATAGCAAAATCCATGAACAATCATAAAAGTTCTAAGATCAAAATCTCATATAAATATTATAAGTTTCAAAAATTTTCTTCAAAAAGAAATATTGTTAAACTTACCTGGAGCACTTAATCCTCTAGACTTCTCTTTCCTCTTTCCTCTTTCTTCCTTTCTTCCTCTCCTTTCTCTCCCTCACTTGGACGAAAATTCTAATATTGTAAAGGTGGGTTTTGATTAAATAGAACCTCAAATAATTTACCTTTCATGATTATGGGTCTACCTTATCACAATTATATTACACTTGGTTGAATTATTGGAAAACAAAAAACTTATGTTCTTGTCTTCGTATTCCTTAGTCAAGATATGCATAGGAAAAGGAGATTTGTATTTTGAAAATTATGATAATATGTTCTTAAGATATGGGACAATATCCCTTTGATTTAGGGATTTATTTCCTTTTTCTTTTGTCTTAATCAAGTATGATAGATTTGCCTTTTTAAGTGGTAAATTTCTAGACCTTGAATCTCCATTATTTGGTTGAAATTATTTGTGTGGAATAGTAATGTTTTGTCCTAATGCTATGTATTATCATACCACTTGCTAAAATTATGAGTGTAGGATATTGATGTTTTGTCCTAAAGTCTTGTATTATCATACCACTTGCCAAATTTTTGTCTTAATGCCAAGTCACCTAATCTTGATTACACCATTATCTCATTACTTTACTTTTATTTTTATTTTTATTTTTCCTCTTGGATTTGGGCTCATTCTTGCCCATTTTCTTTACTTTGGTTAAAATTCTACCTTTCATAATGGGGTTGGTCACATTTTCATGATTTTTGGGCTATTGGTCCAATTTATATATCCTAGTACAAGTCTATATTTTATTTCTTCATTGGGCTATCCTATTGGCTTGCTAAAAATTTATGTGAAGTAGAAAAACTCTATATGAAGTGTCCATAGGTGAAAGCCCAATTTATGGGTGGAGATACTAAACTTAGTAACTTTTGCTCTTAACTTAGGAAAAAAAATTACCCTAATCCAATCTTCTTGAAATTTTAAGACATTTACTTACTTCACAAAAATTTATCTTCCTTACCTAAGAATTTCAACTTTCTTTAGCATGTTTATTTCTAATATTTCCTCTTAGGTTTTCTTTCTTTACATATTCCATTAATATTAGAACATTTCTATGCATATATGTAAGGTGAAGAATTTCTAAGGAAAATATCTAAAAATTACGGGATGTTACATTCTTCCATCCTTAAGAAATTCGGTCCCCAAATTTCAGCCCATCCTACCACTTGTAGGGAATGAAATTAAGGCATTATTCAGAGTTACCAACCTTATTACGTAAATAATTAGGGATATCTTTTCTGTATAACAACTTTAATTTTTAATATGTCTATTCACTTGAGTGATTTTGCCATATAACTTAACCATAAGGATTTCTTTCACTCATAAGTTCTTCACTTTATATCCTTTAGCTCGCATGGATATATCTATGGGTCGATATTAGAAAACACACATAAAGGAACATATTCACCTTCATATTGGGTAACTATCTTTTCTTATTCCAAACTTCTATCAAGTCATTTTTGATTTTCATATATGAACATCATCCCCTGAATATCATCATCTTAATCTATCATCTATTTTTATCCTAAAATCCTTTAATCAATATGTTAAACATACGTAGCAATAAATCCTCTAAACCTTTTATAACGTTTATGTACCATTGACACATGTTTAATAATTCCAACTTACCTCATCACAGTAATTCTATACAAGTTTATTAACACCATTAAACTCATTGTCAAAAATTTCAATTATTTCTTCTATCATATCCAAAAGCACCTCATTCTAGCTTATGTCAATCCCATTTAATTCACCCAATCATTTCAAGAAGATTTTTCCTAACAATTACTCATACATGAATTCTCATTTCCAACATAATTCACATCCTAAATACTAGACTCAATTTAGCATGATATAATCCTTTAACACAAATATCTTGATCACTTACATTATTTTCAAACATGGTTCTCTGAATATTCTCTATATTTCCAAATTAAGAGTTCAAAGACTAATTTAAATCCTACTTCCTATATTTTATTCCTCAAGAACTTCAACACCACTAATTCTCTTGATTACATTCGTCAAAACACCATAAGACCATCATCCGTCCATTCTTTTCAAACTTTTCATTACTTTAACCTACGTACAACTTAGTCACCATAATAATTGAGTTTCAAAGAAAATAAATTAACTTTTCTTTTAATGTAGGAAAAGAATCTTGCATTTAATCCTAAATATTAATGTAGGACAATGCAGTAGAACAGACGAAAAGTATAATAAAGAACGGTGCTAAAATAGAAAGTCAAAAGTTTGGACAAAACATTAGAGAGAGTTAAAATCGGTGGCCGTAATTCTTGAAAATTTGAAAACAAAAATTTAGCTGTTATATCGGAAAAAATCGGTGGCCGCAAGGTTTGAATATATGTGCAAAAATCTACTTTAAATCAATTGGTATTCGGTGGAAAGATATCACATGGAAAAAGAAACATTTCTGAGCTTATAAAAGTTTGTGAAAATAAAAAAATACGTAGTTAACTGGTAGGATGCAGTTGATTGCTTCAAAATAGATGTAATCAATCAACTGTCAAATAACCAATCCAAATTAAAAATTCTCAAAATAGCTAGTCAACTTAATAACACCAATAGTCGACTAGCAAAAATATTGGGAAAAATAAATAAATCATTTGATTGTCCTTCTTCAACAACTAACTTGTTTACATTTTCACTTTCTTTTGTTTTTCAATTACGCCTATCACCTACAACTTCTCTACAAGAATCAAGACATCAAGGTTTCATCAAAGACAAATTTCTGATGATATCTTAACCTTAGTCTCTTTATATGCCTAATATGAGCGACTATTACAACTACTATACATATACATGCTTGCCGTCATTTTAGAAAATTTCACCTTCAATTTAGCTGATATCCACCAATTACTCACATAACTGTTCTAATTATTCCCGGCCTATTCGCATAGCTATCATAAGTATGCCATTCTCCAAGTTCTATAAATGCACATGTTAGTATCTTTATCTTCTCATACTCCAAGTTAGGGTGTGTGCAACTATGGAGGGAATTGCATTCAGTCAATTTCAAAATATTTGTGTCTTTTGTGGTTCCAGTCCTGGAAAAGATGGAGAGTATGTGAAAGCTGCACAAAACCTGGGTATGGTACTGGCCAAGAGAAAAATTCATTTAGTCTATGGGGGAGGTAACCATAGATTGATGGGATGTGTGTCTACAGCTACCCATGTAGGAGGATGCCAAGTTCTAGGTATTATTCCTACAGCTCTAGCTGCATCTAACATCATAGGAAAGACAATTGGGGAAGAGTTTAGGGTAGCTTCCATGCATGAGCGCATTGCTAGAATGATGAGCAATGCTGATGCTTTCATTGCCTTACTAGGGGGTTTTGGTACTTTAGAAGAAATTTTTCAAATAGTCTCTTGGGAACAACTAAATATGCATCACAAACCGATAGGTTTGTTAAATGCTAACCACTTCTTTGATGGTTTGTTGTCTTTCCTTGATCATGTTGTGGAACAAAGGTTCATCTCACACTCAGCACGATGAATTCTCATCTCAGCTTCAAATGCTGAGGAGTTGATTGATGCTTTACAAGTATATGTTCATGTACCTGATCCAACTATGACTCAAATAGAATGGAAGGCAGATAACCGCAGGAAGTATAAATTGGATTTGGATCTTCATCTTTAAATATAGTAAAACGTAGCTATTATTGTGCTACTTTTACTTTCTTAGAGTCTACTTGGATACCATATTTACCAACCATACTCCCCTAGAGTTGGTAAAACTATCTTTGAATGTTGCTTATGATCCTCTTAACTTTTGAAATATTCTAGTATATCATCAATAAAAACAAACTGTTCCAGGGATGACCTAATTACTATTCATTAAATCTATGGATGCAGCTAAAATATTTGTCAATTTAAATGACATCACCAAGAACTCATAATGCCCATAATAAGTCCTAAAATAAAATTTTCGTACATCCTCTTCTCTTATCCTTAATTAATGTTACTCATATCCCAAATCAATTTGTGAAAAAATATTGAACACCATATAACTAGTCAAACAGGTAATCTATACGAGGTAATGGGTTTTTATTCTACACTGTCACCTTATTCAACTGTCTATAATATATGCATAGTCATAGTGATCCATCTTTCTTTTTCACAGATAGAACTGGAGCACTCTGAATAAAAGTACTAGGGCATTTAAATCCCTTGTCTAACAAGTCTTGTAACTACATTTTTTTTAAATTCAATCGATATCATTCTATATAGGGATATAGATACTAGTTGGGTTCTAAGGAGTAAATCAATATCAAATTCTCGAATTCCTGTGGCAAGGTTGTGCAGGGTTTCCTCCGCATTATTTGCCGGATACCTACTTGGTGGTGCCATTTCCTACTGTAGCAAAAATAAAGTTATGCTACTATTGAGTTGATCAAGCCCAATAGTTAGTTTCAAAAAATATATTTAACAACAGTCATAACACCACCTCGGCATATAGATAGGAAACACTAGTAATTTCTTACCTATATGAAATCACTGATCCCCTACACAACACTACCACAACATACTCAAGATACTATAAGATCGATTCAGATAACAAACCACCCACCGGCCATCTAGGATCGACCTGCTCTGATACCAATTATGTAACAACCTCTTTTTTTATTATTATTTATGATACAATATAGGGTTCACATACACGTCATTAATCAAAATGTACGTACAACAAAAATCAAACACATAAATAACTACATCTTATTTATTCTGGTTGACCAATTTTGGAGATATAAGTGCGGGTGGTTGCACCTTCACCGGGATCTGAACCAACTTGACCACAAACATATTATTTGATTATGGGATCTACCCAATATAAAGTAACTCGATCTAACGTACACTAAAAGGCAGAGCCATAGAAAAATCTGCATAACTAATTTTCTAAACATTACAAGAAAATATAGTGAGAATTAAATCCCAGTAAATTCAACAATAAATCATCATCAATATAGCTCATCACGTCATGTTCAGCTGTATAAATTACAGTAAATATCTTTGGTCACATGAATGCACTATATTTATGCACATGAGAATCGTACATTAATGACATGTATGACAGGATTAATTATTTTCAGAACAGAACATCATATGATGACTATCAATTTATTCTCATATCAAGCTACCCCAGTCAGGGTGAGTATTTTCTACTCTCCAGTACGGGCTTTTCTCGCTCCCTTCGACATGGCACACTTTCTTTTTCTTTTCTCATTAACATATTCATAACCGTTGGTAGGGCGTCCCCTACTGGTGCACCACACAGATTGCCATGTGGTTGTGCTCATTTCTTTTCTTTTCACAATGATAGCCAAAAATATGCTTTCAATAACAAGTATGTTCATCAAAATATAAATATTACCAAAAATCATTGGTAATCATGCCATGAACATAACCATTTCAAATACCATTTTATATAATATTTCTATGTCAAAATTTCACACTTAAGATGGTAAGAAGTTCATACAATGGAAATGGCTATGGCATATACTAGTCATTTATTATTTTCATTTATAAGATTCTTCTTCTTTTTAAATATTAATTTTATTTCTTTATTTTCTTGATGCAGGTTTTCATCCTTTCTAACCTTCTCTTATTAATCAGAGTATAACTACCTCAATTTAACTCCGATGTAGGTGATCTTGGTGTCAATTTCAAGATAAAACAATTATCTAAAACGATTATGTTGAACAGGTTAGCGAAATATTAAGCAATCAAGTTGATATTAATCCATCAAAGTATAAGTTATTTCTTCTCGGATAGGTTCTTACTTTTACCTACTAATCTATCTATATCTCCCTCATACAAATTCCAAATTAAGTTATTCCTATGGATAAAAATCCGTGACACATATAGTAATAATTTGCATGTTAATCATTTATTTCAATTTCCTACAGAATGTTCCCAAAAATTAAAACACAGAAGCTATCCTAAAATATTCTTTCCTGATTAACCAATTTCTGACCACTGCACACTAATCGGACTATACCTACCACATATTGACTCAAATTTGAGTGATTCCAGTGGCTAAAAATTCATGAAACATATATCTATAATTGTTATGTTAACCATTTAATTTAATTCCATAAAGATAATTCTCATAAATTAAAACACAGAAGCTATCCTAACATATTCTTCCCTGATGAACCATTTTCTGACCACTACTTACTAATCAGACCATATCTATCACATATGGACTCCAAATTGAGTGATTCTAATGGCTAAAAATATGTGACACATATATCCTTAATTCTTATGTTAACCATTTATTTTCATTCCCTATAGAAAATTCTCAGAAATTAAAACATAGAAGCTATCCTAACATATTCTTCCCTGATGAACTATTTTTTGACCACTACTTACTAATCAGAACATATCTATCTCATATGGACTCCAAATTGAGTGAATCCAGTGGCTAAAAATCTGCGACACATATATCTATAATTATTATGTTAACTATTTATTTTAATTACCTATAGATAATTCTCAGAAATTAAAACACAGAAGCTATCCTAACATATTCTTCCCTGATGAACCATTTTCTGACCTTTGCTTACTATTCGGATCATATCTACATCATATGGACTCCAAATTGAATGATTCCAGTGGTTGAATATCCGTGACACATATATCTTTAATTCTTATGTTAACTATTTATTTTAATTCCCTATAGATAATTTCCAGAAATTAAAACACTGAAGCTATCCTAGCATATTCTTCCCTGATGAACCATTTTCTGACCACTGCTTACTAATTAGACCATATTTATCACATATAGACTTCAAATTGAGTGATTCCAGTGGCTAAAAATCTGTAACACATATATCTACATTTTTCATGTTCACCATTTCTTTAAATTCCAAAAGCTTAAGATTTTGCCACACATTGCCATACCTATGCAGAACTTTCTATACTAGCCTAAGTATTCAAACATACATCACATGCAAGATCAATATGTACCAAGATATAGCAACATACATGACCAATCATCAAAGTTCGAAGATCAAAATCTCATATAAATATTATAAGTTTCAAAAGTTTTCTTCAAAAAGAAATATTGTTAAACTTACTTGGAGCACTTAGTCCTCTAGACTTCTACTTCCTCTTTCTTCCTTTCTTCCTTTCTTCCTCTCCTTTCCTCACTCTACCTTGCTTCTATTTTTTTCTCTCCCTCACTTGGACGAAAATTCTAATGTCGTAAGGGTGCGTTTTTCTTAAATAGACCCTCAAATAATTTACCTTTCTTGATCATGGGTCTACCTTTTCACAATTAGATTACACTTGGTTGAATTTTGGGAAAACAAACAACTTATGTTCTTGTCTTCCTCTTCCTTAGTCAAGATATGCATAGGAAAAGGAGATTTGTATTTTAAAAATTATGATAATATGTTCTTAAGATATGGGACAATATCTCTTTGATTTAGGGATTCATTTCCTCTTTTTCTTTTCTCTTAATCAAGTAAGATAGATTTGCCTTTTTAAGTGGAAAATTTCTAGCCCTTGAATTTCCATTATTTGGTTGAAATTATTTGTGTGGGATAGGAATGTTTTGTCCTAATGCCATGTATTATCATACCACTTGCTAAAATTATGAGTGTAGGATATTGATGTTTTGTCCTAAAGTCTTGTATTATCATACTACTTGCTAAATTTTTGTCTTAATGCCAAGTCACCTAATCTTGATTACACCATTATCTCATTACTTTACTTTTATTTTTATTTTCATTTTTCCTCTTGGATTTGGGCTCATTCTTGCCCATTTTCTTTACTTTGGTTAAAATTCTACCTTTCATAATGGGGTTGGTCACATTTTCGTGATTTTTGGGCTATCGGTCCAATTTCTATATCCTAGTACAAGTCTATATTTTATTTCTTCATTGGGGTATCCTATTGGCTTGCTAAAAATTTATGTGAAGTAGAAAAACTCTATATCAAGTTTCCATAGGTGAAAGTCCAATTTATGGTTGGAGATACTAAATTTAGTAACTTTTGCTCTTAAATTAGGAAAAAAAATTACTCTAATCCAATCTTCTTGAAATTTTAAGACATTTACTTCACAAAAAATTATCTTCCTTACCTAAGAATTTCACCTTTCTTTAGCATGTTTATTTCTAATATTTCCTCTTAGGTTTTCTTTCTTTACCTATTCCATTAATATTAGAACATTTCTATGCATATATGTAAGGTGAAGAATTTCTAAGGAAAATATCTAAAAATTACGGGATGTTACACGATTAATAGATTACAATTTACCAATGTGCTAATTGTTAATTAAGGTTAATTGAGGCGATTGTCATCAATTACTAAACTTAAGCACGAACAGGGATAGAATCCCTATGGTAGATACTAAATTTAAGATTGATTATGTTGTTGATGATCAATTTGATTCCTTGATTGGATATCAACCTAAACCAATAGTTTTATTCTTAATCACTCTTTTTTATTATTTTGAATAATTCTCTTTTTACTTTATTAATTTAATTTTTGCATTCAATCCCCTTTTTCTTATTTACAAAAGGTAATACTAGTCTTTGCGAGATCGACCCTTACTCCCACTACTGTAGGTTAGTTTTGAGGTAAGGTATTTATAATATTTGATATATCCACGATTGTACCCACCAGAGACAGCTTCCAAGAACATAATATTAATGTGCAGCTTTTTCAGCACATTAAGGAATTTTCCATACTTCTTTTCTAACTTTGCTTTGGCTAGTCTTTGAGGTAAAGGAACTAGTGGCTTGCATGGCTCAGGAGCCATATATTTTGGCTGATCTTCCTCTTTCCTATCCCTAATATGCTTTTCCTTTTTTGCTTGTTCAGGCACATCTTTCAATTCTTCATCCTTATCTTCCCTTTTTTCCTCTGACTCACCCAACTGCTTACCACTTCTCAAAGTGATGGCCTTGCAATGTTCTCTCGGGTTCTTAAGTTGGCCAGGGAATTTACCAATGTTCCTACTTACAAAGCTGACTTACTGTGCTATTTGAGTTTCTAACATTTTATTATGAGTAGCAAGCGAGTCTACTTTGGAAGCTATGTCTTTTATAGCCTCATTCATTGAATAGTTTTGGGCTCTGAACTCATCATTCTATTTAGTCTGAGTAGCTATAACATTCTCCATCAGAACCTCCAAGTTTGAGTTGGCTGTGGAGTAAGGTTGAATGGCCTCTGATTTTGAAACCTATGAGGTTACCTAAAGTTATTCTAAGGAGGCTTATTTTCATTAGGCTTGTAAGATAGATTTGGATGATTCCTCTAGCCTAGATTATAAGTATTACTGTAAGGATTGTTTCTATGATTGTTATCAACAAAGTTTACTTGTTCACAATCCTAAGGTGTAGGGTTTCCAAGTTGGCATTCATTGGCCACATGGACAACATACCCATAAATCTTACATGCAAAAGTTGATGAAGAACCAACAACATTGATGCTCAATTTCTCCAACTTTTTAAATAGTGCATCAACATGAGAAGTTAGATGATTAAATATATTAACTTCATGCATACCTACTGGTTTTCTAGATGGCTGCCTTTCACTAGACCAGGAGTAGTGATTTTGATCCAAATCTTCAATCAGCTCATAAGCCTCATCAATTGTCTTATTCAATGAAGCTCTTCCCGTTGCAGCATCCATAGACATACGGGTGTTGTATATGAGTCCATTGTAGAATGTATGGACTATAAGCCATTTCTCTAACCCATGGTGTTTGCATAATATGAGAATCTCCTTAAATCTCTCCTAAGCATCATATAACGACTTTCCATCTTTCTGTGCAAAAGTAGTAACTTGATTTCGAAGATGGGCTATCTTACTTGGGGGGAAGTACTTGGCCAAAAAGGCTTGATAAAGCTGCTGCCAATTGGTTATAAACCTTAATGGAAGAGAGTGCAACCATGCTCGGGCCTTGTCCTACAGAGAGAATGGGAACAACCTTAGTCGGATAGCACCAGAAAATACTCCATTTAGCTTCAATGTATCACAATATTCTAGAAAAACTAATAGATGGAGATTTGGGTCTTCAGTAAGGGACCCTCTAAACTGATTTTGTTTAACCATCTGTAGAAGAAAAGGCTTCAAATCAAAGTTGTTGGCCTCTATAATCGATCTAACAATACTAGGATTTAGGCCTTGCGTATCTGGGGCAGTGAAGTCTTTTAATGAACAGTTATCACGATCTATTATGGTAGGTGGTGCAAGATCTTGTTGCTTTCTTCTTCTTCTACTTCGTAAGGTACATTCAATTTTTGGGTTAAACTCAGCAATATCTTTGCATAAAATAGCAACACACCTATAAAAGAAGAAACGAAACAAAAATCAGCAAGATAAAATATGCAAAAAAAATCAAAATAAAATAAACTAGTATAGTTATTTCGTAAAATAACTAATATTGACATTATTGGTCCCCCAGCAATGACACCAAAAACTTGTTGTGTGTGTTTCACTAAATAACAGCAAGCGCACAATGTAGCTATAGCTAGTCAAGCGAGTACGTGTTGTATCCCATAGAGACCAATGACTAATTACTAGTATTTTATGAAGTACGATATCTAAATCAATATATTTCGATAAGAGAGAAGTCATAATTAAGTAATTAAGATAATCAAATATGAAAAGTATAGGGTTAGGATTTACCATACTTATGATATTCAACAATCAAGATATACCTCTAATTGCAATTATTTGAGCAATAGGGGATGGTTTAACCTTAATTCATTAATAACCTCTTTCAAGTGTTACTAATTGTACCTAGGTCAATCCAATTGCCCACTTTTGTGGTTGTTAGTTTAACCTAAGCCCATTAAGTTTTGTGCTAACCTTGTGATTCAATTTATAGGGGTTCTCATGCTGACCAATTGATTCAATTCCTAGAGGATGTAAAACTACTTTTGTGATTAAGATACCCCTAATTAACTATTAATTTCTGGAATTAACTTTCACCTTTTCTTCTATCAATTAATAACCTAAAATGTGATAAAATGGTGATCAAGCATTCTATCAACTCATATATATGTACATAATAGTTAATCCTAATTAATCATAGATAATCACAATTAGGGTTTTACAATTCCAATCAATAAATTTTCAATACAACCCAAAGAGAAAGGAGTAGAAGTAGAAATAGATGTAGAGATAGAAAGATAAAACCTTATTGTTGTTGGTGTGTGATTCATGCAAGATGAATACAATGTCAGGACGCAAGTGCACGTGTCGTGACCAAGTAATAAAGTGATGAGTGAGTATCGTCCCACGAGGAGTAAACTAAAATTGTTAGAGACTCTTGCTGTATGAATGCTATAGCAACGTTAAGATGTTTCACAAAATTGAAATAGAAGTGGGTTGACTGACTTGAACTATAACTAAAATAAAGAGTAATAGGAAATAGAAGAGGAAACTGTATTGGGAGAACTAGGGTTGCTAAGGGTTGTCATGGACTACAGCACTCATATATGCTCTAGGCTTTGCTGCAGCAATTGTTCTGAGTGCCAAATTCAGTCCTGAATGGAGTCTTCCCAGACTGCCCTTTCTTACAATTCCAAGGTTCAGACTCGCATTCCTGCATCAGTCCTTACCTCCAAGTTGTACATGAAGTTCATTATAGGACTAATGGGGTACCCGTATATCCCTACATGAGGTAACCCCTTACATTCAACTTTTTCCCAGCCTCCATTACCCTTCCAGGTGAATGGTGGCCTTGGTTTTCTTCCTCCAAACTTCCGTTATTAAGGAAAGAATAACTAACAGGAAACACAATTGAATGGTGAACAACAACTCTAACAAAATGGATTAACAATAAAAATGTGCTCAGTTCATTACAACCCTTGTGCAACCCCAGCTGGAAACTAGCCAAGCCTCATGGGTACACTGGTTACAAAAATCCCCAAAACACTGGGATGCATCCTAAGTGATAAAATTACAAAGTGCAGTTCTTCCTTTTTTGATAAAATAGTAAAAACAACAAAGAGATCAAAATTCTTTTCTAAAATAGCGCTTTATCCCTTCATGCTGCACCTCCCGGTGTCAGCAGCATTCTAGACTATGGCGTTCTTTTCTTCCAATTCTCTCTGCTTCCTCCCGTCTCTTAGCGCTCCTCCATTAGCTGCTTTGTGGCTTTTTATAGGCAGCCTTTGTGGTCCAGTAAAGTGCCCTGGGTTGCTGACATTCCTTCTACTCTGCAGCCGGCGCCCTTGTTGTGCAGCTTTTTTTCCTCTCCACATTCAGTAGTGGAGGCAGTCCTGTACCAGCAGCCTGCAGTGTCCCTGCTACTGTCCCTTGCTCAATGGTGGCTGCTCCTACTGCGCAGCTCTGCCACCTGCACCATATCAAATAGTATCAGCGTATTGCAAGAAAGAGGGAGCAGCTTACCCACTATTACCCGGGGTTTTGCTATCATTGCTTTATATGCTTACTGAAATACTGCAGCAATGAGGTAGCTAACATTATATCCAGAAGAGTCATCCCATTTAATTAAATCAGGGGGGTAAGAGTGCTTAAAACACCAGGAAAATTCAGTAAACAAACATGGGCAGCACATAGAAACTATAATGAAATGTAGTTATCAAATCCCCCCAAACTTAAACGATTGCTTGTCCTCAAGCAACCTACTCTGTTCACTACAATCTTACCACCCAGAAATTCCAGGCTTTCCTCATGCATTAATCCATAGTTCTGCTGATAGCTCTCAACCCTCCGGATTTCTTCCATATAAAGGACACCACAAACCTTTCTCCCAATCACAGCAAAAACCTTCTTTGAAGTTGTGTATGTGACATCGACAGTTTCCCTAAGAGCTACTTGGGTCAAAAACAACCAGAGTTCCTAAGACTTTCATGCTAGTATATCGAGCTTCCTAGGTTAAGCTGGCATTCATCATAGCTGCAGACAGGGCAGCAAATGTGGGAGGGGGTGGTAGCTCACTGGTTTTCTTTCTTCTTTTTTTTGGCATAGATCTTATTCTAGCAGAGGTCATTACAGCTTTTTGAAGCGAATGCCAACATGTTCAATGCAGGCACCTGGTTACTCAGCCTTATCACCCTTAAACTACTTCTCACTCATAATCTATATCCCTGTTTTACGCAAAGGCACACATGGGCTCATGCATACCCCTGGTTACTAAGGAACTACAGAGCATTGGAGTGTCCACTCTATGTCCCTATTTTACGTAGAGGCACACATGGGGCTCATGCATACCCCTAATTACTAAGGAACTACAAAACATTAGAGTGTCCATATTTCTCTCTTTATTTCCTATTCCCTCCCCAAACTTAAGCCTTTTTGACCCTATGCGCCTGCCTCTTTTACAATTCTACATAGAGCTCTCAATACTAGCTCTAAGACTTAGGTCCAATTTCTGAAAGATCACGAAATTTTCTTTGGCAAACTGCCCATGATCCTGTGCTCATTAGAAGAGGGTTCTATGTGATTGGGTGAGGTTGTAGGTCTCCTACTTTGGTTTCTAGCGGACTACCCAATCCTCCTCATGGAGTATCCTAGAACTTTCAGCAGGCTATGTAATATGTAAACCTATTTCAACCTCTCTTTTTTTAGTGGAAGTTTTTATCATCCAATTATAACTATATTCATCAAAATTAGCAAGTACTAAGGCAGACTCTTTCAACACTGGTAAGCAGAAACATAAGTGAACAGTAATATAAACAGTCACCTAGATAACCAACACACAAATAAGCATGTCTAAATCTAACATATGCTTCAGCAATACTACAGCAATGAACAAAGCACAAAAGTGCCACAGCAATATTATTTTCAGCACAGCAATATTATTCCCAGCAGACATTATATCAAAAACCCCCCCAAACTTAAATTGAACAGTGTCCTCACTGCTGATGTAAAAACAAAAGACACCCAAAAATAGAAGCAAAAGTATTCCAAATATAGTAGAGAAGGAAGAAGAGTTGAGGGATCTTCCTGAGGGTGCTAGCAGGCTTGCTGCAGCACCCTAGGGGCATTGACCCCTATAAGACCTTGATGAACTTCGAAGCCCACTCCTTCGCTGTGTGTATTGCTTTGGGGCCTTTCTTTTACGCATCATTGCTACTCGTTTTGCAATGGGCTCATTGTCATCAGAGGATGCTGTTTCTGGTGTCTGGTGGGGTTCCAATTAGGGCTCCTTACTAGAGGAGGATCCTTCGAAATCCTTGTTCTGCTCGGTCTATGGTTCAGGTGCTGGGGCTGATTCCTCGAAAGTGGTATGGAGCAAGTTAGCTGGAAACTCCGGGAATGGAAAGAATTGCTTAAAGTTCTGCTCTAAGGTGGTATGGAGGGCAAAGTCCCTCTTCTGTTCATAGCACCAAAAGGTCTGCTGATGCTACAACAGCTGTGCTTGCTGTTTGAGGATTGTAACTTGTTGCTGTAGAATATGCTGAAGGGTCTGGTCAACTGGCTGAGGGGCAGAGGAAGAAACAGATGGTCCAGCGGCTTGTGGAGGGTCTCGAGAGGCAGCTGGTGGGTGTGGGGCTGCTTTCTCTAGGACAATCTGAGCAATGGTGGTAGTAGTAATGGGGTTGGTGTCCTTCAAGACTTCTTCATCGATGGAGATGGGTACTCCACGATTCTTGCACAGTATAGTGATGAGGGAAAGAAAAAGTAGGCTGCCCTTTTTACGGCTGGCGCATGCTCGAATTTGGCTGCTGATAATGGGCCAACGTTGAGTGGTCTGCCGAGTATGAGGGTGTCCACCATTGCTACTCTGTCTCTGCTCACCGTTTGCCTGTGGGTGGAAGGTAGAAGACGGGTCTTGAGAAAATGATACCAGACTTTCGCTGCCAACACCAGGGAGATTCGATTGACAGTGGTGGAACCCTGAGGAGATTTATCCTAGGTGGTGCCAGAAAGGCACACCCGGGTGAGCATTGCATCCCAGTCTTCATCCTGCAAACCATGTAGATGTTCCTCATCGTTATCCTCTTCATCTGGTAGATTGTAGGCATTGTTGATTGAAGCTTGGTCAAAACACACCTTCGTCTCCCGAACTGTCACCCATTTCTCAATTTCGGGTGAGAAGTTCGCATAGAATTCCCGAACCAGAGGAATGAGGGCCGTTTGCGGGTGGCTAACGAAATTTTCCCAAGCTCTCTGCTTGACCACCATGCCAACGTACATTGGCATCCCCAAATCTCCGGAGGAGGTGAAGGCGAACCCTTTCTCGGTGCAGAAGTTTCTGGGCATGATTTCTTCGTCGTGCTTCTACCGGTTTTCCTCAGAGGTGAATTTCTTCACCTTGCTTGCCTTCTTAGCCACCGTCTTGATTCTCGGCATGATTGGTTCGAGGGTTTGGAGGTAGAGGTTCTGGAACGCAGGAGGTGAGGGGGTTGTAGGGCTTTGAGAACTCGGGAGAGGTGAAGTGGGAAGGGGAGTTGCAGAGGTGAAAACGTGGGTGTCTTAACTCGAGGGTGAAGTGGGTTGGAAGTTGCAGAGGTTAAAGACCGTGGGTGTCTTATGGCCTTCTGCCAGTTTTCCCGTCCACTTTAAAAAAAAATTTTTTTTGAAAGAAGTATAGCAGAGGGGAACCTTTGGTTTAGAGCTGACTACGTTGCTACAGCAATGTTGCAGCAAAACTGGGTTACCTAGGATTTTTGCTGCAGCAGAGAGTGCTTGTTATTAATCCTGCTGTAGCAAAGTAGGGACTATCTTTAGTACAGGGTTGCTGCAGCAAAACAAAACTAGTTCTGCAACTTCTATGCTTCCTATCCTGCGTAACAAACATAAAAGCTATCAGACTCATGATTTAAACTATCTTAAAACTTAAACAACACAAATTTAAACATGGGTTGCCTTTCAGAAGCGCTTGTTTTAGAGTCTTCAGCCTGACTTTCCTCCTGCTTATTCCTCTTGCAGCTGAATGGAGGTGTGCTGTCTATCCACATCACCCCCCAGATAGTGCTTGACTCTTTGTCCATTAACCCTGAATGTCCTCCCTTCCTTTTCTTCTTCCAATTCAATAGTCCCAAATGGGAAGACCTTGCTTATGTGAAAGGGACCAGACCAACATGATTTCAACTTCCCAGGAAACAAGGTTAGCCTGGAGTTGTACAGTAGTACTCTCTGTCCCACTTCGAAGTTCCTGGGTTGTATCTTCTTGTCATGCCATTGCTTTGCTTTCTCCTTGTATAGTTTGGCATTTTCATAGGCCTGACCACGAAATTCATCCAGCTCATTTAGCTACAGCATCCTTTTCTCACCCGCAGCTTCTAGGTTTAAGTTTAGCTTCTTCACTGCCCAGTATGCTCGATGTTCAAACTTTACTGGTAGATGACAAGCCTTCCCGAATACCAACCTGTAAGGTGACATGCCCAGAGGTGTCTTATAAGCTGTTCTATATGCCCAAAGTGCATCATCCAACCTTGAGGACCAATCCTTCCTCGTGGGGCCTACTGTTTTTTCCAAGATTCTCTTGATCTCTCTGTTGGAGACTTCCGCCTGCCCACTCATTTGTGGGTGATAGGGGGTTGCCACCTTGTGTCTGACTCTATATTTGGCAAGTAGTGCCTTGAACTGCTGATTACAGAGGTGGGTCCCTCCATCGCTGATGATGGCTCTAGGGGTTCCAAACCTTGTAAAGATGTTTCTCTTCAGAAATCTGGTCACGACTCTGGTTTCATTAGTCTGGGATGCACTGGCTTCCACCCACTTTAAGACATAGTCTACAGCTACAAGGATATATTGATTGCCGAAACTTGAGGGAAATGGTCCCATGAAATCTATTCCCCAAACATCAAATAATTCCACCTCTAAGATGTTGTTCAGTGGCATTTCATGTCTACGAGATATGTTCCCTGTCCTCTGACACCAGTCACATTGCTTTGCAAAGGAGTGGGAGTCCTTGAATAGGGAGGCCCAATAGAACCCTGCCTGCAACACCTTGTTTGCAGTTTTAACTCCACCAAAATGACCTCCATAAGTGGAAGCATGGCATTGCTGCAAGATTTGCTCTATCTCTTCACTGGGTATGCACCTCCGTATCATCTGATCAGCACATTGCTTATAAAGATATGGTTCATCCCAGTAGTATGAGTTTACTTCATGCAAAAAAATTTTCTTCTACTGCCACATCAGGTCTGGTGAGAGCATTCCACTCACAAGGTAATTTACATAATCAGCATACCATGGCATATCATCTTGAGACAGGAGATAGAGTTGCTCATATGGGAATCTTTCATTAATGTCACCTGCTCTGGAGCTGTGGCCTTCCAACCTGGAGAGATGGTCTGCCACTTGATTTTCAGTTCCCTTCCTGTCTCTTATCTCAAGATTGAATTCTTGAAGCAAAAGCACCCACCGAATGAGCCTGGGTTTAGAATCCTTTTTCTTAACCAAGTGTTTGATGGCAGAGTGATCTGTGTGCACTATCACCTTTGCTCCTACCAGATATGCTCTGAATTTCTCAAAGGCAAACACTACTGCAAGCAATTCCTTCTCTGTCACAGTGTAGTTCAGCTGGGCACCTTGCAGCATTTTGCTAGCATAGTAAATAGAATGAAACAGCTTGTTTCTGTGCTGCCCAAGGACAGCTCCCAATGCTGTTTCACTAGCATCAAACATAAGCTCAAATGGGGAGGTCCAGTCTGGTGCCACGATAACTAGGGCGGTACTCAACTTCTGTTTGAGATCGCAAAATACTGTCATGCAACTTTCATCAAAATAAAAAGTTCTGTCCTTTTCTAGCAAACTGTATAAAGGTTTGGCAACCTTAGAGAAGTCCTTGATGAACCTCCTATAAAATCTTGCATGTCCCAGAAAGCTTTGAATGCCCTTGACCGAGGTGGGAGGAGGCAGTTTCTCAATAATTTTCACCTTGGCCTTGTCAACCTCAAGTCCTCTCTGAGATACCTTATGCCCCAGCACAATCCCTTCCTTTACCATAAACAGGCACTTTTCCCAATTCAGCACCAAGTTTGTTTCCTCACACCTTTGCAAGACTTTAGCAAGGTTTCCCAAGCATAGGTCAAAGGAGTCCCCAAAGACTAAGAAATCATCCATGAAGATTTCCACAAACTGCTCAGCCATTTCTGTGAATATTGCCATCATGCATCGCTGGAATGTTGCTGAAGCATTGAACAGCCCAAATGGCATCCTTCGAAATGCAAAGGTACCATAAGCACATGTGAATGTGGTCTTATGCTGATCTTCTAGTGCTATAGCAATCTGGTTGTACCCTGAGTAGCCATGCAGGAAACAATAGTATTCCCTTCCAGCAAGTCTATCTAACATTTGATCAATGAATGGAAGAGGGAAGTGGTCCTTTCTAGTGCTCTTGTTCAGCTTCCTATAGTCCATGCAAATCCTTCAGCCGGTTACAACCTTAGTGGGGATGAGCTCATTACTATCGGTTTCCACCATAGTCATACCCGCTTTCTTGGGAACACATTGGACTGGACTCACCCTGGAGCTATCTGATATGGGGTAAATGATTCCAGCATCCAGCCATTTGATAATTTCCTTTTTAACTACCTCCTTCATTATTGGGTTGAGCCTTCGCTGTGGTTCTATAGACCCTTTTTCATTGCTTTCCAAGAGGATCTTATGCATGCAAAATGAGGGGCTGATTCCCTTAATGTCAGCAAGTGTCTAGCCAATGGCCCTTCTGAATTTCTTTAGTGTCAGGACCAATTTTTCCTCTTGTTCCTCTGTCAAAAGTGCTGAGATAACCACAGGAAGAGTGGTTGTTTCTCCTAAATATGCATACTTAAGGTGTATTAGCAGAGGCTTCATCTCCAAAGCTGGTGATTCTTCCACTGATGCTTTCTGCAGCCTTGAATCTGGTGTGGTCTCATATAATGGCTCCTTTATTGGCTCCTGCTTCCTAAAGCCTTGTCTGACATCAATCCAGGCCCATTCCTTCTCATCTTCTCCTTCGGAATCTGAGTGGTCTGTCCATGCTGGTGGTGGTGGCTCCTTGCAGCATTTTTCCAATTGTTCTGATGCTAATGTGTCTATCATAGACACCACTGCACATTCTTCTTCTTCACTTGCAAACCTCATAGTCTGGAGCACATTGAATGTAACCTGCTCATCCTGGACTCTCATGGTTAATTCACCCTTCTGAACATCAATCAGTGTCCGGCCAGTTGCTAGGAATGGTCTGCCCGATATAATTGGTACCTCTGCATTAGCTTCATAGTCCAGAATTATGAAGTCTACTGGGAATATGAACTTATCCACTTTAACCAGGACATCCTCTATCTTTCCCTCTGGATGGGCAATGGATCTGTTTTCCAATTGCAGTGTGACTGTGTTAGGTTGAGCTTCTCTAATTCCTAGCTTTTTAAAGATGGCCATTGGCATAAGGTTGATGCTTGCTCCTAAATCACAAAGTGCCTTGCCAAAATACTGGTTCCCGATTGAACAAGGTATGGTGAAATTGGCTGGATCCTTAAGTTTGGGTGGCAACTTATTTTGTAGCATAGCACTGCATTCTCTTGTGAGAGCAACAGTCTCAAACTCACCAAATCTCCTCTTTTTGGTCAGGATGTCCTTCATGAATTTCACATAATTCGGCATCTGCTCCAGTGCTTCCACCAGAGGAATGTTGATGTGTAGCTGTTTCAGGACATCTAGGAACCTTCTAAATAGCTGGTAATTCTGCTGCTTCTGAAATCTTTGAGGGAAAGGGGGAGGTAGCTTGGTTTGCTGCATGCCCTGCTGCAGCAAAGTTGCTGACTTTGCTGTGGCATGGTTGCAACATTTTCTCCAGAGATGGTGTCCTCCTTGCTTACCTCCTCATCTTGCTTCTTCTTGTCTTTTTTGTTCTCCAAGGGTACAGTGGAGTCTGTCTGGTCTTGCCCTCTTGCTTTTGGTGCTTCCACCATCTTCCCACTCCTCAGGGCTATAGCCTTGCAATGCTCTTTCCTTTCTCTCCTAAGGACTTCAGTATTACTAGGAAGTGTCCCTGGGGGTCTGCTTTTTAGTTGATTGGCAAGATGCCCTACTTGAGTTTCCAGATTCCACAATGAGGCTGCTTGACTCTGGATTAGAGCATCATTCCTTGAAATATATTCCTTCAGCAAGGATTCCAGTGAAGTGTGGGCTTCCTGAGGCTTTTGTCTTTGCTGCTGGAAGCCTAGTGGACCCTGTGGTCTTTGTGGGGCAGAGTTGCTCCCTTGTCCTGTACCATAGTTACTCCAGGAAAAATTGGGGTGTTGCCTCCATCCTGGGTTATATGTGTTGGAGTAAGGGTTGTTATTGCGATTCATATTACCCACGAAACACATTGATTCTGGGTTTGAGGGACAAGCTTCAAATAGATGAGGTCCATTGCATAGTACACAAGATGGTCCAGTTTCCTGGACTGCATTGGCTGCTTGAGGGTAGGCAATTTGATGGCTCTTCAAGACATTAACTAGTGAAGCTAGCTGGGCTGTGAGAGAAGTCACTTCACTCACTTCGTGCATGCTGCTGCTTTCTTTCCAGTTGAAACTCTGTCCATTGGCCATTGATAGTTGTTACTGGCCATTCTTTCAAGCAACTCATGTGCTTCATTATACGTCTTGGACAAGAGTGCCCCATTAGTCGCTACATCCACTATGGTACGGGTTTGGGCATTGAGGCCATTGTAAAAGGTCTCCATCTAAATGCAGTAAGGAATTCCATGATGGGGGCATCTCCGTAATAGCTCTTTATACCTCTCCCAGGTCTCATACAAAGATTCACCTTCTAATTACTAGAAAGAGGTGATGTCATTTCTCAATCTGGCATTCTTGGTGGGCGAGAAGTATTTCAGCAAAAAATTTTCTGCCAAATCACTCCAGTTAGCGATAGAGTCAGGTGGCAGAGAGTTCAACCATGCTCTTGCTCGGTCTCTTAATGAATAAGCGAACAGCTTCAGTCTGAGCACTTCTTCTGTTACTCCATTCATTTTGAAAGCATCCGTGACTTCCATGAACACTCTTAAGTGAAGATGAGGGTCCTCAGTGGGTATGCCACTGAATTGCCCTGTAGTTTGCAGCATCTGGAACATTACTGGTTTGAGCTCAAAATGTAAAGCCTCGATCTCTGGTCTCACAATGCTCAGGTTCAACCCATTCAGGTTTGGTTGAACATAAGCATTTAAGACCCTATCTCTATCGTCCATGTTGTCTGCTCCATTCTGATTAGCCATCTCTGTCGGCTGCTGGTGTGTTAACTGTCCTATTCTTCTTCTCAAAAGCATTCTTTCTATCTCTGGATCAAGGGGTAAAAGATCTCTGTCAGCCCTGCTCATGCACTGTGTTACCTGCTCAACAAGACACCAGAGTAAAAAGATATACAACAAAACAATACTTCACACAGTTAAGTATCTAAAAACAATTTTAAGTTGACACTCCCCGGTAACGGCGCCAAAAACTTGTTGGTGTGTGATTCATGCAAGATGAATACAATGTCAGGACGCAAATGCACGTGTCGTGATCAAGTAATAAAGTGATGAGTGAGTATCGTCCCACGAGAAGTGAACTAAAACTGTTAGAGACTCTTGCTGTATGAATGCTGTAGCAACGTTAAGATGTTTCACAAAATTGAAATAGAAGTGGGTTGACTGACTTGAACTATAACTAAAATAAAGAGTAATAGGAAATAGAAGAGGAAACTGTATTGGGAGAACTAGGGTTGCTAAGGGTTGTCATGGACTACAGCACTCATATATGCTCTAGGCTTTGCTGCAGCAATTGTTCTGAGTGCCAAATTCAGTCCTGAATGGAGTCTTCCTAGACTGCCCTTTCTTACAATTCCAAGGTTCAGACTCGCATTCCTGCATCAGTCCTTACCTCCAAGTTGTACATGAAGTTCATTATGGGACTAATGGGGTACCCGTATATCCCTACATGAGGTAACCCCTTACATTCAACTTTTTCCCAGCCTCCATTACCCTTCTAGGTGAATGGTGGCCTTGGTTTTCTTCCTCCAAACTTCCGTTATTAAGGAAAGAATAACTAACAGGAAACACAATTGAATGGTGAACAACAACTGTAACAAAATGGATTAACAATAAAAATGTGCTCAGTTCATTACAACCCTTGTGCAACCTCAGCTGGAAACTAGCCAAGCCTCATGGGTACACTGGTTACAAAAATCACCAAAACACTGGGATGCATCCTAAGTGATAAAATTACAAAGTGCAGTTCTTCCTTTTTTGATAAAATAGTAAAAACAACAAAGAGATCAAAATTCTTTTCTAAAATAGCGCTTTATCCCTTCATGCTGCACCTCCCGGTGTCAGCAGCATTCTAGACTATGGCGTTCTTTTCTTCCAATTCTCTCTGCTTCCTCCCGTCTCTTAGCGCTCCTCCATTAGCTGCTTTGTGGCATTTTATAGGCAGCCTTTGTGGTCCCAATAAAGTGCCCTGGGTTGCTGACATTCCTTCTGCTCTGCAGCCGGCGCCCTTGTTGTGCAGCTTTTTTTCCTCTCCACTTTCAGTAGTGGAGGCAGTCCTGTACCAGCAGCCTGCAGTGTCCCTGCTGCTGTCCCCTGCTCAATGGTGGCTGCTCCTGCTGCGCAGCTCTGCCACCTGCACTATATCAAATAGTATCAGCGTATTGCAGGAAAGAGGGAGCAGCTTACCCACTATCACCTGGGGTTTTGCTATCATTGCTACATATGCTTACTGAAATGCTGCAGCAATGAGGTAGCTAACGTTATATCCAGAAGAGTCATCCTATTTAATTAAATCAGGGGGGTAAGAGTGCTTAAAACACCAGGAAAATTCAGTAAACAAACATGGACAACACATAGAAACTATAATGAAATGTAGTTATCAATTGTAGAAAGTAGATGAATTAGAGATACAATTCTTGAATCAATGTAAATTCTAGTCTAGAACATAAAGAAAACTATAATCCTACTCTAAACGTGATCCTAAAGTTTTTCCTAAGCCTAAACTAAATCTGAATAAGTCTGGATATGTCTCCCATTGAGTTCCTACACTTATATACTCCGTGCTGCATCAAAACCCTAAAATTTCACATGTTATTTAGACACAAAGCATGATCATGTTCTATGACACCTTCTGGCTAGATTATGGGAATTTACTCCAATTCTTGCATAGAACACAGCCTGCCCGTGTTCCAGGTATCCCAAACATAGCCTAGCCATGTTGAAGGTTGCTGTGGTTAATTCTTTCCTATTTCTTCCATGTTTCCTTCTTGCATCCTTCTCAACTTATTCCAAGTCTAAATAACTCTTCACATAAGGATTTTTCCTTAATTCTTTAGCTCTTTTGCTCACCTACAAAAGGAATACAAAGCCAAACAGTATCTAGAGTAAGCAAAACACAAATAGAACAAGAAATAGGGAAATAATCACAAGTTAACTCTAAAATATGGGTTAAAATATAGAAATTAAATGCTAAGTTTTCCCCTTTATCACTTGGGACTAAACTCCACAGTTAGTACCATTAAGTGGGATACCAATATGTGCAATAGAAGAATCATGGTGAACAATTTGCGTCATCATCTGGGTAGTAGTAGTAATTATATTTGTATGGTTATTAGGTAAGATAGTAGCAGTTAGATTAGTGGTAGAAATCAAGTTTACTGAGGAGTTTTCCTTTGTGCTTTTATGTTGATATTGTTGTGGAGATTCCATAATGGTTTAGGGTTTCTATGCTACAATGGTTGTGGCAGAGTAGAAATATGAAGATCTCTGCATTAATACTATGCTAAAACATGTATCCTTTTAATAATGATGTATATTATTCTCTTTTAGAGGTGATATATATATATATATATATAAACACACACATAATAAATTACCTCCCTTGTAGGAGGTAGGTACAATAAGGCAACAAACTACTCAATTATAGGAAATAAATATCTTGCTTATAGTAAATAAATAAGGAAGTTAAGACCTGTAAGATAACTCACATTGACATGGACATATTGGCTGAAGCAATACTTAAAGTTGTATTTCTTTGTTAATATGTCTAGTGGTTGCCTTAACTTGATCTTTGTTGAATTGCCATGATTCCATTAACAATCTCACTTTCTGAAGATTGTAATTATTATGTATTGAAAAGTAAAGAATCAATTCCATGTATGATATACAAACCATGACCTATGTATTATTCTGCATAAAAATAAATCCTACCAACCAATGAAATTGAGATAATAGGGCCATTAAAGATTCAAAATCTTTATCATTGAGATTAGTTATGCTCCTTAATTTTCTTGGTTAAATTTACAAATATTTTGAAACCGAAATGGAATGACTTTACTAAATAATATTAAATTGGACTTCACAACAATCATGAATCTTAAGAAATATCATATGTACTATATGAAAAAAAAGTTATAACAACATGAACTCCTTTTGCTATATGATGATAGGTCATTTGAGATTTCAGGATTAGGCTAGATATAGATGGAGTAACAAGCCTTGGTTCTGAACATTATTTTGCTTATGTAGTTAACAACCAGAATGTAATTTTCTTGTGTGGAAGTTTATGCTAGGCTTATGAAAATAATTATTCATGCCATACATGTCATTAATGCACAATTTTCATGTGCATAGATAAAGTGCATTCATGTAACCTAAGGTATTTGATGTAGCTTATACAGATGAACATGACATATGAGCTATGTTGATGATAATTATGAATTATTGTTGAACCTATTGGGATTTAATTCTCACTATATTTCCATATCATGTTTAGAAGACTAAATATGCATATATTCTCTATGACTGGATTTTAGTGTACGTTGGGTTGAGTTGTCTAAGATCCTGGTGAAAGTATAACCACTCGTACTTGTATCCTCAGAATTGGTCAATATGGATGAATAAGATGTAGACATATATGTGTTTGATTTTTGTACAGACGTTTTTAATTAATAATGTGTATGTGAACCTAGAATTGTATAAGTGTTAATGGTATACCATAAACCTTAATTATGCTTGGTTAATTTAATTAAATATTTTTATGAGTTAAATAGTTAGAAGTAAAGAGGTAATGACTTCATGGAATTTTACAAATATATATATATATATGTATATATGTAAAAAAAAATGTAGTTGTTACATTATACAGCCCTGCACTTATTTCTTTTGTACATCTAAACATATCATAAAGAACAATACTCCTTTTATAGCTTAGGTAAATATGCTATTTTTTCATGTTTTAAGCTTGAAATGGGGGTTACAAAAACAGAGATAACAAAGGTCAAAGTTAGTTTCAAGGTTGGATATTTGGTTCATGGCTATTAACAATGAATGCCTTAATCATATTTTTGCATGCTTATTTCGATGTAATTGTGAAAAGAATCAATGCAACTTCTAGAGGGTAAAACCATGGAGGAATATCCCTCATAACAAGAAAAAGAGACTACTATAGATAATTTAATTTAAAGGCTCAAAAAGAAAATCTCACATCTTGTGTCTACCATATTTAGTCATTACTATTCTTAAGGAAAATTACTAGTTAAATTGCAAAAAATATTTGCTTTCTCAATCATGTTGTAATTGAACTTTGCTTAGGGCATAAACAACCAATTTCAATAGAAATAGAGCAACAAGTTTTTTTCTTTTCTAACCTAAAAACTTCGAGGAACTCTTAAATGAAATTGGTTAAAAACACCCTTGGGTAATAAGCAACCTTAGCCAATTGATAAAATTTAACTTATTAATCCCATGAAGAACTAGAGAAACTAATAAAGCTAAACAACACAGACATATCGGCTATGTTTAATCTAGTTAATTATTCATCATAAGATAAAAATTTATAATCACATAATCATTAATCCTATTTTCCCCTTAAATCAAAGGGATCAAAAATTTGTTGATTATGATTCAACAGTAGATTGAAATAAACAATATACTAGTAGGCATTTTAGAATTCATATAAAGCAATCATAAAGAAGAAGAGCAAGTGAATAATTATTACCCAAATAGAATTAAAATAGTTAAACCTTAATAAAGTCTCAATCATAGAATCCTTGAGGTTTCAATATTCCTCAGCCTAAAAAAAGTGTTTATCTACATAGGGTTATAAGAAAACATAAGAGAGATAAAATTAGGAGAGACTAGAGAGAGCTCTTGATTAAGAGGTGGTTTATAGTGCCTCCTTGGCCTCCTATCTATATATTTTGACAACTTTAATGAGCTAGGATTTCTTCTAGCCAGTTTCTAGCCCATTAGGCCAAAAATAACATTTTTCACGACCTTTTCCTCTTCTCACTGTGGCCAGTGCTGCAATGCTACAGTCAATCATTGTAGTTCTATGATATGTATAGAATTTATGAAAATATCAAACACAAAAGTTGTATCTATTCATCTTAGCTTTCCATGTCCACTTGAATTATCTAAATCGGAGTTCATATGAGAGAGTTATAGCCTGATTAGTAACAAAAGTTCAAAATTCTGAACAATTTGGCTTTTTTCATGAATTTCTTCTTCTTTTCTCCTCTTTTCTTCTTCCTTTGTTCATATTACGCAAAACACAAAAAATAAGTTTAAAAGTATTAAAGTCATGCTTAATTATGCACATATCACATACTCTAATCTCATAAATTATGCATATTCTTATATGTCATTACATCAACCATGTTAACTAATACTTTTAAACATTCTCCTTCTATGTTTCCACCGAATCGTTCAACATTCATAAACACATATAATAATATACATACTTATTCTATCCAACCAAAATTTTGTTTAATGACCATATCCTCTCCTTTTACTTTACTAAATGCACTGATATAACTTACTTCCATATACTAAAGCAATGCCCTATACACTACAAAAATTATTTTGTTTTGCGACCAAATTTAGAGACCAAAATATACTCGTCTCCAATTGTGACCGACAAGCCACTATTTGTGACTGAATTTATCTTAAAGTAATTTATCCAAATTCTATGACCAATATAGTGATTGATATTGGGGTAGCAAACATAATCGATGACAAAAGTGTGGTAACGTAGTCACACATTACTATTTTGTGACCAAAATTAACGACCATCAAATATTTGTTGCTAATGGCAACTGAATGGACACCATTTTTCACTGAAAGTATGTGAAATCAATTTTAAGAAGCCGATGTGATCATCAACGTTTTGTTTTGAGCCCTAAATCCTAATTTTCTTGTCTCTTTTCCTCTATGAGGCAGTGCCTTTTCTCTTCTCTTTGGCTCTTCTCTACTGTTAAATGTCTCCTCCGCCGTAAGTCTCTAGCTACCTATAGCCATTCTCCAATCACTGGTATTTTATCCCCATCACCTATTGCGCAACTTAGCTAAGTGAAATCTATCGTTCGTGAGTCCATCGTATCTCTCAGCCAGGTATCTTCTCATCAAGCTTTGTTTCATTTTGGGTTGAGATGTTTCATTTTTTTTCATTCTAAATCTCCAATGCTTTGCTTATCGTAATTCTATGCTTGCTTTTTATGAGGTCTGGATTTAGTTGCTAGTGATGTTATATATATTTTTTGGCTTCAAAATGATGGTCTATTCTAGTCTATTGGTAATTGCATAATATTTTATTTCTGAATTTGGCGTATTTTACTTTGCATTTTCTTTTTTCATTTATTTCTTCCCCTCTTGCGTTTACTTCTGACTTCTGTGATTAATGAGAATGGGTTTTGGATGGAACATATTTGCTTTTATTTTGGATGCCAATTGCTTCTGTGATGGGCTAGTGGAAAATAGCAAACACAATAGGCACTCAGGATACATCAAACACAATGGGCAAATATAGTGACTAAGTGGTGAATGGTGACTGAGTGGGAAAAAATTAGTGTTTTTATCCCCTCATTTCAACAAGTTAACCCTTTAGTTTTGACTCCAATATCTCTCTTCTCTATCCTAAGCCCCAACAATCTCTGTAATTATGCCTTTAGATTGCAACGCTTTCTCTTCAAATAAAACTCCTTCATACCAAGCCTATGGTTTGAGAGACAACTAGCAAATAAGAACCTTATTGTTAGGGAAAACATGTTTAACTCATTTAATAAGTTTGCTCTTACATCCTTCCAATCTTTGGAAAAATTCCAACACTAAAACACTGCCTTCAACTTCCAAATCCCTCCAACCCTTCTTGACAACTTCACAATATTCATGACGCTTTACCCAGTTTCCTTCAAATTTAAAGGACTTAAGAGTTCTTATTTCTTGTTGCATATTAATCTTTTTTAAAACTCGTTGAAATGCACTACTGATGGAATTAATATGCAATGAATTTGATATTTTCAAAAACTAACTTGTGTACTTAAGAAATTTTAAGGAGTCTATAAATTGTTAGTTTTCTCTTTATCTTATTGACTAAAATAATTTGACATTCAGCAGTTGGGGTAACTGTTGTTAGCTTAGGCTATTATCTTAATGACTTTAAGATTGCATAACATCTCTTAATCACATTGTTTACTTCATCCTTTTTAATTTCCATTTCTCATTTACATAAGTCTTCATGAATAAAAAAATAGATGGTATTTAAAATTGTCAATGGCTCCATTTCATCTAAAGGTAAGTTTCCTCAGCAACATCAAACTAAGAAAAATGTAGTTGTCATTAAATTATTTTATGGCAAAATTGGTTTAAGTATTTTATTGGCCACTGCTTATGGTGCAGTGCTTCAGTATAAAGTTATTAGGGATGAATCTAGAGAAATTATTGAGTCTTTATATGCAAATTTGTTTTTAGTTTAATAAAGATTCTTAAGTTTCTAAAGTAGGACTTGGTGTTTTGATTTTAAACAATCAAGGACAGACATATACATAAATCTACATACTTTGAGAAAATTTGTCTTCTCATTAATTAGTTTCTGGAATGTCGTGAGTGATATGTTTTTCTCTTTTTTTTTTATATTCTTGTTGGCATACTAGTTTTTGTGTTGTATATTACATCCATTGCCAAGTAAAGTGGCAAAGCACATTTTTCCTGCTTATGGTTTATGGGTTTGGCAGCAATCTGAAAGTTATTGTGAAAGTTATTATAAAATTTCCAACTTATAGAATCTAATATTCTATTTTTTTTGGCTAACTTTTGATTGGTGCCAAGAAATTTTCAATGCCACCCTGGGGAAGGGAGCAAATGCCCTAGAACAAGTCTGCATCGTCTAAACATTGCATTTAACATTTTTCCTGCTATCTTGATACCTGTCATTTATCTGCATCCTCTAATATAGCAAACACTAAACATATGAAGTCATAGGTACCCATCAACATTTGCAACAACTATATATGGCATAGGAAGTCGACAACTAATGTGATCTTAATTAAGCATGATATTAATATCTTTAAACTTAATTTTTGTTTGATTTAAGTAAAATATGATTATCTATTAGATTAGTTTTGTGTTTTGTACTGTAGGAACAAAGGAAAAAGAAAAGAGAAGAAAAAGATAAGAAATTCATGGAAAAATACTAAATTGTCGTGATTCCATATCTTTTAGCACTGTTTAGAACATATCTTCCTCATATGAAGTCCAATTAAAGTAATTCAAGTGGCTGTGAAACGAAAAAACAATTATCTACAACTTTTATGTTGAACACTTGGTCCAATTCGGGAAACTTCATAGCATTATAAAGCTCCCAAATCAGAACACCATTGCAGTAGGATGAACCCTAACCTTTAATAACTAATTTTAGCTTATCTCCTTCCATTTATATTGGATTAAGGTGATTCTAGTGGCCATGGAATGAAAACATAGAGATCTACAACTTTTGTGTTTGGCATATTGGAAAATTCTAGAACTTTTTGGGCGTCGTGGCATTACATCATTGCAGATTCGGAGGGGGTGGCGCCGCGGCGTTGGCTTCCCAGAAGCACCGAGCGCCGTGGCGCCCGAGCATCAGAACCCGAGCACCCTAGCGTTGAATTAATCGTCACAGTGCCTTGTCAGTGAGTTTTCGAAGAGCCGCGGCACTCACCGCTGCACTAGAATGTTGAATTCGTAATTTTTAGGGTTTTCAACTCCAAATGAAGCTCGATGGGCCGAGATTTGACCTGGAAACAACCTTACTTCATTGAGGAGCAGCCAATCTATAAACGACGAAGAAAGCAAGCATCACAAGGATCTATTGAATCATTTAAACTCTTAATTACTTTCTTTAATTCTTCTTTAGATTTTCTTTTGGCCTTGCATGGCTGATTTATTTTTAGTTGGTAGAGGAAGATTGAAACCTCAAGGGACCGGCATGTATTTTGAGATTTGGATTTGATTTATTATTTCAATCTTAATTGAGTATTGATTATTCATCTACTCTTCTTTTCTCAACGATTATTCATATAATTGTTAGGAGGCCTACTAGTATATTGTATGTCTTAATCTACTACTGAATTAGGTTTTGAACAAAGTTTTCATTACTGTATTCATGAAGCAAATAGGTTTAAGGATTTTGGATTATAAATCATTAACCCTATGATAAATAATTAACTAAATTAGATATAGCTGATGCATTTATATTTGTTTAGCTTTATCAGTTTCTCTAGTTCTTCATGCGATTAGTAAGTTATGCTTTACCAATGTGCTGAAGGATTACTTGTTAATTATGGTTTAATTGGTGCGATTGTCATCAATTTACTAAACTTACGGAAGAACAAGGTTAAAAGCCCAATGATAGATATTCAATTACAGATTGATTATGTTGTTAATGATCAATGCAATTCCTTGGTGGTGGATATCAACCGAAACCAACACCTTTATTATTCATTACTCTCCTCATTACTTTTATTACTGTTTATTTTTATTTATTTGAAATTATCAATCTCTCCTTCTCTCAATCACATAAGGTAATCCCAATCCCAATGTGATCGACCCTTACTCCTACTACTACAGGTTAGTTTTGAGGTAATATATCAATTTAGGTGTACCTGTGACAGTACACACCAAATTTTGGCGTTGTTACCGAGGACTGCGCCTATTACCTTTTGTGTTTTTTATTTTGATTGATGCTTGTGACTCGTTCTTCTAATTCTCAAGATTTACAGTTCAATCTAGATATTGGAAAATCTATTCACAGGTATTGAAGAGAACTTCAAGAGGACATTCATCAGGAGAAGGAGGAAGTAATCATAGCCAAACACCCTGCTCTGTAGGAGCTTGCAACTCCAGATCTACACCATCAGCCTTTATGCATGACTTTTCTTAACCTTGATGAAAACATTAATTTTGAATTAAAATCAGTACTGATTCATCTCTTACCCAATTTTCATGGTCTTGCAGGTGGAGACCCACATAAACACTTGAAGGAATTCCATGTTGTATGTACTAGTATGAAGCCCCCTGGAGTAACAAAAAAAAAATTAATCTTAGGGGTTTCCCTTTTTCCTTAAAAGAATCAGCAAAAGATTGGCTATATTATTTACCATCTAGCACTATTACTACTTGGAATGAGATGAATAAATTGTTTTTAGAGAGATTTTTTCCTGCATCTAGAGCCGCAAATATAAGAAAGGAAATATGCAGCATTAGGCAACTATATGGAGAGACACTTTATGAGTATTGGGAGAGGTTTAAAAACCTTTGTGCTAGCTGCCCACATCATCAAATTTGTGAGCAGCTACTGATCCAATAGTTTTATGAAGGCCTTTTGCAGGGAGACAGGAGCATGATAGATGCAACTAGTGGAGGAGCACTAGTAGATAAAACTCCTGAAGCAGATAGAATCCTAATATCAAACATGGCTGCCAATTCCCAACATTTGGTGTTAGGCATGATTCTCTAGTTCAATATGCCCATGAGGTAAGTAATTCCACGCTTTAGCAACAGATATTTGAACTGACTGATATCTTTTGTCTGCCAAATTGTTACAAGTACACTGCAGCAAGTGAAAGTCTGTGGAATATCTTCAGCAAAGGGGCACCCAACTAATATGTGCCCTACACTTCAAGAGGAATCCATAGAATAAGTTAATGTTGTGGGAGGGTTCCTTGGCCAACCAAAGAGGTATGATTCCTATTCAAACATGTATAATCCTAGATGGAAGGATCATCCCAACTTTAGATATGGGAATGCACAAAATAGTCCAGCAGAACAAAATTTTACAAATTTTTAGCATAACCAACAGGTCTATTATCCTAGACAACCTACATATCAAGATTCCCAGGTAAGTAGTTCTTTAGAAGAAATCGTTAAATCTCTTGCACGTAATACTCATCAATATCAACAAGAGGTAAGGGCCAACATTCAAAACTTAACAAATCAAATAGGCCAACTAGCAACAACAATTAGTCGGCTAGAGGCTCAAAATTTAGAAATTGAAAGTTTAGCCCTAACATCATTAGTGCAAAAAGAGGAAAATTATGCACTGAATGAAAAAGATGACTTAGAAGTTGACACTAGTAAGCATACTAAGAAAGAGGTTATGGAATCTACCTTGAATTCCAAATTCCAAGAGCAAATTATAGCAGGAGAGGAAGCACCAAAAGTACAGAAAACAGGTAAGGATCTTTCTATGTTGTTACCAATTTATAGTAAGATACATGTATCTTCTATTTTGCAGTATCCTGACCTAGGCTTAAAGAGCCTCCCTAACCACTTAAAAGGCATATACAGTGGAGAACCACCCTAAGTGATAACCTTAAATAAATATGCCCTACTCAAAGATAGAGGAAAGCTACCCCATGCTTTGGCAGAATCTCAAAAAGATGAAATTAAATTGGATGCCAAAAGCTATTCAAGACATCAGTTATTTCCAGGTAAGTTAAGTTCTCATTTAAGTAAACCTTTGATTAATGCTAATTTCAACCCTTATGAAACAGTTGAACTTCAAAATTCTGCAAATCCAATGGAAAGCTAATTCAAAGTGGACATCAAGGATCCTCCTTGAATGACATAAGGAGCTTTGAGTTGAGCCAATGACATTAAACAAATGCGCTTATTGGGAGGCAACCCAACATAGTAAAAAAATGAAAAAAAAGGGTGGAAAGCAGAAAATTCAGGGTCCAGTAATGAAACATGCTCATTCTAACTCAAACAAATTTAGGAAAGTTCACTTAACTCATATGTTTTCCTGTATCCTTCCCTAATTCTTATCTTTCTTTTACATTGAGGACAATGTAAAGTTTGAGTGTGGGGGTGGAAGTATATTTTTCTGAATAATTGTGATCCTATTATGAGCATCAATTTTCTGATTTTCACTATTAATGCACTTTTATTACGTTTAGCAAGTTGAGTGATTGTGTGAGTGTTCAATTTATGTTTTGGGATGTTAGGCACAACCAACAGCCAATGATATGACTATCCAAATTTTTTTTGCTCTTGAAAAATGTAGAACATTCATGGATGTATACAATTTTATCTCTTTAGAAATTGATGTGATCTTAATTAAGCATGATATGAATACCTTTAAACTGACTTTTTGTTTTATTTATGTAAAATATGATTATGTATTAGCTTAATTTTGTTTTTTGTGTTGTAGGAACAAAGGAAGAAGAAAAGAGAAGAAAAAGATAATAAATTCATAGGAAAATGTTGAATTATAGTGATTCTACACCTTTCAGCACTATTTAGAACATATCTCCCACATATGAACTCCAATCAAAATGATTCAAGTGGCTGTGAAATGATAAAACAATTATCTACAATGTTTTTGTTGAACACTTTGTCCAAATAAGGAGATTTAATAGCATTAAAGAGCTTGCAAATCATAATAATAGTGCAGTAAGATGAATCCTGCCCTTTGGTCACTAATTTTGGCATATCACCTACAATTTAGATTGGATTAAGGTTATTCCAATGGCCATGGAAAGAAAAGGCATAGAGCTACAACTTTCGTGTTTGGAACTATGGCAAATTTTGGGATTTTTTAGGTTCCGCGGGGTTGCGTCATAGCAAATTCGAAGGGTTGCAGCGATCCCCAACGCGCCGCGGCATTGGCTGCCCAGAAGCATCGGGAGCCGCAGCTCTTGAGCCCTAGTGCCACGGGGCCTGATTGTCAAAGCTAGAGTGCCCTGGCACTAGATCAAGCACTGTAGCGCCCCATCAGTGAGTTTCCAAAGTGCCGCAGTGGCTCACCACCGCACCAGAATGCTGAGTTTGCAATTCACAGGGTTTTGTAACTCCAAATGAAGCCTGATGGGCCAAGATTTGATTTGGAAACAACCCTACTTCATTGAAGAGCATCCAATCTATGAAACAAGAAGAGAGGAAGCATCAAGAGGAAACATTCAATCATTGAAGTTCTTAATTATCTTTTTTAATTCTTGTTTAGATTTTCTTATGGCTTTGCGCGACTGAATTACTTTTAGTTGGTAGACGAAGATTGAAATCTCAAGGGATCGATATGCATTGTGAGATTTGGAATTGATTTCATTAGATCAATCTTAATCAGGTATTGATTATTCATCTTCTTTTCTTTTCTTAATGGTTATTCATATGGTTGTTAGGGAGGCCTACTAGTATATTGTATGTCTTTATCTATTACTGAATTAGGTTTTGAACAAATTTTTCATTACTTTATTCATGAAGCAAATAGGATTACGGATTTTGGATTATAAATCATTAACCCTATGATGAATGATCAACTAAATTAAATATAACCTATGTGTTTATATTTATTTAACTCTATTAGTTTCTCTCGTTCTTCATGCAATTAATAGGTCAGACTTTACCGATGTGCTAAAGGATATCTTATTAATTAGGGTTTAATTGATACGATTGTTAGCAATTCACTAGACTTAAGGAGGAGTAGGAATAGAATCCCAATAATAGATATTTGGTTTAAGATTAACGATTTTGTCAGTGATCAATGTAATCCCTTGATGGTGAATATCGACCGAAGCCAACGTCTCTCTTAATAATCACTCTCTTAATTATTTTCATTATTGCTTACTTTCCTTTATTTGCCATTATCAATCCCCCCTCTCCTCAATTACATAAGGTAATACCAGTCTCTGTAGGATTGACTCTTACTCCCACTACTATAGATTAATTGAGAGGTAAGGTATCAATTTGGGTGTACCTGTGACAGTACACACTAGCAATTTATTACTTTTGACTTTAGAATCCTGACATATTTTTTTTTGCACAATAACTTTGGGCATTCAATTTATCTTTTACTTAGATAAGGTTTATATAATTCAAAAATATTTCATGATCTCACCAGAATTCTATAACTTATTTAAATGCTGCTTAAGGCAAAATCCTAGGTTAATACTATTATTTAGGAGATGACTTAGGCATTATTGGATAAATTACACCTTTCATGCCTAACCTAAATAATGAAATCTCCTTAGTTCCTCTATTTTGGGCTTAATAAACTTTTCCTTCTAATAAAACCACAAAAGAGCCAAAAGCCAAATTTTGTATGAGTATCCTTAATTTTGACCATATTCACTCACTCTACAATTATTTTTATGAATACTTGTTTTGTAGAGCTTTATTGACAAAAGGGTGGAAGGGAGGAGCAAACAAAAGAAAAGAAAATTCCAAAGAAAATAAAAGCATATGCTGTGGGTGAAAGAAAAAAAATAGAGAACTAAGGAAAATGATGAATTAAATCCAATTGGAGCAAGAAAATGAGTGTGGGGGAAAACCCCTCTAAACTTGAGAAATAAAAGGGCTCAAGAGATAAATCATGTGGTGTTGGGTGATTCAGCCTAAATTTGTATTATTATCATACCTTATACCCTGGCCACATTACAAGCTAAAGAAAGCCCTATTGATCCTAGAGGTAGTTTTGGCCTACATTAGTGGAGAGTGGCATGAAGAATAAACATAAGGAAATCCTAAACTAATTAGAGATCTACAACCAAAATTTAGAGATATATAAACTCATCCGGGTAAAAGAAAATTTAGTGACCCAAAACACACACACTCAGGATTCAGAAGGACAAAATAATGGATTACATTTGTGTTAATCGTGTGCATGATTATGACCTTCCAAAATTTTTCTAGAGTATATTTTCATGTTATGAGGAAAACTTTTGGTAAGCCTAACACTCACTACATATATTGATTGTTATTTTTTGTCTTTAGGGATTATTTTGCTTGAGGACAAGCAAAAGGTTGAGTGTAGGGGTAGTTGATGTGATCTTAATTAAGCATGATATTAATAGCTTAAAACTTATTTTTTATTTGATTTAACTAAAATATGATTAGGTATTAGCTTAGTTTTGTGTTTTGTGTTGTAGGAACATAGGAAGAAGAAAAGAGAAGAAAAAGAGAAGAAATTCATGGACAAATACTAAATTATAGTGATTCCATAGCTTTAAACTCTGTTTAGAACATATGTACCTCATATGAACTCCAATCAAAGTGACTCAAGTGGTTGTGAAAAGATAAAACAATTATCTACAACTTTTATGTTGAACACTTGGTCAAATTCAGAAGATGTCATAGCATTACAGAGCTCCCAAATCAGAATAATAGTGCAGTAGGATGAATCCTGACCTTTGGTCACTAAGTTTTGCATATCACCTTCAATTTAGATCGGATTAAGGTGATTCTAGAATCTAGGGAAAGCAAATACATAGATCTACAACTTTCATGTTCGGAACTTTGGCAAATTCTAGAATATTTTGGGCTTCGCGTCACTCGAAAGAGAGCACTGCGACATTATATCATTACAGATTCTGAGGGTTGCAGTGATCCCTAGCGTGCCGCAGCATTGGTGCCTAGAAGCACCGGGCACCATGGCACCCGAGTGTCAGAATCAGAGTGCCTCGACAATGGATTAAGTGTAGCAGCACTCCGTTAGTGGGTTTCTAAAGCGTCGCGGCTCTCGCCGCCGCACCAGAATGTCGAGTTCGTAAGTTTTAGGGTTTTTTAACTCCAAATGAAGCCCGATGGATCGAGATTTGACCTAGAAATAACCCTACATCATTGAGGAGTAGCCAATCTATAAAATAGGAAGAAAGCAAGTATCACAGGGATCTATTGAATCATTCAAACTCTTAATTACTTTCTTTAATTTTTGTTTAGATTTTCTTATGGCTCTACACGGCTGATTTATTTTTAGTTGGTAGAGGAAGATTGAAACCTCAAGAGACCGTCATGCATTGTGAGATTTGGATTTTGTTTTATTATTTCAATCTTAATTGAGTATTGATTATTCATCTGCTCATCTTTTCTTAATGATTATTCATATGATTGTTAGGAGGCCTACTAGTATATTGTATGTCTTAATCTACTATTGAGTTAGGTTTTGAACAAAGTTTTCATTACTGTATTCATGAAGCAAATAGGTTTAAAGATTTTGGATTATAAATCATTAACCCTATGATGAATAATTAACTAAATTAGATATAGCCGATGCGTTTATATTTATTTAGCCCTATCAATTTCTCTATTTCTTCATGTGATTAATCAGTTATGCTTTACCAATGTGCTAAAGGATTACTTGTTAATTAGGGTTTAATTGGTGTGATTGTCATCAATTTTCTAAACTTAAGGAGGAACAGGGTTAAAAGCCCAATGATGGATATTCAATTACAGATTGATTATGTTGTCAATGATCAATGCGATTTCTTGATGGTGGATATCAACTGAAACCAACACCTTTATTATTCATTACTCTCCTCATTACTTTTATTATTGTTTACTTTTATTTATTTGAAATTATCAATCTCCCCTTCTCTTAATCACGTAAGGTAATTCTAGTCTCTGTGGGATCAACCCTTACTCCCACTACTACAGGTTAGTTTTGAGGTAAGGTATCAATTTGGGTATACTTACGACAGTACGGACCAACCACAAATTTGGTTCAAGTACTATTAGAAAGAAAATTTATGTAGGAAATAGCTAGAATTTGAGGGTTCTTGGAACTAGGGCCACTAATTTTGAGATTAGAAGCCCAGATGTCATTAGTGGATTATTATTAAGCTCCATGAGAATGCTTGAGGCAGACCGTGTAAGATTACACTTGGAAGTAGCTAGCATATGGGGAATTCCAAGTTATCTTGTAGAATAAAAATGGTTTAGTTTTATTAGCACTTTGATTAATATAGGAAGTGGAGTTAGTAGTGTAGATCCTTTATTTACTTTTTATCTTATGTAGAAAAAGACTATAGCGTCTTGTTTGAGTTATCTCCTTTTTGCTTTTTTCTTCCTTTCATGAAAAAATTATTGTTTTCACGAAATATGACGCAGCTGCAAAGGTTTCACATATTTCTTGGTCGATAGCCATTATGAGAAGGCTATGCTAGAATTTAAATTTTGGGAACAAAAACTCTGAAATTAGTTTTATATTTAAATAGTATAAGATACTTTTGTTAAAAAAAATATTAAAAATTATCATTATCACAATTTTTACTTGAAAAAATTCTTAAGTAAATTTAATTTCAATAAAAAGCAGATCAAATAATTAATAAATATATATAAGCATAAAAAATATTTGAAAAACAATATGGTAACATACTTGCATGTTGATAAATAATGAATTCAATCCACTATTTTTCATAGACCAATTTTTGTACAAAAGTTTTTGTTTAGGTTAAAGGTCTTCCAACTTTCCATCATCCTTATTATCATAGCATCTACAGCCAATTATTTATAGCCCATACGGTCCTATCTTTCTTTGGTTTTGACACTTCAAATAAAGAAGAAAATAACTACGAAATTATGATATAATTTCTATGGCTCCTATATTTACACAATAGTATCCTGGGCAATAATTTCTGTGTCATTATCTTACTATTTACATGCCTATTTTTCATCACAATATGTGGATTTATGAAATAATACCATAACTTATCCACTGATAGCTTGTCCTACAGTTGGTTATCAATATGGAAATTTCAGAGAATCGAAGGTGAATGTATAATAGGTTAAATGAGAAGAAGTTAGGAATATTGGATGAGTTTGTGGATGGAGTTATTGAGTTCTTTTTTTTTTCTACTAGTCAAAGCAGAAATGAAATATCCGTTTTGATTAGACGTCCTTGTGCAAAGTGTAACGTCCGGGTTTTTTTTTTTTCTATTTACGCATGTTAAATACGCCATATATATAAACACAATATATATATATATTTATACATCTTTATTACAAACCTCATACATCTTATATTTATACAATACAATATTTCAAAACACAATATTCATGTTTACATATATACTACAAACCTCACACATCCTATATTTATACAATACAACATTTCAGTACATAATTAAGAGTCTTTATACAGCACTTCACCCTTGAAATACAAAGGGTGAGGAGGTGATACTGCCATCTAGATCTCCATCCGTAACGTCATTTTGTGTCACATCTCATTTCTTTTTATCTGAACATAACACCACAATAATAGTGAGAACAAAGGTTCCCAGTAGATTTAACATAAATATGATGAGAAAAACAGGGGTTATGTTCAGCTGTATAAGCTACAGAAAATATTAAGATCTGGTGATAAAATCATCATTTTTAAAATGACCTGCCTCACTCGGCGATCTGGTCAATGCAATTTGATTTGAAAATGACCTGCCTCATTCGGCGATCTGGTCAATGCAATTTGCTATACGCATAGTGACCGATCGACTACAGTCACAATAAGTGATCAGGGAATGTGAGTACATCACCCAACTGCCTCCTCACATTACCACCGTCACCCGGTTGGAGCGGCCCTCCCCCGGCTCACTCAGGGCTAATAGGGCGTCCCCTACTCGGTACCGTATCAAGCCATACAACCCGTCGATATTCATCCATACATATAAATACATATATATTAATGCATATTCATCAATTAGAATGTAAACTTATCAAGCAACTCGCCATGAGTTTTACGCTTGCCATTCAATTTCTTTCATAAAATAACATGCAAAATTTTCATATCCAACAATTAATAATTATTCATCACATATCAAATATCCAATATAATAAATTTTGAATCAAATAAAGAAAAGGGTAATTTTCTGGACGTATTCTGTAACCTTTCTTCCCTTATTCAATCATATCTCCCTCATATGAGTTCCGATTGAGGTGATTTCAAAACCTATAAAAATCTAAGACAATTATCTACAACTTCTATGTTTATCATTTCTTCAAATTCATTACGGTTTATTCCCAGAAAATTAAAAATAAAACACTTAATTTTACTATCCTGAATTCTGACCTTTGCTCAATTAATCAACCATATCTCCCTCATATAAATTCCGATTGAGGTGTTCTCAAAGCCTATAAAACACTAAAACAATTATCTACAACTTCTATGTTTATCATTTCTTCAAATTCTTTACGGTTAATTCTCAGAAAATTTAAAATAAAACACTTAATTTTACTATCCTGAATTCAGACCTTTGCTCAATTAATCAACCATATATCCCTCATATGAATTCCGATTGAGGTAATTCCAAAGCCTATAGATCCGTGAGACATATATCTACAATTCATATGTTGACCATTTCTTTAAAATCCTTTCTGAATTTTTCCAGAATTTCAAAAACCGAAGCTACTCTAATTATTCCAAAATTCAGCTTAATTTATCTTCTCCTTTGATTTTCTTTTATATAATCCCATACACCCATATACATGTCCAAACATCCAAAACAGAATTTCATATAAATATCCAGACCACATGTTATCCAAAATTATATCTAAACAAATCTGAAAATATATATATAATTTTGTACAAAAATGTATAGAGGATGTTAATCCTACCTCAAATTCCAGTAAATCCGGTGACCGGTACTTGATTTCTTGATTTCTCTTCCCTCTCCCTTCTCCTTCTTCTTCCTCTTTCTTTTCTTCTTCTTTCTTCTTTCTCTTCTTCTTCTTTCCCTTTTCTCTTCTTCCCCTTTCTTTTTCTCCTTTTCTTTTTCTTCTCTTTTCTTTTCTCCTTTTCTTTCTTTCTCTCTTTCCTTCCGTCATCTCCCCCTTCCCCTTCTTATCTTTCATTTTTTTTTATTATTTTATTATTATTATATTATATATTTTTCTTTTCCCTTTTTACCCCCTACCTACCTCCTCTCTTTCTCCAAAATACCCTTGCCACCATCCCTAATTTCATAAATGCCATCCTCCATTAATTACAAAAATGCCATTTCAATGAAATTACATAAATGCCATTTTAACCATCCTACTATCTTCTTTTACCTGAGTAAAATTGTAAAATGATTTAATCCTCCCGTGAAGTCCAAAATGCTTTCTCCTCTCTGAACAAAAATTCCAATTAGTAACATAAAGGAAAAATCGGGGATGTTACAGTTCTCCCCCCTAAAAAGAATTTTGACCTCAAAATTTAAGGTTTACCTGTCTTCAAACAGTTGTGGATACTTCTGTCTCATGTCATCTTCCCTTTCCCATGTGGCTTCTTCCATTGTTAAACTCTCCCACCCTACTTTCACCAATGGAATAGTTTTATTTCTCAACTGTTTCACGTCTTTATCCAGAATTACTATCGGCCTCGGTCGGTAGGTTAGATTCTCGTCTACAGTTATTATTTCTTCTTGAATTATGTGCGACGGATCTGGTAGATACTTTCGAAGTTGAGAAACATGGAACACATCATGCAGATTTGACAAATGCGGAGGAAGTGCAATCCGATACGCCGATGACCCTATCCTTTTCAGAATTTGATAAGGTCCTAAATATCTCGGACTCAATTTCTTAATTTTCATTGCTCGGCCAATTCCGGTAGTAGGAGAAATTTTCAAGAACACATGCTCACCTTCTTGGAATTGTATCGGTCTCCTTCTCCTATCGAAATAGCTCTTTTGTCGACTCTGAGCTGTTCGCATTTTATCTCGAATTATTTGTATTTGCTTAGAAGTGTGTTGCACTAACTCAGGCCCCAATAACCTTTTCTCCCCCACTTCATTCCAACATAATGGCGATTTACATCTCCTACCATACAAAGCTTCATATGGTGCCATTCCGATACTAGAATGATAACTGTTATTATACGCAAACTCAGCCAGTGCCAGATATCCGTCCCATCCTTTTCCTTGCTCTAGCACGCATGATCTTAGCATATCCTCTAAAGTATGTATAGTTCTCTCCGTTTGACCATCTGTTTGAGGATGATATGCAGTACTAAAACACAAACGAGTACCAAAAGCTTCTTGTAGTGCTCTCCAAAATCTGGAAGTAAATTGAGGATCTCGATCTGAAATGATACTATTAGGAATTCCATGCAACCGTACAATTTCCTTCATATACAACTGGGCCAACTTATTCAACGAGTAGTTTTTCTTAATGGGTAGAAAATGCGCAGATTTCGTCAGTCTATCAACTATTACCCATATCGCATCATAACTTGTCTGAGTCTTAGGTAATCCGACAATAAAATCCATAGATATACTATCCCACTTCCACTCAGGGATTTCTAAAGGTTGTAACATCCCAGAAGGTTTTTGATGTTCTATCTTCACCTTTTGACAAACCAGACATTTAGACACATATTCAGCAATGTCTCTCTTCATTCTTGGCCACCAGTATAATCTTTTCAAATCTTGATACATTTTTGTAGATCCTGGATGGATTGTATACTTACTTTGATGAGCTTCTTCTAGAATCTTAGCCTTCAAATTATCTCCTTGTGGTATACATGTTCTGCCCCGGTACATAATAATTCTATCATCTGACATTGCAAAGTCAGGCTGATCTCTTCGATCTTGTAAAAATTGATCATGTGTCTGCGCTTCTTTAATCTCAGTATTCAAGTCACTTTCAATTCTTAATTCACTAACAATCAAACTACCAGGAACAGTCATAACTGATAATTTCAAATTTCTGAATTCCTCAATTAACTCCATTTCTTTTATCAGTATTTGACTTAAATGCAATGATTTCCGACTCAACGCATCAGCTACAACATTTGCCTTCCCTGGGTGATACTTTAATTCAAATTTGTAATCATTAATGAATTCCATCCACCTTCTTTGCCTCATATTCAATTCTTTTTGGTCAAAGAGATACTTTAAACTTTTGTGGTCACTGTATATTTCAAATACAGCTCCATATAAGTAGTGTCTCCATATCTTCAGGCCAAAAACTATTGCAGCCAACTCTAAATCATGAGTAGGATAGTTCTCCTCATGCGGTCTCAATTGTCGTGACGCATAAGCAACTACTCTACTTTCCTGCATCAAAACACAACCTAAACCTTTCTTGGAAGCATCCGTATAGACTACAAAGCATCCAGAAGGGTTAGGAACAACTAGAACAGGTGGAGAAGTCAACTTGACTTTAAGATCTTGGAAACTATTCTCGCATTCTTCAGTCCAATTAAAGAGACTCCCTTTCCTGGTCAATCGAGTCAAAGGCAAAGCTATTTGAGAGAATCCCTGTATAAATCGTCTGTAATATCCTGCTAAACCCAAGAAACTTCTAATTTCAGTCACAGTTTTAGGTCTCTCCCATTTCAGCACTGCTTCAGTTTTACTGGGATCCACCGACACGCCATCTTTAGAAATTACGTGACCCAAAAACTTCACTTCTTCCAGCCAAAATTCACATTGTTCCAATTTAGCGAAAAGTTTCTTTTCCTTCAAGACCTGAAGTACTAATCGGAGATGCTGGTTGTGTTCTTCCTCACTCTTAGAGTAGATTAAAATATCATCTATGAACACTACTACGAATTGATCCAAGTAAGGTCTAAAAATGCGATTCATATAGTCCATAAAGACTGCAGGTGCATTTGTGACCCCAAAAGGCATGACTAAAAATTCGTAGTGTCCATACCGAGTTCGGAAAGCTGTTTTTGGAATGTCTTCTTCTTTAACTCCAATCTGATGATATCCTGACCTCAAGTCGATCTTAGAGAAAATAGTAGCTCCCTTTAATTGATCAAGTAGATCGTCTATTCTAGGCAACGTATATTTATTCTTAATAGTCGCCTTATTCAATTGCCTGTAATCAATACACAATCTCAAACTGCCATCTTTCTTCTTTACAAACAATACAGGCGCTCCCCAAGGTGATACGCTAGGTCTGATAAAAAAAATTTCTAACAGCTCTTCGATCTGCTTCTTCAGCTCTTGTAGTTCCACAGGAGACATTCTATAGGGAGTGATAGAAATAGGCCTCGCCTCTGGTGCTAGATCGATGGAAAATTCAACTTCTCTCTTCGGTGGAGGTTCAGAAATTTCGGAGGGAAAAACCTCTGAAAATTCACGGACTACTGGAATCTCAAGTAGTTCCTGTTTCATACTCGGGTTGATGGTATACAAGAAAACACATTTCAAATCTGCATTCCTCATCTCCTTATAGAGTCGGTGAGCACTAATAATGCTATAATTTTGGTCCTCCGGTGGGTCCGAGAGGAACTCAAAAGTCTTATTGCAGCAATCTAGTAGGACTCGGTTCTGGCTTAACCAATCCATACCCAAGATGACATCTATACCGTCCAGAGGTAGACAGATCAGATCCACTACAAAGGATCTGTCATTCAATACAATAGGACAATTCAAACACACTGAGGAGGTAATTATTTTTCCTCCTGTAGGTGTCACCACCGCTAACTCGTATGGTAACTCCGCAATAGAGTGTTGTAATTTCCCCACACATTTTATTGCTATGAAAGAATGGCTCGCGCCAGAATCAAACAATACATTCAGAGACAAATTGTTGATACAGCACGTACCTTGCATCAAATCAGGAGCTGTCTTTGCTTCAGCACCGCTCAAGGTGAAAACTCTTCCTGTTGTTTGTTGAGTTCATGCAATACCTTTCCCTCTGCCCAGTGGACACGATCGTGCTATGTGCCCCTTTTGTCCACATTGGTAGCAAGTAACTGGATCAGAATAACATGGATTATTCCCATGGAATTTCCCGCATTTTCCACACTGACCCGTTGTCGGATTTTTCAGAAAAGGTCTGGGTTCCACAATTGCTGGTTGTTTACCTCTCATAATATTCTTCCCTCTGGTATTTCTATCCATAACTGGGAACTCTCTCTTCCGCTTCCACTGAGTCCGCCTCTCCTTTTCCTCCTCGACTGATTTTAGACTTGTCGCCAGCATCCGACATTTATTTACCAACGAGGCATATTCCCGAATCTCTAATGCCACCACAGCATTTCTAAGCTCCGGGTTCAGTCCTGATTCAAACTTCACTGCCTTCCAAACTTCATCTGGATTATTCTTCAAAGTACTTGAGAACTTAGACAGTTCTTCAAACTTGGTAATATAGTGCTCAATGGTCCCATTTCCCTGTCTAAGCTGAAGAAACTCAATCTCTTTCTCAGCTCTCACATTACTGGGAAAATATTTGTTCAGAAAAGTCTCTCGGAACAAGTGCCATGTAATTTCCCTATCTTGATGTACCAGTAACTCTTTGGCTCCTCTCCACCAATATTCAGCTTCTTCCTTCAGCATATATGTCCCAAAATTGACCTTCTGCTCATCAGAACAATTTAAAACTTCAAAAATTTTCTCGAGTTCCGTCAGCCATCTCTCAGCAACTATTGGGTCATATGCACCCACAAAAGACGGAGGTCGCGTTCCCATAAATTCAGACCATCCATTACCATTTCCAGTTCTGTTTCTATTTCGGTTTCTTTCATTTCCCCTAACCTCGTCATCATTATTAATATTCTGAAGATGCTGCAGAATCTGATTCGTAGCAGCTGCCTGAGCTTGAATAGCTGCGGCTATGTTATTTAAGGTAGCATCTACGCTGCTTGGCAGATCCCTTCTTGGTGGTGCCATAACTCACTGTAGTAGTAAAACAAAATATTAGTCACTATTGAGGAGATCAAACTCAACAGCAGTTCAAAATTTTACAGTAGTTATCACACTACACAAGATTATAAATAGGAAATACTAGTACTTTCCTACTGTATTTATCTGCTACCTTACACAACATTTCCACATAACTTTTCAAGACTCTTCTAAGTCAATTTAGGTGACCACCCACCCCATGGTCGCCTAAGATCGACGGCTCTGATACCAACTTTGTAACGTCCGGGTTTTTTTTTTTTTTCTATTTACGCATGTTAAATACGCCATATATATAAACACAATATATATATATTTATACATCTTTATTACAAACCTCATACATCTTATATTTATACAATACAATATTTCAAAACACAATATTCATGTTTACATATATATTACAAACCTCACACATCCTATATTTATACAATACAACATTTCAGTACATAATTAAGAGTCTTTATACAGCACTTCACCCTTGAAATACAAAGGGTGAGGAGGTGATACTGCCATCTAGATCTCCATCCGTAACGTCATTTTGTGTCACATCTCATTTCTTTTTATCTGAACATAACACCACAATAATAGTGAGAACAAAGGTTCCCAGTAGATTTAACATAAATATGATGAGAAAAACAGGGGTTATGTTCAGCTGTATAAGCTACAGAAAATATTAAGATCTGGTGATAAAATCATCATTTTTAAAATGACCTGCCTTACTCGGCGATCTGGTCAATGCAATTTGATTTGAAAATGACCTGCCTCATTCGGCGATCTGGTCAATGCAATTTGCTATACGCATAGTGACCGATCGACTACAGTCACAATAAGTGATCAGGGAATGTGAGTACATCACCCAACTGCCTCCTCACATTACCACCGTCACCCGGTTGGAGCGGCCCTCCCCCGGCTCACTCAGGGCTAATAGGGCGTCCCCTACTCGGTACCGTATCAAGCCATACAACCCGTCGATATTCATCCATACATATAAATACATATATATTAATGCATATTCATCAATTAGAATGTAAACTTATCAAGCAACTCGCCATGAGTTTTACGCTTGCCATTCAATTTCTTTCATAAAATAACATGCAAAATTTTCATATCCAACAATTAATAATTATTCATCACATATCAAATATCCAATATAATAAATTTTGAATCAAATAAAGAAAAGGGTAATTTTCTGGACGTATTTTGTAACCTTTCTTCCCTTATTCAATCATATCTCCCTCATATGAGTTCCGATTGAGGTGATTTCAAAACCTATAAAAATCTAAGACAATTATCTACAACTTCTATGTTTATCATTTCTTCAAATTCTTTACGGTTTATTCCCAGAAAATTAAAAATAAAACACTTAATTTTACTATCCTGAATTCTGACCTTTGCTCAATTAATCAACCATATCTCCCTCATATAAATTCCGATTGAGGTGTTCTCAAAGCCTATAAAACACTAAAACAATTATCTACAACTTCTATGTTTATTATTTCTTCAAATTCTTTACGGTTAATTCTCAGAAAATTAAAAATATAACACTTAATTTTACTATCCTGAATTCCGACCTTTGCTCAATTAATCAACCATATATCCCTCATATGAATTCCGTTGAGGTAATTCCAAAGCCTATAGATCCGTGAGACATATATCTACAATTCATATGTTGACCATTTCTTTAAAATCCTTTCCGAAGTTTTCCAAAATTTCAAATACCGAAGCTACTCCAATTATTCCAAAATTCAGCTTAATTTATCTTCTCCTTTGATTTTCTTTTATATAATCCCATACACCCATATACATGTCCAAACATCCAAAACAGAATTTCATATAAATATCCAGACCACATGTTATCCAAAATTATATCTAAACAAATATGAAAATATATATATAATTTTGTACAAAAATGTATAGAGGATGTTAATCCTACCTCAAATTCCAGTAAATCCGGTGACCGGTGCTTGATTTCTTGATTTCTCTTCCCTCTCCCTTCTCCTTCTTCTTCCTCTTTCTTTTCTTCTTCTTTCTTCTTTCTCTTCTTCTTCTTCCCCTTTTCTCTTCTTCCCCTTTCTTTTTCTCCTTTTCTTTTTCTTCTCTTTTCTTTTCTCCTTTTCTTTCTTTCTCTCTTTCCTTCTGTCACCTCAACCCTTCCCCTTCTTATCTTTCATTTTTTTTATTATTTTATTATTATTATATTATATATTTTTCTTTTCCCTTTTTACCCCCTACCTACCTCCTCCCTTTCTCCAAAATACCCTTGCCACCATCCCTAATTTCATAAATGCCATCCTCCATTAATTACAAAAATGCCATTTCAATGAAATTACATAAATGCCATTTTAACCATCCTACTATCTTCTTTTACCTGAGTAAAATTGTAAAATGATTTAATCCTCCCGTGAAGTCCAAAATGCTTTCTCCTCTCTGAACAAAAATTCCAATTAGTAACATAAAGGAAAAATCGGGGATGTTACACAAAGTGCAGGTGTCAGTTGTACAAGTCAATGGATAATGTTAAAGTCCAATTTTTTAGCAAGGGATTCATGCCAAAATATTACTGGTAGACAGCCCTTGGAGAAGCATCACTACAGGTTATGCCAATTGTTAGTGAAAGCTCGTACTTCGGTGAAGATAGACAAAGGAAAGAATACAATATCTATCAGCAAATGATTATGGATGTAGTCAAACCTAAAATTGGTGCTTAATTAGAATTTGGTGAAGCTGTGACTGAAAAAGTGGAGGAGGATCTGAATCCAGTCGCTTAGAGATTTTATGACATGTTGGCTTCTTCACAAGTAACGTTGTGGGAGGGATGTGAGACTCAGTCAGAGTTGTCCATGTCCTTGTGGGCTATGAGTTTGAAGTTAGATTATAATATATCCCAAGGTTGTTTCAATCGAATGGTTAAGGGTATTGGTAGTGCATTGCCAATTGAAAATCCTATTCCAGATAACCTTTATTATGCAAAGAAGAATGTCTCATAGCTTGGGATAGGATACATTAAAACTAATTGTTGTCCTAAAGGATTCATGTTATTTTACAAAAATGATGAGCATATTACACGTTGCAAATTTTATGAGGAAGACGATATAAAAGAACTTGTCGAAGTGGCAAATCAAAACAGATCCTTAAATCTTGGATGTGATATTTTCCTGTTGTTCCAAGACTCCAAAGGTTGTATTCATCAATGTCCACTGTTGGTTATATGAGATATCACAATGAGAACCGGAGAGAGGATGATGTATTGTATCATCCCTCTAATGGAGAGGAATGGAAACATTTTGATAGAGTGTATCTAGAATTTTCACAAAACCATCACAACATGAGATTGGGCCTATGTGCATATAGATTTAATCCACATAAGCAATATGGTAAAACATATTCGTGTTGGCTTATCATTTTAACTCCATGTAAGAGAGAATTTATGTTTTTGACATTAATAATTCTGGGTCCATCAAACCCTAAGAGTAAGATATATGTGTATATACAACCGATCATAGATGATTTGGAGATGTTGTGGAATGAAGGCATTATAACTTATGATGTGTTCTTAAAGCAAAATTTTGTGATGAAAGTAGCATTGATGTGGATTATAAATAACTTCCCTAGTTATGGAATGTTATCAAGTTAGTCAACTGCTTGATTGTCACCGTCAGTTTCTTCCACTTAATCATCCTTACAAGAAGAATAAAAATCCATTCAAGAAGCGTTGTGAGGAACACTCTCCCTTTTCGAAACAGTTTAGTGGTGAATATATATGGGATATGGTTAGAAAAATATCTACTATCCAAGAATCTCAAGGAATACATCTACCTGGGAGTAATAGGGATAATAATTGGACAAAATAAAGCGTACTTTGGAGTTTGCCATATTGGAAAACACAACTTCTGCCCCACAATATATATGTGATGCACACAGAAAGAAATGTGCTTATGAACATATTTAATACAGTAGTGGACATAAAAGATAAGACAAAAGATACATGTCAAGCCAGACTTAATATGGTTGAAATTTGCAGACATAAGCAACCTGAGATGCAAAAAATTGGCCATGATAAGTACATAAACCCCAATCCAAAATGTACTTTAAGTAAACCACAATGGTTATCAATTTGTGATTAAGTAAAAGATTTGAAGTTGCCATATGGATATGCGTCCAATTTGGCTAGGTGTGTGGATATGAAAGAGGAAAAGTTGCATGGTATGAAAAGTCATGATTGCCATGTGTTATGTAATGCTTGTTGCCCATTTTGTTTGACGCATTACTGAGACATATTTAGAACCCACTTGTCGAGCTTAGCTTATTTTTTAGGGATTTGACCTCTACGATGTTAAAAATAGATCATTTGAGGAGTATGGAAGAAAATATTCCTATTACATTGTGCAAGCTTGAACATATATTTCCTCTAAGTTTCTTTGATTGAATGGAGCATCTTCCTATCCATTTTACTTATAAAGCACAGATTAGAGGTCTAGTTCAATATTGATGGATGTATCCTTTTAAAAGGTGAGTGTCCATTTGCCTAAGTAGTTTAATTTAAGTAACTGATATATAATTTATACTACTTAATGAAATTCTTGATTATTGTTTAGGTTTTTGCTAACTTTAAAAGAAAAAGTCAAAAACAAAGCTCGGGTGGAGGGGTCTATATGTGAAGCATATTTAGTAGAGGAAATGTCAACATTTGCTTCTTACTACTATCCATCTGATGTATGTTTAAGAAAGACTAGATTGTCACATAATGATGGAGGTGAAAGTTCTTCCTCTCACACACTAATGTCAATTTTCAACTATCCTGGATGTGGTAGTGGAAAATTTCAATCTGTGTTCCTTGATGACCATGATATGAGAGCTGCCATTTTATACATTCTTAATAACTATGAAGAGGTTCAGCCTTACTTAGAGTAAGTGTAAATTTAAATTTTACACATGTAAATCATTGTGCACTTACTATCGTATTCGAAGTCAACTTCACAGTTCATTTATATTATATTCTATAGGATGAATGCTATCTTTTTTAAGGAGCTTGTTTTGAATATATAAGAATCTCAAATTGAATTTGAGATTGCTTCCAATTTTCCTATGTGGTTTAGAGAATATGTGTATTTTACTTAACTATCAATTTGTTATTAGCTCATGTGTTATATAAGATAACTTTTTTTTTGAACTATGTGGAAAACCCAACAAATAATATTCAAGATCATATTTTATAAGGTTTAACTTGGGGTCAACTTATAAAGGTTGAATCATGACTAGTATATATAATCAATGGGTATAGGTTTCATACTCTTAACCATAGTAAAGGTAAGCAAGCTTTAAATTATGATGTATGTGTACGAGGCACTACTAGACAAATAAAAGATGACTTCTATAGGATATTGACTAATATTCTTGAAGTAAGTTTCATTGGTTGGCCTATCAATAGAGCATTGATTTTTAAGTGTCAGTGGTTTGACAATACTCCTAACTAAGGGACAAAGGTACATCACCAATATGGGATTATTGAAGTTAAACAATTGAGATGATACAATCGGGCATACGATCCTTTTATACTTACACAACAAGCTAAACAAGTTTATTATACACCGTATCCAAAGGGTCGTAATGGTTAGTTGGGTGTTATTAAAATAAAGGTACGTAGTATACTAAATGTTCCTAGTGCTCAACAAACTGAAAGGGATGATCCATACCAAGATGAAATTCAAGATCTTCCAATGATACAAGTTGACATAGATATATATGAAGATTCACTTGTAGATTGAGATGGTGATGTAGAGGAAGTTGGTGGGGACTTGGTTAACCAAGTAAAAGTTGATATGGGAAGTAAAGATGTTTATGCTTCTTCAAAGAGTGAGGGTGAATTTAGTGATTTAGAACCATCCGTTAACTTGTTTAGGTTATATTATAATATATTATAATCACTTTATTGCAATAATGAAAAGAGTTATGATTATTGTTATTTTGGTAATTTGTATTAATTATGAATTTGTTTTAATTTATAGATGGTTGACACAGGCCGAGGATATGGTCGAGCCACTAGGGCTCGTGGGAGAAGATGTGGTAAAGTGACTCTTTCCACTCAAATTGAGGATGATTCCCTTCCATCCACCCCAGTCGTTCAGGGATCATAAACAACATCTTCATCCACATATCCTTCTCCTACCATATTAGGTACTCAAGCAACTTTATCTGCTTAGCCTTATGAACCATATGATGGGAGAACTTTGATTGCTCCTAGATATGTCCATTTTGAGTAAGTAAACTGAGTTTATTAGCATGCTATTTTTTATAATTAATTTGGGGGTTTATACTAACTTACATTCTTTTTTTGAAATATGATTTGACATTACTAGACGACCATCAAATATCATTGCTGATGTTATTAGGTCTCACTTTACTAGACCTTGGACATGTTGGAGTGAGGTTCTTATGTGTGAGAAGATTGTATGGTTTGCTAAATTTCGTGTAAGTTTATTTTTTTAGCATATTCTTAATTAGTATGAAAGTGTATTTTATAATTGTTGACTAACTAGTTCTTTTATTTGCAGGAAAGGTATAGATGACTTCCTTCCCATGACCATACGATTAGAAGGATTTTTTACCATAAGGTTAAAAAATGCCTTAAAAACCTTATGAACAAGCTCAGAGTGAGAAAAGGAAAAACCAACTAGGTGCATCCATATGTTAAGCAGCAGTTGAATAAAAAATAGAGGAGTCCCCAGTGGCAAGAGAAGTGTAACAACCCTTTTTTTTTCCTTTATTATTATACAATATTGAGTTCACATACATGTCATTAATCAAAACAGACGTATAACATATCAAACACATAGATATTTACATCTTGTTTATTTTGGTTGACCAATTCCGGAGATACAGGTGCGGGTGGTTGCACCTTCACCGGGATCTGAGCCAACTTGACCACAAACATCTTATTTGATTCTGAAATCTGCCCAACATAAAGTAACTCGATCCAATGTGCACTAAAAGCCAAAGCCTTAGAAACAAAAGCTGCATAAATAATTTTCTGAACATGATATGGAAATATAGTGAGAATTAAATCCCAGTAAGTTCAACAATAAATCATCATCAATAAAGCTCATCACGTCATGTTCAGCTGTATAAACTACAGAAAATATCTTTGGTCACATGAATGCATTATATCTATGAACATAAGAATCATACTGTAATGATATGTATGACAGGATTAACTATTTTCAAAATATCATATGATGGCCATCAACTTATTCTCATTTCAAGCTACCCCGGTCAGGGTGAGTATCCTTTACTCTCCGGTACAGGCTTTTCTCGCTCCGTCCGACATGGCCTACTTTCTCTTTCTTTTCTCATTATCATGATCATAACCGTTGGTAGGGCGTCCCCTACTGGTGCACCACACGGATTGCCATGTGACCGTGCTCATTTCTTTTCTTTTCACAATGATAGCCAAAAATATGCTTTCAATAACAAGTATGTTCATCAAAATATAACTATTACCATAAATCATTGGTAATCATGCCATGAACATAACCATTTCAAATATCACTTTATAAAATATTTCCATGTCAAAATTTCACACTTAAGATGGTAAGAAGTTCATACAATGGCAATGGCTATGGCTATACTAGTCATTTATTAAGATTCATCTTTTTTTTAAAATACTAATATTATTCCTTTATTTTTCTTGATACAGGTTTTCATCCTATCTAACCTTCTCTTACTAATTAGAGCATAACTCCCTCAATTTAACTCTGATGTAGGTGATCTTGGTGTCCATTTCAAGATAAAACAATTATCTAAAACTATTATGTTGAACATTGTAGCGAAAAATTAAGAAACGAATGTGATATTACTCCCTCAAAGTACAAGATAGTTACTCTCGGATAGGTTCTGACCTTTACAGACTAATGAGACCATATCTCCCAAATTGGAACTCCAAATTGAGTTATTCCAGTTGGTAAAAATCCATGAGCCATATATCTATAATTGTTATGTTGGCGCGCTATTTTAATTCCCTACATAATATTCCCATAAATTCAAAAACTAAAGCATTAATAACATACTCTTCCCTGAATAAACATTTTCTGACCTCTGCTTACTAATCGGCTCATATCTACCACATATGAACTCCAAATTGCATACTTCCAGTGGGTATATTTCCATGAGACATAGATATATAACTTTCATGTTAACCATTTATTTTAATTCCATACATATAATTCCCAGAAATTAAAATACAAAAGCTGTCCTAACATAATCTTCCCTGATGAACCATTTTCTGACCTTGGCTTACCAATCGAACCATATCTACCACATGTGAACTCCAAATGGAATGATTCCAGTGGCTAAAAATCCATAACACACATATCTTTAATTCCTATGTTAACCATTTATTTTAATTCCCTACCAATAATTCCCAGAAATTAAATTACCAAAGCTATCCTAACATATTCTTCCCTTATGATTCATTTTCTGACCTTTGACTACTAATCAGACCATAACTACCTCATATGGACTCCAAATGGAATGATTCCAGTGGGTGAAAATCCATGACACACATAGCTATGTTAACAAGTTATTTTAATTCCTTATAGATTGTTCCCACAAATTAAAACACCGAAGCTTAAAATTCTGTCACCCATAGCCATACCCATGCAGAACGATCTACACTAACCTAAGTATTCAAACATACATCACATGCAAGATCAATATGTAACATGATATAGCAACATCCATGACCAATCATCAAAGTTCTAAGATCAAAATCTCATATAAATATTATGAGTTTCAAAGGTTTTCTTCAAAAAGAAATATTGTTAAACTTACCTGGAGCACTTAGACCCCTAGACTTCTCCTTCCTCTTTCTTCCTTTCTTCTTCTCCTTTCCTCACACTACCTTGCTTCTATTTTTGCTCTCCCTCACTTGGACGAAATTCTAATGTTGTAAGGGTGGGTTGTCTTATATATACCACCAAATAATTCACCTTTCATGATCATGGGTCTACCTTATCACAATTAGGATACACTTTGTTGAATTTTTGGAAAACAAATAACTTATGTTCTTGTCTTCCTCTTCCTTAGTCAAGATATGCATAGAAAAAGGAGATTTGTATTTTGAAAATTATGATGATATGTTCTTAAGATATGGGGCAAGATCCCTTTGATTTAGGGATTCATTTCCTTTTTCTTTTGTCTTAATCAAGTATGATAGATTTGCCTTTTTAAGTGGCAAATTTCTAGCCCTTGAATTTTCCTTATTTAACTAAAATTATTTGTGTAGGAAAATGATGTTTTGTCATAATGCTATGTATTATTAACCACTTGCTAAAGTTATGAATGTAGGATATAGATGTTTTTGTCCTAAAGCCTTGTATTATTGTGCCACTTGCCAAAATGATGAATGTAGAATCACACCAGTTGCTAAATTTTTGTCTTAATGCCATGTCACTTAATCTTGATTACACCAATATTTCATCACTTTAATTTTATTTTTCTTTTTCTTTTTCCTCTTGGGTTTGGGCTCATTCTTGCCCATTTTCCTTATTTTGGTTAAAATTATACCTTTCATAATGGGCTTGGTCACATTTTGATGATTTTTGGGCTACCGGTCCAATTTCTATATCCTAGTCCAAGTCTATGTTTTATTTCTTCCTTGGGCTATCCTATTGGCTTGCTAAAAATTCATGTGAAGTAGAAAAACTCTATATGAAGTGTCCATAGGTTAAAGCCCAATTACGGGTGGAGATACTAAACTTAGTAACTTTTGCTCTTAAATTAAGAAAAATTACCCTAATCCGATCTTCTTGAAATTTTAAGACCTTTACTTACTTCATAAAAATTTATCTTTCCTTACCTAAGAATTTCACCTTTCTTTAGCATGTTTATTTCTAATATTTCCTCTTAGGTTTTCTTTCTATACATATTCCATTAATGTTAGATAATTTCTATGAATATATGTAAGGTGAAGAATTTCTAAAGAAAATATCCAAAAATTACGGGATGTTACAAGAAGAGTAGCAAAGCCAAGAAAAATCGGTCAGTGGATGTAGGTGCTTCATCATACATTGGTGGGTCGATCTCTACAGCTGAGCAATTTTGTTTAATTCCAATTTTTCATGTTACTTTGTCTTAAATGTACTAACATTTTAGTAATGAGTTTGTTGTAGAAAGATGACCTATACAGAGAGCCCACTATTTTTGAGATTATGGAGAGGACCAAAAAGTTAAAAGATGGATAATGGTCTTGTCATAAGGCTCAACGTGTTGTTATATGTATATAATTCTTAATATGTAAGGTTAAACATATATCTTTTTATGTTCAACTTGTCATTTTTGTCATTAATTTTAAATGTGCAGACTAAGTATCACTGGCACCAGGCTCAATCCACAAAGTGAAGGAGAGAGCTCATTAGTATCTGATAATGCTCTCTACTTGGAGGTTATGGGAGGTCCAAGACGTAAGGGCAATGTCTTTGGGATGGGTGAGTGAGGCCCTATGTTGCTCACTTCTACATGTCCTCCATCATCTTTGTAGGCACTTGATAGTGCAAAGTTGGTCCAGTTAAGGGCCAGGGTTGCTACCCTTTCCATGGAGCTCATGGGAAATGATGCTATTATTAGTGAAATTATCGGTCACCTCCACAAAACTGAGAGGGCGACACGATTCTCATTTCAGCAACTTGGAGTTCTTATTCTTCCAAGTGTCACTTCAGCACTAGATCACCAGCCTTCTAATCCTTCAGTTCATAACCAGTAGTCTGACCCATTACATGATGCCCAACCAGCTTCTCTTGAACATGATTATGATGTGGATGCTGCTGATGATCTATCTTAAGATAATCTAGGGTTATATAGGTTTATTTTAAACTATGTCCAAAGAAACTTTTGGAGGTTATTTTTAGTTAACTTTTCCATTTGTTTTTTATTTTGATTTTATGACATGTTGCTTTTATCATTAATTGAATTGTTGTATTTATACCATTGTAATTGATTTGCTGGATTGTTGATTCTGTTCTAGATTATATTTGGATTGTTTTTGTGATTGAAATTCGAGAATGCCCAAAAAATATTTACAATATTGCAAATATCACAACTTTTATGACCGATTTGTAACCGTTTGCAACCTATTTATTCTGTCGCTAATTTTGATACCTTCCACATTAGTGGCAAAATTTAACAAATATTAAAAATTAGCAATCGTGTTGCTGGTGAAATAGCGACGGATTTGCAGCTAATTTTCGGTCGCAAATATTTACCACTATAACTTAATCAATTGCTAATGATGTTGCGACTGGCATATCTACGTCATTTGTTATTCGGTCGCTATTTAGTCGCAAAACGTAGTTTTTTGTAGTGATAGATGTCTTAGCCTCTTTTTAATGGAAACTTCAATTTCAGAACACTCTTTTACACCAAACATCAAAATTGAAAGTCCAAGTTTACTTGCAATTGGACTATTTATTCCTTTATGTAATACTAATACAAAAAATCCTAATTCAATTAACTCAAACATAGTCCTAGTATACTCATAATATCCTCCTAAGGACTTTAACTTCTTTATCCAAAATGTCCCTCACATACTCATACTCAAAATTTTCCACAAAACCTTAATTCATAATTCTAGAATTTCTCCTAGACCTTCCAAAACTTCTAGTAACTTAACGTATTAACAAACCACTTCTAATTGTCCTAATTAACACAATTCATAAAAATTAATCGTAGACTATTCTATTCAAATTACCTTTTCAATCACAAACCCATTTTTTTTTAATTTTGTCATACCAATACTTAACTCATGCCAACTTATGAGGATCTTGGAACACTCTCCATAGTTAGTCCCATTACTTTCATAACATACATCAAGCCAACCTTTTATTAGTAATCTACCAACATTAGCCTAACCTCAAAATGTGATACACATATATATTACTATCTCATACCAAACCAAAAAAAGTACACACCACCAGGCAAATAATCCACTACCACAATATAGTACAAAACTTATGTCATATTATTATTACTTATAACATAGGAATTTAAGGGATTTACCAAAAGCTTTTCTTCATGCTATAGTTAACATTACTTACTCACTATCTTCAAGCTCTAACTAGCTAACTATTTTTAACTTTTTCTCTAAACTAACCAGACTACTTCAATCTTCATCGTATGATCTACATTTTGAAACAATCAAAACCCAAAAATTCACCATATGGTTACTGTTCTTGTACTATTTATGTAGCCACAAAACATTGTTCACATTACTTTTCATTGAAGAAAATTTTCTTGATTTAGGGCCCTAAATGATACTATTTGCTCAAGAAAATTTCCATACATGAGTTATTCTAACACCTAAACATGATAATGGGCCTAGAAACACCAGAAATCATCCAAAAATGAGGAATTTCAAATTTTACCAAAACATATTGTTGCCCTTTTTGCTACTATTTTCGATATTTATGGCCAAATCATGTTATGCTTCTTGCTACTGCTTAGTAGCGAACAAATCTCCATTGTTAAAGGTTTGGTTCAATAAAAAATTTGAGGGAGGCAGGACGATGTAAGGAAGAAATGAAGTAAGAAGCTTGCAGAGGAACTACAATGCTAGGGAAGAAAATGAGAAGAAAAATAAAAGAAAAAACTTAACGGTAGATTTTACAGGGACATTCTTGGAATTTTATAAATAAAAAAGGAAAATTTGGAAAATCCAAATAACCAAATTTTTAAGAAGTAAAAAAATTTAGAAGTTTCCATCACCAAAACTTTAATGTGTAAAGATCAAGTTTAAAACTTCCATACATAAAATTTCTAGGGTGCAAAAATATAATTTTGGTTCTAGTTAAAAATTTGTTTACAATTTAAAACCATAATACTTTTTTATATTTATAACATATGTGTATAATAAAACAAAGCATAGTCAATAAAAAATATTTACTTTTTAACCAAAAAGTAAACTCTTTATGAAAAACATAATCATTATAGAAAAATATGCCATTTAAAAAAATTACATAATATTCCATTCTTTCCCTTTTTAGAAATTTGATCCCCGAATTTCAAAAACTCAAAACAGAGGTAGAGAAAATATTAAGAAAATGTTTCCACATAAACACATTTTTAGAAACTTATTTTCGCAAGGAATATTTGAATATACCAATATTCTTTTCCGAAAGATGGGTCATTTATGGTTTCGGTGATAGAGGTAATCACTTTGATCTCCAATTTGAGCTATGAGGCTGTAGACAATCCTTCTTAATATTTCCTCTCTTTGGACAATGTCTTTTACTTTGCTCCTTCGCTAGATTAATATTTAGCATTGTCTATTATGATTAACTCTATAATTGGGTACACACTTCACCTAACTATCCACTAGTTGCACCTCCCTTAGCGACCTCTTGTGATATTGATGACATCATCACACTATATTAGACAAAATGCATTTTAGAAAACTTAAGTAAGGTCAACCCATTTTGAATTCTTTTCTTAACATAACTTATGACATGTCTTAACAATTAAATATGAAAGACTTATGTCTATCTAGGTGATGTGAAGTATTTTTACATAGCTTTTAGTAGCATATCATGACTAACTAATGTTTATCTCTGCTAATTTAACTCATTTTTTGGTACAAGAAGCTATGAAAAGTGTTAGGATTGAATTGAAGTCAAAAAGAGAAAATCATAAAGAAATAAGCAAAACTTAAGAAAACTAGAAAAACAAGCTAGTGTCACGATGGTTAGAAGGAAGTTGCTACAGCACCCAAGCTGCTACTACCATACAAATGCTCAAGAGTTCAAGCACTACAACAATAAAACTTTACCACCACAGTGCCAAAATGCTGCAAAGGAATTCCAAAATATAGAGGACTAGAGTGATGTGACAAAAGTTACTTAGAAAAACTCCTACAAAAGAAGAGTCATAGTGGTACAAACCTAGCACTATAGTGCTATACGACAAAAATAGAAAAATAATCAACGTCAAAAAATGCAAAGTTATCTATGTTTCAACTCCATTGGCCAAAAATTAATTAAATGAAACCTTAACTCACTAGGATGACCCAAGAATTATAAATAGGAGGTCAATTAAGCATTAGGGAGGGGGAGGTAATACTAATTTTCCTTTTTATTTAGTTTAAATTTAGGTATTTATGTCCTTGTACACCTAATTTTTTTATCAATTCATATATGCTAAAACTGTAAGGATTCATTATGAGAAAAGTATATGTTTTAATTGATAAATTCTTAATTGATTTATTAATGTTCTTCTACATCTATTTCTATAATTGCATCTCTTAATTACTAGGAGACCTACTAGCTAATTAATCTATTCAATCTATAGTTGAATTATACACTAAATACGTAATGATTTTGTCCTGTAATTCATGAAGTGATTAGGGTAATAAGTTTACTGCTATAAAGAATTATTTGCTAGGAAGAACAATTAACTAGGTTAAATCTGACCATTATTGTTCGAGCTATTCAGTTTTACTCATCATTTTAGAGTATATTGCAATTATTGAAGATGATTTTGGATGCCTATGAAATGAGTTAATAAGATAATTAAGATTAATTAGATCGCTTGTTCAAAGTTAACTAAACATAAGGAAATATTATATTAAATTATGATGGTAAATATCAAGATTAACTGATGGTTGACTAATTCTTTATTCATATTCCCTAATTATTATCGTTATGTACATATGACATTTCAAAACCCCCTTTATTCTTATTCACAAAAGTACACATTGCTAAAAGTCACTCTCTGTGGAATCGACCCTTTCTTCCACCACTACAGGTATGTTGGAGGTATGGTGTATTTGTAATTACACGAAACTACTAGGAATCTTTTACATGAATTATCCATCTTGCATACTTCAAATTTTAGCTTTCAAGGACAAAATTATCCTTAGCTCCCATAATGCTCATACTTAAAATTGAACTATTGAAGGATAAATGATGTGATCTTAATTAAGCATGATATTAATACCTTTAATCTTACTTTTTGTTTGATTTAAGTAAAATAAGATTAGTAATTAGCTTAGTTTTGTGTTTTGTGTTGTAGGAAGAAAGGAAGAAGAAAAGAGAAGAAAAAGAGAAGAAATTCATGGAACAATGTTGAATTGTAGTGATTCCAGACCTTTTAGCACTATGTAGAACATATCTCCTTCATATGAACTCCAATAAAAGTGATTCAAGTGACTATGAAAAGAAAAAAATAATGATCTACAACTTTTATGTTGAACACTTTGTCTAATTCGGTATATTTCATAGCGTTATAGTGCTCGCAAATCAAAAGCACAGTGCAGCAAGATGAATCCTGACCTTTGGTCACTAATCTTGGCATATCTCCTTCAATTTAAATCTGATTAAGGTGATTCCAGTGGCTATGGAAAGAAGAGACATAGAGATACAACTTTTATGTTCGACACTTCCAAAAGTTTTGGATTTTTCAGGTTGCAGCAATGCTGCGTCATTGCAGATTCGAAGGGCCATGGTGTTGGTGCTCAAAAGCACTAGGGGCCGCGGTGCCCGAGCCCCAGCACCGAGGCCCCTGAGTGTAACATCCCATAATTTTTAGATATTTTTCTTTAGAAATTCTTCACCTTACATATATGCATATAAATGTTCTAATATTAATGGAATAGGTAAAGAAAGAAAACCTAAGAGGAAATATTAGAAATAAACATGCTAAAGAAAGGTGAAATTCTTAGGTAAAGAAAGATAACTTTTTTTGAAGTAAGTAAAGGTCTTAAAATTTCAAGAAGATCGGATTAGGGTAATTTTTCTTAATTACTAAGTTTAGTATCTCCACCCGTAATTGAGCTTTAATCTATGGACACTTCATATAGAGTTTTTCTACTTCACATCAATTTTTAGCAAGCCAATAGGATAGCCCAAGGAAGAAATAAAACATAGACTTGGACTAGGATATAGAAATTGGACCGGTAGCCCAAAAATCATGGAAATGTGACCAAGCCCATTATGAAAGGTAGAATTTTAACCAAAGTAAAGAAAATGGGCAAGAATGAGCCCAAACCCAAGAGGAAAAATAAAAATAAAAATAAAATTAAAGTGATGAAATAATGGTGTAATCAAGATTAGGTGACATGGCATTAAGACAAAAATTTAGCAAGTGGTGTGATTCTACATTCATCATTTTGTCAAGTGGCATAATAATACAAGGCTTTAGGACAAAAACATCTATATCCTACACTCATAATTTTAGCAAGTGGTATGATAAGACATAGCATTAGGACAAAACATCTCTATCCCACATAAATAATTTCAACCAAATAATGGAGATTGAAGGGCTAGAAATTTGCCACTTAAAACGGCAACCTATCATAATTGATTAAGACAAAAGAAAAAGTAAATGAATCCCTAAATCAAAAGGGACCTTGTCCCATATCTTAAGAACATATTATCATAATTTTCAAAATACAAATCTCCTTTTCCTATGCATATCTTGACTAAGGAAGAGGAAGACAAGAATATAAGTTGTTTGTTTTCCAAAAATTCAACAAAGTGTATCCTAATTGTGATAAGGTAGGCCCATGATCATGAAAGGTGAATTATTTGGTGGTCTATATAAGAAAACCCAACCTTACAACATGATAACTGCATTTTGCTAACTGCATTTTACTATAGTTTCCATGCCTTACCCATAATTATTTACTGAATTTTCTGGTGTTTTAAGCACTTTTGCCCTCTGATTTAATAAAAAAAAAAGGATGACTCTTCTAGATATAACATCAGCGGCCCATTGCCACAGCATTTTATTGAGCATATGTGGCAATGATAGCAGAACCGCAGGTGATAGAGGGTGAGCTGCCCCTTCTTTCCTGCAACACTCTGATTCTGTTTGATTTGATGCAGGTGGTAGAGCGGCGCAGCAGGGACAGAAGCAGGTGCACTGCAAGCTGTTGGTACAGGACTACCTCCACTACTGAAAGTGGAGAGGATAAAGCTGCTCAACAAGGGCGCCTGCTGCAGAGCAGAAGAAATGGTAGACATCCAGGGCGCTTTACTGGGACCACAGAAGCTGCCTATAGAAGGCCGAAAAATAGCCAATGGAAAGGACACGCTCTGCCAGGGAGAAAGAGGAAAGAACCGAGTGAAAAATAACACCAAGCCTAGAGTGCTGCTGACACCGAAAGGTGCAGCACGAGGGGGTAGAGTGCTAGTGTAGAAGGGAACCTTGTTTTTATGTTATCTGTTATTGTTTTACTGCTTGCCAAACGGAATATTTGCATTTTTGTAATTTGGTTTTTACCTTGTAAAATGCACGCTATTGTTTCTGGAATTTTGGTAACTAGTGCACCCATGAGGCTCGGCTAAGTTTCCAGCTGGGGTTGCACAAGGGTTGTAATGGACTGAAGCACATTTTTAACGTTAATACATTTTGCTGCAGTTTTGTTTGCATTCAGCTGTAGTTCCTCTAGCTTTTCTTTCCTCAATAACGAAAGTTTGGAGGAAGAAAACCAAGGCCACCATTCACCTGGGAGGGTAATGGAGGCTGGAAAAAGAGGCTGACTGTAGGGGGGCTACCTTATGTAGGGATATACAGGTAGCCCATTAGTCCATAACAAAATGCATGCACAACTAAGAGGTGAAGACCAAAGCAGGAATGCACGTCTGAACCTTGGAGTTGTAAGGAATGGTAGTCTGGGAAGACTCCATCCAGGACTGAGTTAGCACCAGGGACTTTTGCTGCAGCAAAGTCTAGAGCATCTCTAAAAGCTGAAGTCCATGGAAACCCTGAGCACCCCAGTTATCCCCATATATTTTCTTTCCAATACCTTAATACTTTTCACCTTAGTCACAGTAAAAATCGGTTAAACCGTGCATATTCCAAATTTGTGAAAAAAGTTGTCATTGCTACAACATTCATACAGCAAAGGTATCTAGACAGTTTCAGTTCACTCCTCGTGGGACGATACTCACTCATCACTTTATTACTTGGTCACGATACGTGCACTTGCGTACTGACATTGTATTCATCTCTGTATGAATTACACACAAACGTTCACCAAGTTTTTGCCGCCGTTGCAGGGGAGTGTCAACTTTGAAAATTGTTTTTAGGCACCCCACTGTGTGAAGGATTGTTTTGCTTTTACTCTAGTGTCCTGATTGAGCAGGTAACACAATGCATGAGCAGGGCTGACGGAGAACTTCTGCCCCTTGATCTAGAAATAGAAAGAACACTTCTGAGAAGAAGAAGAGGACAGCTAACACACCAGCCGCAGTCGGAGATGGAAAATTAAATGGAGCAGACAACATGGACGATAGAGATAGGGTCTTAAATGCTTATGTTCAACCAAATCTGAATGGGTTGAACCCGAGCATTGTGAGACCAGAGATTGAGGCTCTACATTTTGAACTCAAACCAGTAATATTCCAGATGCTGCAAACTGTTGGGCAATTCAGTGGCATGCCCACTGAGGACCCCCACCTGCATTTAAGAGTATTCATGGAAGTCACGGATGCTTTTAAAATGAATGGTGTAACAGAAGAAGTGCTCAGGCTTAAGCTGTTTCCTTATTCTTTAAGAGACCGAGCAAGAGCCTGGTTGAACTCACTGCCACCTGACTCTATCGCTAACTGGAGTGACTTGGCAGAAAAATTTCTACTGAAATACTTCCCGCCTACCAAAAATGCCAGATTGAGAAATGACATCACCTCTTTCCAGCAATTAGAAGGTGAATCTTTGTATGAGACTTGGGAGAGGTATAAAGAGCTATTACGGAGATGCCCACATCATGAAATTCCTTACTGCATTCAGATGGAGACCTTTTATAATGGTCTCAATGCCCAAACTCAGACCATAGTAGATGCAACGGCCAATGGGGCACTCTTGTCCAAAACATATAATGAAGCATATGAGTTGCTCGAAAGAATGGCCAGTAACAACTACCAATGGCCAATGGACAGGATTTCAAATGGAAAGAAAGCAGCAGGCATGCACGAAGTGAGCGAAGTGACTTCTCTCACAGCCCAGCTAGCCTCTCTAGTCAATGTCTTGAAGAGCCAGCAAGTTACCCGTCCTCAAGTAGCCAATGCAATCTAGGAAACTGGACCATCTTGTGTACTATGCAATGGATCTCATTTATTTGAAGCGTGCCCTTCAAACCCTGAATCAGTGTGTTTTGTGGGCAATATGAATCGCAATAACAACCCTTACTCCAACACATATAACCCAGGATGGAGGCAACATCCCAATTTCTCCTGGAGTAATTGTGGTGCAGGACAAGGGAACAACTCTGCCCCACAAAGACCACAGGGTCCACCAGGCTTCCAGCAGCAAAGACAACAGCCTCAGGAAGCCCACACTTCACTGGAATCCCTATTGAAAGAGTATATGGCAAGGAATGATGCTCTAATCCAGAGTCAAGCAGCCTCACTGAGGAATTTGGAGACTCAAGTGGGACAGCTTGCCAATGAACTGAAAAGCAGACCCCCAGGGACACTTCCTAGTAATACTGAAGTCCCTAGGAGAGAAGGAAAAAAGCATTGCAAAGCGATAGCTCTGAGGAGTGGAAAGATGGTGGAAACACCAAAAGCAAGAGAGTAAGACCAGACAGATTCCACTGTACCCCTGGAGAACAAAAACGGCAAGAAAAAGCAAAAGGAGGAGATAAAGCAAGGACAAAAACATCTCTGGAGAGAATGCTGCCGCTATGCCGCAGCAAAAGTCGTCAACTTTGTTGCAGCAGGACATGCAGCAACCTAAGCTACCTCCCCCTTTCCCTCAAAGATTTCAGAAGCAGCAGAATGACCAGCAATTTAGAAGGTTCTTGGATGTCCTGAAACAGCTACACATCAACATTCCTCTGGTGGAAGCACTGGAGCAGATGCCCAATTATGTGAAGTTTATGAAGGACATTCTGACAAAAAAAAGGAGGTTTGGCGAGTTTGAGACCATAGCTCTCACAAGAGAATGTAGTTCTGTGCTGCAAAATAAGTTGCCACCCAAACTTAAAGATCCAGGCAGTTTCACCATACCGTGTTCAATTGGAAACCAGTATTTTCGCAAGGCACTTTGTGATTTGGGAGCAAGCATCAACCTTATGCCAATGGCCATCTTTAAAAAGCTAGGAATTGGAAAAGCTTGGCCTACCACAGTGACACTGCAATTGGCAGACAGATCCATTGCCCACCTAGAGGGAAAAATAGAGAATGTCCTGGTTAAGGTGGACAAGTTCATCTTCCCAGTAGATTTCATAATTCTGGATTATGAAGCTAATGCAGAAGTACCCATTATATTAGGCAGACCATTCCTAGCAACTGGCCGGACACTCATTGATGTCCAGAAGGGTGAATTAACTATGAGAGTACAGGATGAGCAGGTTACATTCAATGTGCTCCAGACCATGAGGTTTGCCAGTGAAGAAGAGGAATGTGCTGTGGTATCAATGATAGACACGTTAGCATCAGAACAACTGGAAAGATGCTGTAAGGAGCCATCACCAGCAGCGTGGACAGACCACTCAGAGTCCGAAGGAGAAGATGAAAAGCAATGGGCCTGGATTGATGTCAGACAAGGCTTCAGGAAGAAGGAGCCGTATTCGAAACCACGCCAGATTCAAGACTGCTGAAAGCATCAATGGAAGAACCACCAACTCTGGAGATGAAGCCTCTGCCAGCTCACCTTAAGTATGCATATCTAGGAGAAACAGCCACTCTTCTTGTGGTTATCTCAGCACTTTTAACAGAGGAACAAGAGGAGAAATTAGTCCTGACACTAAAGAAATTCAGAAAGGCCATTGGCTGGATACTTGCTGACATTAAGGGAATCAGTCCCTCATTCTGCATGCATAAGATCCTTTTGGAAAGCAATGAAAAAGGGTCCATTGAACCCCAGTGAAGGCTTAACCCAATCATGAAGGAAGTGGTAAAAAAGGAGATCATCAAATGGCTGGATGCTGGAATTATTTACCCCATATCATATAGCTCTTGGGTGAGTCCGGTCCAGTGTGTTCCCAAGAAAGGAGGCATAACTGTGGTGGAAACTGATAGCAATGAGCTCATTCCCACTAAGGTGGTAACCGGCTAGAGGATTTGCATGGACTATAGAAAGCTGAACAAGAGCACTAGGAAGGATCACTTCCCTCTGCCATTCATTGATCAAATGCTAGATAGACTTGCTGGGCGGGAATATTATTGCTTCCTGGATAGGTACTCAGGGTATAACCAGATTGCCATAGCACCAGAAGACCAGCATAAGACCACATTCACATGCCCTTATGGTACATTTGCATTTCGAAGGATGCTGTTTGGGCTGTGCAATGCTCCAGCAACATTCCAACGATGCATGATGGCAATATTCACATAAATGGCTGAACAGTTTGTGGAAATCTTTATGGATGATTTCTCAATTTATGGAGACTCCTTCGACCTATGCTTGGGAAACCTTGCTAAAGTCTTGCAAAGGTGTGAGGAGACAAACTTGGTGCTAAATTGGGAAAAGTGCCAGTTTATGGTAAAGGAGGGAATTGTGCTGGGCCATAAGGTATCGCAAAGAGGACTTGAGGTGGACAAGGCCAAGGTAGAAGTTATTGAGAAATTGCCTCCCCCAACCTCGGTCAAAGGCATTCGGAGCTTCTTGGAACATGCAGAATTTTATAGGAGGTTCATCAAGGACTTTTCTAAGGTTGCCAAACCACTATGCAGCTTGCTAGAGAAGGATAGAACCTTTTGTTTTGATGAAAGCTGCATGATGGCATTCTGCGATCTCAAGCAGAAATTGAGCACAGCCCCGATCATCGTGGCACCAGAATGGACCTCCCCATTTGAGCTGATGTGTGATGCTAGTGAAACAGCACTGGGAGCTGTCCTCGGACAGCGCAAAAATAAGTTGTTTCACTCTATTTACTATGCTAGCAAAATGTTGCAAGGTGCCCAGCTGAACTACACTGTGACAGAGAAGGAATTGCTTGCTGTAGTGTTTGCCTTTGAGAAATTCAGAGCAGATCTGGTAGGAGCAAAGGTGATAGTGCACACAGACCACTCTGCCATCAAACACTTGGTCAGAAAGAAGGATTCCAAACCAAGGCTCATTCGGTGGGTGCTTTTGCTTTAAGAGTTTGATCTAGAGATCAGAGACAGGAAGGGGACTGAAAACCAAGTGGTAGACCATCTCTCCAGGTTGGAGGAGCACAGCTCTGGAGCAGAGGCTATCAATGAAATATTCCCAGATGAGCAACTCTATCTCATGTCCGAAGTTGATGTGCCATGGTATGCTGACCATGTGAATTACCTCGTGAGTAGAATGCTCCCACCAGACCTGACATGGCAGCAGAAGAAAAATTTTTTGCATAAGGTCAACTCCTACTACTGGGATGAACCCTATCTTTACAAGCAATGTGCTGACCAGATGATAAGGAGGTGCATACCTAGTGAAGAAACGGAGCAAATCTTGCAGCAATGCCACGCTTCTCCTTATGGAGCTCATTTTGGAGGAATTAGGACAGCAAACAAGGTGCTGCAGGCGGGTTTCTATTGGCCCTCCTTATTCAAGCACTCCCACGCGTATGCAAGGCAATGTGACCGGTGCCAGAGAACAGGAAATATATCTCGCAGGCATGAAATGCCACTGAACAACATCCTAGAGGTGGAATTATTTAATGTCTAGGGCATAGATTTCATGGGGCCATTCCCCTCAATTTTTGGCAACCAATACATCCTTGTAGCTATAGACTATGTCTCAAAGTGGGTGGAAGCCAGTGCATCTCAGACCAATGAAGCCAGGGTCGTGACCAGATTCCTAAAGAGGAATATCTTTACAAGATTTGGAACCCCCAGAGCCATCATCAGCAATGGAGGAACCTATTTCTGCAATAGGCAGTTCAAGGCACTACTGGCCAAATACGGAGTAAGACACAAGGTTGCAACCCCCTATCATCCACAAATAAGTGGGCAGGCTGAAGTCTCTAACAGAGAGATCAAGAGAATTTTGGAAAAAACAGTAAGTCCTACAAGGAAGGATTGGTCCTCAAGGTTGGATGATGCACTTTGGGCATATATAACAGCTTATAAGACACCCCTGGGCATGTCACCTTACAGGTTGGTATTCGAAAAGGCTTGTCATCTCCAGTAGAGCTGGAACATCGAGCATATTGGGCAGTGAAGAAGCTAAACTGGAACCTGGATGCTGTAGGGGAAAAACGGCTGCTGCAGCTAAATGAATTGGACGAATTTCGGGGACAGGCCTATGAGAATGCCAAACTATACAAGGAGAAAGCAAAGCAATGGCATGACAGGAAGATACAACCCAGAAACTTCGAAGTGGGACAGAAAGTACTACTGTACAACTCCAGGCTAACCTTGTTTCCTGGGAAGTTGAAATCTCGATGGTCTGGACCCTTTCGTATAAGCAAGGTCTTCCTATTTGGGACAATTGAATCGGAAGAAGAGAAGGAAGGAAGGACATTCAGGGTTAATGGGCAAAGAGTCAAGCATTATCTGGGGGTTGACGTGGAGAGACAGCACACTTCCATTCAGTTGCAAGAGGATTGAACAAAAGGGAAGTCAGGCTGAAGACTCTAAACCAAGCGCTCATGGGAGGCAACCCATATTTAAATTTGTTATTATTTAAGTTAATAGTTTTAAGATAAGCTTAGATCAAGAACCTAATAGCTTTTGTGGTGAATACGCAGGTTAGGAAGCAAGAAGTCGCTGAACCAGTTTTTGTTTTGCTGCAGCAACATAACACTAAAGGCAGTCCCTATTTGCTATAGTAGAACTGGTAACAAGCACTCTATGCTGCAGCAGGAATTTTTTGGGCACTCAGTTTGCTGGCGCATTGCTACAGTATTGCTGTAGCAACACAGTCAGCTTCAAGCCAAGGGTTTCCCTCTGCCATGCTACGGCAGTGTTTAAAAAAAAAAGAAAAAAAAAGAGAGAGAATGGTGGGCGGGAAAACTGGCAGAAGGCCATAAGACACCTATGGTCTTTAAACCTCTGCAACTTCCAACCCATTTCTTCCGAAAGTTAACGCATCCATACTGTCACCTCTGCAACTTCCCCCTCATCTCCTCTCTCCCGAGTTCCAAGCCCTGCAACCCTCTCACCTCCTTCATCGCAGAAAACCCCAACCTTCAACCCTTCGAACCAAGCATGCCGTGAATCAAGACAGTGGCAAGGAAGGCCAGCAAGATGAAGAAATTCATTTCCGAGGAAAACAAGAAGAGGCATGACGACGAAATCGTGCACAGAAACTTCTGTGCCGAGAAGGGGTTTACATTCACCCCCGCTGGCGATTTGGGAGTGCCAATGTACGTTGGCACGGTGGTAAAACAGAGGAATTGGGAAAATTTCGCAAGCCATCCACCAACGGCCCTCATTCCACTGGTTCAGGAGTTCTATGCGAACTTCTCCCCAGAAACGGAAAAATGGGTGAAAGTTCGGGAAACGAAGGTCTGTTTTGACCAAGCTGCTATCAACAAGGCCTACAACTTGCCCGACGAGAAGGATAACTACGAGGGCTATTTGCAAAGTCTGCGGGATGAAAACTGGGAAGCAATGCTCACCCGAATGTGCCTTCCTGGCACCACTTGGGACAAATCCCCCCAGGGCTCCACCACTGTACATCGCATCTCCCTGGTGCCGGCAGCAAAGGTCTGGTACCATTTTCTCAAGACCTGTCTCCTGCCTTCCACCCATGGGCAGACTGTGAGCAGAGAAAGAGTAGCAATGGTGGATGCGCTCATACTCGGCCGGCCACTCAACGTTGGCCGTATTGTAAGTGACCAAATCTGAGCCTGTGCCGGCCGAAAGAAGGGAAGCCTCCTCTTTCCTTCCCTCATCACCACCTGTGCAAAAATCATGGAGTCCCAGTCTCCATGGACGAAGAGGTCTTAAAGGACACCACTCCCATCACCCTTACCACCATTTCTCACATTGTTCTAGAGAAAGCAGCCCAGCACCCACTAACTGCCTCTCGGGATCCCCCACCAACTACTGGTCCATCTGCTTCCTCCTCTGCCACTACGCCAACTGACAAGGCCATTCAACATCTGCTGCAGCAACAATCCACACTCCTCAGACAGTAAGCACAGTTGCTGCAGCACCAGCAAACCTTCTGGCAGTATGCACAGAAAAGGGACTTTGCCTTCCACACCATTCTGGAGCAAAATTTCAAGCAATTTTTCCCATTCCCAGAATTCCCAACTGCCCTGCTTCATGCCACCTTTGAGGAATCAACTGCTGCACCAAAAACACAGGTAGAGCACCCTAAGGCCTCTGAAGGATCCTCCTCTAGCAAGGAGCCCTATCCTGAGCCCCACCAGACACCGGAGCAAACTGTGTCCTCTGATGACGATGAGCCCATTGCCAAAAGGGCAGCAGTACTGCGCAAAGGAAAGGCCCCACAACAATCAACACAGAGGAGGAGTGGACTCAGAAGCTCCTCGAAATCTTCTAGAGGTCAATGACTCTAGGGTGCTGCAGCATACCTGCTGGCACCCTCAGGAAAGTCCCCTCAACCCTTTGTCCTTCTCTGCTGTATTTGGAATTCCTTTGTTTCTGTTTCTATTTGTGGGCATATGTTGTTTTCTGAGTATTGCATCAGCAGTGAGGACACTGCTCAACTTAAGTTTGGGGGGTGTGTGATATAATTGTCTGGTGGGAATAAAGTTGCTGGAGCATATCACTTTTGTGTTTGGATTCATTGCTGCAGCATCACTTGTCCTCTGTGTTTTGATTCATTGCTGTAGCATTGCTGTAGTATTGCTGGAGCATTTTGCATGATTAGTTCTGTTGTTTATCTAGGTGTTTGTTTATATTACTGTCCGCTTGTGTCTTTATCCACCCGTGTTGAATGAGTCTGTCCCAGTAATCACTGAGTTTGATTTAGTTTTGTTTAAAAAAAACAAAGAGAAAAGAGGGTGAAATATAGCTGCATATCCTGCTAAAAGTTTTGGGATACTCCATGAGGAGGATTGGGTATTATGTTAAAATCAGAATAGGGAACCTACAGTCTCACCCCATCACACAGCACCTTCCTCTTATAAGCACTGGATCATGGGCAGCTTGCCCAGAAGAGAATTTGGTGAACTTTCAGAAAGAGGCCCTTAGTCTTAGAGCTAGTGTTGAGAGCTTCCTATAAAATTATAAAAGAGGCAGAATCATAGGGGCATAAAGGCTTAAGTTTGGGGGAGGGGAGTAGAAAATAAAGAAAAATATGGACACTCAAATGCTCTAAAATTCCTTAGTAACCAGGGGTATGCATGAGTCCCATGTGTGCCTTTGCGTAAAATAGGGATGTAGAGTAGACACTCCAATGCTCTGAAATTCCTTAGTAACCAGGGGTATGCATGAGCCCTATGTGTGCCTTTGCGTAAAACAGGGATGTAGAGTATGAGTGGGGAGTAGTTGAAAGGTGATAAGGCTGAGTAACCGGGTGCCAGCATTGATCATGTTGGCATTCGCGTCAAAAGGCTGTAATGACCTCTGCTATAATAAGATCCATACCAAAAACAATAGTAAAGGAAGGAAAAGTCAGTAAGCTGCCCCATTTTTTGCCCATATCTGCTGCCCTCACTATGATGAATGCCAGCTTGACCTAGGAAAGGAAGCTCAAAATATTAGCATAAAAGTCTTAAGAACTCTGGATGTTTTTGACCCAAGTAACTCCTAGACAAATTGTCCATATCACACACACACAAATTCAAAGAAGGTGTTTGCTGTGATTGGGAGAAATATTTGTGGTATCCCTTGTATGAGGGCAATCCTAAGAGTTGAGAGCTTTCAGCAAAACCAGGGAGTCTGACATGTGAAAAAGCCTGAAACTGCCAGGTGTTTAGTTTGTAGTGGGCAATATAGGATGCTTGGGGACAAGCAATCCTTTAAGTTTGGGAGGATTTGATAACTGCATTTTGCTAACTACATTTTACTATAGTTTCCATGCCTTACCCATAATTATTTACTGAATTTTCTAGTGTTTTAAGCACTTTTGCCCTCTGATTTAATAAAAAAAAGGATGACTCTTCTAGATATAACATCAGTGGCCCATTGCCGCAGCATTTCACTGAGCATATGTGGCAATGATAGCAGAACTGCGGGTGATAGAGGGTGAACTGCCCCCTATTTCCTGCAATACTCTGATTCTGTTTGATTTGATGCAGGTGGTAGAGCGGCGCAGCAGCAGCAGGCGACAGCAGCAGGGACAGCAGCAGATGCACTGCAAGCTGTTGGTACAGGACTACCTCCACTACTGAAAGTGGAGAGGATAAAGCTGCTCAACAAGGGCGCCTGCTGCAGAGCAGAAGAAATGGCAGACATCTAGGGCGCTTTACTGGGACCACAGAAGCTGCCTATATAAGGCCGAAAAATAGCCAATGGAAAGGACATGCTCTGCCAGGGAGAAAGAGGAAAGAACCGAGTGAAAAATAACACCAAGTCTAGAGTGCTGCTGACACCGGAAGGTGCAACACGAGGGGGTAGAGTGCTAGTGTAGAAGGGAACCTTGTTTTTATGTTATCTGTTATTGTTTTACTACTTGCCAAACGGAAGATTTGCATTTTTGTAATTTGGTTTTTACCTTGTAAAATGCACGCCAGTGTTTCTAGAATTTTGGTAACTAGTGCACCCATGAGGCTCGACTAAGTTTCCAGCTGGAGTTGCACAAGGGTTGTAATGGACTGAAGCACATTTTTAACGTTAATACATTTTGCTGCAGTTTTGTTTGCATTCAGCTGTAGTTCCTCTAGCTTTTCTTTCCTCAATAACGGAAGTTTGAAGGAAGAAAACCAAGGCCACCATTCACCTGGGAGGGTAATGGAGGCTGGAAAAAGAGGCTGACTGTAGGGGGGCTACCTTATGTAGGGATATACAGGTACCCCATTAGTCCATAACGAAATGCATGCACAACTAAGAGGTGAAGACCAAAGCAGGAATGCACGTCTGAACCTTGGAGTTGTAAGGAATGGTAGTCTGGGAAGACTCCATTCAGGACTGAGTTAGCACCAAGGTCTTTTGCTGCAGCAAAGTCTAGAGCATCTCTGAAAGCTGAAGTCCATGGCAACCCCGAGCACCCCAGTTATCCCCATATATTTTCTTTCCAATACCTTAATACTTTTCACCTTAGGCACAGTAAAAATCGGTTAAACCGTGCATATTCCAAATTTGTGAAAAAACTTGACATTGCTACAACATTCATACAGCAAAGGTATCTAGACAGTTTCAGTTCACTCCTCGTGGGACGATACTCACTCATCACTTTATTACTTGGTCACGATACGTGCACTTGCGTATTGACATTGTATTCATCTCTGTATGAATTACACACAAACGTTCACCACAACATTAGAATTTCGTCCAAGTGAGGGAGAGGAAAAATAGAAGCAAGGTAGAGTGAGGAAAGGAGAGGAAGAAAGGAAGAAAGAGGAAGGAGAAGTCTAGGAGACTAAGTGCTCCAGGTAAGTTTAACAATATTTATTTTTAAAGAAAACTTTTGAAACTTATAATATTTATATGAGATTTTGATCTTAGAACTTTGATGATTGGTCATAGATGTTGCTATATCATGTTACATATTGATCTTGCATGTGATGTATGTTTGAATACTTAGGTTGGTGTAGATAGTTCTGCATGGGTATGGCTATGGTTGGCAGAATTTTAAGTTTCGGTGTTTTAATTTCTGGGAACAATCTATAAGGAATTAAAATAAATGGTTAACATAGGAATTAAATATATATGTGTCACGGATTTTTAGCCACTGGAATCATTCAATTTGGAGTCCATATGAGGAAGATATGAGCAAATTAGTAGTCAAAGGTCAGAAAATGGGTCATCAGGGAAGAATATGTTAGGATAGCTTCGGTATTTTATGTTCTGGGAATTATCTATAGGGAATTTAAATAAATGGTTAACATAAGAATTAAATATATATGCGTCACGGATGTTTAGCCACTGGAATAATTCAATTTGGAGTCCATATGAGGTAGATATGTTCCGATTAGTAAGCAAATGTCAGAAAATAGTTCATCAGGGAAGAATATGTTAGGATAGCTTTGGTATTTTAATTTCTGGGAACACTCTATAAAGAATTAAAATAAATGGTTAACATATGAATTATAGATATATGTGTCACGGAGGTAAAGCCACTAGAATCACTTAATTTGGAATTCTTAGGAGGGAGATATGGATATATTAGTAGGTAAAGGTCAGAACCTATCCGAGAGGAACTATTATGTATGTTGAGGGAGTAATATCACCTTGATTTCTTAATATTTCGCTAAACTTTTCAACATAATAGTTTTAGATAATTGTTTTATCTTGAAATGGATAACAAGATCACCTACATCGGAGTTCAATTGAGGGAGTTATGCTCTGATTAGTAAGAGAAGGTTAGATGTGATGAAAACCTGCATCAAGAAAATAAAGGAATAAAATTAATATTTAAGAAAGAAGATGAATCTTATAAATGAAAATAATAAATAACTAGTATAGCCATAGCCATTGCCATTGTATGAACTTCTTACCATCTTAAGTGTGAAATTTTGACATGGAAATATTTTATAAAGTGATATTTGAAATGGTTATGTTCATGGCATGATTACCAATGATTTATGGAAATAGTTATATTTTGATGAACATACTTGTTATTGAAAGCATATTTTCGGCTATCATTGTGAAAAGAAAAGAAATAAGCACGGTCACATGGCAATCCGTGTGGTGCACCAGTAGGGGACGCCCTACCAACGGTTATGATTGTAACAACTCCATTTATGTAAATTTTTTTTTTTAAAAAAAAAATACGATGAAATTATTACCTCGTTACAACTTAACTCAATATAACACTTATTTAATTTATACAATACTGAGTTTCCATACACAATATTATTTTACAAACTACACACCATTATTTTACAAACATTTGTACAAAAATACATATTAGTTCTAATCATCTATATCGACTACTTCCGGGGACACTGGTTCGGGTGGCACGTCCACCGGAATCTCAGTTACATCTACGACAGTTATATCTGAAATAACTGGAAGTTGCCCAAGGTAGGGCACCTCGATCCAACGTACAGAGATAATAAGTGTCATAGAGAATATCTGCATATTTATTATTCTGAACATGATATGGAAATATAGTGAGAATTAAATCCCAGTAAGTTCAACAATAAATCATAATTTACCATCAATATAGTTCATCATGTCATGTTCAGCTGTATAAACTACAGAAAATATCTTTAAGTCACATGAATGCACTTTATCATGCACATGAAAATTATACAGTTATGACATGTATGGTATGAATAACTATTTTTCGAGTTTCATATGATGGCTATCCACTTATTCTTACTTCAAGCTACCCCGGTCAGGGTGAGTATTCTCTACTTTTCGGTACGGGCTTATCTCGCTCCGTCCGACATGGCACACTTTCTCTTTCTTTTCTTATTAACATGATCATAACCGTTGGTAGGGCGTCCCCTACTGGTGCACCACACGGATTGCCATGTGACCGTGCTCATTTCTTTTCTTTTCATATTAATAGCCGAAAATATGATTCCAATAACGAGTATGTTCATTATATTCTCATGCCATAATGTATCAAAACATAATCATTCTCAAAATTCATTGGTAAACTGAAATTATGCCATGAATATAATCATTTTCTAATTTTCACTTTATAAAATATTTCCATGTCAAAATTTCACACTAATACCTCGATAACTGGATAGCAATTGTAGTCTGTAAACAGCGCACAAGGAAAGTTCCCAGAAAAGAGAGGTGGGTCACTAATGGACACGCTTAAGTACCAAGTCTTTCCTTGCCAGAGCTTTCCTTAGACATGCACTTTTCACAAATCACAATTTTTTTCCAGTAACTAGAATAATTCTTTTCATTTTCTTTATGTCTAGGCATTTAGTCATTTTATTTCTACTTATATCATTTCCAACACATGTTCTTACAAATTTTATAGAGCATTTTTCCTCAAATTGATTTCTATTATTACCTTAAAAATTCATCTAGGGTAGAAAAATATTGAAAATAGGTTTACTAACTTTTAACACAGCCTTTGCTTACCAATCAGAGCATAACTCTCTCATTTTAACTCCGATTAAGATGATATTAGTGTCTATGAAAAGCTAAGACAATTATCTAAAACTATTATGTTAATCATATCAACAAAATAGTATGATATTGTGGTGTTATTACTCCTTTAAATTTAGTATTATTTCTTCTCGTTTAGGTTCTGACCTTTACTAACTAATTAGACAATATCTCTCAAATTTGAACTCCAAATTGAGTTATTCCAATTGGTAAAATTCCATGAGCCATATATCTATAATTGTTATGCTGGCGCACTATTTTAATTCTCTACAGAATATTCCCAGAAATTCAAAAACTAAAACATTAATAACATACTCTTCCCTGAATAAACATTTTCTGACCTCTGCTTACTAATCGGATCATATCTACCTCATATGAACTCCAAATTGCATAATTCCAGTGGGAATATTTCCATGAGACATAGATATATAAGGTTCATGTTAACCATTTATTTTAATTCCATACAAATAATTCCCAGAAATTAAAATACAAAAGCTGTCCTAACATAATCTTCCCTGATGAACCATTTTCTGACCTTGGCTTACTAATCGGACCATATCTACCACATGTGGACTCCAAATTGAATGATTCCAGTGGCTCAAAATCCATGACATACATATCTTTAATTCTTATGTTAACCATTTATTTTAATTCCCTACCAATAATTCCCAGAAATTAAATTACCGAAGCTATCCTAACATATTCTTCCCTGATGATTCCTTTTCTGACCTTTGACTACTAATCAGACCATAGCTACCTCATATGGACTCCAAATTGAATGATTCCAGTGGTTAAAATTCCATGACATACATATATTTAATTCTTATGTTAACCATTTATTTTAATTCCCTACCAATAATTCCCAGAAATTAAATTACCGAAGCTATCCTAACATATTCTTCCCTGATGATTCATTTTCTGACCTTTGACTACTAATCAGACCATATCTACCTCATATGGACTCCAAATTGAATGATTCCAGTGGCTAAAAATCCATGACATACATATCTTTAATTATTATGTTAACCATTTATTTTAATTCCTTATAGATTGTTCCCAGAAATTAAAATACCGAAGCTTAAAATTCTGCCACCCATAGCCATAACCATGCAGAACTATCTACACCAACCTAAGTATTCAAACATACATCACATGCAAGATCAATATGTAACATGATATAGCAACATCATGACCAATCATAAAAGTTCTAAGATCAAAATCTCATATAAATATTATAAGTTTCAAAAGTTTTCTTCAAAAAGAAATATTGTTAAACTTACCTTTAGCTTTCTAAACTTCTCCTTCTTCTTCCTTCCTTTCTTCTTCTCTCTTCTCTCCTTTCCTCACTCTACCTTGCTTCTATTTCTCTCTCTTTCTCACTTGGACGAAATTAAAGTGTTGTAAGGGTGGGTTCTCTTATATAGACCACCAAATAATTCACCTTTCATGATCATGGATCTACCTTATCACAATTAAGATACACTTTGTTGAATTTTTGGAAAACAAACAACTTATGTTCTTGTCTTCCTCTTCCTTAGTCAAGATATGCATAGGAAAAGGAGATTTGTATTTTGAAAATTATGATGATATGTTCTTAAGATAAGGGACAAGGTCCCTTTGATTTAGGGATTCATTTAATTTTTCTTTTGTCTTAATCAATTATGATAGGTTGCCTTTTTAAGTGGCAAATTTCTAGCCCTTCAATCTCCATTATTTGGTTGATATTATTTGTGTGGGCTATGAATGTTTTGTCCTAATACCATGTATTATCATACCACTTGCTAAAATTATGAGTGAAGGATATAGATGTTTTTGTCCTAAAGCCTTGTATTATCATGCCACTTGCCTAAATGATGAATGTAGAATCACACCACTTGCTAAATTTTTGTCTTAATGCCATGTAACCTAATCTTTATTCTTATTATTATATCATCATCTAATTTATTTTATTTTATTTTTCCTCTTGGATTTGGGCTTATTCTTACCCATTATGGGCTTGTCCTACCCATTTTCTTTGCTTTGGATAAAATTCTTTCTTTCTTGGTGGGCTTGGTCACATTTTCATAATTTTTTGGGCTATTGGTGAAATTACTATATCCTAGTCCAAGTCTATGTTTAATTTCTTGTTTAGGTTATCCAATGGGCTTGCTAGAAACTTATGTGAAGTGGAAAAACTCTATATGAAGTGTCCATAGGTAAAAGCCCAATGTATGGGTAAAGATTTTAAACTTAGTAACTATAGTTCTTGAATTAGGAAAAATTACCCTAATTCAATGTTCTTTGAAATTTTAAGACCTTTACTTGTTTCTAAAAATTTATCTTCCTTATCCAAGAATTTTGCATCTCTTTAGTATGTTATTTCTAATTTCTTTCCTATTAGATTTTCCTTCTTTATTTGTTCTCTTAATGTTAGAAACATTTTCTATGCATATACATAAGGTGAAGAATTTCTAAGGATTATATTTCCTTAGATATCTAAAATATTGTCTAATAAATTTTATTTCCTTAATTAAATTTTTTATGTACCTTTATCAATAAAAGAAACGAAATTAAGGATGTTACATTTCTCTCCCCCTAAAAGTAATTTTGTCCTCAAAATTTCAGAAATTACCTTATAAGAACAATTGCGGATATTTCTTCCTCATGACTTCTTCCAACTCCCAAGTTGCTTCTTCCGGAGTCAAACCTTCCCATAACACCTTAACTAGGGGAATGGTTTTATTTCTCAGTTGCTTCACGTCAGTGTCCAATATGGATGCAGGTAGTAGCTGGTATGTCATGTTCTCCTTTATTTGGATTGGTTCATCCAGTATTATATGTGATGAATCTGAAAGATACTTCCGCAACTGTGATACGTGGAAAACATTATGCAGGTTGGACAAATTAGGTGGGAGAGCAACTTGATATGCTGATGTCCCAACTTTCTTTAGAATTTGGTAGGGTCCTAAAAATCGCGGACTTAGCTTTCTTGTTTTGAGAGACCTACCAACTCCAGTAGTCGGGGAAAGTTTCAAAAATACATGGTCTCCTTCCTCAAACTCTAGAGGTCTATGTCTCTTATCGTAGTAACTCTTTTGCCGACTCTGCGCTGTAAGTATTTTGTTTCGTATCATCCTGATTTGTTCAGAGGTTTGTTGAACTAGATCAGGACCCAACAAGTTCTTTTCTCCTACCTCGAACCAACATAGTGGAGATCGGCACTTTCTACCGTATAAAGCTTCATAGGGGGCCATCTTAATGCTAGAGTGATAGCTATTATTATAAGCAAACTCTACTAAAGGTAGGTACTTATCCCATCCTTTACCTTGCTCTATCACACAGGCCCTCAACATATCTTCTAGGGTTTGAATTGTTCGTTCAGTCTGCCCATCAGTTTGAGGATGATAGGCAGTACTGAACCGCAACTGGGTTCCAAAAGCTTCTTGCAACGCCTTCCAAAACCTCGATGTGAACCTCGGATCTCTATCAGAAACAATATTTAAGGGAATCCCATGAAGTCTAACTATTTCCTGAACATACAATTGGGCCAATTTATCTAGTGAAAAGTTAATTTTTATGGGCAAAAAGTGAGCAAATTTGGTTAATCTGTCAATTATTACCCAGATAGAGTCATGTCCCACTGAAGTCTTAGGTAAACCTACAACAAAGTCCATCAAAATACTGTCCCATTTCCATTTAGAAATCTCCAGAGGTTGAAGAAATCCTGCTGGCTTTTGATGTTCCACTTTCACCTTCTGACAAGTTAAACATTTTGCCACGAACTCAGCAATGTCATTTTTCATCCCTGGCCACCAATACATCCTTTTTAAATCCTGGTACATTTTAGTGCATCCAGGATGGATTGTGTATTTACTTTGATGCGCTTCCTTCAGTATCTTAGTCCTCAACTCTTGTTCTTGAGGGACACAAATCCTTCCCTGATACATGATTGCTCCATCTTCCATTACAGAAAAATTACCTTGGTCTTTATGATCTTGTAAGTATTGATCGTGAGCTTGAGCTTCTTTGATCTGGGCTCTAAGGTCAGACCCTATACTTAAACCATTAATGACTAGATTCTTTGGAGTAAGAGTAGTGGCTAGCTTCAAATTTTGAAACTCCTCTAGCATCTGCATCTCATACACCATCATCTGACCCATATGCAGAGATTTTTGACTCAAGGCATCTGCTACAACATTCGCCTTTCCGGGATGATACTTTATCTCAAATTTGTAGTCATTGAGGAATTCTACCCATCTTCGTTGCCTCATATTTAACTCCTTCTGATCAAAGAGGTATTTAAGACTCTTATGATCACAATATACTTCAAAGGTTGCCCCGTACAAATAGTGTCGCCAAATCTTTAAGGCAAACACTACTGCCGCTAATTCAAGATCATGGGTTGGATAGTTTCCTTCGTGGGGTCTTAGTTGTCTAGAGGCGTAAGCAACTACTCTCTTGTCTTGCATTAACACACACCCTAGCCCTTTCTTTGAAGCATCACTATACACTTCAAAATGTCCTGTGGGGTCTGGAATAATTAAAACAGGAGGAGTGGTCAGTCTTGTCTTCAGCTCCTAAAAACTAGCATCACATTGATCAGTCCATTTGAAAGGACTTCCCTTCCTGGTCAATTTAGTCAATGGCAAGGCTATACGAGAGAAGTTTTGTATAAATCTCCTGTAGTATCCTGCCAAACCAAGGAAACTTCTGATTTCCGTAACCGTCTTTGGTGTCTCCCACTTAATCACTGCTTCCGTCTTGCTAGGATCTACGGCTACCCCTCTATTAGAGATGACATGTCCGAGAAACTTCACCTCTGACAGCCAAAATTCACACTTCTCCAATTTAGCATATAACTTTTTCTCTTTCAGCACTTGCAGCACGATTCGGAGATGTTGTTCATGTTCTTTCTTACTCTTAGAATATATCAAGATGTCATCAATGAACACTACAACAAATTGATCTAGGTAGGGTCGAAAAATGCGATTCATGTAATCCATGAAAATTACAGGTGCATTCGTTAACTCGAAGGGCATTACGAGAAACTCATAGTGCCCATACCTAGTCCTGAAGGCAGTTTTTGGTACGTCCTCCTCCTTAATCCTAATCTGATGATATCCTGACCGCAAGTCAATTTTAGAAAAGATGGAGGCTCCCTTTAATTGATCCAATAAGTCATCTATCCTAGGGAGAGGATACTTATTTTTGATAGTCACCTTATTCAGCTGTCTGTAATCTATGCATAGTCTCAAACTCCCGTCTTTCTTCTTAACAAACAATACAGGAGCTCCCCAAGGTGATACACTCGGTCTAATGAATTGCTTGTCTAATAGTTCCTCCAACTGCTTCTTTAGTTCTTGTAGTTCCTTCGAGGCCATTCGATATGGTGCAATAGAGATAGGCCCTGTCCCAGGTAGGAGATCAATAGAGAACTCTATCTCTCTCTTGGGAGGTAAGCCTGGAATATCTGATGGAAACACTTCAGGAAACTCGTTGGCTATTGGAATTTCATCAAGCTTTGGTTCGACTTCTAGGTTTGATAAATACAAGAGAATGTATCCAAGTACTCCATTCTTAATCTCCCTATTAACTTGATTGGCATTTAACATCAATAACTGGACCTCCTCTTTCGGAGTAGAAGGTAGAAATTCAACGGTCTTGTTACAACAATTCAACAAGACTCGATTTCTAGACATCCAGTCTAACCCTAGAATGACCTCAATACCTCTTAAAGGTAAACTGACGAGGTCTACAGAAAAAGTTTTCTCCTGGATGGTGACTTGACAGTCCTTACATACAGAGGAAGTTAATACCCGTTCCCCTGTAGGGGTTACTACAGATAGCTCATAGGGAGTTTCAGAAATAGGGAACTGAAACTTCCTAATACATTCTTCCGATATAAATGAATGACTAGCACCAGAGTCAAATAACACCATAAGAGCAAATCCATAAATATAGCATGTACCTTGAATCATTTCAGAAGATTGAGCTGCCTCTTGGCCGTTCAGGGTGAAAACCCTTCCTTTCACCGGAGGCCTCTGTTCTGGCTGCTTTCCTACATTCTGTGGGCAGTTTTTCGCAAAATGTCCCTTCTGTCCGCAATTGAAGCAGACATCTTGTCCCATGTAGCATGGCCGGTTACCATGCATGCGTCCGCATTTAGCGCACTTGACTGAGGCAAGGTCTTCTTGAAAAGGCCTAGGACCCGCAATCAATGGCCTCTTACCAGCTCCATATCCACTTCTTCTCACGTTCTTTCTAGGGTTGGGAAAATTTTTCTTCCTTTTCCATAGGTTTCGCCTTTGCTTCTCGTCCTCCACTGCCCTTAAACTCTTTTCCAGGAGTCTGCATTTATTTATCAGAGGTACAAACTCCTTGATCTCTATAGCTATAACAGCATTCTTTAACTCCGGGTTTAGTCCCGCTTCAAACTTAACCGCCTTCCATGCTTCATCTGGGTTATATCGCAGATAAGAGGAGAACTTAGACAGCTCCTCGAACCTTGCGATATATTGGTCCACGGTCATACTTCCTTGCCTGAGTTGGAGAAATTCGATCTCTTTCTCTGCCCGTACAGTACTTGGAAAGTACTTTTCAAAGAAAATGTCCTTGAACACTTGCCAGGTGATCTGTCTTCCCTGATGAGCTAAAAGTTCTCTAGCTCCACGCCACCAGTATTCTGCTTCATCCTTTAACATATATGCAGCAAAAATGATTTGCTGCTCTTCAGTACAGCCCATCACTTCAAAGATTTTCTCTAATTCCCTAATCCACCTTTCGGCTACCGTTGGGTCATAACCACCTTGGAAACAAGGTGGTCTAGTCCTCAGGAACTCGGATATACCATTATCTTTTCCAGCCGTCCGGTTGTTAGGACCAATCTCAACATTTGTGTTATTAGCATTCTGGAGATGTTGTAAAATTTGGTTGGTGGTCATAACTTGGTCTCGAATTGCCGTGGCCAGGTTGTGCAGGGTTTCCTCTGCATTGGTTGCTGGATTCCTCCTTGGTGGTGCCATTTCCTACTATGGTACAAAACAAAGTTATGCTGCTATTGAGGTGATCAAGCCCAATAGTTAGTTCAAAAATATTTAATAGCAGTCATAACACCACCTCGGCATATAGATAGGAAACACTAGTAATTTCTTACCTATATGAATCACTGATACCCTACACAGCACAACCACAACATACTCAAGACACTATAAGATCGATTCAAATAACCATCCAACCACTGGCCATCTAGGATCGACCTGCTCTGATACCAATTATGTAACAACTCCATTTATGTAAATTTTTTTTTTTAAAAAAAAAATACGATGAAATTATTACCTCGTTACAACTTAACTCAATATAACATTTATTTAATTTATACAATACTGAGTTTCTATACACAATATTATTTTACAAACTACACACCATTATTTTACAAACATTTGTACAAAAATACATATTAGTTCTAATCATCTATATCGACTACTTCCGGGGACACTGGTTCGGGTGGCACGTCCACCGGAATCTCAGTTACATCTACGACAGTTATATCTGAAATAACTGGAAGTTGCCCAAGGTAGGGCACCTCGATCCAACGTACAAAGATAATAAGTGTCATAGAGAATATCTGCATATTTATTATTCTGAACATGATATGGAAATATAGTGAGAATTAAATCCCAGTAAGTTCAACAATAAATCATAATTTACCATCAATATAGTTCATCATGTCATGTTCAGCTGTATAAACTACAGAAAATATCTTTAAGTCACATGAATGCACTTTATCATGCACATGAAAATTATACAGTTATGACATGTATGGTATGAATAACTATTTTTCGAGTTTCATATGATGGCTATCCACTTATTCTTACTTCAAGCTACCCCGGTCAGGGTGAGTATTCTCTACTTTTCGGTACGGGCTTATCTCGCTCCGTCCGACATGGCACACTTTCTCTTTCTTTTCTTATTAACATGATCATAACCGTTGGTAGGGCGTCCCCTACTGGTGCACCACACGGATTGCCATGTGACCGTGCTCATTTCTTTTCTTTTCATATTAATAGCCGAAAATATGATTCCAATAACGAGTATGTTCATTATATTCTCATGCCATAATGTATCAAAACATAATCATTCTCAAAATTCATTGGTAAACTGAAATTATGCCATGAATATAATCATTTTCTAATTTTCACTTTATAAAATATTTCCATGTCAAAATTTCACACTAATACCTCGATAACTGGATAGTAATTGTAGTCTGTAAACAGCGCACAAGGAAAGTTCCCAGAAAAGAGAGGTGGGTCACTAATGGACACGCTTAAGTACCAAGTCTTTCCTTGCCAGAGCTTTCCTTAGACATGCACTTTTCACAAATCACAATTTTTTTCCAGTAACTAGAATAATTCTTTTCATTTTCTTTATGTCTAGGCATTTAGTCATTTTATTTCTACTTATATCATTTCCAACACATGTTCTTACAAATTTTATAGAGCATTTTTCCTCAAATTGATTTCTATTATTACCTTAAAAATTCATCTAGGGTAGAAAAATATTGAAAATAGGTTTACTAACTTTTAACACAGCCTTTGCTTACAAATCAGAGCATAACTCTCTCATTTTAACTCCGATTAAGATGATATTAGTGTCTATAAAAAGCTAAGACAATTATCTAAAACTATTATGTTAATCATATCAACAAAATAGTATGATATTGTGGTGTTATTACTCCTTTAAATTTAGTATTATTTCTTCTCGTTTAGGTTCTGACCTTTACTAACTAATTAGACAATATCTCTCAAATTTGAACTCCAAATTGAGTTATTCCAATTGGTAAAATTCCATGAGCCATATATCTATAATTGTTATGTTGGCGCACTATTTTAATTCTCTACAGAATATTCCCAGAAATTCAAAAACTAAAACATTAATAACATACTCTTCCCTGAATAAACATTTTCTGACCTCTGCTTACTAATCGGATCATATCTACCTCATATGAACTCCAAATTACATAATTCCAGTGGGAATATTTCCATGAGACATAGATATATAAGGTTCATGTTAACCATTTATTTTAATTCCATACAAATAATTCCCAGAAATTAAAATACAAAAGCTGTCCTAACATAATCTTCCCTGATGAACCATTTTCTGACCTTGGCTTACTAATCGGACCATATCTACCACATGTGGACTCCAAATTGAATGATTCCAGTGGCTCAAAATCCATGACATACATATCTGTAATTCTTATGTTAACCATTTATTTTAATTCCCTACCAATAATTCCCAGAAATTAAATTACCGAAGCTATCCTAACATATTCTTCCCTGATGATTCATTTTCTGACCTTTGACTACTAATCAGACCATAGCTACCTCATATGGACTCCAAATTGAATGATTCCAGTGGCTAAAAATCCATGACATACATATATTTAATTCTTATGTTAACCATTTATTTTAATTCCCTACCAATAATTCCCAGAAATTAAATTACCGAAGCTATCCTAACATATTCTTCCCTGATGATTCATTTTCTGACCTTTGACTACTAATCAGACCATATCTACCTCATATGGACTCCCAATTGAATGATTCCAGTGGCTAAAAATCCATGACATACATATCTTTAATTCTTATGTTAACCATTTATTTTAATTCCTTATAGATTGTTCCCAGAAATTAAAATACCGAAGCTTAAAATTCTGCCACCCATAGCCATAACCATGCAGAACTATCTACACCAACCTAAGTATTCAAACATACATCACATGCAAGATCAATATGTAACATGATATAGCAACATCATGACCAATCATAAAAGTTCTAAGATCAAAATCTCATATAAATATTATAAGTTTCAAAAGTTTTCTTCAAAAAGAAATATTGTTAAACTTACCTTTAGCTTTCTAAACTTCTCCTTCTTCTTCCTTCCTTTCTTCTTCTCTCTTCTCTCCTTTCCTCACTCTACCTTGCTTCTATTTCTCTCTCTTTCTCACTTGGACGAAATTAAAGTGTTGTAAGGGTGGGTTCTCTTATATAGACCACCAAATAATTCACCTTTCATGATCATGGATCTACCTTATCACAATTAAGATACACTTTGTTGAATTTTTGGAAAACAAACAACTTATGTTCTTGTCTTCCTCTTCCTTAGTCAAGATATGCATAGGAAAAGGAGATTTGTATTTTGAAAATTATGATGATATGTTCTTAAGATAAGGGACAAGGTCCCTTTGATTTAGGGATTCATTTAATTTTTCTTTTGTCTTAATCAATTATGATAGGTTGCCTTTTTAAGTGGCAAATTTCTAGCCCTTCAATCTCCATTATTTGGTTGATATTATTTGTGTGGGCTATGAATGTTTTGTCCTAATACCATGTATTATCATACCACTTGCTAAAATTATGAGTGAAGGATATAGATGTTTTTGTCCTAAAGCCTTGTATTATCATGCCACTTGCCTAAATGATGAATGTAGAATCACACCACTTGCTAAATTTTTGTCTTAATGCCATGTAACCTAATCTTTATTCTTATTATTATATCATCATCTAATTTATTTTATTTTATTTTTCCTCTTGGATTTGGGCTTATTCTTACCCATTATGGGCTTGTCCTACCCATTTTCTTTGCGTTGGATAAAATTCTTTCTTTCTTGGTGGGCTTGGTCACATTTTCATAATTTTTTGGGCTATTGGTGAAATTACTATATCCTAGTCCAAGTCTATGTTTAATTTCTTGTTTAGGTTATCCAATGGGCTTGCTAGAAACTTATGTGAAGTGGAAAAACTCTATATGAAGTGTCCATAGGTAAAAGCCCAATGTATGGGTAAAGATTTTAAACTTAGTAACTATAGTTCTTGAATTAGGAAAAATTACCCTAATTCAATGTTCTTTGAAATTTTAAGACCTTTACTTGTTTCTAAAAATTTATCTTCCTTATCCAAGAATTTTGCATCTCTTTAGTATGTTATTTCTAATTTCTTTCCTATTAGATTTTCCTTCTTTATTTGTTCTCTTAATGTTAGAAACATTTTCTATGCATATACATAAGGTGAAGAATTTCTAAGGATTATATTTCCTTAGATATCTAAAATATTGTCTAATAAATTTTATTTCCTTAATTAAATTTTTTATGTACCTTTATCAATAAAAGAAACGAAATTAAGGATGTTACAATGATCATGATAATGAGAAAAGAAAGAGAAAGTGGGCCATGTCGGACGGAGCGAGAAAAGCCCGTACCGGAGAGTAGAGGATACTCACCCTGATCGGGGTAGCTTGAAATGAGAATAAGTTGATGGCCATCATATGATATTTTGAAAATAGTTAATCCTGTCATACATATCATTACAGTATGATTCTTATGTGCATAGATATAATGCATTCATGTGACCAAAGATATTTTCTGTAGTTTATACAGCTGAACATGACGTGATGAGCTTTATTGATGATGATTTATTGTTGAACTTACTGGGATTTAATTCTCACTATATTTCCATATCATGTTCAGAAAATTAGTTATGCAGATTTTCTATAGCTTTGGCTTTTAATGCATGTTGGATCGAGTTATTCTATGATGGGCAGATCCTAAATAAAATGTTTGTGAGCGAGTTGGCACAGATCCCGGTGAAGGTGCAACAACCTGCACCTGTATCTCTGGAATTGGTCAACCAAAATAACAAGATGTAAATATCTATGTCTTTGATATGTTGCATGTACGTTTTGATTAATGACGTGTATGTGAACTCAATATTGTATAATAAAAAAAAGGATGTTACACCGAGCATTAGAACTAAAGCCCACAATGCTAGCTCAGGCATCGTAGCACTTTTTCAGTTAGTTTTCGAAGCATCGCGGTTCTTGAGTAGCACACTGCTTCTCTCATTGTTGCACCAGAATGCTAAGATCACGATTTTTAATATATTTTTTAACTCCAAATGAAGCATGGTGGGCCGAGATTTGACCTGGAAACAACCCTAATTCATTGAGGAGCAGCCAATCTATAAAAAGGGTGAGAAATCAAGCATCAGGGGGAGGAATTTAATCATTTAAGTTCTTAATTACCTTCTTTAATTACTGTTTATATTTTCTTATAGCCCTGCGCAGCTAATTTATTTTTAGTTGGTAGAGGAAGATTGAAGCAAATATGATTAAGGATTTTGAATTATAAATCATTAACCCTATGATGAATGATCAACTAAATTAAATATGATTGATGTGTTTATATTTATTTAACGTTATTAGTTTCTCTTGTTCTTCATGCAATTAATAGGTTAAACTTTACCGATGTGCTAAAGAATATCTTATTAATTAGGGTTTAATTGGTGCGATTGTTATCAATTTACTAGGCATATGGAGGAATGAGGATAAAATCCCAATGGTAGATATTTGGTTTAAGATTGATGATATTGTCAATAATCAATGAAATCCCTTGATGGTGGATATGGACTGAAACCAATGCCTCTCTCATTAATTACTCTCTTAGTTATTTTCATTATTGTTTACTTTATTATTTTCAATTATCAATCCCCCTTTTTCTCAATCACATAAGGTAATTCTAATCTTTGTGAGATCGATCCTTACTCCTACTACTATAGGTTAGTTGAAAGGTAAGGTATCAATTTGGATGTACCTACGACAATACGCATTAAATTTTAGTGCCGTTGCCGGGGATTGAGTCTATTACTTTTTTGTGATTTTATTTTGATTTATGCCTGTGACTCGTTCTTATAATTCTCAAGATTTACAATTCAATCTAGATATTGGAAAATCTATTCACAGGCATAGAACAGAACTTTAAGAGGACATTCATCAGGAGAAGGAGGAAGTAATCATAGCCAGAAACCTCACTCTAACGTAGCTTGTAGCTCCAGATCTACACCATCAGCCTTTATGAATTACTTTTCCTAACCTTGATGAAAACATTAATTTTGAATTAAAATCAGGACTGATTCATCTCTAACCCAATTTTCATGGTCTTGCAAGTAAAGACCTACATAAACACTTCAAGGAATTCTATATGGTGTGTACCAGTATGAAGCCCCCTGGAGTAACAGAATAACAAACTAAACTTAGGGCCTTCCCTTTTTCCTTAAGAGACTCAACAAAAGTTGGTTGTATTATTTACCATATGGCACTATTACTACTTGGAATGAGATGAATAAATTAATTTTAGAGAGATATTTTCCTGCATCTAGAGCTACAAATATAAGAGAAGAAATATACGGCATTAGGAAATTATATGGAGAAACACTTTATGAGTATTGGGAGAAGTTTAAAAAGTTTTGTGCAAGCTGCCCACATCATCAGATCAATGATCAGCTACTGATCCAATACTTTTCTAAAGGTCTTTTGTAGGGAGACAAGAGCATGATAGATGTAGCTAGTGGAATAGCACTAGTAAATAAGACTCTTGAAGTAGCTAGAATCCTGATATCAAACATGGTTGCCAATTCCTAACAATTTGACATTAGGCATGATTCTCCAGTTCAACATGCAGATGAGGTAAGTAATTTCTTCCTTTAACAACAAATATTTGAACTGATCTCTTTTGTATGCCAAATTGCTATAGGTACACCGCAGCAAATTAGAGTTTGTGGAATATGTTCAGCAAAGGGGCACCCAATTGATATGTGCCCTACACTTCAAGAGGAATCCATAAAACAAGCTAATGTTGTGGGAGAGTTCCTTGGTCAATCAAAGAGGTATGATCCTTATGCTAATACATATAATCCTAGATGGAAGGATCATCCCAATTTTAGGTATGGGAATACACAAAATAGATTTGTAGAACAAAATTTTCAGCATCCTCAACAGGCCTATTATCCTAGACATAATACATGTCAGGATTCCCAGGTAAGTACTTCCTTAGAAGATATTGTTAAATCTCTTACACATAAAATTCCAAAATTTCAGCAAGAGACAAGAGCTAGTATTCAAAGGCTGGAAAATCAAATGGGCCAATTAGCAACCACAGTTAGCATATTAGACATTCAAAATTTAGGTAAGTTACCCTCTCAAACTGTGGTAAACCCAAGGGAAAATGTAAGTGCAATCATGATACATGGTGATAAAGAAGTTGAGATCTCGATGCAAGAGGTACATGCACCAACTGAGCAAGAGGAAAAAAAGAATAATGCAACCATGACAGGTAAGCATCCAAAAGGTAAGTCTGCACATTTATTTGAATATGAATCTACACCTCCCTTTCTTGATGCTCTGAAGGAAAATAGGATGAATGAGAGAACTTTTGAATTATATGATACCTTTAGAAAGTGCGAGGTGAATCTTCCTCTTTTAGATGCAATTAGTCAAGAATCTCACTATGCAAATTTCTTAAGGGAATTACACACCCAACAAAGGAAGAAATAGTTGAAAGGAGCTAAAAAAGTAAAAGTAGGTGAGTATATTTATGCAATTATTAAGAGAAAACTCCCTACAAAATGCAAGGACCTAGGTATGTTTTCTATTCACTGTTCTATAGGCAACAATACATTTGAGAAGGCCATGCTAGATCTAAAAGCATCTATTAATGTCATGCCATACTCTATTTATGCATTTTTAGCACTAGGACCTTTGAAAGAAACTAGTGTTATAGTTCAATTGGCTGACAAATCTAATACCCTTCCCGAGGGTGTGGTTGAGGATGTTTTAGTACAAGATGGGGACCTAATTTTTCCCGTTGATTTTTATGTACTTAATATGGAAAGTGGGGATCAAACCACTCCAATTTTATTAGGGAGACCATTCTTAAAAACATCCAAGGCCATAATAGATTTTCATAGTGGCACTTTGACAATGGAATTTGAAGGAAAAATTATGAAATTCAGTAATTATGCTATGAAAGATCTTACTGTCTATGCTATTGATATGGTAGATTCTATAGCACAGGATGCTGAGCCTTTAGAGACAAAGGTTGAGAAATCAGACTTGAGTGTTCACTTGCAGAAGAATAATGAAGAAAGTCCAAAGGTACAGTAAACAGGTAAGGATCCCCCTACCTTAGTACCAAATTCTAATGCAAGTGCACCTTCTGTTTTGCAAGATCCAGGATCAAATATGTCACCTCCTCCCAATCACTTGAAATACTTGAAAGTTGGGGATGCACCACCTATCATAGTTGCCAAGAATCTAGTTGCTAAAAAAGAAAGGGCATTGATGTATATTCTTCAAGAAAAAGGAAATTCCATTACAAAAACAATAGCAAACCTTAAAGGCATAAACCAAAATGTAGAGTTACATCAAGTTCTAGAAATCAAAGGGGTTAGACCCCGCAAAGGTAAGAAATCTCACCCTTGGTCAACACCCCTTGTTATTACTAATGTGATTGTTTTTCATGCAGTAGAAGACATCAAGGATCTTCCATGAATGACATCATGAGCTATGAGTCTAGCCAATGACATTAAATAAAGGCACTTATTGGGAGGCAACCCGACATAATCTTAAAAAGAAAGAAAGTGAAAATCAGACAACTTCAAGGTCCAATAATGCAACAAGCTCATTCCACCCTAAACAAATTTAGGGAAGTCCACTTAACTCATATGTTTTCATATATCCTTTCCTAATCTTATCTTTCTTTTACATTGAGGACAATGTATAGTTTAAGTGTGGGGGTGAAAGTATATTTTTTTGAATAATTGTGACCTTATTTTGAGCATCAATTTTATGATTTTTACTATTAATGCACTTGTATTGCATTTAGCAAGTTAAGTGATTGTGTTAATGTTTCAATTTATGTTTTGGGATGTTAGGCATAACCAACAGCCAATGATATGACTATCCAAAATATTTTTAGCTCTTGAAAAATTTAGAAAATTCATGGTTGTGTGCAATTTTATCCCTTTCGCAATTTATTACTTTTGACTTTAGAATCTTGAAATATTTGAATGCTGCTTGAGGAAAAATCCTAGGCTAATACTATTATTTAGGAGATGATTTAGGCATTATTTGAGAGATTGATCTTTTTAAGCCTAACCTAAGCAATGGAATATACTTATTTCCTCTATTTTGAGCTTAATGAACTTTTCCTTCTAAAAACCATAAATGAGCCGAAGGCCAAATTTTGTATGAATATCCTTATTTTTTATCCTATTCACTCAATCAATGATTTTTTTTAATACTTCTTTTGTAGAGCATTATTTACAAAAGGGTGGAAGGACGGAGCAAGGAAAAGAAAAGAATTATGCAAAGAAAAAATAATTATTATGCAAAGGAAAGAGAAGAAAAATCCAAAGACGATAAAAGCAAATGTTGTGAAAAAAAATAGAGAACCAAGGAAAAGGATGGATTAAATTCAATTGAAAAAAGAAAATGAGTGTGGAGGGAAAAATCTCCCCAAATTTAAAAAAACTCAAGAGATCATATTTAACCATGTGATGCTGGGTGATTGATCCTAAATTTATATCATTTATCCTACCTTATATCCTTGCCACATTACAAGCTAAATAAAGTCATGTCCTATTGATCCTAGAGGTAGTTTTAGACTACATTAGTAGAGAGTGGCATGAAGAATAAGCATATGGAAATCCTAAACTAATTAGAGATCTACAACCAAAATTTTGGGATATATAAACTCATCTGGGTAAAAGGAAATTTATTGACCTAAGAACACACACACACACACTAGGGATTCAGAAGAATAAAATAATGGATTGCATTTGTGTTAGTCTTGTGCATTATTATGACATTCCAAAATTTTGATCGAGTATATTTTCATGTTATGAGGCAAACGTTTGGTAAGCCCAACACTCACTACATATATTGATTGTTGCTTTTCGTCATTAGGGATTATTTTTCTTGAGAACAAGCAAAAGGTTGAATGTGGGGCTATTTGATGTTATATTAATTAAGCATGACATTAATACCTTTAAACATAATTTTTGTTTAATTTAAGTAAAATATGATTAGGAATTAGCTTATTTTTTTGTTTTGTGTTGTAGGAACAAAGGAAGAAGAAAAGAGAAGAAAAAGATAAGAAATTCATGAAAAAATGCTGAATTGTAGTGATTTCAGACCTTTCAGCACTGTTTAGAACATATCTCCCTCATATGAACTCTAGTAAAATTGATTCAAGTGATTGTCAAAAGATAAAACAAATATCTACAACTTTTATGTTGAACACTTTGTCAAATTCGAGGTATTTCATAGTGTTACAGAGCTCGTAAATTAGAAGCACAATATAGCAGGATGAATCCTGACCTTTAGTCACTAATCTTGAAATATCTCCTTCAATTTAGATATGATTAAGGTGATTTCAGTGGCTATAGAAAGAAGAGACATAGAGCTACAACTTTTGTGTTTGATACTTTAGAAAAATCTAGAATTTTCTAGGCACTGTTGTGCTACATCATTGCAGATTCGGAGGGCCACGACGCTCCTCGTACGCCACGACATTGGCTTCCTAAAAGAACTAGGGACCGCGGTGCTCGAGCCCCACCGTCGAGGCCCCCAACTGTAATATCCCATATTTTGTATTATTAAATAATAATCTTTTACGATAAAAAAAAATATTTTATTTTAAATGATTATGTTTTGCTAAAAGCAAATATAATTTTAATTAAAATGATTTTTTTTTGCTTAAAATAATTATATTGGCCTCTAATAAATTTTTTTTTTAGAAATATTTTTTCTTTTATTATGTATAAAGATATTTATTTTGTGATTTGTTTTATCAAAATTTTTATCAAGAAAAGTCATGATTTAAGAGTTCAACTAAAGTTTTATAAGAATGTAAATTTTTAGAAATTTTTGGGATATTTTAGGATGAAAAATAGTATATATATGTATGTAATAATAATAAATTTTAAATATTTAATTATTAAATAATAATAAAAAGAGAAAAGAAAAAAAGGGAGGGGGAGACGGAATGTGAAGAGAAATGCAAACCGATTTTCGTAACTGATGAATAGTATGAATAGTAACCTTCATTTTTTTCCTAGATCTGGAGTGCCTATTGGCCTTCAATATCAAAATTGAAGGTACCACTAGATTTAGGACAAAGAATACTATGATTTTAACTGAACGATTTTTCAAATCAAGTGTAGAATCGCTACAGATCGGTAGTAGAAAATCTTAGAAAAGGGTAAGTTCTGAAACTTCTACTTAGAGACCTCAAATTGAAAATTTAACACCGTAGATGGATTTAGGAGCTAGATAAACCTTAGGATATGAATTTTTTTTGCCATCTCACAACTTTGTGTGTGTCGTGAACAATAAATACGGCGAGTATGAATAATGATTTCCAACTGTGTATAGTGATTTCTAGTGATAAATAGTATTTTTCAGCCATATACAGTGACCAGCATTGACCAAACTCCCAGAGTCATTTTCATAGTTTTTGAACTCTCCAGACACGTTTTTTAGGTCTACTCGGTCAAATTTAGATTGAAAAATAATATTTTGGGGCTATCTAATATGGAGCCCTTACCCCATGAGTAGATAATATTTTTTATGACATGTTTTTATTGCCCTTATGAATATTTGAAAGTGATAAGTTTACAGTTATTTAAAGTTTCCTCCATTTTAGAGCCTATAAGTATATAGGACAAGTATAAATATTTTTGTACACTCCATTATCTTTTGAGCGGCATGAATTGGAAATGGAAATGTGCTTTGAACATGTTATGATAATGGATTTATATTGTGAATTGAGAAACTGTATTGGAACCTCTATTTTGTAGCTAACTTTCCTTAAAGCATTCTTTATATTTACGAGCAAAAATGTAAGAATTCTATTGTTTTCCTGACTTTTATGCGATGATGAATGATGATGGTTTACAGTTATGTTATGTATGCATTCTCAGGAATTAAGGGGTGCACAAAGTGTGCAAAGTAAGCCCCATTTTCCCTACGTATTGGTCAATAATAGGAGATGTATCACCCTATGCAGGTATAGGACTGCATTGGATAAGTAGACCAAAATGTTAAGGGTCCTTAATGTGAACAAGATGATAATGTATGCATAAGTTATCAGTGCTTGAGTTCAATGGAAATGATTGAATTTTTTTAAGGATTGAGTTGTATATTATTTTTATGAGATTTTAGCTAGATTGAAGTTGCCATATCATCTCTTTGATTTCAAATAACCACATTTCATTTTTATTGGATGTCCCTTATTTCTTGATATTTATCATTGAAAATGTTACATGTTTCTAGAGAAAGAAAAATGGATTATCTATTCATTGGCTTATATGATTATGTGAAAAACTCGTGCCATAACTTGTCCCATTATGTTATAGCACGTTATCTACCCACTAAGTTGGTGATCTACTCACTGAGTTGTTAAACTCACTACACGATATTTTTACATTTTTCAGATAAAGAAAGAGTCTGATCCTTTAGATAGGTGATTAGCTAGAAAACATATTCTCTGGGTGAGCCTACTTTGTTTCTAAGGCTCATAAATTTTTGTTTTTATTGTACTTGCAATCTAGAGTATGCTCTGAATGCTACAAGTAGGATCCCTGCTTCTGTTGTACTTTGATGTTTATGGTCTTGGTCTGTATATGGTATATGTATAGGAGAACCTATATGTATCTGTTTCCATGATAAAAGATTGAAATATTCATGTTTATGGAAAATATATGTTTATAAAGTATGTATTTCACATGCCCTAAATTGGGGTCGTGACATTTTGGTATCAGAGTGTAACATCCTAAGCTTTTAATAAAGTTAGATAAATTTAAGGATGAATAGAAAATACATATGACAAGTGATTAAGATACTTAGTTATATGATTATAAGGCAAACATAAGATAGGTAACATAGTTAATGTTGAATCACATAAATAAAAATTTTTAGGATCATAATGGATGGAGAGAGGACAAAAATACATTTTTTTAGATATTACTAGTCTAGGATTAGTGATCAATTAAGATATACATGAATAAGGATTAAAATGTATAGTTGATGATAGTAAAAATCTTTATAAATGTAGAATCATTTCATGGTTAGAAGTAATATAAATAAAATATTTTTGGAGCATAAATTAGAGGAACATGATACAAATATATTCCTTAAGATGCTACTAATTTAGGATTAGGAAAATAATAAGGAAGGAAGAAGCATTATGTGATGCTATATAAATATATATATATATACATATTTCCTCTCACCTCCACCATACACATTATTATATATATATTTGCACATGCAAAAGGAGGAGATTTACGTAGGTATATATATATATGCATTTATCTCATTTATGCCATGCATAGCATAATAGATATAGCCACCCATGCATGCACATAAATTTGAAATGAAATACAATAGCCATGGTAGGTTAAAAAGCATGAAAGCAACTAGGAATACAAGCTGAAACGTGCACCAAAACCAGCAGAAGATCATGCATCACATGCAGAGAAAATACCCCACACTTGCTCCTAAACCAAGCAGCAAAAAAACACCCACTCTTGCTCCACCCAGCCAGCAGAAACCTGCCCTACACAGCAGAAAAATAACCCCCCATCTGCTCTAAGAGACCAGCAGAAACATGGCCTACAAGGCAGCATTTCACGCCACCCTTGATCCCACATGCAACCAGAAAAAAAATCCAGCTGGAACATGCCCCACATCCAGCATGTTCAGCGCCAAATTCAACCAGTAGAAAACATCCCATTTGACAACATCTCCACACCCATATGTGCTCCATAAACCCAGCAGAAAACACACCCACCCACTGTAGCAGAAACCCATGCCTCCACATGCAAACTCACGCTCCCCCTCTGCCCAAGAAAGCTACAGCTCACACTCACACTCATACAGCCAGAAATTTCTTCTTTTGATGTGTCATACACCCATTCTCTCACTGACCACAATACACTAAAGCTACCCATGCACACACTCACTTGGAGAGTAGCAGAAAACCGTTCCCTCCCTTGCTGAATCCAAAGTATTCCAGCGCCCAGCAACCAGCCTCCCTAATGCTTTCACGCCAGCAGGAGAAAAGAGAGAGAAGAGGTCTAAAATAAAAACGAAAGAGGAAGAGGAAGGAAGGGGGAGAGAGTATCCAGCAAGGAGAAGAAGGTTGAGAGAGAGGGAAGCTACAAATTGAGAGCCATAGGAGTAGGTCTACATAAGGTAAGTCTAGCTTCTTGCAAAAATCCAGTTTTGAGTTTATTCGGTCACTTTTCGGGCCTGCATGTAGGACTTTCTGTCGAGAATATGAAAATATGTTCAACATAGAAGTTGTATCTCTATTTCTTAGCTTTCCATAGCATTTTGAATCACATCAATCGGACGTAAAATGAGAGAGTTATAGTCCATGGAGTAAAATAGGTCAGAATCGGGTCTGGAATCCAGGCTGGTGAAGAATAGCTTCAGTTTTTGACTTTCTGGGACTAATACATAAGGAATATGAAGTCATGATTAAAATTAAAGTTGTAGATATATTTCTCACGGTCACATAGCCACTGGAATCACAAAATTTCGAGTCCATATGAGTGAGTTAGGGTCTGATTAGTGAGTAAAAGTTATAGACCATAGAAGAGTTAGGTTGAGAAAATAGAAACCTTTTTGCACCCGAAAATATTGGCTTAGTAAATTTAGTAAATGACTTTTACATTCTATAATTTTTGGTGAGAAGATTATTCAAATATTCATAATCTATTCTGGAAAGTTTCATGATTTTTGAGAACCTAAAATTAGGTCTTGTACAATTAAAATAGTGTTGAGGACAATTTCCTAGACAGCTCAGACTACTGATGGAAAGACAATATTTTTAAGGCATTATATGTTTCAATTTTGTATAAAAAATTTATGACATGTTAATGGGATCTTAATTAATCGTCCTACCAAATTGTAGAAAATTATGGGCAGTTTAATGTACATAATAAAATGTATAAATTTGGTAGTCTGAAAATGAGGCAGAATAGGCCATAACCGGGGACAGTCTTAAAACGTGGGATATTTGAGGGATCAAAAGAATTATTTTTTATTTTAAACTTTTATGGTGATTATATAACATGTCTATAATGTTTCATATAAAATATCATGAATTTTGATGTAGTTTTACTAATCTAAATGGATGTTAAACCGAATAGAAATGAAACTGAAACTAAATTGTACTGTCCTGGGTATGGAGGTTGTTTTTGGGGTTGAATGGAAGATTTAAGGGCTGAGAGAATGTAGAAAAACAATAGACATGTAAAGGTTCCTCCATACAAAATTTTAGAATTTTTAGAGGACTTTTGTCATATTTAATAATAACCCCAAATCTAAGCAAAATCATAGTTTTATTTGGAGGAGCAGAAGCTCTTAAACTAGATATTTATGGCTTTAGGACCTAATGTGCATGCATTAACCAAGAATTCTTGTATGTTTTAGTTTGAGTTGCTGGTAGTAACCTTGGCAGCCTTGGAAATGAATTGATTGTGCTGGAATTGAGGTAGCTAGCTTTTCCTTAAAACACTCTTTATGCTTATGAACTTGAATTTATGAATTTTCACTGATTGCCTGACTTTTATGCTATGATGAATGATGGTCTAAAGATATGTTATGTATGCATTCTTAGGAATTAAGGGGGGGTGCACAAAAGAGTGCCAAGTAAGCCCCATTTCCCTCACGATTGGCCAATAATAGGAGATGCATAGCCCTTTGCAGGTATGGCCGTATTGACTGCATTGGGTAAGTAGACCATGATGTTATGGGTCCCTAGTGTGACCAAGATGCCATATGTATGATGTATGGTCAGTGCTTATATTTCAGTGAAATAATTTGAGATGTTTTAAGGAATGGAATGTGCACTATTTTTCTGAAAACTTTGCTAGCTATTGAGATTGTCATCTCACTTTTTATATCCACATAATCACATTCCAGGTACTCTAGCCAGAAGTGAGCAACAGGGGTCTCAGGGTTGACTCATATGTTCATGATTGTAATTGCTTTGGTTGTGTAATATTTATGTGGGACAGCTTAATTAAGTGCCAAGTTCTTATTAGACAATTTATAATGTGATGTAATGTAAACTATGGACTGTACTCCTTTCTTTTATGGCATGGGATCCTTTATGTTGTAAGTATTACATAGCATGCTTAGGTAATTGCCTAGATGGAATTGAATTTTGAAAGTGCTTAGGATAGCCTGAAGCACATTTATGCTTATGCAAGAAGGATTACAAATGATATAAATGAATAGGTAAAATTATGGGCTAGTTAGACAATGCCAAAAAAAAAATATAAATAATAAGGAACATTCTACGATTTAGATATAAGAAAATGACGCTAGAAGTTAGGTGTTACACAGAGCATTAGGTTTCCCTATGACTATCAGAGCAAAAGATTATTTAGTAGGACTTTTAGTATGGATACAAGCCGAACATATTTATACTTCAGGTGTTGTTAAGGGATTCTATAGGATTTTAAATTTTTTTTCTATTCCAAGTTTGTTAAATTTCCTAGTATATGATTGATTGAATATTGTGGTATCTTAAGAAGTATCTATGGGTCAATTACTGCCTAAAAGTGAAAGGGATAGGTGTACTACAGAATTTAAATAAGTGAGACAAATGCCAATTATGATCGTTTCTAAATATGATATTTGTTTTACCCAGTTGTCTAGATATGGTAGACTTTGATGTGATACAGAAAATGGATTGGTTGGCAACATGTCAAGCCATTTTAGAATGTCATCTTAAGATGATTAAATACAATATTCTTGGAAAATCTTCTTTTTTGATTGAAGGAGACCATAGTGAGGTATCTAAAAATCTAATCTCTACTTTAGCAGCCCATAAGTGATTACAAAAAGGTGCCAAGGATATTGGACAGTGGTGAGAGATGTTGATATAAAGTATGCTAATGTAAATCAAGTTCCATTGGTTAGAGAATTTTCTGATGTAATTCCTGAGGAATTACCAAGATTACCCTGAAACGTAAAATAGAATTTTGTATTGATTTACTTCCTGAAACCTAACCAGTGTCTATACCCCCATATAGAATGATATTGACTAAACTTAAGGAACTAAAAAAATAGTTACAAGACTTGTTAGACAAGGGATTTATACACCCTAGTACTCTCCTTGAGGTGCTCTAGACCTATTAATGAAAAAGAATGATGGATCACTATGACTATGCATAGATTATAGACAGTTGAATAAAGTGATAGTGTGGAATAAATACCCATTACCTCGTATAAATGATATGTTGACCAGTTACAAGGTGCTCAATATTTTTTTCAAAAATTGATTTGAGATATGAGTATCATTAATTGAGGATAAGAGAAGAGGATATTCGGAAAATTTCTTTTAGGACTCATTATGGACATTATGATTTCTTGGTGATGTTATTTAGTTTGACAAATGCCCTAGTTGCATTCATAGATTTAATGAATAGTAATTAAGTCATCCCTTGATCAATTTGTTATTATATTTATTAATGATATACTAGAATAATCCAAGAGTTTAGAGGATCATAAGCAACATTTAAAGAGATTTTTATCAACTCTAAGGGAGTATAGTTGATAAGGATGGTATCCAAGTAGATCCTAAGGAAGTAGAAGCGGTATAGCAATGACCACATCTTACTACAAATGAAGATTCAAGTCCAACTTACGCTTCTTGTAGTTGTCTGTCTTCTAATCTATTTGAGCCATAGTTGGATTTCGTACATGAACATATGCTTGTAAAGCATCAATCAATTCCTCAACATTTGAAGCTAAGATGAGAATTCGTCATGCTAAGTGTGAGATGAACCTTTGTTCCACAGCTTGATCAAGAAAAGATAACAGACCATCAAAGAAATGGTTAATTAACATTTAACAAACCTACTGGTTTGTGATGGCTATTCAGTTGTGCCTAGGAGACTACTTGGAAAATCTATTCTAAAGTACTAAAACCCTCTGGTAAGGCAATGAAGGCATCAGCATTGCTCATCATTCTAGCCATGCGCTCATGCATGGAAGCTACCTTAAATTCTTCCCCAATTGTCTTCCTTATAATGTTAGATGTAGCTAGAGCTGTAGGAATAATACCTAGAAGTTTACATCCTTCTACATGTGCAGTTGTAGACACGCACCCCATTAACCCACGGTTACCTTCACCATAGACTAAATGAATTTTTCTCCTGGCCAGCACCATATTCAAATTTTGTGCTACTTTCACATACTCCCTATCTTTTCCAGGATTGGAACCACAAAAGACACAAATATTTTGAAACTGACGGAATACGATTCCCTCCATAGCTGCACACATCCTAACTTTGAGTATAAAAGTAAAAATACTAACATGTACATTTATAGAACTCAGATAAGGGCATACTTATAATGGCTATGCAAATAGGCTGGACATAATTAGAATATCTATGTGAGTGATCAGTGGATATCAGATAAATTGAAGGTGAAATTTTCAAAAAACATACGGCATGCATATATATGTACAATAGTTGTGATCGTGGTTCACATTAAGCATATAAAGAGAATAAGATTAAGATATCACCAGAAATTTGTTTTTCCTTGTTGTCCTTGATGAAGCATTGATGTCTTGATTCTTATAGGAAAGCTGTAGGTGATAGGCATAATTGTAAAAAAAAAAATGAATATGCAAACAAGTTAATTGTTGAAGAGGGACAATCAAATGGTTTATTTATTTTTCCAATGTTCTTGCAAGTCGACTAGCTATTTTGAGAATTTTTAATTTGGACTGGTTTATTTTATAGTTGATTGATTACATCATTTTGAAGCAATCAACTGCATCCTACCAATTAATTATGTATTCTTTATTTTTCGCAGACTTTTATAAGCTCAGAAATGTTTCTTTTCCAACGAATATCAATAGCTTTAAAGTAGATTTTGGCATATATATATTCAAAACTTACGGCCATCGATTTTTGCTGAAATAAAAGATAGATTTTGTTTATAAATTTTCATGAATTACAGCTACCAATTTTAATTTTCTTTCAATGCTTTGTCCAAAGTTTTGACTTTCTATTTTGGCACCATTCTTTATTATGCTTTTCGTTTGTTCTACTGCATTCTCCCTTATTAATGTTTGTCATTAAATGCAAAGTTTTTTTCCCTCATTACAACAAAAGTTAATTTATTTTCTTTGAAACTCAGTTATTATGGTGTCCAAGTGGTTAGTAGGTTAAAGTAATGAAAATTTTGAAAGGAATAAACGAATGATGGCCTTATGATGCTTTGACGAATGTAATCAAGTGAATTAGTGGTGTTGAAGTACTTGAGAAATAAAATATGGGAAGTAGGATTTAAATTAATTTTTGAACTCTTAATTGGGAAATATGGAGAATATTTTGAAGACCATGTTCGAAAATAATGAAAGTGATCAAGATATTTGTGTTAAGGGTTTATACCATGCTAAATTAAGTCTTGTATCTAGTATGTGAATAATGGTTGAGAAAGAAGATTTCAGAAGAAACCATATATTGTGAATATGAATAATCTTAAGGCAATAAGGATATATTAAGATCTGAAAGAATTGTATTAGCATAATAGTAAAAAGAGTATACAAGTGATATTTCTTTCATTGTTCGGTGTGTCAGCAAGTAAAAATTGAATTTTTGTTTTAGGAGAGCTATTCAGGATGCCTAAAGATCTTTGTTAGATTATAGTATGATTGACAGTAAATCTAAATGATGTGTTTATGCAATGGAAGTTATGCTTCATGTATCTTTATATAATTTTGGTGAAAGTTGGGAGAAGTTATTTGTCTTTAGTTGAATTTACTTATATTAGTAATAATCAAGCCAATATACAAATGGCACCATTTGAGGTTTTACATGAAATATCGTAAGTCTCCTAATAGGTGGATGAGTTTAATAAGGTTAAGTTTTTGGAATCTAATTTGGAATATCATGCAATAGATAGAATATGACTAACCTAAATTGATTATGTTAATTTAAAGAGTATGCTTCAAGCGTATGTCTTCGAGTTTGGAGGGAGATCCCTTAGCAGAATTTGCCTTTAATAAAGTGTTATTGGATGACTTAAAGCCTTATGTAAGAGGTGTTACAAACTTTCTGTTAGATGACTCAGTGGAGTCAGACTTAAGGTAAGATGTCGTTGATAAAGTAAAATTGATTAGAAAAAGAATACAAACAACTCAATACAGGCCAAAAGTCTAAAAGGACCATGAATATTGAGCACTAGAAATTATCAGTTGGTGATCAAATTTTCATAAAGGACTCACCCATGAAAGAGGTAATGAGGTTTGGAAAGACAAAAAAAGTTAACATTTAGTGTATAGGCTCTTTTAAAATCTTGGACAAAGTATGCATAGTATATATCGCCTAGATTTGCCATCAAGATTAACTAATGTTCGTACAATCTTTCCTATATCAATGCTAAGGGAGTACCTATCGGATTCTTCTCATGTTATCTAATTCTAATAAATTCAATTGGACAAAAATTTGACTTAATCATGAATAAAAACCGATGTTCATTATTGATCGACAAGTAAAGAACTTATGATTGAAGCAAATCCTAATGGTTAAAATTATATGGCAAAATCATTAAAGTGGGGAAGCCACTTGGGAAGTAGAAAATGACATTTAGATGAGATATGCCCAATTATTTGAGTAATAAGGTTGGTAACTCTGAATTATGCCTTGATTTCATTCCCTACAACTGGTATGATGGGTTAAAATTCGAGGACAAAATTTCTTAAAGGGGAGAAATGTAATATCCCATAATTTTTATTTTTAAATAATAATTTTTTACGATAAAAAATATATTTTTATTTTAAATGATTATGTTTTGCTAAAAGCAAATATAAATTTAATTAAAATGATTTTTGTCTTGCTTAAAATAATTATATTGGCCTCTAATAAATTTTTGTTTTATTTTTAGAAATATTATTTCTTTTATTATGTATAAAGATAATTATTTTGTAATTTATTTTATTAAAATTTTTATCAAGAAAAGTCATGATTTAAGAGTTCAACTAAAGTTTTATAAGAATGTAAATTTTTAGAAATATTTGGTATATTTTAGGATGAAAAATAGTATATATATATATATATATATATATATATATGTATATAATAAATTTTAAATATTTAATTATTAAATAAAAAAAGGAAAGAAAAAGGGGGAGGGGGAGATGGAACGTGAAAATAAATGCAAACCAATTTCTGTAACCGATAAATAGTAACTTTCATTTTTCTCTCTAAATCTGGAGTGCCTATTAGCTTTCGATCTCAGAATTGAGGGTACCACTGGATTTAGAACGGAGAATACTACGATTTTAACTAAACAATTTTTCAAATCAGCCGTAGAATTGCCACAGATCAAAAGTAGAAAAACTTAGAAAATCGTAGATGGATTCAAGAGCTAGATAAACCTCAAGATATGAATTTTCTCGGCCATTTGACAACTTTTTGTGTGTCTTGAACAGTAAATTCGGCGGGTATGAATAATGATTTTTGACAGTGAATAGTTTTTTCTGGCCATGAACAGTGACTAGTGTTGACCAAGCTCCCGGAGTCATTTTCTAAGTTTTTGGACTCTTTGAACACGTTTTTAGGTCTACTCGGTCAAATTTGGATTGAAAAAGAGTATTTTGGGACTGTCCAATCTGGAGCCCTTACCCTGTGAGTAAATAATATTTGCTATGACATGTTTTAATTGCCCTTATGAATATTTGAAAGTGCTAAGTTTACATTTATTTAAAGTTTCCTCCATTTTAGATCCTATAAGTATATGGGACAAGTATAAATATTTTTGTACACTCCATTATCTTTTGATCGGCATGAATTGGAAATGAAAATGTGCTTTGAACATGTTATAATATTGGATTTATATTGTGAATTGAGAAACTGTATTGAAACCTCTATTTTGTAGCTAACTTTCCTTAAAGCATTCTTTATGTTTGCGAGCAAGAATGTAAGAATTCTATTGTTTGCTTGACTTTTATGCGATGATGAATGATTATTTTTACAGTTATGTTATGTATGCATTCTCGGGAATTATGGGGTGCACAAAGTGTGCCAAGTAAGCCCCATTTCCCCCACATATTGGCCAATAATAGGAGATACATAACCCTTTGCAGGTATAGGACTGCATTAGGTAAGTAGACCAAAATGTTAAGGGTCCCTAATGTGACCAAGATGATAATGTATGCATAAGTTGTCAGTGCCTGAATTTAGTGGAAATGATTGAATTGTTTTAAGGATTGAGCTATATATTATTTTTACGAGATTTCAGCTAGATTGAGGTTGTCATATCATCTCTTTGTTTTCAAATAACCACATTCCATGTTTATTAGATGTCCCTTATTTCTTGATATTTATCATTGAAAATGTACATGTTTTTAGAGAAAGAAAAATGGATTATCTATTCATTGGCTTATATGATTATGTGAAAAAATCATTCCTTAACTTGTCCCATTATGTTATAGCACATGTTATCTATCCACTGAGTTGGTGATATACTCACTGAGTTGTTAAACTCACTACACGATATTTCCACATTTTTCAAATAAAGATAAAGAGTCTGATCCTTCAGATAGGTGATCAGCTAGACAACATATTCTCTGAGTGAGCCTACTTTGTTTCTAGGATTTATAGATTTTTGGTTTTATTGTACTTGTAATCTATAGTAAGCTCTGAACGCTACAAGTAAGATCCCTGCTTCTGCTGTACTTTGATGTTTATGGTCTTGGTCTGTATAAGGTATATGTATGGGAGAACCTATATATATATATGTTTCCATGATAAAGGATTGGAATATTTATGTTTATGAAAAATATATGTTCGTAAAGTATGTATTTAACGTGCCGTAAATTGGGGTCGTGACATCAAGCGTCAGACCCAGAGCACCCCGGCACTAGCTCAGGCATAGTGCTACCCCGTTAGTTAGTTTCAAAAGCACCGCAGTATCTGAGTAGCACACCGCGGCACTCGCCGTCGTACTAGAATGCTGAGATCACGTTTTTTAGGATTTTTAACTCTAAATAAAGCTCGATGGGCCGAGATTTGACCTGGAAATAACCCTACTGCATTGAGGAATAGCCAGTCTATAAAAGGGGGCGAGAAAGCAAGCATCAAGGGTAGGGATTTAATCATTCAAGCACTTAATTACCTTCTTTAATTCAGTTTTAGATTTTCTTATGGCCTTGTTTGGCTGATTTATTTTTAGTTGGTAAAGGAAGATTGAAACCTCAAGGAATCGTTATGCATTGTGAGATTTGGAATAGATTTTGTTAGGTTAATCTTAACCAGGTATTTATTATTCATCTAATCTTCTCTTTTCTTAATGATTATTCGTATAATTGCTAGGGAGGCCTACTAGTATATTGTCTATTTTAATCTACTGCTAAATTAGGTTTCGAACAAAGTTTTCATTATTGTATTCATGAAGCAAATATGATTAAGAATTTTGGATAATAAATCATTAACCCTATGATGAATGATCAACTAAATTAAATATGACCGATGTGTTTATATTTATTTCGCTCTATCAATTTCTCTTATTCTTCATGCAATTAATAGGTTAGACTTTACCGATGTGCTAAAGGATATCTTATTAATTAGGGTTTAATTAGTGCGATTGTTATCAATTTACTAGGCATAAGGAAGAACGGGGATAAAATCCCAATGGTAGATATTTGGTTTAAGATTGATGATATTGTCAATGATCAATGAAATCCCATGATGATGGATATCGACTGAAACCAACACCTCTCTCATTAATTACTCTCTTAGTTATTTTCATTATTGTTTAGTTTACTATTTTCAATTATCAATTCCCCTTTTTCTCAATCACATAAGGTAATTCCAGTCCTTGTGGGATTGGCCCTTACTCCTACTACTACAAGTTAGTTGAGGGTAAGGTCTCAATTTGGGTGTACCTACAACAGTACGCACCAATAAACTACTTTTGAGTCCTTGTCATCAATGAAGTTCATCATTTGAACACATCATTTTCATAGGCTCCTTGCTTTCAATTTCAAATCATCCTTCGACTTTCCAATCTATATATAAATCTCCAATTTTTCTACCCAAGATGAGATTCACAACTATCCCTAAAGTACAAACTCTTTGCGACAAATAATCACCTTAGAGTTAATAACATGTCATCCATATCATATCCCATTATTGATCTATATTGGCTATGCACCATATTGTTTCATATAAGCAAACCAATAGAAACCTTCCTCATATTCAAATGGGCCATTATCTTTGTGTTCGAATGGAACCTTTTCATTTTCAAATAAATATTTTTCTTCCTACCCAAGAGGGTTCCCTTTATCACTACTTGTCAAGATTGGTTTCGAAGTTGAACTAGTAGCCTACACCAAAGAAGTTCCTTTCAGGACATATGCATTGATACTTATATATCACATACCTAAAAACAAGATAACACCCTACAAATTTCCACAATAGCACAGTTTGTATAAATATGTTCATGGTTACATATCCATACTCAAAATTCTATCACAGAATCCTTGCTTAATTATACCACAGTTTCTATTTTATTTGATACAAAACATTTCATTAATAACTACACATTGGTACACATAAAAAATGCAAACCTTGCCTATGGTATTAGAGCAACTCTAGATCTTAACAACATATAGGGAAACAAATAAAACAAGGCCCAAGGACAATTTGAGCTCACAAAGATCAATTTATTCTTTCGAACGCCAACATTGTGTGGCCTTGATCTTAATTGTAAAATATATAAAAGAAAAAGAATGAGTCTTAAGAATTAGTGAGTAAATAACACAACTATAACATGTAGAATATAATTTTTTTCATATTAAATATTAGCTTATTAGATATGATCTAAATCAAATACAATTTTACATCCATATTTATTTTATTTATGAAGTTGTATTAAGTTTCGAACTTATTATATAAATTTGTATTTTTTTTCTATATTTTATAAGATTTAGCCTATTAAAACATTTAGGGACTACTCCATTCATATAACTATCTTTTCAACCTAGTCCAAACATTTACTTTTACATAGGAGATCCATAAAACAATAAAAATCATATTTGGTCTCCCAAAGACCATATTTTCTTTTCATATACTTCATCAAGGATTCTTTCCTCACTTTTTCTATCTATTGTAAATACTTCAAACTTTGGTTAAACATAAATTCTATAGGTGGCATGTATATGGACTAGATCAAGCTTTACTACTTTTATTTTCATTCTCTTAATTTAATATGAAAGTATTTTTACCTAACTCCTATTCTTTATTTGTCATCATATGTATTATATACAAATATATATATTATAATATTTAACTAAGGTAATCTCTTTATTTTATTTTATGTTGTTTTATTTTAACTTATCTTACTCTATTTTAATTAGTTTTAACTTAGCTTAATCCATTTTATCTTTATTTATGTGGCAATTTAAATTGTTTAGTTAAATGGATCTCTGAGAAACCTCAAGTTGCCCTTTTATTAGTAATTTACCAACAAAAGCATAACCTTGAAATGCCATACACATATATACTACTATATCATACCAAACCAAAAACAAAATACAACCCAAAAGCCAATAATCCACTACCACAATATAATCCGAAGCTTATATCATTTTAGTACTACTTGTAACATAGGAATTTAAAGGATTGACCAAAAGCTTTTCTTTATGCTAGAGCTAGCATTTTTTAATCACCATCTTTGGGATCCAAGTAGGATAGCTCTTTTAAGCTTTTTCATTAAACCAAATGGACTAGTTGAATCTCTATCTCATGGTCTACAATTTAGAACAATCAAAACTCAAAAATTCACCACGTGGTTACCGTTCATACAAACATAAAACATTGTTCATATTATTGTTCATCAAAAAAATATTTCACGATTTAGGGCCCCAAATAATGCTACTTGCTCAAGAAAATTTCCATACATGAATTATTCTAACCCCTAGGCGTGATTATGAGCATATAAACTCCAGAATTCATAAAAAAAAGGATTTTGAATTTTACCTAAACATATCGCCATCCTTTATGCTGCTATTTTCAAAAGGATTTATGGCCAAATCATGTCATACTTCCTACTATTGTATGGTGGTGAATGATACTCCACAATTAATGGTTTGGTTCAGCCAAAAATTTGAGGGATAAGGGACGACACAGTGAAGAAATGAAGCAATAAGCTTTAAGAGGAACTTTTGTGCTAGGGAAGAAAAGGAGAGAAAAGGAAAGAAAAACCTAGGGCAAACCATCATTTTCCCATGTAGATTTTTATAGGGACATTCTTGGAATTTTATAAACCAAAAAGGGAAATTTGAAAAATCCAAATAACAAAATTTTAAAATGGTAAAAAAAATTTAGAAATTTTCACCACCATAACTTTAATCTATAAAAAGATATTTTAAAACCTCTATTCAAAAATATACTTTTGGTTCCAACTAAAATTTCCTTTACACTTTAAAACCATAAGCTTATCTATATGGCATAATAAATAAAACATATTTACATTTTAAATGAAAACATAAACATTTTATGCAAAACATAATTATTAGAACAAAATAAGTTATTTAAAGAAAATTACGGGATATTACATTATTAACCCCAGTAACATCACAAGTTAAAGGAATCAAATAATTTTGAATTTGATATTCAACTTAACAATAGATTCAATCAATTAATTAACTAGTAGATCCTTTCTAGAAAAATAATTAAGAGAATCATGAGAAGAAGAATTGATGCTCAAATGTAATTTGAAAAATTAAAACACAAATATGATCTCACAAGGTCATATAATCTAAGGATTTTGTCTTCTTAAACCAATCAGAATAAACTAGCCACCCAGAGCCATAAATAGAAAAACTAGAGAATATGAAGAGAAAAAATCTTTGTAAAACATTTTAATTGAAATCTAAACTAAATTTAAGAAATGTTATTTAAAAATAATTCTACCACACTGGTATTATAGCACTGGTGGTTTTGTACTCATAGTCAAATTATAATTCTTCTAACATCACAACACTAGCTTAGTTACTATCGTGACATCACTATTATTGGATCTTAGAGCTATTACTCGTCTTTCTAACAACACCATGGTGGCTTCTCACCATTGCAACACTAAGGCTACTAGAATTTTTATTTTACAATTTTATGTTTTAGTGTTGTGACGTTGACATCTCATAATCACAAATTAGAGCTTTGTCTTTGATAATTATGTTTTCATCTCCTTTACTCTAATTTAACTTCCTTTTGCATTTATCACACTCAATTGCTTCTTAAATCACAATATAAGCTAAATGAGTGTAGTTAAGCATCAAATAGATATAAACCATTGTATTAATAGGGAAAAAGCATCATATTATAAACACATCAAATAACCCAACACATAACCTTTGCTTGTCCTTGAGCAAGTCTAAATCTTACTATTCTATCTGGGTTGCAATGGTATTAGTAAAGAATAATTAACCTTTTGAAAAAGTCATAGCACATCATGAATTAAGCATTCCTTTTTATTGCTTAAAAGGAAAACTCACTTGAAGATGATAATAAACCAAACATTTAGACTCTCTTGGGAATAATCTTGTGTTTGAAAAGGAATTTTTTCACTTTCTTTTCAATAGAAATACACTGCCATAGGCTTCCATGTCATCCACTTCTCTATCACTATGATCACATACATAGAATAAATCACAAGGACTTTTCAATATTTGAAATTGAGCTTAGGGTCTAGCTTAGAAGTGTTTGAATTTTTTGGAAAGTTTGCTAAAAGACCATTAAAACTAGTATAGCAAAAATAATTCAATTTAGCTTAACTATATATGACATATAAAACTTATCACTCAAAGTAGTGGCTTCTCACTTTGATTTTTATCTAATAAGCCATGTAAAACTCCTACATCAATTGAGTTTTTTTTTTCATTTATAGGAAAATATACTTTTTCACCCTAACTTCCACCTTTTGCACATAGTTTCCTTTCTTTTCTCTTTTTCTTTTGCTTTCTATTATTTTTACTTTTTATCACAAGGGACTTCTTAGATTCAAATTGAAATTCAAGTTCCTTTTTCACCAATCATAGCCACACCACAACTTTAAATAGCCCTACACTTATTTGTTTTGGAATGCTTTAATGATGGACAATGCTCTTTCTAGCTCTAGGAATTAGGTAAAGACATTGTGTTTCTGGTTTTGAACATATAATAAAGGTTACAAAAGCTGAGATAATAAAGCTCAATGGGGTAGCAAATGACAAATGATTTTAGGGTTGACTATTTGGCCAAGTAGCTATTAATGCCTTAATCATATTTATGTATACATATGTTGTAATACCTACTAACTAGCTTCCTATATAACACATCACAGCTGATAGAACAACACAATATTTAAATTTCTATCTGTACATTTCTAAAATCATTTGTATAGCCCAAAAAGTTACATATTTACTTGTACTATTATTATTATTTCTCTTGGTCAAGCATACAAAATATATAGGCTATTTCAAGCATTTTCAAAATACATTTCCTTAGGACTAAGAAAGGGATTCAAACTATATAGGGATGAGATGCATTATTTACAACAAAAATACTTTCTTGCTACATATAAATATGTACACATCCTATAATCCATTTTACATCAAAATATACATTAACTTATAAGGATTAGGGCCTCTTCTAAGCCATCCCACATTTACATATATACACAAAGCTTTCATTCATAAGTATATATAGATTTTAAGTTACCTTTGGAGACCCTATCGCTCACTACTTGCTAGAGGACTTGGAATGTGATTATTTGGAAACAAAAAGATGATATGATGATCTTAATAGCTAGCCAAATTTTCATAAAAGCAACATACATTCCAATCCTTACAATAGCTCAATTATTTTCACTAAATCATGAGTACTAACCATACATACATACATATATATATATATCATCTTGGTCATACTAGGAACCCGTAACACTTTTTGGTGTACTTACCTAATAAGTTCTATACCTACAAGGGGCTATGTGTAACAACTCCATTTTTTTTACATATATACATATATATATTTTTAAAATTCCATGAAGTCATTACATCTTTACTTCTAACTATTTAACTCATAATTACATTCAACTAAATTAACCAAGCATAAATAAGGTTTATGGTATACTATTAACAGTGATACAATTCTCGGTTCACATACACATCATTAATTAAAAACATTTGTACAAAAATCAAACACATATATGTCTACATTTTATTCATCCATATTGACTAGTTCTGGGGATACGGTTGTGTTGTGTGTATGTTTTACTAATTAACCGCAAGCGCACGGTGTAGCTGTAGCTAATCCGGCGAGTACAGGTTGTATCCCACAAAGAACAATGTCAATTACTAGAACGATGTAAAATGTGCTATCTAAATCGATACAATTTGATGAGCAAGTGACGATATTAAATAGATGAAAATAACCAATTAAGCAAAGCCTAGGGTTAAGGTTCACCACACTTGTGATACTCAACAACAAGTACGTACCTCTAATTGCAATTATCTAGATTAGTTAGGGGATGGTTTAGCCTTAATTAACTAGCAAACTCTTTCGAGCATTACTAATCATACCTAGGTTAATCCAATTGCCTACTTTTGTGGTGCTTAGTTTAACCTAGGTTCATTAAGCTTTATGCCAACCATGGAATACAATTAATAGGTGTTCCCGTGCCTACTAATCGATTCAATCCTAGAGAATCTTAAACTACTTTCGTGATTAAGATAACTCTAATTAACTATTAAGTTTAGATTTTAATCTTCACCTTTCAGTTGATCAATCAAATACCAAAGACGTGATAGATCGGTGATCAGGCATTCTACCAACTCTTTCATGCACATAATAGTTAATCCTAATCAATCTAGAGCAATCACAATTAGGGTTCCAACATTCAATCAAAGTATCATCATATCACAAGTGGGTTTACCAAAAGCCTAGATAAAAAAACTACTCACACATCATGTAATCAGAAATCAAACTCATAATCATTAAATAAACCATAATAGTTTGATACAATCTTAAGAGAATGAATAAAGGTAGAAGTAGAGATAAAGAACTAAAGCAGAAAGATGTAACCTGGTGCGCAAAAAAGTAAACTGAAATACAATCTTCCAATGCTAATAAATCCTATTCTAGAACATCCAATCCATAATAATTCAAGTTAAAATCTAACCTAGGAGTGTTTTCTAAGCCTAAAAATCGAGTCTAAAGTGTCTTCTCTAGAATGAATTTGTGCCTCTGTGTTTTCCCCCGCTTATATCTATCTTTGGCAGCCAAAAACCCTAATTTTAACGTGCAGTATGGACCCAAAGCACGGCCGTGTTCCAGGACACGGCCTGGCTATGCTTCGGGCTGGATTCTAGGAACATTCTGCAGCTTCTGCCCAAAGCACGGCTTGGCCGTGCTCCATGTCCCCAAGCACGGCCTGGCCGTGTTGGGGGCTGCCGTGCAGTTTTTTCTCCAATTTTCGGTGTGCTGCTTCCTTGCTTCCTCCTTTGCATATCCCAAGCCATTTGGCACTTCCCATGATTGTTTTCTCTTACTTCTTGGCCTCCTTTATTCTTCTACAAATACAAAACAGACTACAGCAGTATCCAAAACAAAGTATAACTAAAAGTAGAGACATAACCACAAGTTACTATGAATTAGGGGATAAAATATAGCCATTAAGTACTCAAAATTCCCCTTTATCAAACTCCCCCATGCTTAAACCTTTGCTTGTCCTCAAGAAAATAACATACCTTATCAAAAGGAAGGGGGAATATACAGTCAGATTCCAGAAAGTAGAAAAATGTAATACAGGTAATTTCCACTCAATCAATGTGCACACAATAGGTATATGAATAGACATTTATTAAATAGTCTCTTATTCTTCTAAAACCAAACCAAAAATTCTCTTATTCTATATCTTCTTCTACTGTTACCATTAGTTGTATGCACTAGACTGATTTTCAGACACTCAAGTAGGCCACCTCATCCTTTAGATCTCCTTATTTTTCCTTACCCTTATTTCTATTTTATCACTCTTTTTCTCACTCATACTCTTTTATTTCACTCTCATTTGTTTCTTTTTCTTTTTCTTTTCTCTATTTCATTTATCATCATTTTTCATTTTTTTTAATAGAAATATGCAGTGAGTGCATTTTATGCTCCATCTCACTAGGGTAAAAGCATCTAGGTACTCATACTAAGGCCTTTTTGATGCCTTGAAGGGGTACTCAGAGTGAAAACTTTTTGGGTTTCACATACCCTTATTTTTCACCTCGCCTTACCTTCATAGTCTAATAGTGTTAAAATCAGCCATAGCATACAATTCACAGCACAATAGAGAGAAATTTTTCAAAAAATTAAAGGTTTAATGCTAAAAGGGAGAGACTAAAATAATAACTACATATTTCATATCCTATTGTGCATTACATGTTCATGACCTAAAATTAGCCTACACTACACCAATCTATCATGGAAACAACAACTATGTGATTATATAACAAGACAAAAGAAATGTGATATGTGCAATATATACATGCAAGGAATCAACTAAAGCAACAGATAAAATTGGCCAGTGCAAATTATGAACCCAGACAGGAAAAATCAGATACGAAAGTCTACTCCCCCATGCTTAAACTAGATAGTGTCCTCAATGTCAGTAAGAACAGAAAATATAGGCAAAGGGAAGAATAAACTTACGTACTCACTGGTCATCAAGTGGTGGTGGATGGGGGTGCTGACCCAAGTGCCAGGTATACCAAGCCTGCATCATACCCTGCATGCTTTGGATAGAGTCTTGCATGGCATGCAAGGTTGCTCTTTGAGATAATTGCTTGGCCTCAATGCGACTGAGCCTAGAAGAGATGGAGGTCTGATCTTTCGATAGAGCAAATGAGGGTCTTGCACGGTCAATAAAATGGGAGGGGGTGTGGGTCGACGAGCCAAAAGTGGCGCAAGGGGATATTCATCCCCTTCAGGGAGAATCTTATCATCCTCCCTATCCTCCTCTAAGATGTAAATCCAATTTGCCCTATTTGTGACTACTGTCCTAGAAGGGTTAAGGAGGCTAAATAATTTTTGCTCTCTGAGAGACAACCAGTATTCAGTATTTTGTTTAACAACAAGTTTCATATGCAAGCAGGATTCTAAGTCAATCTTGTTGCTACCCACTACTGGTTGTAAGCCCTAGAGATTGGCCTAATCCTAGCCCTCTAGTAATGGCAGTAACCAGGCCTCCTATTACTACCTTTCCATTCATGGCCCCACCTACTCTGGCCATCTAATGAGCCATAAAGGCTTCGGTATCCACTTTGATACCGTTTACCATAGCATATAGAAAATAAAGCTCTCTAAGATTTACAACCCCATCACTCTCAGCCTTATCGAAAACAGTATGGATTATAGGATGCTGTAAATAACGGAAGGTAGGGTTACAAATAAAAGATGCTTTGGAACTTAATGCACTGTATTGCCCCTCAATGGCAATTGAGTTCTAAAAAATGTTAGCTAGGAAATCTGAGGGTACTGATCTAGTTCCCTCTGGAGTTAGGTTAAATAGTGCATTAAATTATGCTAAAGTTAAGTTAAAGTTATGATTAAATAGTCTAAAGTTGACCTGACCCTGATGGACATTCAGACCCTTAAACAGTACTATATGAATAAAACTGAGAAACTCTAGGGTGGGTCTAGGGTAGGCTGGGTATTAGAGGGTGAGAAATGTGTTCCACCCAATTCGGCCAACTAGGTATTGGACGTCATGTAAAAGGCCTAAGCGTTCCAGACATTCCTCAGCCAGATACTAGGTACTCAGCATTCCCTGTCTAACTAGGGTATCGTATCGGGTCCGTTGACTATCGTTAACGAACATTATACCATACTCGGTAATCTGATGAGGAAGTTAGGGTGGTTGTGGGTTGCGTCCTCTACGGGGTTGGCGGGACTAGGTGGATGATTGGCCAGTTCAGGCTCTTTTGGGACCCATTGTGATGTGCAAGGCAAATGGTAAATGGTGGGGAAAATAGGCCACAAGCAGCAGAATGCAAGTAATCCAATCCAATCCAATCAGGATCAAATACACATGGTCAAATATTAGCAAGCTAACCAAAAATATATTCCAATTTAGAATTCGATGATTCCAGTGCACATACAGTCAGATTTCTTGCAGAAATTCCTAGAATTAACAGTCAAAGGCAACTGAAGTTACCAAACTACTAGTAAAACAGAGCAATCTAGTACAATCAACAATTGCAGATATCAAACTACAGAGCAAAATCCTAATGTAGATTCAGAGTTCAGGGAAACCAGTAGTAGGATATTTAGAGATGTCCAATAATGAGTACCAACAACCAGCAATAATCAGAACCAGATAATTAGAAATGAAAATAGGGATAGAAAATACCTGGATGGTGCAGCAAGATGAAGAATGTAGGCGAATGGGTTGTGGGGAAGGGGAGATTTCTGGGTTTGCAGACCAGGGGAGGGGATTTGGAAAAGGGGAAGACGAAGGGGTTAGGGAATGGGGTGAGGGGTTCATGATTGGGGGGGAAAGAGGATTTTGGAAGTTATGGGAGATGGGAAACCAAGTGGGTGAGGCAAGAAAACCAATCGAGGTGGGGGAATGGCGAAGGGAGTTGGGAAAACCGAAGCAATAAGGGGTGGGGGAATGAACCAAAACAAAAGGGAGTGGGAAGATGAGGGTTCTGTTTGGGGAAGATGAAGCAAAAGGGAGAGGGAGGGTACACGGGTTAGGGCACAGGGGTGTGGGAAGGGAAGCACGGGTGAAAAAAAAGGGGGGAAAAATTGGTTAAAAAAAAGTGGGGGGCCATGCCTGAAGCATGGCCAGCCCGTGCTTTGGGCTGGCTGCTGCAACCTGCTCACCATTTTTTTTGGAACACAGGTTGGAGGCTGGGCCGTACTATAGGCTGAAAACTCATGCAGATTTTTAGGTTGCGTGGGGCATGACCGTGTCCTGGGACACGGCCAGTCCGTGCTTCTCGTGGGTTGGCACAATTATTGCATCTTTTTGGCCGTGCTTGCAGCACGGCAATGGTGGGTGACACGGCCTACCTGTGTTACTGGCTGGAAGCTGCAAATCCTCAAATTTTGCTCAACTTTTGATTCTCCTTGACTTCCCTCGATTTTTTTTAGCCTTTTATATCATTTTGGGCACATGGGAATGGACCTAAAATTCAAGAGAAAACACTCATCAAGCTCCTAACCTAAGAAATTAGCTAATGTAAAGATCAAAACTAAATCTTAAAGGAAGAAATCAAATAAAAAGAAACTTAAAAATTAAAATGTGGGTTGCCTCCCACAAAGCGCTTGTTTTAAGTTGTTAGCTTGACTCCTTTTTACTTCATTGGATTGAGGGGGGCTCTAAGAGAGCTTGGGTGACTCTCTTTTCAACCAGTCGCCCCGTGACAAAGTGTTTGAGGCGTTGACCATTAACCTTGAAGGATCCGGTAGCTTTACTCTAGACTTCCACTGCTCCATATGGAAAAACTTGGGTTACTTGGAATGGACCGGACTATCGGGAACAAAGCTTTCCGGGAAAAAGCTTCAGCCTTGAATTAAACAATATGACCCACTCTCCTACTTGAAATTTACGCCTCAAAATGTGCTTATCATGCCACCTTTTTGTTCTTTCTTTGTATAACTTGGCACTATTATAGGGATCAAGCCTCAGCTCATCAAGCTCATTCAATTGTAGGCATCTTCTTTTTCTAGCAGCTATCAGGTCAAAATTGATTGTCTTGATTACCCAATATGCCTTATGCTCAAGCTCAATTGGCAAGTGACAAGGTTTTCCATATATTAACCGAAAGGGTGTGGTGCCTATCGGTGTCTTATATAAAGTTCTATAAGCCCATAGTGTATCATCAAACTTTAGAGACCAATCTTTTCTTGCCTTCGATACGATCTTCTCCAGGTTTGCTTTGATTTCTCTGTTTGATATTTCCACTTAACCACTTGTTTGAGGGTGATAAGCTAGAGCCATTTGGTGAGTGACTCCATATTTCTTCAAAAGGTTCTGAAATTGTTGCTCAGTGAAGTGGGAACCTCCATCACTTATCACAGCTCGGGGTACTCCAAATCTCAGAAAAATTACCCTCTTGAAGAGCTTGGCAACCAATTTAGCATCATTAGTGGGAGATGCCATTGCTTCTACCCACTTAGACACATAGTCCACAGCTACTAAGATATACTTGTTCCCACACAAGGACGGAAAGGGGCCCATAAAGTCAATACCCCAAACGTCAAATATTTCTACTTCCAAAATACTATTCAGGGGCATCTCATTCCTTCTTTATATATTTCCAACTCGTTGACATCGATCACATGCTTTTACAAAGGTGTGCACATCTTTGAAAAGTGTAGGCCAATAAAAATCATCCTGGAGGATTTTAGCTACAATCTCAGAAGTACTGGTATGGCCTCTATAAGGTGAATTATGGCAATGGAATATAACACTATATATTTCTTCCTCCGGAATACACCTTCGGAAGATGCCATCTGCACACCACTTGTATAAGCATGGATCATCCCAATAGTAAGACTTGATATCAGAGAAAAAATTCTTTCTCTGATGGTAGCTCAACCCTTCAGGAAATATTTTGCATGCAAGATAGTTCACAAAGTCTGCATACCAAGGAGCATCTGCATAAGTGACTGCAAGGAGTTGGTCATCGAGGAAAGAATCGTCTATAGGCAACTCATCTTTATCATTCCTTATTAAATCTTGTCTAAGTCTTGAAAGATGGCCTGCAACCACATTCTTCGTTCCTTTCTTATCCCGAATTACAAGGTCAAACTCCTGCAACAAGAAGATCCATCTAATCAGTCTTGGCTTGGCATCCTTCTTACTTAGTAAGTACTTGATTGCAGCATGATCCGTGACTATTACGACTTCTGATCCCAGCAGATATTGTCTAAATTTGTCAATCGCAAACACTACTGCCAGGAGTTCCTTTTCAGTGGTGGAGTAGTTGACTTGGGCTTCATCCAGGGTTTTGCTAGCATAGTATATGACATAGGGTTTCTTATCTCTCCTTTGCCCAAGTATAGCACCCACAGCATAGTCACTTGCATCACACATGATCTCGAAGGGAAGGCTTCAATTAGGAGGTCGGATGATCGGTGCAGATATTAATGCCTCCTTCAACCTGTAAAAAGCACGTAAGCAGTCATTATCAAATAAGAATGGGATATCTTTAATGAGCAAATTAGTTAAGGGTTTAGAAATCTTGGATAAGTCTTGAATGAATCTTCTATAGAAACCCGCATGCCTAATAAAACTCCTCACTTCCTTAACGTTTGATGGTGGTGCCATCATCTTGATTTCCTCAATTTTTGCTTTATCCACCTCTATCTTTCTTTCAGACACGAAGTGTCTGAGTACTATTCTTTCCCTTACCATGAAGTGGCATTTTTCCCAATTTAGTACTAGATTGACTTCCTTACATCTCTTAAGTACCTGTGTCAAGTTACTCAAACAATTGTCAAATGAGGTACCATAGACAGAGAAATCATCCATAAATACTTCCATTATATCCTCAATAAAGTCAGAGAAAATAGCCATCATACATCTTTGGAAAGTGGCTGGAGCGTTGCATAATCTGAATGGCATCCTTCTATATGCAAAGGTGCCATAGGGATATATGAATGTTGTCTTGGTCATCTGAATGGATAGGGATATGAAAGAACCCTGAGTATCCATCCAGATAACAAAAATGTGAATGTTTAGCCAGTCTTTCCAACAATTGATCAATAAAGGGCAAAGGGAAGTGATCCTTACGGGTGGCCTTATTTAATTTTCTATAATCAATACACATGTGCCAACCCGTAACAGCTCTAGTAAGGATTAATTCATCATTATCATTTTTGACCACAGTCATGCCTCCCTTCTTAGGAACCACATGCACAGGGCTTACCCACTCACTATCAGAAATAAGATAGATAATACCTGCATCCAGCAATTTAAGCACTTCCTTCTTAACTACCTCTTTCATGTTCGGATTTAGTCTCCTTTGGTGCTCCCCAGAAGGTTTAAGATTATTGTCAACTATGATTTGATGCATGCACACAGATGGACTAATCCCTTTAATGTCATCAATACTATATCCAATCACTTTCTTAAAATCTCTAAGTACATCCAACAACTTACTAGTTTCTTTAGCATTCAGATCAGCATTCACTATGACTGGATATGAAGAGTTAGGGTCCAGAAATTCATACCTCAGATTGGATGGAAGAGGTTTCAGTTTTACCTTAGGTGCCTTGGTTTCCTCAATGGTTGCTGATTTTTCATTGTCCAATTCTTTTCAGCTTTTACTTTTGAGGACGGCGTGGGATGTTCATCAAGCATCTGGGTATATGCATCAGCTTCTACCTGTTCAGCACAAGAAACAAAACTTTACACAAGGCAAAGTTCAAGTGGGTTAGTATAACAAAAGCTTACTGCATTTTCAACAATGTTTTGCTCAATAATATCAACCATGCAACAAGTATCACCTAAAGATGGGCACTTCATCGCCTCATTAAGATTGAACTCAATCTTTTTATCCCCTACATTCAAGGAAATATTTTCGTCTTTCACATTAATAATAGCACCCGCGATAGCTAGGAAAGGCCTTCCAAGAATGATGGGGATTTGGCTATCTTCCTCCATCTCTAAGATAACAAAGTCAATAGGTATGAAAAACTTACCTACCTTTAAAGGCACATCCTCTAGTATACCTACCGAATGAGTAATGGATCGGTCCGCTAATTGGAGGGAGATAGTAGTAGGCTTCAAATCACCCATCTGGAGCTTCTTGCATATGGATAATGGCATAAGACTCACGCTTGCTCCAAGATCACATAAGGCTTTAGTGATTTTCACATCTCCAATGGAGCAAGGTATAGAGAAGCTTCCAGGGTCCTTGAGCTTAGGAGGCAATTTGATCTGGATCAAAGCACAGCGCTCCTGAGTTAATGCCACAGTGGCATACTCCTCAATCTTCCTCTTGTTAGAGAGGATTTCCTTCAAAAATTTAGCATAGGAGGGCATCTGAGAGATAGTTTCCAAGAATGGAATATTGATATGCAGCTTTTTGAATACATCAAGGAATTTCCCATACTGCTTTTCCAACTTGGTTTTAGCTAGTCTCTGAGGGAAAGGAATTGGTGGCTTGTATGGTTCAAGAGCCACATATTTAGGCTCCTCTTCCTCTTTCCTTCCACTAACTTGCTCCTCCTCTTCAGTTGCTCTTTCAGGCTCATCTCTCTTCTCTTCTTCCTTTTCTTCCTCCTTCTCTACTGACTTACCCAATTGCTTACCACTTCTCAAAGTAATAGCCTTGCAGTGTTCCCTTGGATTCTCAGGCTAGACAGGAAATTTACCAAAATTTCTATTTGATGAACTCGCTTGTTGTGCTATTTTAGTCTCTAGCATTTTATTATGTGTAGCAAGTGAATCCACTTTAGAAACTAAGTCATTTAAGGTTTCATTCATTGAATGATTTTGGTCTCTAAACTCCTTATTCTATCTACTCTGTGTGGAGATGAAGTTTTCCATTAGAGCCTCCAAATTGGACTTTGGTTGAGGAGGAGGAGGATTGAATGGCCTCTGGTTCTGAAAACCTAGAGGTTGCCTGAAATTGTTCTGAGGCTACTGATTAGAATTAGGCTCGTAAGAAAGGTTCGGGTGGTTTCTCTAGCCTAGGTTATTAGTATTGCTGTACGGATTGTTTCTTTGGTTGTTTACAAAGTTTGCCTGCTCACAATCCTGAGGTGCAGAGTTCCCAAGCTGACATTCATTGGCCACATGACCAACATCTCCACAAATCTCACAAGATGAAGATGAAGAAGAAGATGACCCAACAACATTGATGCTCAGCTTGTCCAATTTATGAAATAAAGCATCAACTTTAGAAGTCAGATGGTTAAATGCATCGACTTCATACATACCTGAGGGTTTCCTTGGCTGCCTTTCACTAGACCATGAATAGTAGTTTTGGGCCATATCCTCTATCAGCTCATATGCTTCATCAACTGTCTTGTTCATAATGGTTCCACCAGCTGTAGCATCCACAGACATACGGGTGCTGTAGATTAGTCCATTATAGAATGTATGGACTATCAGCTACTTTTCCAACCCACGGTGTGGGCATACTCTAAGGAGCTCTTTGAATCTTTCCCAAGCCTCATATAATGACTCCCCGTCTGTCACGCCCTTAACTTTAAGGCACGTGAAACACATATACCATAAACATATTTTTTCCATAAACATGCATATTTCAGCACTTTAACATGTAAACCAATACATATAAGTTCCCATACACATATACAATATACAGATTAAGTCGATAAACACCAGAGTAACAATAGAAGCAAGGATCTTGCCTGTGGAATATAGAGCATATTCTAGAATACAAATACATTACAGTACAAATAACGTGAGCCTTGGAAGCAACGTAGGCTCACCCAGAGAGTAAACAGTCTAGCTGATCATCTATCCGCAGGACCAGACTCTGTCTCCTTATTTGAAAAATATATCCACAACGTGTAGTGAATTTTACAACATAGTGAGCAGATAAAATCTTCTATAACCTCTTAGGTTATCATATGGATAAACTTATACTTTAAAATTTATCATATAGAAAGTACAATTCAAAAGTACATCTATATGGAACCTGTATTTCAAGTATGCTCGCTTCACAATGTAACCCAATATTAAAAAAAAACCAAATACAGTACAATACGATTATAAACAAATACTGTGATGCAATAAAAGATTTCACATGTTTTAGGAGGTTTCCATATTAGAACCAATACAATAAATAATCCGAAGCACACAGCAAGGGAGGGTAATTCACATATCAATAATAGGAGGCATCCCGCTCTCCCTGATAACAATAACTCCTGAGTGTTGGCCGTCACACGAGGCTAGCACCACCCCTGCTAGTTGAGGTATCAAGGTGCAATAGGGCTAACATTCCCTGCTGTTAGCAGACAGTGATTCCAATAGGATTCCTCTACAAATATCATATTTGCACATATGGCATGTCGTTCAAAACAGAGGTTTCAATATAAACTCATAAACTTTTCAATCTCAGTACAATTCCTCTGTCAGAAACTTCCCAATCTGAGTTTATCACATATATACATGCCTTTTTCCAAGGCAATCATATAACTTTACAAATAATCAATGCAATGTGCACAATATATTTCCTTTACCAAACGATAAAAAATACATGTAAAATCACATATTCAATGAGTTCAAAAATTCAATTTCAAAACCATACTCTTCTTGAACTATATTCCTGATAGTAATCAAATCTAGATAATTCAATCCATTTTACATACATATAAGAGTATAAATCACTTGTAAATATAATCGATTATTCATTTACAGTTCAAGAAGAGCATAGGGTAAGCCATATAAAGAATTATCTACTCACAGGGTAGGGCTCCAGATTGAACAGCCCTAAAATGTATTTTTTTTCAAGCTAAATCTGATCAAATTGACCTAAAAAATGAGTCTGAAGGGTCGAAAAACCTAAGAAATAACTCTAGAAGCTCGGTCAACGCTGGTCAACGCTAGGGGTACTATTCACAGCCAAAAATCACTATTTACCGTCACATAAAAAGTTACCAAATGATCGAAAAGAATACATATCCTAATATTTATCTAACTTCTGAATCCATCTACGGTGTCAGATTTTCAATTGGAAGTCTCTAAGTAAAAGTTTCAGAATTTACCTTTTTCAGAGATTTTCTACTTCAGATCTATGGCGATTCAACAACTGATTTGAAAAACTGATAGATCAAAATCATAGTATTCTTCATCCTGAATCCAGTAACACCTTCAGTTTTGATATCGAAAGCCAATAGGCACTCCAGATCTAGAGAAAAAGTTAAAGGTCACTATTCACACACTATTCACTCACTATTCATCTTCTCGATTTATGTTTTCAATTTGCAGACGGTATCTCCCTCGGTTCCTCCTTCTTCCATTTTATCTTCTTCTTTTTTTAATAATAATAATTATTTAATAATTAATAATAGGATTTTATTTTATATAAATTCATATAGATTCCGTTTTTCATCCTAAAATATCCCAAAAATTTCTAAAAATTTACATTCTCATAAACTTTTAGTTAAACTCTTAAATCACGATTTTTCTTGATAAAATCGTAATAAAACAAATCTCAAAATAAATATCTTTAGACATAATAAAAGAAAGAATATTTCTAAAAATACCATAAAAATTCATTAGAGGCCGGTATAATTATTTTAAGCAACACAATACTTATTTTAATTAAAAGTATACTTACTTTTAGCAAAACATAATCATTTTTAAACAAATAAACATATATTTTCTTATAGAAAAATACTATCATTTAAAAATAAAAAATTACGCGCCAAAAACGTAAATTCTCATATTTTCTTTAATTGGAATTTTCGTTAAATTTTACAATTATTACATTCTCCCCCCTTAAAGAAATTCGGTCCCTGAATTTCATCACCATAATTGCAGATAAATACTAACCTCATTGTTCAAACAAATGCGGATATCTAGAACGTATTTCATCATCTCTTTCCCACGTAGCTTCCTCAAAAGAGTGATTTTTCCATATCACTTTCACTGTAAGTATTTCTTTTGACCGTAACTTCTTTACTTGTCTGTCCACTATTGCTACTGGTTGTTCCTCATAGGTTAAATCTTCCTGTAATTGAATCTATGGACACTGTATAACATGTGTAGGATCCGGTAAATATTTTCGTAGCATAGACACATGAAAGACTGGATGGACATTACCTAAGTCAGGAGGTAAAGCCAACCGATAAGCTACTGGACCGATCCTATCAAGAATTTTAAATGGTCCTATATACCACGGATTTAATTTCCCTTTCTTTCCAAATCTCAGAAGTCCCTCCATAGGAGATATTTTTAGAAAAACATGTTCACCTATGGCAAATTCCAATGGGCGACGTCTATTATCAACATAGGCCTTCTGTCTACTCTGAGCTACTAGTAACCTTTCCTTAATCAGTTTTACCTTGACTAGTGCATCTTGTACCATATCAGGCCCTAAAACCTTTGCTTCACCCATCTTAAACCATCCAATCGGGGAACGGCAACGCCTGCCATATAATGCCTCAAAAGGAGCCATTTGTATACTGGCTTGATAGCTATTATTATAAACAAATTCAGCTAAAGGTAGAAATTTTTCCTAACTACCCTGAAAATCTAAAGCATAAGCCCGAAGCATAACTTCCAATATTTGAATGGTTCGTTCCGACTGCCCATCTGTTTGAGGATGAAATGCAGTACTGAGATTCAACTTTGTGCCCAAAGCTTATTGGAAAGCTCTCTAGAAACTAGCTATAAATTGTGGTCCTCGATCAGAAATTAGTGATATTGGCACTCCATGAAGCCTCACTATTTCATTCAAATATAATCTTGCATACTGAGCTACATTGTATGTGGTTTTCACTGCTAGGAAATGTACTGACTTAGTCAACCTATCAATGATCACCCATATTGAATCAAACCCTTTTGGTGTTCTTGGTAACCCCGTAACAAAATCCATAGTTATTCTTTCTCATTTCCATTCAGTTATCTCTATCTGCTGATGTAATCCTGCAGGCCTTTGATGTTCCGCTTTTACCTGCTAACAAGTTAAACATCGAGACATGTAATGCACTATGTCTTTCTTCATACCTTCCCACCAATAAATTTCTTTTAGATCCTGATACATTTTAGTTATTCCAGGATGAATTGTATACATAGATCTATGGGCCTCCTCTAAAATTTCTTTCTTAAGTTCCTCTTTATCAGGTACACATATCTGCTTGCCAAATCTTAGAATTCCTTCAGAGTCTACAGTAAAATCAACTTCACCACCATTTTTCACCTCTTCAATTTCCTTGCACAAATAGGCATCCTCTCTTTGTGCCTTCTTCACCTACTCGATCAAAGATGATTGAAATTGCATATGAGCTAATAATAGTCCAGGCTCTTTTACTTCCATCATTACCCCATCACTTTCTAGCTTATGCATTTCTTTAACTAACGGCCTTCTTACCACTGTGATATGAGCCAAGCTACTCATAGACTTCCTACTTAATGCATCAGCCATTAGATTGGCCTTACCTGGATGGTATAGTATTGTGCAATCATAATCTTTAAGTAATTCCATCCATCGTATTTGTCTCAAGTTAAGATCTTTTTGTTGGAAAATATATTTGAGACTCTTATGATCTGTATAAATTTCACATGTCTCACCATACAAATAATGCCTCCAAATTTTAAGAGCAAAAACTACTACTGCCATTTCCAAATCATGAGTCAGATAGTTTTGCTCATGTGGTTTAAGCTGTCTAGATGCATATGCAATGATTCGACCATTTTGTATCAACACACATCCTATGCCAATTCTCGATGCATCACAGTATACAATGTATCCTCCAATACCTGAAGGAATATTCAATATTGGCACCGTAGTCAAACATTGTTTAAGTTTCTAAAAACTTCTTTCACATTCATCTGACCAGTCAAACTTTATTCCCTTTCTTGTCAACCTTGTCAAAGGAGCAGCTATCTTTGAAAAATCTTTAACGAATCTTCAGTAATAGCTTGTTAAACCAAGAAAGCTATGAATTTCTGTAACTGTTGTAGGACGTGGCCATTTCTGCACCGCTTCTATCTTTTTAGGATCAACTTGAATACCATCCTTGGTAACCACATGCCCTAGGAAAGTAACACTACTAAGCCAAAATTCACATTTTGAAAACTTAGCATACAGCTGGTGTTCCCTCAGGGTTTGTAATACTATTCTTAAATGTCGCTTATGCTCCTCTGAAATTTTTGAATATACCAGAATATTATCTATGAATACAATGACAAATTGATCCAGGAAAGGTTTGAATACTCTATTCATCAAATCCATGAATGTAGCTGGAGCATTTGTTAGACCAAATGGCATTACTCAGAACTCATAGTGCCCATATTGAGTTCTAAAAGCAGTTTTCGGAATATCCTCTTTCTTAATTCTCAATTGATGGTAACCAAATCTCAAATCAAATTTTGAAAAACATTGGGCACCCTGTAACTGGTCAAACAGATCATCTATTCTGGCTAAAGGATATTTATTATGTAATGTAACCTTATTTAACTGTCTGTAATCAATACACAACCGTAACGACCCATCTTTCTTTTTCACAAATAAAATTGGAGCACCCCAAGGAGAAGTACTAGGGCGAATAAATCCCTTGTCTAACAAGTCTTATAACTGGTTTTTCAATTCTTTAAGTTCGGTTGGTGCCATTCTATATGGAGGTATAGACACTGGTTGGGTTCCTGGAAGTAAATCAATACTGAACTCAATTTCTTGTTCTGGGGGTAACCCTGGCAATTCCTCAGGAAATACATCAGAAAACTCCCTAACCACTTAAACCTGCTCCACATTGGTGTACTTCATATCAACATCTTTGACCACTGCTAAATACCCTTGGCATCATTTTTGTAATAGCTTATGAGCTGTTAGAGCAGAGATTAAATTATTGGGTACCTCACTACGATCACCTTGTATCGAAAAGGTAGATTCTCTGGGAATATTAAACTTAATCACCTTAAGGTGACAGTTTAAAATTGCATGGCATGATGCCAACCAATCCATTCCCAGAATCACATCAAAATCTACCATGTCTAAAACTATCAGATCTATAAAGTCTCCTTATCTTTTATCGAAATCTCACATGATTTATACACATCATTTACCAATAAAAATTCTCTCATTGGAGTAGCAATCATGAAAGAATAATGTAAACTAGTACGATCTCTACCCAATTTCTTATCAAAGCAGGGTGATATATAAGAATGAGTAGAACCAGGATCAAACAGTACATATGCTCTATGGGAACACACTGACAATGTACCTGTCATCACTACATTTGAGGCTTGAGCATCTTGTGGTGTCAAAGCAAAAACGCGAGTTGGTTCTCAGCCTCGACCTCCTGATCCTCTACCAAATCCACCACCACTTGTTTGGCCTGAAACTACTCTGACTGGTCGTGCTGGTGTAGAGATAGAGGGTCAAGCTGGCTGTACTGATGCTTAACTAGAACCTCATAACTGTGGACAATTCCTTACTATATAACCTACTTGTCCACACCAAAAACATACACCAGTTTCTCGACGACACTGTCCAGTATGAGTGTTGGGCTGTAATTCATACAAAGATGAATACAATGTCAGAACACAAGTGCATGTGTCGTGACCAAGTAATAAAGTGATGAGTGAGTATTGTCCCACGAGGAGTGAACTAAAACTGTTATAGAGATTTTTGTTGTATGAATGCTGTAGCAAAGTTAAGATGGTTCACAAGATTGATATAAAAGTAGATTGACTGACTATAACTATAATTAAAATAAGGAGTAATAGGAAGTAAAGAGGAAACTATATTGGGAGATCTAGGGTTGCTCAGGGTTGCCATGGACTACAGCACTCATATTTGCTCTAGGCTTGCTACAGCAATTGTTCTAAGTGCCAAACTCAGTCCTGGATGGAGCCTTCCCAGGCTTCCATTCCTTGCAATTCTGAGGTTCAGACATGCATTCCTGCATCAGTCCTCACCTCCAAATTGTGCATGAAGTTCCATTATTGGTCTAATGGGGTGCCCGTATATCCCTACATGAGCTAACCCCTATGCATTCAATCATTTTCCCAGCCTCCATTACCCTTCCAGGTGAATGTCAGCCTTGGTTTTCTTCCTCCAAACTTCCGTTATTAAGGAAAGAAAAACTAACAGGAAACACAATTGAATGATAACCAAAACTGCAGCGAAATGTATTGATAATAAAAATGTGATTTAGTTCATTACAACCCTTGTGCAACCCCAGTTGGAAACTAGCCAAGACTCATGGGTACACTGGGTACAAAAATCCCAAAAACACGGGTATGCATCCTAAGTGATTTAAATAAAATTACAAAGCGTAGTTCTTTCTTTTTGATAAAACAGTAGTATAACAACAGGGGACAATCCCCTTCTGCAGAACTATTCCCTCAATGCTGCACCTCCCAGTGTCAACACATCCTCGGCTATGGTGTTTCCTCCTCCGAGTTCTCTTCTATTTTCTCTCGTCCCCTTTTCTCTCCTTTTGCAATAGCTGCTTTATGGCCTTTTATAGGCAGCTCATGTGGTCCCAGTAAAGTGCCCTAGGTTGCTGACATTCCTTCTGCTATGCAGTCGGTGCCCTTGTTGTGCAGCTTTTTCCTCTCCACTTTCAGTAGTAGAGGCAGTTCTGTACCAGCAGCCTGTAGTGTCCCTACTACTGTCCCCTGCTCAATGGTGGATGCTCCTGCCACGCAGCTCTGCCACCTGCACCATATCAAATAGAATCAGTGTATTGCAGGGAAGAGGGAGCATATCATCCACTATCACCTGGGGTTCTGCTATTGTTACCACAAATGCTTACTGAAATGCTGCAGCAATGAGGTCGCTGATGTTATATCTAGAAGAGTCATCCCATTTAATTAAATCAGGAGGTAAGAGTGCTTAAAACACCAGAAAAATTCAGTAAACATACACAGACAGCACATAGAAACTATAATGAAATGCAGTTATCAAATCCCCCCAAACTTAAAGGATTGCTTGTCCCCAAGGAACCTATTCTGTTTACTACATTCCTACCACCCAGAAATTCCAGACTTTTCTCATGCATGAATCCATAGTTCTGCTGATGGCTCTCAACTCTCAGGATTTCTTCCATATAAAGGATACCACAAACCTTTCTCCCAATCACAGCAAAAACCTTCTTTGAAGTTGTGTGTGTGACATGGACAATTTCCCTAAGAGCCGCTTGGGTCGAAAACAGCCAGAGTTCCTAAGACTTTCATCCTAATATATCGAGCTTCCTTTCCTAGGTCAAGTTGGCATTCAACATAGGTGCAGACAGGGCGACAAATGTAGGGGGAGTGGTAGCTCACTGATTTTCTTTCTTTATTGTTTTTTTTGTCATAGATCTTATTCTAGCAGAGGTCATTATAGCCTTTTAACGCGAATGCCAACATGTTCAATGCAGGCACCCGGTTACTTAGCCTTATCACCCTTAAACTGCTTCCTACTCATACTTTATATCCCTGTTTTACGCAAAGGCACACATGGGGCTCATGCACACCCCTGGTTACTAAGGAACTACAAAGCAATGGAGTGTCCACTCTATGTCCCTATTTTTCGAAAAGGCACACATGGGGGTCATGCATATCCCTGGTTACTAAGGAACTACAAAGCATTAGAGTGTCCATATTTCTCTCTTTATTTCCTACTTCCCCCCCCAAACTTAAGCCTTTTTTACCCTATGTGTCTGCCTCTTTTATAATTCTACAAAGAGCTCTCAATACTAGCTCTAAGACTTAGGTCTAATTTCTGAAAGATCACCAAATTTTTCTTTGGCAAACTGCCCATGATCCTGTGCTCATTAGAAGAAGGTTCTGTGTGATTGGGTGAGGTTGTAGGTCTCCTATTTTGGTTTCTAGCGAACTACCCAATCCTCCTCATGGAGTATCCCAGAACTTTCAGCAGGCTATGCAGAATGCAGAGTCTTTTTTTTTTGAATGGTAATACACATCTAAGTCAGATAATTTCTACAGGTAGCAACCAGTAACACTACAGTTTCATCTAATTCAATCAGGCAAGAACACAAATATCAGCACTCAAACAAATAGAACACAAATAAACAAGTCTAACCTAACATTTGCTCCAGCAAATACTATAACACAAAATTAATGCTTCAGCAGATACCACAGCAATGAACAAAACACAAAAAGTGCCATAACAACATTATATTACACCCCAGCAGACATTATATCACACCCCCCAAACTTAAATTAAGCAGTGTCCTCACTGTTGATGCAATGGCCATAAAACAAAAGACACCCAAATACAGTAGAAGCAAAAGAATTCCAAATATAGCAGAGAAGGAAGAAGAGTTGAGGGAACTTCCTGAAGGTGCTAGCAGGCATGCTACAGCACCCTAGGGGCATTGACCCCTAGAAGACCTTGATGAACTTCGAAGCCCACTCCTCCGCTGTGTTGATTGCTTTGGGGCCTTTCTTTTGCGCATCATTACTGCCCGTTTTGCAATGGGCTCATTGTCATCAGAGGACTCAGTTCCTTCTGGTGTCTGGTGGGGTTCTGGTTGGGGCTCCTTGTTGGAGGAGGATCCTTCAGAATCCTTGTGCTGCTCGGTCTGTGGTTCAGGTGCTGGGGCTGACTCCTCAAAAGTGGTATGGAGAAAGTCAGTTGGAAACTCCGGGAATGGAAAGAATTGCTTAAAGTTCTGCTCCAAGGTGGTGTGGAGGGCGAAGTTCCTCTTTTGTTCATAGCACCAAAAGGTCTGCTGATGCTGCATTAGCTGTGCTTGCTGTCTGAGGATTGTAGCTTGTTGCTGTAGAATATGTTGAAGGGTCTGGTCAGTTGGCTGAGGGGCAGAAGAAGAAACAGATGGTCCAGCGGCTTGTGGAGGGTCTCGAGAGGCAGCGAGCGGGTGTGGGGCTGCTTTCTCCAATACAATCCGAGCAATGGTGGTAGTAGTAATGGGGTTGGTGTCCTTCAAGACTTCTTTATCGATGGAGACTGGTACTCCACGATTCTTGCACAGTATGGTGATGAGGGAAGGAAAAAGTAGGCTACCCTTTTTGCGGCTGGCGCATGCTTGGATTTGGCCACTGATGATGCAGCCAACATTGAGTGGTCTGCCGAGTATGAGGGCGTCCACCATTGCTACTCTGTCTCTGCTCACTGTGTGCCCATGGGTGGAAGGTAGCAGACGGGTCTTGAGAAAATGATACCAGACTTTTGCTGCCGGCACCAGGGAGATCTGGTTGATAGTGGTGGAGCACTAAGGAGATTTATCCCAGGTGGTGCCAGGAAGGCACACCCGAGCGAGCATTGCATCCCAGTCTTCGTCCCGTAAACCATGTAGATATTCCTTATAGTTATCCTCTTTGTCCGGTAGATTGTAGGCATTTTTGATTGAAGCTTGGTCAAAACGCATCTTCGTCTCCCGAACTGTCACCCACTTCTTAGTTTCTGGTGAGAAGTTCGCATAGAACTCCCGAACCTGAGGAATGAGGGCCGTTTGCGGGTGGCTTGCGAAATTTTCCCAACCCTTTTGGTTGACCACCGTACCAACGTACATTGGCATCCCCAAATCTCCAGCAGAGGTGAAGTTGAAGCCTTTCTCAGCGTAGAAGTTTTTGGGCACAATCTCTTCGTCGTGCTTCTTCCGATTTTCCTCAGAGGTGAATTTCTTCACCTTGCTTACTTTTTTGGCCACTATCTTGATTCTGGGCATAATTGGCTCGAGGATTTGGAGGTAGGGATTTCCGAAACGAAGGAGGTGAGGAGGTTGTAGGGCTTTGAGAGCTCAGGAGAGGTGAAGTGGGATGGGGAGTTGCAGAGGTGAAAATTTAGGTGTCTTAACTCGAGGGTGAAATGGGATGGAAGTTGCAGAGGTTAAAGACCGTGGGTGTCTTATGGCCTTCTGCCAGTTTTCCCGTCCACTTTAAAATATATATATATATATATATATATATATATATATTTTCGGTTTGGGAAACTCCTTCACCTAGGACTAAACCCAATTGCTGCAGCAACTATTGTAGCAACACTGCCTTGCCTATGCTTTTGCTGCAGTAGAGGTGGCTTGCCCAAAAATCTTGTTGTAGCAGAGCCAAGCCTACCTCACCCAGTTTTTTGCTGCAGCAAAGTGAGAACCTTCCTGTAGCCTGCTATGTTTCCCTACCTGTGTAGCAAACAAAAATGTCATTAAATTCGCAAATCAAACAATCTAAAAACTGTAAACTTTACCAATAACAGATTTAAACATGGGTTGCCTCCCATAAGCGCTTGTTTTACAGTCTTCAGCCTGACTTCCTTCCTGTTCATTCCTCTTGCAGCTGAATGGAGGTGTGCTGTCTATCCACATCACCTCCTAGATAGTGCTTGACCCTTTGTCCATTAACCCTGAATGTCCTCCCCTCCTTTTCTTCTTCCAATTCAATTGTCCCAAAGGGGAAGACCTTGCTTATGCGGAAAGGACCAGACCAGCGTGATTTCAACTTCCCAGGAAACAAGGTTAGCCTGGAGTTGTACAGTAGTACTCTCTGTCCCACTTCGAAGTTCCTGGGTTCTATCTTCTTGTCATGCCATTGCTTTGCTTTCTCCTTGTATAGTTTGGCATTCTCATAGGCCTGACCACGAAATTCATCCATCTTATTTAGCTGCAGCATCCTCTTCTCACCCGCAGCTTCCAGGTTCAAGTTTAGCTTTGTCACTGCCTAGTATGCTCGATGTTCCAATCTGTATGGTGACATGCCCAGAGGTGTCTTATAGGTTGTTCTATATGCCCAAAGTGCATCATCTAACCTTGAGGACCAATCTTTCCTCGTGGGGCCTACTGTTTTTTCCAAGATTCTCTTGATCTCTCTGTTGGAGACTTCAGCCTGCCCATTCGTTTATGGGTGATAAGGGGTTGCCACCTTGTGTCTGACTCCATATTTGGCAAGTAGTTCCTTGAACTGTTGATTGCAGAAATGGGTCCCTCCATCGCTGATGATGGCTCTGGGGGTTCCAAACCTTGTGAAGATGTTTCTCTTCAGAAATCTGGTCACGACTCTGGCTTCATTAGTCTGAGATGCACTGGCTTCCCCAGACATCAAATAATTCCACCTCTAAGATGTTGTTCAATGGTATTTCATGTCTGCGAGATATGTTTCCTGTCCTCTGACACCGGTCACATTGCTTTGCAAAGGAGTGGGAGTCCTTGAATAAGGATGGCCAATAGAACCTTGCCTGCAACACCTTGTTTGTAGTTCTAACTCCTCCAAAATGACCTGCATAAGGGGAAGCATGGCATTGCTGCAAGATTTGCTCCATCACTTCGCTGGGTATGCATCTCCTAATCATCTGATTAGAACATTTCTTGAAAAGGTATGGTTCATCCCAATAGTATGAGTTTACCTTATGCAAAAAAAATTTCTTCTGCTGCCATGTCAGGTCTGGTGGGAGCATTGCCCTCACAAAGGTAATTTACATAATCAGCATACCATGGCACATCATCTTGAGACAGGAGATAGAGTTGCTCGTTTGGAAATCTCTCATTGATTTCTTCTGGCCTGGAGCTGTGGCCTTCCAATCTGGAGAGATGGTCTGCCACTTGATTTTCAGTTCCTTTTTTGTCTCTGATCTTTAGATCAAATTCTTGAAGCAAAAGCACCCACCAAATGAGCTTGGGCTTGGAATCCTTTTTCCTAACCAAGTGTTTGATGGCAGAGTGATCTGTGTGCACTATCACCTTTGCTCCTACCAGATATGCTCTGAATTTCTCAAAGGCAAACACTACTGCCAGCAATTCCTTCTCTGTCACAGTGTAGTTCAGCTGGGCACCTTGCAGCATTTTGCTAGCATAGTAAATAGAATGAAACAGCTTGTTTTTGCGCTGCCCGAGGACAGCCCCTAATGCTATCTCACTAGCATCACACATCAGCTCAAATGGAGAAGTCCAGTCTGGTGCCACAATAACTGGGGTTGTACTCAATTTCTGTTTGAGATCGTAGAATGCTGTCATGCAACTTTCATCAAAACAAAAAATTATTTCCTTCTCTAACAAACTACATAAAGGTTTGGCAATTTTAGAGAAGTCCCTAATGAACCTCCTATAAAATCCTACATGTCCCAGGAAGCTTCGAATGCCCTTGACCGAGGTGGGATGAGGCAGTTTCTCAATGATTTCCACCTTGGCCTTGTCAACCTCAAGTCCTCTCTGAGAGACCTTATGCCCCAGCACAATCCCTTCTTTTACCATAAACTGACACTTCTCCCAGTTCAGCACCAAGTTTGTTTCCTCACACCTTTGCAAGAATTTAGCAAGGTTTCCCAAGCATAGGTCAAATGAGTCCCCAAAGACTGAGAAATCATCCATGAAGATTTCTACAAACTGCTCAGCCATTTCTGTGAATATTGCCATCATGCATCGCTGAAATGTTGCTGGAGCATTGCACAGCTTAAATGGCATCCTTCGAAATGCAAAGGTACCATAAGGACATGTGAATGTGGTCTTATGCTGATCTTTTGGTGCTATAGCTGTAACATCCCGTAATTTTTAGATATTTTCCTTAGAAATTCTTCACCTTACATATATGCATAGAAATGTTCTAATATTAATGGAATAGGTAAAGAAAGAAAACCTAAGAGGAAATATTAGAAATAAACATGTTAAAGAAAGGTGAAATTCTTAGGTAAAGAAAGATAAATTTTTGTGAAGTAAGTAAAGGTCTTAAAATTTCAAGAAGATCGGATTAGGGTAATCTTTCTTAATTTAAGAGCAAAAGTTACTGAGTTTAGTATCTCCACCCGTAATTGGGCTTTAACCTATAGACATTTCATATAGAGTTTTTCTACTTCACATGAATTTTTAGCAAGCCAATAGGATAGGCCAAGGAAGAAATAAAACATAGACTTGGACTAGGATATAGAAATTGGACCGATAGCCCAAAAATCATGAAAATGTGACCAAGCCCATTATGAAAGGAAGAATTTTAACCAAAGTAAGGAAAATGGGCAAGAATGAGCCCAAACCCAAGAGGAAAAATAAAAATAAAAATAAAATTAAAGTGATGAAATATTAGTGTAATCAAGATTAAGTGACATGGCATTAAGACAAAAATTTGACAAGTGGTGTGATTCTACATTCATCATTTTGGCAAGTGGCATAATAATACAAGGCTTTAGGACAAAAACATCTATATCCTACATTCATAACTTTAGCAAGTGGGTAATAATACATAGGATTATGACAAAACATCATTATCCTACACAAATAATTTTAGTTAAATAAGGAAAATTCAAGGGCTAGAAATTTGCCACTTAAAAAGGCAAATCTATCATACTTGATTAAGACAAAAGAAAAAGGAAATGAATCCCTAAATCAAAGGGATCTTGCCCCATATCTTAAAAACATATCATCATAATTTTCAAAATACAAATCTCCTTTTTCTATGCATATCTTGACTAAGGAAGAGGAAGACAAGAACATAAGTTGTTTGTTTTCCAAAAATTCAACAAAGTGTATCCTAATTGTGATAAGGTAGACCCATGATCATGAAAGGTGAATTATTTGGTGGTCTATATAAGAAAACCCACCCTTACAACATTAGAATTTCGTCCAAGTGAGGGAGAGCAAAAATAGAAGCAAGGTAGTGTGAGGAAAGGAGAGGAAGAAAGGAAGAAAGAGGAAGGAGAAGTCTAGGAGACTAAGTGCTCCAGGTAAGTTTAACAATATTTATTTTTGAAGAAAACTTTTGAAACTTATAATATTTATATGAGATTTTGATCTTAGAACTTTTATGATTGGTCATGATGTTGCTATATCATGTTACATATTGATCTTGCATGTGATGTATGTTTGAATACTTAGGTTGGTGTAGATAGTTCTGCATGGTTATGGCTATGGGTGGCAGAATTTTAAGCTTCGGTATTTTAATTTCTGGGAACAATCTATAAGGAATTAAAATAAATGGTTAACATAAGAATTAAAGATATATGTGTCACGGATTTTCACCCACTGGAATCATTCCATTTGGAGTCCATATGAGGTAGATATGGTCTGATTAGTAGTCAAAGGTCAGAAAATGAATCATCAGGGAAGAATATGTTAGGATAGCTTCGGTAATTTAATTTCTGGGAATTATTGGTAGGGAATTAAAATAAATGGTTAACATAAGAATTAAAGATATGTGTGTCATGGATTTTTAACCACTGGAATCATTCAATTTGGAGTCCACATGTGGTAGATATGGTCCGATTAGTAAGCCAAGGTCAGAAAATGGTTCATCAGGGAAGATTATGTTAGGACAGCTTTTGTATTTTAATTTCTGGGAATTATCTGTATGGAATTAAAATAAATGGTTAACATTAAAGTTATATATCTATGTCTCATGGAAATATACCCACTGGAATTATGCAAGTTGGAGTTCATATGAGGTAGATATGATCCGATTAGTAAACAGAGGTCAGAAAATGTTTATTCAGGGAAGAGTATGTTATTAATGCTTTAGTTTTTGTATTTCTGGGAATGTTCTGTAGGGAATTAAAATAGCGCGCCAACATAACAATTATATATATATGGGTCATGGATTTTTACCAACTGGAATCACTCAATTTGGAGTTCCAATTTGGGAGATATGGTCTAATTAGTTAGTAAAGGTCAGAACCTATCCGAGAGGAACTATCCTGTACTTTGAGGGAGTAATATCACCTTTGTTTCTTAATTTTTCGTTACAATGTTCAACATAATAGTTTTAGATAATTGTTTTATCTTGAAATGGACACCAAGATCACCTACATCAGAGTTAAATTGTGGGAGTTATGCTCTGATTAGTAAGAGAAGGTTAGATAGGATGAAAACCTGCATTAAGAAAATAAAGAAATAAAATTAGTATTTAAAAAAAAGAAGCTGAATCTTAATAAATGACTTGTATAGCCATAGCCATTGCCATTGTATGAACTTCTTACCATCTTAAGTGTGAAATTTTGACATGGAAATATTTTATAAAGTGATATTTGAAATGGTTATGTTCATGGCATGATTACCAATGATTTATGGTAATAGTTATATTTTGATGAACATACTTGTTATTGAAAGCATATTTTTGGCTAACATTGTGAAAAGAAAAGAAATGAGCACGGTCACATGGCAATCCGTGTGGTGCACCAGTAGGGGACGCCCTACCAACGGTTATGATCATGATAATGAGAAAAGAAAGAGAAAGTGGGCCATGTCGGACGGAGCGAGAAAAGCCCGTACCGGAGAGTAGAGGATACTCACCCTGACCGGGGTAGCTTGAAATGAGAATAAGTTGATGGCCATCATATGATATTTTGAAAATAGTTAATCATATCATACATATCATTATAGTATGATTCTTATGTGCATAGATATAATGCATTCATGTGACCAAAGATATTTTCTGTAGTTTATACAGCTGAACATGACGTGATGAGCTTTACTGATGATAATTTATTGTTGAACTTACTGGGATTTAATTCTCACTATATTTCCATATCATGTTCAGAAAATTATTTATGCAGCTTTTGTTTCTAAGGCTCTGGCTTTTAGTGCACATTGGATCGAGTTACTTTATGTTGGGCAGATTTCATAATCAAATAAGATGTTTGTGGTCGAGTTGGCTCAGATCCCGGTGAAGGTGCAACCACCCGCACCTGTATCTCCGGAATTGGTCAACCAAAATAAACAAGATGTAAATATCTATGTGTTTGATATGTTATACGTCTGTTTTGATTAATGACATGTATGTGAACTCAATATTGTATAATAATAAAGGAAAAAAAAGAGAGGTTGTTACATAATTGGTATCAGAGCAGGTCGATCCTAGATGGCCAGTGGGTGGATGGTTATTTGAATCGATCTTACAGTGTCTTGAGTATGTTGTGGTTGTGCTGTGTAGGGGATCAGTGACTCATATAGGTAAGAAATTACTAGTGTTTCTTATCTATATGCCGAGATGGTGTTATGACTACTGTTAAATATTGTTTTGAAACTAACTATTGGGCTTGATCACCTCAATAGTAGCATAAATTTATTTTTTCCACAGTAGGAAATGGCACCACCAAGGCGGAATCTGGCAAACAATGCGGAGAAAATCTTGCACAACCTTGCCACAGCAATTCGAGAATTTAGTATTGATTTACTCCTTAGAACCCAACTAGTATCTATATCCCTATATAGAATGATATCGATTGAATTTAAAAAAAATTGTGATTTGTGAAAAGTGCATGTCTAAGGAAAGCTCTGGCAAGGAAAGACTTGGTACTTAAGCGTGTCCATTAGTGACCCACCTCTCTTTCCTGGGAACTTTTCTGGTGCGCTGTTTACAGACTACAATTACTATCCAGTTACCGAGATATTAGTGTGGAATTTTAACATGGAATTTACCCTAGTACTCATATAAAATTTTCAAGAAGTTTTGAAAGTGCCAGTTTTATTTGAAAAATCTTAGTATGCTCCGTGGTTGCAGTATTTCCACATCAGAAAAGAATTATTCTAGTTACTGGAAAAAAAAAAATTTTACAAGACTTGTTAGACAAGGGATTTAAATGCCCTAGTACTTTTATTTGGAGTGCTCTAGTTCTATTTGTGAAAAAGAAAGATGGATCACTATGACTATGCATAGATTATAGACAGTTGAATAAGGTGACAATGTAAAATAGAAACCCATTAGCTCGTATAGATTACCTGTTTGACCAGTTATAAGGTGTTCAATATTTTTCCACAAATAGATTTGGGATATGAGTAACATTAATTAGGGATAAGAGAAGAGGATGTAGGACTTATTATGGCATTATGAGTTCTTGGTGATGCATTTAAATTGACAAATCTTTAGCTGCATTCATAGATTTAATGAATAGTAATTAGGTCATCCCTGGAATAATTTGTTATTATATATATGGATGATATACTAGAATATTTCAAAAGTTCAGAGGATCATAAGCAACATTCAAAGATAGTTTTACCAACTCTAAAGGAGTATGGTTGGTAAATATGGTATACAAGTAGAGTCTAAGAAAGTAAAAGTAGTACAATAATAGCTACGTTTTACTACATTTAAAGATGAAGATCCAAATCCAATTTACGCTTCCTGCGGTTATCTACCGTCCATTCTATTGGAGTAATAGTTAGATCAGGTACATGAACATAGGCTTGTAAAGCATCAATCAACTCCTCAGCATTTGAAGCTGAGATGAGAATTTGCCGTGCTGAGTGTGAGATAAACCTCTGTTCCACAACTTGATCTAGAAAAGATAACAAACCATCAAAGAAGTGATTAACATTTAACAAACCTATCGGTTTGTGATGCATATTCAGTTGTGCCCAAGAGACTATTTGGAAAATCTCCTCTAGAGTACCAAAACCACCTGGTAAGGCAATGAAGGCGTCAGCATTGCTCATCATTCTAGCCATGCGTTCATGCATGGAAACTACCCTATATTCTTCCCCAATTGTTTTCCCTATGTTGCTGGATGTAGCTAGAGCTGTAGGAATAATACCTAGAACTTGGCATCCCCCTGCATGTGCAGCTGTAGCCACACACCCCATTAACCCACAGTTACCTCCACCATACACTAAATGAATTTTTCTCCTAGCCAGCACCATACCCAGATTTTGTGCTGCTTTAACATACTCCTCATCTTTTCCAGGACTGGAACCACAAAAGACACAGATATTTCGAAACTGACGGAATGTTGTTCCCTCCATAATTTCTATCACCTTAACTTTGAGAATATACAAAGATACTAATGTAAGTATTTATAGAAATCAGAGAAAGACATATTTATAATAGCTATGCGAATAGGCCGGGTATTATTAGAACAACTATGAAAATCAACTAAATTAAAGGTAAATAAAAAAAATTCAAAAATGACGGCAAGCATGTATATGTACAGTAGTATGACTGTGACCCATATTAAGCACATAAAGAGTATAAGATAAGATATCACCAGAAATCTGTCTTTATCTTGTTGTCTTTGATGAAGCATTGATGTTTTGATTCTTGTAGAAAAGTTCTAGGTGATAGCCGTCATTGAAAAAAAAAAAGTAAAAAAAAAATGCAATTAAATGATTTATTTTGTATTCTCAATGTTTTCACCAGTCGACTATCAGTATTATTAAGTCGACTAGCTATTTTGAGAAATTTTAATTTGGACTGGTTAATTTACAGTTGATTAATTACATCTATTTTGAAGCAATCAACTGCATCCTACCAGTTAACTACATATTCTTTGATTTTCACAGACTTTTATAAGCTCAGAAATGTTTCTTTTTCCATGTGATATCTTTCCACCGAATACCAATGGATTTAAAGTTGATTCTGACACATATATTCAAAATTTGCGGCCACCGATTTTTGTTGAAATCATAGATAGATTTTGTTTACAGATTTTCAAGAATTGCGGCCACCGATTTTAATATTTTTCAATGCTTTGTCAAAACTTTTGACTTTCGCTTTTGGAACCATTCTCTATTATGCTTTTCGTCTGTTTCACTCATTAACGGTTGGCATTAAATGCAAGGTTATTTTCCCTCATTACAATTAAAGATAATTTCTTCCTTTGAAACTTGGTTGTTATGGTGTCTAAGTTGTTAATAGGTTAAAATAATGAAAGGTTTGAAAAGAATGGACGGATGATGGTCTTATGGTGTTTTGACGAATGTAATCAAGAGAATTAGTGGTGTTGAAGTTCTCGAGGAATAAAATATAGGAAGTAGGATTTAAGTTAGTCTTTGAACTCTTAATTTGGAAATATAGAGAATATTCTGAGAACCATGTCCGGAAATAATGTAGGTTATCAAGATATTTGTGTTAAAGGATTATATCATGCTAAATTGAGTCTAGTATCTAGGATGTGAATTATGTTGGAATTGAGAATTCATGTATGAGTAATTGTTAGGAAAAAAAAAACACAAATCTTCTTCAAATGATTGGGTGAATTAAATGGGATTGGCATAAGCTAGAATGAGGTGCTTTTGGATATGATAGAAGAAATAATTGAAATTTTTGACAATGAGTTTAATGGTGTTAATAAGCTTGTATAGAATTACTGTGATGAGGTAAGTTGGAATTATTAGACATGCGTCAATGGTACATAAACGTTATTAAAGGTTTGAAGGATTTATTGCTACGTATGTTTAACATATTGATTAAAGGATTTGAGGATAAAAATAGATGATAGAGTAAGATGATGATATTCAGGGGATGATGTTGATATATGAAAAAAAAAAAAATTGACTTGATAGAAGTTTGGAATAAGAAAAGATAGTTACACAATATGAAGGTGTATATGTTCCTTTATATGTGTGTTTTCTAATATCGACCCATAGATATATCCATACGGGCTAGAGGATATCAATTGAAGAACTTATGATTGAAAGAAATCCTTATGGTTAAGTTATATGGCAAAATCACTCAAGTGAATAGACATATTAAAAAGTAAAGATGTCATACAGAAAAGATATCTCTAATTATTTAGGTAATAAGCTTGGTAACTCTGAATAATGCCTTAATTTCATTCCCTACATGTGGTAGGATGGATTCAAATTCGGGGACCGAATTTCTTAAAGGGGGGAAGAATGTAACATCCCGTAATTTTTAGATATTTTCCTTAGAAATTCTTCACCTTACATATATGCATAGAAATGTTCTAATATTAATGGAATAGGTAAAGAAAGAAAACCTAAGAGGAAATATTAGAAATAAACATGTTAAAGAAAGGTGAAATTCTTAGGTAAAGAAAGATAAATTTTTGTGAAGTAAGTAAAGGTCTTAAAATTTCAAGAAGATCGGATTAGGGTAATCTTTCTTAATTTAAGAGCAAAAGTTACTGAGTTTAGTATCTCCACCCGTAATTGGGCTTTAACCTATAGACATTTCATATAGAGTTTTTCTACTTCACATGAATTTTTAGCAAGCCAATAGGATAGGCCAAGGAAGAAATAAAACATAGACTTGGACTAGGATATAGAAATTGGACCGATAGCCCAAAAATCATGAAAATGTGACCAAGCCCATTATGAAAGGAAGAATTTTAACCAAAGTAAGGAAAATGGGCAAGAATGAGCCCAAACCCAAGAGGAAAAATAAAAATAAAAATAAAATTAAAGTGATGAAATATTAGTGTAATCAAGATTAAGTGACATGGCATTAAGACAAAAATTTGACAAGTGGTGTGATTCTACATTCATCATTTTGGCAAGTGGCATAATAATACAAGGCTTTAGGACAAAAACATCTATATCCTACATTCATAACTTTAGCAAGTGGGTAATAATACATAGGATTATGACAAAACATCATTATCCTACACAAATAATTTTAGTTAAATAAGGAAAATTCAAGGGCTAGAAATTTGCCACTTAAAAAGGCAAATCTATCATACTTGATTAAGACAAAAGAAAAAGGAAATGAATCCCTAAATCAAAGGGATCTTGCCCCATATCTTAAAAACATATCATCATAATTTTCAAAATACAAATCTCCTTTTTCTATGCATATCTTGACTAAGGAAGAGGAAGACAAGAACATAAGTTGTTTGTTTTCCAAAAATTCAACAAAGTGTATCCTAATTGTGATAAGGTAGACCCATGATCATGAAAGGTGAATTATTTGGTGGTCTATATAAGAAAACCCACCCTTACAACATTAGAATTTCGTCCAAGTGAGGGAGAGCAAAAATAGAAGCAAGGTAGTGTGAGGAAAGGAGAGGAAGAAAGGAAGAAAGAGGAAGGAGAAGTCTAGGAGACTAAGTGCTCCAGGTAAGTTTAACAATATTTATTTTTGAAGAAAACTTTTGAAACTTATAATATTTATATGAGATTTTGATCTTAGAACTTTTATGATTGGTCATGATGTTGCTATATCATGTTACATATTGATCTTGCATGTGATGTATGTTTGAATACTTAGGTTGGTGTAGATAGTTCTGCATGGTTATGGCTATGGGTGGCAGAATTTTAAGCTTCGGTATTTTAATTTCTGGGAACAATCTATAAGGAATTAAAATAAATGGTTAACATAAGAATTAAAGATATATGTGTCACGGATTTTCACCCACTGGAATCCTTCCATTTGGAGTCCATATGAGGTAGATATGGTCTGATTAGTAGTCAAAGGTCAGAAAATGAATCATCAGGGAAGAATATGTTAGGATAGCTTCGGTAATTTAATTTCTGGGAATTATTGGTAGGGAATTAAAATAAATGGTTAACATAAGAATTAAAGATATGTGTGTCATGGATTTTTAACCACTGGAATCATTCAATTTGGAGTCCACATGTGGTAGATATGGTCCGATTAGTAAGCCAAGGTCAGAAAATGGTTCATCAGGGAAGATTATGTTAGGACAGCTTTTGTATTTTAATTTCTGGGAATTATCTGTATGGAATTAAAATAAATGGTTAACATTAAAGTTATATATCTATGTCTCATGGAAATATACCCACTGGAATTATGCAAGTTGGAGTTCATATGAGGTAGATATGATCCGATTAGTAAACAGAGGTCAGAAAATGTTTATTCAGGGAAGAGTATGTTATTAATGCTTTAGTTTTTGTATTTCTGGGAATGTTCTGTAGGGAATTAAAATAGCGCGCCAACATAACAATTATATATATATGGGTCATGGATTTTTACCAACTGGAATCACTCAATTTGGAGTTCCAATTTGGGAGATATGGTCTAATTAGTTAGTAAAGGTCAGAACCTATCCGAGAGGAACTATCCTGTACTTTGAGGGAGTAATATCACCTTTGTTTCTTAATTTTTCGTTACAATGTTCAACATAATAGTTTTAGATAATTGTTTTATCTTGAAATGGACACCAAGATCACCTACATCAGAGTTAAATTGTGGGAGTTATGCTCTGATTAGTAAGAGAAGGTTAGATAGGATGAAAACCTGCATTAAGAAAATAAAGAAATAAAATTAGTATTTAAAAAAAAGAAGCTGAATCTTAATAAATGACTTGTATAGCCATAGCCATTGCCATTGTATGAACTTCTTACCATCTTAAGTGTGAAATTTTGACATGGAAATATTTTATAAAGTGATATTTGAAATGGTTATGTTCATGGCATGATTACCAATGATTTATGGTAATAGTTATATTTTGATGAACATACTTGTTATTGAAAGCATATTTTTGGCTAACATTGTGAAAAGAAAAGAAATGAGCACGGTCACATGGCAATCCGTGTGGTGCACCAGTAGGGGACGCCCTACCAACGGTTATGATCATGATAATGAGAAAAGAAAGAGAAAGTGGGCCATGTCGGACGGAGCGAGAAAAGCCCGTACCGGAGAGTAGAGGATACTCACCCTGACCGGGGTAGCTTGAAATGAGAATAAGTTGATGGCCATCATATGATATTTTGAAAATAGTTAATCATATCATACATATCATTATAGTATGATTCTTATGTGCATAGATATAATGCATTCATGTGACCAAAGATATTTTCTGTAGTTTATACAGCTGAACATGACGTGATGAGCTTTACTGATGATAATTTATTGTTGAACTTACTGGGATTTAATTCTCACTATATTTCCATATCATGTTCAGAAAATTATTTATGCAGCTTTTGTTTCTAAGGCTCTGGCTTTTAGTGCACATTGGATCGAGTTACTTTATGTTGGGCAGATTTCATAATCAAATAAGATGTTTGTGGTCGAGTTGGCTCAGATCCCGGTGAAGGTGCAACCACCCGCACCTGTATCTCCGGAATTGGTCAACCAAAATAAACAAGATGTAAATATCTATGTGTTTGATATGTTATACGTCTGTTTTGATTAATGACATGTATGTGAACTCAATATTGTATAATAATAAAGGAAAAAAAAAAGAGGTTGTTACAATAGCAATCTGGTTGTACCCTGAGTACCCATCCAGGAAACAATAGTATTCTTTTCTAGCAAGTCTATCTAACATTTGATCAATGAATGGCAGAGGGAAGTGGTCCTTTCTAGTGCTCTTGTTCAGCTTCCTATAGTCCATGCAAATCCTCCAGCCGGTCACAACCTTGGTGGGGATGAGTTCATTGCTAGTGGTTTCCACCACAGTCATACCCCCTTTCTTAGGGACACACTGGACCGGACTCACCCAAGAACTATCTGATATTGGGTAGATAATTCCAGCATCTAGCCACTTTATAATTTCCTTTTTAACCACCTCCTTCATTATTGGGTTGAGCCTTCGCTGAAGTTCTATAGACTCTTTTTCATTGCTTTCCAAGATGATCTTATGCATGCAAAATGAGGGGCTGATTCCCTTAATGTCAGCAAGTGTCCAGCCAATGGCCCTTCTGAATTTCTTTAGTGTAAGGACCAATTTCTCCTCTTGTTCCTCTGTCAAAAGTGCTGAGATAACCATAGGAAGAGTGGTTGTTTCTCCTAAATATGCATACTTAAGGTATGCTGGCAGAGGCTTCATCTCCAAGACTAGTGGCTCCTCCACTGATGCTTTCAACAGCCTTGAATCTGGTAGGGTCACATATAATGACTCCTTTATTGGTTCCTGCTTCCTAAAGCCTTGCCTGACATCAATCCAGGCCCATTCCTTCTCATCTTCTCCTTTGGAATCTAAGTGGTCTGTCCATGCTGGTGGTGGTGGCTCCTTGCAGCATTTTTCCAATTGTTCTAATGCTAATGTGTCTGATGTGATCTTAATTAAGCATGATTTTAATAACTTTATGCTTACCTTTTGTTTGATTTAAGTAAAATATAATTAGGAATTAGCTTAGTTTTGTGTTTTGTGTTGTAGGAACAAAGGAAGAAGAAAATGGAAGAAAAAGATAAGAAATTTATGGAAAAATGCTACATTGCAGCGATTCTAGACCTTTCAGCACTATTTTGAGCATATCTCCCTCTTATGAACTCCAATCAAAGTGATTCAAGTGGATGTGAAACTATAACACAATCCTCTACAACTTTTATGTTGAACAATTGGTCCAATTCGGGAGATTTCATAGTGTTACAGAGCTTGCAAATCAGAATCATAGTGCAGCAGGGTGAATTCTGACCTTTGGTCACTAATTTTAGCATATCTCCTTCAATTTAGATTGGATTAAGGTGATTCTAGCAGCTATGGAAAGAAGAGACATAGAGCTAAAAATTTCATGTTCAACACTTTGGCCAACTCTGAAGTTTTCTAGGCACCGCGGTGCTGCGTCATAGCAGGTTCTGAGGGCCACGTCGCTCCCTAGCGCGCCGCGGCATTTGTTGTCCAGAAGCACCGAGCGCCGCGGCCCCCGAGCGTCAGAATTCAGAGTTCACCAAAGCTAGCCTAAGCGTTGCGGCACCCCGTCAGAATCTTTTTGGAGTGCTGCGGTGCCCGCCGTCGCATCAGGTCGCTGAGTTCGCAATTTTTAGGGTTTTTTAACTCTAATTGAAGCCCAATAAGCCGAAATTTGACCTAGAAACACTCCTACACCAATTAGGAGGGGAAAAGTCTATAAAAAGGGAGGAAAGAAACCAGAGAAGGGATCCAATCCTTCACCAAATTCTTCATCTACATTATTCAATTCTTCTTTAGCGTTTCTTATGGCCTTTCGTGGCTAGTTCTCTTTAGTTGGTTGAGGTGAGTTGAAACCTCAAGGGATTTTTATACATTGTGAGATGTGGATATGATGTTATTATTTCAATTTGTTTTGAATATTGATTGTTCATCTGTTCTTATTTTTAATGATTATTCATATGATTGCTAGGAGGCCTACTAGTATTTCGTCTGTTTTAATCTACAGCTGAATTGTGTTTTGAACAAAGTTTTTAATTCTGCGATTCGTAAGGCAAATAGGTTTAAGGGTTTTGGATTATAAATCATTGAACCTATGATGAATGATTGACTAAATTAGATATAGCCGATGTGTTTATATTTGTTTAGTTATGTCAGTTTCTCTAGTTCTTCATGCGGTTAACAAGTTATATTTTACCGATGTGCTAAAAGATGGCTTGTTGATTAGGGTTTTATTAGTGTGATTATCATTAATTTGCTAGGCTTAAGGAGAAACAGGGTTAAAACCCCAATGATAGATGTTCATTTACAGATTGATTATGTTGTCGATGATCAATGTAATCCCTTGACGGTGGATACCAACCGAAACTAACGTCTTTATCATTAATCACTTTCGGTTATTTATTTTCATTATTATTTACTTTACTTAACTTGCGATTATCAATTCCCCCCTTTTTAATCACATAAGGTAATTCCAGTCTCTGTGGGATCGACCCTTACTCCCACTACTACAGGTTAGTTTTGAGGTAAGGTATTAATTTGGGTGCACCTGCGACAGTGCGCACCAGTGTCTATCATAGACACCACTGCACATTCCTATTCTTCATTGGCAAACTTCATGGTCTGAAGCACATTGAATGTAACCTGCTCATCCTAGACTCTCATAGTTAATTCACCTTTCTGAACATCACTTAGTGTCTAGCCAGTTGCTAGGAATGGTCTGCCCAATATAATCGGTACCTCTACATTAGCTTCATAATCCAGAATTATAAAGTCTACTGGGAAGATGAACTTATCCACCTTAACCAGGACATCCTTTATTTTTTCCTCTGGATGGGCAATGGATCTGTCTGCCAATTGCAGTGTGATTGTGGTAGGCCTTGCTTCTCCAATTCCTAACTTTTTAAAGATGGCCATTGGCATGAGGTTGATGCTTGCTCCCAAGTCGCAAAGTGCCTTGCCAAAATACTAGTTCCCGATTGAACAAGGTATGGTGAAACTGCCTGGATCCTTAAGTTTGGGTGGCAACTTGTTTTGCAGCACAACAATGCATTCTCTTGTGAGAGCAACAGTCTCAAACTCACCAAATCTCCTCTTCTTGGTCAGGATGTCCTTCATGAATTTCACATAATTTGGCATCTGCTCTAGTGCTTCCACCAGGGGAATGTTAATGTGTAGCTGTTTCAGGACATCTAGGAACCTTCTAAATTGATGGTCATTCTGCTACTTTTGAAATCTCTGAGGGAAGGGGGGAGGTAACTTAGCTTGCTGCATGCCTTGCTGTGGCAAAGTTGCCAAATTCTGCTGTGGCATAGCTACAACATTTCCTTTAGAGGTGGTTGTTTCCTCGCTTACCTCCTCCTCTTTCTTCTTTTTGTCTTTTTTCTTCTCCAGAGGTACAGTGGAGTCTGTCTGGTCTTGCTCTCTTGCTTTTGGTGCTTCAACCATCTTCCCACTCCTCAGGGCTATAGCCTTGCAGTGCTCTTTCCCTTCTCTCCTGGGGACTTCAGTATTACTAGGAAGTGTCCCTGGGGGTCTGCTTTTTAGTTCATTGGCAAGCTGCCCCACTTGAGTTTCCAGATTCCGCAATAAGGCTGCTTGACTCTGGATTAGAGCATCATTCCTTGCCATATATTTCTTCAGCAGGAATTCTAGTGAAGTGGGGGCTTTCTGAGGCTGTTGTCTTTACTACTGGAAGCCTGGTGGACCCTATGGTCTTTGCGGGGCAGAGTTGCTCCCTTGTCCTATACCATAGTTACTCCAGGAGAAATTGGGGTGTTGCCTCCATCCTGGGTGATATGTGTTGGAGTAAGGATTGTTATTGCGATTCATATTACCCATGAAACACACTGATTCTGGGTTTGAGGGACAAGCTTCAAATAAATGAGGTCTATTACATAGTACACAAGATGGTCCAATTTCCTGGACTGCATTGGCTACTTGAGGGCGGGCAATTTGCTGGCTCTTCAAGACATTAACTAGTTAAGCTAGCTAGGCTGTGAGAGAAGTCACTTCACTCACTTCGAGCATGCCTGCTGCTTTCTTTCCAGTTGAAACTCTGTCCATTGGCCATTGATAGTTGTTGCTGGCCATCCTTTCAAGCAGCTCATGTGCTTCATTATACGTTTTGGACAAGAGTGCCCCATTAGCTGCTTCATCCACTATGGTATGAGTTTGGGCATTGAGGCCATTATAAAAGGTCTCCATCTGAATGCAGTAAGGAATTCCATGATGGGGGGCATCTCTATAATAGCTCTTTATACCTCTCCCAGGTCTCATACAAAGATTCACCTTCTAATTGCTGGAAAGAGGTGATGTCATTTCTCAATCTGGCATTCTTGGTGGGCGGGAAGTATTTTAGCAGAAATTATTTTGCCAAATCACTCCAGTTAGCGATAGAGTCAGGTGGCAGAGAGTTCAACCATGCTCTTGCTCGGTCTCTTAATGAGTAAGGGAACAACTTTAGCCTGAGCACTTCTTCTATTACCCCATTCATTTTGAAAGCATCCGTGACTTCCATGAACACTCTCAAGTAAAGGTGAGGGTCCTCAGTGGGCATGCCACTGAATTGCCCTACAGTTTACAGCATCTAGAACATTACTGGTTTGAGCTCAAAATGTAAAGCCTCGACCTCTGGTCTCACAATGCTCAGGTTCAACCCATTCAGGTTTGGTTGAACATAAGCATTTAGGACTCTATCTCTATCATCAATGTTGTCTGCTCCATTCTGATTAGCCATCTCTGCCTGCTGCTTAAGTGCTAACTGTCCTCTTCTTCTTCTCAAAAGCGTTCTTTCTATCTCTGGATCAAGGGGCAAAAGCTCTCTGTCAGCCCTGCTCATGCACTGTGTTACCTGCTCAACAAGACACCAGAGTAAAAAGATATACAACAAAACAATACTTCACATAGTTGAGTATCTAAAAACAATTTTAAGTTGACACTCCCCGGCAACGGCACCAAAAACTTGTTGGGCTGTAATTCATACAAAGATGAATACAATGTTAGAATGCAAGTGCACGTGTCGTGATCAAGTAATAAAGTGATGAGTGAGTATCGTCCCACGAGGAGTGAACTAAAACTGTTATAGAGATTTTTGCTGTATGAATGCTGTAGCAAAGTTAAGATGGTTCACAAGATTGATATAAAAGTAGATTGACTGACTATAAGTATAATTAAAATAAGGAGTAATAGGAAGTAAAGAGGAAACTATATTGGGAGATCTAGGGTTGCTCAGGGTTGCCATGGACTACAGCACCCATATTTGCTCTAGGATTGCTATAGCAATTGTTCTAAGTGCCAAACTCAGTCCTGGATGGAGCCTTCCCAGGCTTCCATTCCTTGCAATTCTGAGGTTCAGACATGCATTACTGCATCAGTCCTCACCTCCAAATTGTGCATAAAGTTCCATTATTGGCCTAATGGGGTGCCCGTATATCCCTACATGAGCTAACTCCCATGCATTCAATCCTTTTCCCAGCCTCCATTACCCTTCCAGGTGAATGTCGGCCTTGGTTTTCTTCCTCCAAACTTCCATTATTAAGGAAAGAAAAACTAACAGGAAACACAATTGAATGATAACCAAAACTGCAGCGAAATGTATTGATAATAAAAATGTGCTTTAGTTCATTACAACCCTTGTGCAACCGCAGCTGGAAACTAGCCAAGACTAATGGATACACTGGGTACAAAAATCCCAAAAACACGGGTATGCATCCTAAGTGATTTAAATAAAATTACAAAGCGTAGTTCTTTCTTTTTGATAAAACAGTAGTATAACAACAGGGGACAATCCCCTTCTGCAGAACTATTCTCTCAATGCTGCACCTCCTGGTGTCAACACATCCTCGGCTATGGTGTTTCCTCCTCCAAGTTCTCTTATGTTTTGTCTCGTCCCCTTTTCTCTCCTTTTGCAATAGCTGCTTTATGGCCTTTTATAGGCAGCTCGTGTGGTCCTAGTAAAGTGCCCTGGGTTGCTGACATTCCTTCTGCTCTGCAGCCGGCGCCCTTGTTGTGCAGTTTTTTCCTTTCCACTTTCAGTAGTAGAGGCAGTTCTGTACCAGCAGCCTGCAGTGTCCCTGTTGCTGTCCCCTGCTCAATGGTAGCTGCTCCTGCTCCGTAGCTCTGCCACCTGCACCATATCAAATAGAATTAGTGTATTGCAGGGAAGAAGGAGCAGCTCACCCACTATCACCCGGGGTTCTGCTATTGTTACCACATATGCTTACTGAAATGCTGCAGTAATGAGGTCGCTGATGTTATATCTAGAAGAGTCATCCCATTTAATTAAATCAATAGGTAAGAGTGCTTAAAACACCAGAAAAATTCAGTAAACATACACGGACAGCACATAGAAACTATAATGAAATGCAGTTATCAATGAGGCTTGCCACAATGGGGACATAATGGAATCAATCTTGAATTCTGTTGATTAGTAGGTCTCATATCTCTTTGAATCATTCTTTGCCTATTGATATTAACTTATGCCTGGCTAGTGCTACTAGATCCTGCTTGAGTAAAATGTTGTGGATTTTGAAATCTTGATCCTCTGACATTAGGATTATAGCCCGCCGAAACACTACTGTCTCGATCTCTTTTTCTTTTCTTTAAACTTTCTATCTCTACTAGCTCTCTTGTTTCCATCATTCTTGTACAATCCACAGCCACCGAATAAGTTAAGAAATGGTTCATCTGGAGACCCACCAATTTAAACAATGGACGTATTAATCGTGAAACAAATCTCTTAATTCTATCTTTTTCAGTAAGAACTAGATATGGTGCATATCTTGACAATCGGGTAAAACGGATGTCATATTCAGAAACCGTTATATTCGATGTCTGTCTCAATTCTTTAAATTCTCTAGCCTTCTTATCTCTTTCATTCATTGGTAGGAAGCGATTCATAAATGCTTCCTTAAATTCATTCTACTCCATTGGTGGTAAAGTGGCTGATCTTTCTTAAACCAAGGTCTCAAACCAAACCTGAGCCATATCTGATAATTGAAAAGATACTAATTCAACAGATCTCCTACTGGAACATCCTAAAGCTCTTAGGACTCCTTCCACAGCATCAATAAATATCTATGGGTCTTCTTGAACATCTGACCCAGAAAAAGTTGGGGGCTTCAGCTTTAAAAATTACGGTAATGTCACCTCAATCCCTATAGATTTATCCTTATGTTCAACTGCTATTTCTAGTTTTTGCTCTTCAGGAGCTTTTTCTGGTGGCTGGCCATCCCTCCTACCTTATTCTACTATAAATCCAGCTAATGTCTCTAAGCTCCTATGTATGCCAGCAATCATATCAGCTGTTCTATCATGCGGCTCCTGAGGGGGTTCTACTCTATCCTCAGGGACACTATCAGATATATGAACCTGTTCATCAGGTATTAGGGTACTCATACCCCGTGCACGCCCTCTGCCTCTGCCTCTTCCTCTAGGTCGGCATCTACCACGGCCTCTTTGTACTGGAATGGTAGATTGTGCAGACTCTTCTGCAGAGGGTACACGATCTACTGCTTCTCTAGCAACTGCTCTAGTTCTTGGCAGCTTCATTAACTATACAAAACAAAATAACTTTTTACAATACCATAATATTCAATCAGGCTTACACTAGGAACTTTTATAAACTTGGAATAGAAAGGAAAGTGAAACCCTATAGAATCCCTCAGTAGCACCTGAAGTATAAATATGTCCGGCTCATATCGATACTAAAGGTTCTACTAAAGAATCCTTTGCTTTGATAGCCACAGGGAAACCTAATGCTCTGATACCAACTTGTCACGCCCCTAACTTTAAGGAATGTGAAACACATATACCATAAACATATTTTTCCATAAACATGCATATTTCAGTACTTTAACATGTAAACCGATACATATAAGTTCCCATACACATATACAATATACAGATTAAGTCGATAAACACCAAAGTAACAGCAGAAGCAAGGATCCTGCCTGTGGCATATAGAGCATACTCTAGAATACAAATACAATATAGTACAAATAACGTGAGCCTTGGAAACAACGTAGGCTCACCCAGAGAGTAAACAGTCTAGCTGATCACCTATCCGCAGGAACAGACTCTGTCTCCTTATCTGAAAAATATATCCTCAACGTGTAGTGAGTTTTACAACTCAATGAGCAGATAAAACCTTCTATAACCTCTTAGGTTAGCATATGGATGAACTTATACTTTAAAATTTACCATATAGAAAGTACAATTCAAAAGTACATCCATATGAAACCCGTATTTCAAGTATGCTCGCTTCACAATATAACCGAATATTAAAAAAAAACCAAATACAGTACAATACGATCATAAACAAATACTGTGATGCAATAAAAGATTTCACATGTTTTAGGAGGTTTCCATATTAGAACCAATACAATAAATAATCTGAAGCACACAGCAAGGGAGGGTAATTCACATATCAATAATAGGAGGCATCCCGCTCTCCCCGATAACAATAACTCCCGAGTGTTGGCCGTCACACGAGGCTAGCACCACCCCTGCTAGCTGAGGTATCAAGGTGCAATAGGGCTAACATTCCCTACTGTTAGCAGACAGTGTTTCCAATAGGATTCCTCCACAAATATCATATTTGCACATATGCCATGTCGTTCAAAACAGAGGTTTCAATATAAACTCATAAATTTTTTAGTCAAAGTTCAATTCCTCTGTCAGAAACTTCCCAATCAAGGTTTATCACATATATACATGCCCTTTTCCAAGGCAATCATATAACTTTACAAATAATCAATGCAATGTGCACAATATATTTCCTTTACCATATGATAAAAAATACATGTAAAATCACATATTCAATGAGTTCAAAAATTCAATTTCAAAACCATACTCTTCTTGAACTATATTCCCAATAGTAATCAAATCCAGATAATTCAATCCATTTCATATACATATAAGAATATAAATCACTTGTAAATATAATCAATTATTCATTTACAGTTCAAGAAGAGCATAGGGTAAGCCATAGAAAGAATTATCTACTCACAGGGTAGGGCTTTAGATTGGGCAGCCCTAAAATGTATTTTTTTTCAAGTCAAATATGATCAAATGGACCTATAAAATGAGTCTGAAGGGTCAAAAACCTAGGAAATGACTCCGAAAGCTCAGTCAATGCTAGGGGTACTGTTCACCGCCGAAAAATACTATTCACCGCCACATAAAAAGTTACCAAATGGCCGAAAAGAATACATATCCAAATGTTAATCTAACTTATGAATCCATCTACGGTGTCAGATTTTCAATTGGAGGTCTCTAAGTTAAAGTTTCAGAATTTACCTTTTTCGGAGATTTTTTACTTCAGATCTACGGTGATTCAACAGATAATTTGAAAAACTGATATGTCAAAACTGAAGTATTCTTCGTCCTGAATCCAGTAACACCTTCAGTTTTGAGATCGGAAGCCAATAGGCACTCCAGATTTAGAGAAAAAGTTGAAGGTCACTATTTACTCACTATTCATCTTCTCGATTTATGTTTTCGATTTGCAAACGGTATCTCCCTCGGTTCCTCCTTCTTTCGTTTTATCTTCTCTTTTTTTTAATAATAATAATTATTTATTAATTAATAATAGGATTTTCTTTTATATAAATTCATATAAATTCCGTTTTTCATCCTAAAATATCCCAAAAATTTCTAAAAATTTACATTCTCATAAACCTTTAGTTAAACTCTTAAATCACAATTTTTCTTGATAAAATCGTAATAAAAAAAATCTCAAAATAAATGTATTTAGACATAATAAAAGAAAGAATATTTCTAAAAATACCATAAAAATTCATTAGAGGCCGGTATAATTATTTTAAGCAACAGAATTCTTATTTTAATTAAAAGTCTACTTACTTTTAGCAAAACATAATCATTTTTAAACAAATAAAAATATATTTGCTTATAGCAAAATACTATCATTTAAAATTAAAAAATTACGCGCCAAAAATGTAAATTCTCATATTTTCTTTAATTGGAATTTTCATTAAATTTTACGGTTATTACACCGTCCTTCTGAGCAAAAGTAGTGATCGGATTCCTAAGATGGGCCGTCTTGGTCGGTGGGAAGTACTTGGCCAGGAAAGCTTGAGAAAGCTGTTGCCAAGTGGTGATGGACCCTGATGGAAGAGAATGCAACCATGCATGAGCCTTGTCCTTTAAAGAAAAAGGGAACAGTCTTAGTCTGATGGCATCTGAGGATACCCCATTCAGCTTCAGGGTGTCACAATACTCCAAAAACATAGAAAGATGGAGATTAAGGTCTTGAATAGGTGACCATCCAAACTGATTCTGCTGAACCATCTACAACAGAGAAGGCTACAGCTCGAAGTTGTTGGCCTCAACAACAGGTCTTACAATGCTGGGATTCAGGCCATGACTATCTGGGGCGGTAAAATCCTTAAGAGATCGGTTATCTCTTTCCGCCATGATGGATGCAGAGTTTTCTTGCTACTGTCTTTTTCTTATCCTTCGTAGGGTGCGTTCAATTTCTGGGTCAAATTCAATAATAAGCCCACAGTTTCTTCGCATAAAAGAGAAATACACCTCTAAGGGAAGAAAATAGGCAAAAAGCAGCAAGGTAAAATAATGCAGAGAAATTAAAAGAAAGTGATCTAGTCTAGCAATTTCACAATCTATCTAATATTGACAATTGTTCCCCGGCAATGGTGCCAAAAACTTGTTGTGTGTATGTTTTACTAATTAACCGCAAGCGCACGGTATAGCTGTAGCTAATCCGGCGAGTACGAGTCGTATCCCACAGAGAACAATGTCAATTACTAGAATAATGTAAAATTTGCTATCTAAATCGATACAATTTGATGAGAAAGTGACGATATTAAATAGATGAAAATAACCAATGAAGCAAAGCCTAGGGTTAAGGTTAACCACACTTGTGATACTCAACAACAAGTACGTACCTTTAATTGCAATTATTTAGATTAGTTAGGGGATGGTTTAGCCTTAATTAACTAGCAAACTCTTTCGAGCATTACTAATCATACCTAGCTTAATCCAATTGCCTACTTTCGTGGTGCTTAGTTTAACCTAGGTTCATTAAGCTATATGCCAACCATGGAATACAATTAATCGATGTTCTCGTGCCTACTAATCGATTCAATCATAGAGAATCTTAAACTACTTTCATAATTATGATAACTCTAATTAACTATTAAGTTCAGGTTTTAATCTTCACCTTTTAGTTCATCAATCAAATACCTAAGACGTGATAGATTGGTGATCAGGCATTCTACCAACTCTTTCATGCACATAATAGTTAATCCTAATCAATCTAGAGCAATCATAATTAGGGTTCTAACATTCAATCAAAGTATCATCATATCACAAGTGGGTTTACCAAAACCCTAGATAAAAAAACTACTCACACATCATGTAATAAGAAATCAAACTCATAATCATTAAATAAACCATAATAGTTCGATACAATCTCAAGAGAATGAATAAGGTAGAAGTAGAGATAAAGAACTAAAGCAGAAAGATGTAACCTGGTGTGCAGAAAAGTAAAAACTGAAATACAATCTTCCAATGCTGATAAATCTTATTCTAGAACATCCAATCCACAATGATTCAAGTTAAAATCTAGCCTAGGAGTGTTTTCTAAGCCTAAAAATCGAGTCTAAAGTGTCTCCTCCGGAATGAATTTGTGCCTCTGCATTTTCCCCCACTTATATCTATCCTTGGCAGCCAAAAACCCTAATTTTAACGTGCAGCACATACCCGAAGCACGGCCGTGTTCCAGGACATGGCATGGCCGTGCTTCGAGCTAGATTCTGGGAACATTCTACAGCTTCTGCCCAGAGCATGGCCTGGCCGTGCTCCATGCCACCAAGCACTCCCTGGCCATGTTGGGGGCTGCTATGCAGCTTTTTCTCCAATTTTCGGTGTGCTGCTTCCTTGCTTCCCCCTTTGTATATCCCAAGTCCATTTGGCACTTCTCATGATTGTTTTCTCTTGCTTCTTGGCCTCCTTTGTTCTCCTACAAACACAAAATAGACTACAGCAGTATCCAGAACAAAGTATAACTAAAAGTAGAGAAATAACCAAAAGTTACTATGAATTAGGGGATAAAATATAGCCATTAAGTACTCAAAATTCCCCTTTATCAGGGTGCAGGTGGTTGCACCTTCACCAGGATCTTAACTAACTCAACCTAATGTAAGCTAAAAGCCGGTCATAGAGAATATCTACATATTTAGTCTTCTGAAGATGATATGGAAATATAGTGAGAATTAAATCCCAGTAGGTTTAACACTAAATCATAATTATCATCAATATAGCTCATTATGTCATATTCATCTGTATAAGCTATAGCAAATATCTTAGGTCACATGAATGCACTTTATCTATGCACATAAAAATCGTATAGTGATGACATGTATGGCATGAATAACTATTTTCAGAATATCATATGATGGCTATCAATTTATTTTCATATCAAGCTATCTCGGTCAAGGTGAGTACTTTCTACTCTTCAGTACGGGCTTTTCTCGCTCTGTCTGATATGGCACACTTTCTCTTTCTTTTCTCATTAACATAATCATAGCCGTTAGTAGGGCATCCCCTACTGATGCACTACACAGACCACCATGTGACTGTGTTTATTTCTTTTCCTTTTACGTAAATAGCCAAAAATATGATTTCAATAACAAGTATGTTTATTATACTCACATGCCATAATTTATCATCAAAGCATAATCACTACCAAAAATCATTGGTAAAATGAAATCATGTCATGATCATAACCATTTTTGAATATCACTTTATAAAATACTTCCATGTCAAAATTACACACTTAAGATGGTAAGAAGTTAATGCAATGGCAATGGCTATGGCATACATTTGTAACGTCCGGGTTTTACTTTCATTTAATAATATTATTATAGTAACTTTATTGGATTTGATTTGATTTGATTTTTATTTATTTACTCATAATTTTTTTTTCTTTTTCACATTTCGCATATTAAATTCGCCATATGTAAAAACACAATATATATATATAAGTTACAAATCTTACAAATCTCACACATGTAATAATTATACAATACAGCATTTAGTACATAAACAAGAGTCCCTATTCAGCACTCCACCCTTGTAACACAAAGGGTGAGGGGGTGGTGCTGACTTTGAAATCTCCATCAGTAACGTCGTTCCCTGTTACATCTCATTTCTTTTTATCTGAACATAACACCACAATAATAGTGAGAACAAAGGTTCCTAGTAAACTTAACATAAATAAAATATAATGAGAAAAATATGGGTTATGTTCAGCTGTATAAGCTACAGAAAATATTAAGATCTGGAGATAAAATCATCATTTTTAAAATGACCTGCCTCACTCGGCGATCTGGTCAATGCAATTTGATTTGAAAATGACCTGCCTCACTCGGTGATCTGGTCAATGCAATTTAAAAATGACCTGCCTCAGTCGGCGATGTGGTCAATGCAATTTAAAAATGACTTGCCTCAGTCGGCGATCTGGTCAATGTAATTTGAAAATGACCTGCCTCAGTCGGCGATCTGGTCAATGCAATTTGCTATACGCATAGTGACCGATCGACTACAGTCACAATAAGTGATCAGGGAATGTGAGTACATCACCCTCCTGCCTCCTCACATTACCACTGTCACCCGGTTGGAGCGGCCCTCCCTTGGCTCACTTAGGCTAATAGGGCGTCCCCTACTCGGTACCATCTCAAGCCATACAACCCGTCGATATTCCTCCATACATATAAATACATATATATATAAATGCATAATCATCAAATGCAGTATATAAAATAACATGCATCATTTTCATATCCAATAATTAATAATTATTTATCACATATCAAATGTCCAATATAATAAATTTTAAATCAAATAAAAAAAGGTAATTTTCTTGGACATTTGTTTTCCAAAAATATTTCAACAAATAAAACTATTTTTAGGTAGAAAAACAGTGAACAATATGATAATCCAGCACCTAACACAGCCTACCCGTGCTGACATAACCCAGATCATGGCTTGGACGTGTTCTGTGACATTTCCTCACTTATTTAACCATATCTCCCTCATACGAACTCCGATTAAGGTGATTTTAAAGCCTATAAAAAGCTAAGAAAATTATCTACAATTTGCATGTTTATCATTTCTTCAAATGCTTTACAGTTTAGTCACAAAAAATTAAAAATTAAACACTTATTTTTACTATCCTGAATTTCGACCTCTTCTCAATAAATCAGCCATATCTCCCTCATATGGACTCTAAATCAAGTAATTCCAAAGCCTATAGATCCGTGAGACATATATCTACAATTCATGTGTTGACCATGTCTTTAAAATCCTTGCCAAAAGTTTCCAGAATTCCAAAAAAAGAGGCTTTCCAAATATTTCAAAATTCAGCTTAATTTAACTTTTCCCTTGATTTTCTTTTATATAATCCCATGCACCCATATGCATGTCCAAACATCCAAAATAGAATTCCATATAAATATCTAGACCACATGTTATCCATAATAACATCTAAGAGTAAATCAATAATTTTATACAAAATTTATGAGTGGATGTTAAGCCTACCTCAAATAGATCCTTAAACTTGCGTGTTTGATTCCTTCCACACAAAATAAAATCCTACATCCACACCGTGAATTAGGATATTCCTTAAGAAAAGATGATGAAATTAGAGAGACGGCCAAGAAATTTACCTTGATTTCCCCGTTCCTCTTCCTTTTTCTTCTTCTTCCTCTTTCTCTTATTTCTCTTCTCTTCTTTTCTTCTTCTTTCTTCTGCCGAAAACCCTACCGACACTTTTCCTTCCCCCTTTTCTCTTTTTCCCCTTTCTTTTTCTCCTTTTCTTTTTCCTCTCTTTCCTTCCATCACTCCCCCCTTCTCCTTTTTATCTTTATTTTATTATTATTATATTATATATTTTGTTTTTCCTTCCTACCCCTACCTACCACCATTTTTTCCCCAAAAAACCCATGCCATCATTCATATTTACACCAATGCCATTCTCCATAAATTACATAAATGCCATCCTCCATTAATTATAAAAATTTCATTTTAATGAAATTACATAAATGCCATTTTAACCATCCTACTATCTTCTTTTACTTGAGTAAAATTTTAAAATGATTTAATCCTCCCGTGAGGTCCAAAATGCTTTCCCCTCTCTGAAAAAAAATTCCAATTAGTAACATAAAGAAAAAATCAGGGATGTTACAACATTAGTATTTATTATTTCCATTTATAAGATTCTTCTTCTTTTTTAAATATTATTTTCATCTTTTCATTTTCTTTATGCTTGGCCTCTAGTTACTTTCCTCCTACTTATATCATTTTGATAAAGGAGAAATTTAAGTACTTAATGATTATATTTTATCCTTTAATTCATAGTAAACTTGTGATTATTTCTCTACTTTTGGTTATTTCTCTGCTTGTGATTATTTCTCTGCTTTTGGTTATGCTTTGCTCTGGATACTGCTTTGGTTTGTTTTATGCTTATAAGTGAGAAAAAGAGGCCAAGAAGCAAAAGAAAACACTCATGAGAAGTGCCATATTAACTTGGAACAAGATGAGGAGGAATCAAGGAGGCAATGCACCAAAAATTGGCAAGAAAAGAGCATGGCAGCCCCCAACACGGCAAGGCCATGCTTGGTGTGCATGAAGCACAGCCAGTTTGTGCTCTATGTAAAGAAGAGGAGAAAGTCCCAAAATCCAACCCGAAGCACGGCCAAGCTATGTCATGAAGCACGATCATGCTTCGTGTCCTTACACCACGTGATTTTTAGAGTTTTAAGCAGCCAAGATGGTGCATATAGATGGGAAAACGCAAAGAAAGGGATCCAGACACTTATAGACATTTTAGACTCAGTTTTCAGGCTTAGAAAACACTCTTAAATTAGGTTTTTTACTAGAATCATTGTTGAATTTATGTTCTAGAGTAGGATTTACAGCAATTGAAGTATTGTATTTCATCTTTACATTTTGCAAACCAAGTTTCATCTTTCTACTTTAGTTCTCTACTTCTACTTCTACTTCTACTCCTTCTCTTGAATTGTATTAAATTTGAATGATTTACTCAATGAATATTATTTTGGTTTATGTTTCTATGATGTGTGAGTAGATATTGATCTAGGGTTTCGATAAACCCACTTATGGTATAACGATACTACATTGTTGAGTTGAATGTTGGAACCCTAATTGTGATTACTTTTAGATTAATTAGGATTAACTATTATGTGCATGAACAAGAGTTGGTAGAATGCCTGATCACCAATCTATCACGTCTTAGGTATTTAATTGATGAACTGAAAGGTGAAAGTTAAAACTGAAACCTAATAGTTAATTAGGGATATCTTAATCATGAAAGTAGTTTAAGATTCTCTAGGAATGAATCAATTAGTGGGCAAGAGAAAACCGACTAATTGTATTCCATGGTTGGCATAGAACTTAATGGACCTAGGTTAAACTAAGAACCACGAAAGTAGGCAATTGGATTAACTTAGGTATGATTAGTAATACTTGAAAGAGATTGCTAGTTAATTAAGGCTAAACCATCCCCAATTACCTAGATAATTGCAATTAGAGGTACATGTTGAATGTTTAATATCATAAGTATGGTGAACCCTAACCCTAGGCATTTATTAATTGAATTTCTTATTAGTTTAATTATGACAAACTCTCATCGAATTACATTGATTTAGATAGCATACTTCGTAAAGTCTAGTAATTGATAATTTGTTTTCTATGGGATATGAACTGTACTCGTCGAACTAGCTACAGCTACGCCATGTGCTTGCGGTTATTTATAAAACACACACGTCAAGTTTTTGACGCCATTGCTAGGGACTAATAGTCAATATTAGATACTTTGCGAAATAGCTAGACTAGATCCTTTTTTCTTTATAGGGCATGTTTTCACAAATTTTATAGGGCATTCTTCTCCAATTTGGTTTATATTATTACCATATAGTTAATGAGGTCCCCTTTTCTCTTTTTCCCCTTTCTTTTTCTCCTTTTCTTTTTCCTCTCTTTCCTTCCATCACTCCCCCCTTCTCCTTTTTATCTTTATTTTATTATTATTATATTATATATTTTGTTTTTCCTTCCTACCCCTACCTACCACCATTTTTTCCCCAAAAAACCCATGCCATCATTCATATTTACACCAATGCCATTCTCCATAAATTACATAAATGCCATCCTCCATTAATTATAAAAATTTCATTTTAATGAAATTACATAAATGCCATTTTAACCATCCTACTATCTTCTTTTACTTGAGTAAAATTTTAAAATGATTTAATCCTCCCGTGAGGTCCAAAATGCTTTCCCCTCTCTGAAAAAAAATTCCAATTAGTAACATAAAGAAAAAATCAGGGATGTTACAACATTAGTATTTATTATTTCCATTTATAAGATTCTTCTTCTTTTTTAAATATTATTTTCATCTTTTCATTTTCTTTATGCTTGGCCTCTAGTTACTTTCCTCCTACTTATATCATTTTGATAAAGGAGAAATTTAAGTACTTAATGATTATATTTTATCCTT